>OX465094.1:83137308-83884808 GCA_949987625.1 Chalcis sispes
TCAATGTTATTGACCAACTTTTTTTATATCTCTCTCTCTCTCTCTCTCACTCTCTCTCTCACTCTCTCTCTTTTTCGTCGCTTTTCATTCGGTAATAAAAACTATTCGATGGGGGGGAAAGAGAAAAGTTTGTATGTACATCGATATCGCCGAGAGAGAGAGAGAGAGAGAGAGAGAGAGAAAGAGAGAGAGAGAGAGAAAAAGAGAGAAAGAGAAAGAGAATGTAAGCGAATATGAGATGGAATTTAATAACAGACACTCGCGTATCTGAAAAATGGAAAGTGTCATGTATGCCATACCGATGGAACTTAGTTAAGATTCACGGCACGATGCGTTTCTATTAGTTTAGCGATGAGCAAAAAATTTGCGCCCAAGAGAGAGAGAGAGAGAGAGAGAAAGAAGTGCATATCCATACGTATATATATAGATATATTTTTCAATTTTTCATCCCGAACACAGCTGCGCACTTTTTTTTTTTTATTTTTTTTCTACTTCTAACGGTGAACAAACGTTTTGTCGAAATTTCAATGAAATACCCAATTATTCATCGTTGATGATTGTTACGATAAAAATTAGAAAGGGAAAAAAAGAAACATTAGCGTGCGGTAAATTGTGTAAAACGTTTTGAAAAAAAAAATATTAATTGTATTTTAAATCGCGATTTCATTTCTTTTTTTCTTTTTCGTTTTGTTTTATTGCTCACATTAATATTCGATGATAAAATGCAACATTAATAACTGTTGTTATTAAAAACACAAATTTAAAGGCGTTTTTCAACTACTATTATATCACACTCATTAAATAATGTACGCATACACACACACACACACACACACACACACACACACATATATATATATACTCATATATAAGTACGTCACGTTCTCGTAAGATACTTACTAGTATCTAGACTTTATGCTTTAAGAGAGAGCGTAAAGGTGAATTTTGAGAAAAAATATGGAAAAGAAAATTTGTCAAAGTAAGAAGAGTACGTAACGAGAATTTCATTTTTATCATTTATAAAATTAAATATTCAATATTTTATGACGTTAATTTTTAAAAATTAATGCCGATCGTATCGTTTAATAATCATAAATTGATATTCATTCGTATTAAATATTTAACAAAATTTTTAAAATCGAAATTTCATTTTAACATTAATAAATGTAATTATTAAGCAAGAGCGCACAAAGAAAAACACTTGACAATCACACGAAGCGTAAATAACTTTCCGCAATTTGTATCGTAGTTGTATAATGCTTGGTAATTAAAATTGATAAGATGTAACGAGTACTCCATTGGTTTTATTAATTGACCCTCAAAAAGATCCTCAAAACGCTTCGCGTGAAAAGAAAATTTACATTAGACGCATCTTTACACTTATCACTTGTTAAATTGTTAAAAACTTTTCAGGTATACTCGACAATTTGGCAAAATAGAAAAGAAAATTATTCCGAAGCATCGGCTCGTAACGAATAAAACAGTGAGCATAGTGAAGGCGCGTTATACGTATACATAGATAAATATATATACAGTAACAAGTGTGGGCACGCGACTGTACAGTACTTAAAGCTGCATTACACTCGCGCGCGCGCGCGCTCCATCGCTCTTCGGAGTATACGGGGCATGTTTAAACAAACGCGCTCGTATGTGTGGGTGGACACGCGAGCAAAGCAGCCACGGAGGAGTAACGCCTACGCACGCATTTAGAGAAAGAGATAGAAAGAGAGAGAGAGAGAGAGAGAGAGAGAGAGATAAAGAGGGAGAGGGCCGCCGGCAGCGTTTAATGCTCGAGCGCACGTTGGCATGCGCCCCGGTGCTCCTATTATTCCTGCATTCGTGCGAATTGTTAGCTTCCCACCGTTTCTCTTCCTTTTTTCCTTCCTCCCACTCTCCCTCCTGCTCCATTCCTCTCTCTCTCTCTCTCTCTCTCTCTCTCTCTCTCATCTATCTCTTTTTCTCTTCAGCTTCTTTTAGCTGTCTCGCTTTGCTTTGGCGACAAAGGGAAAAGGCCGGGATTCACGGTATACTCGGCTTTCTACTTCTTTTCTCGCTGTGCAAACTGCTTGCTCGATTCTTTTTTTTTCTTCTTATTTCGATGTGAGGGGTGGGGGGGGGGAGGGAGGGAGCCCGAAACTCGAGGCTTAACCCCCTTCCTTCTACCATTGCATTTTTCGCTCTTTCGATTGCTCTTCGATGTGTACTTTATCCATACAGACATACAAACGTACACTTACACACACACACACACACACACATGCATCCGTTTCTTTATTTTCTCTCCTACTCCTTCGCGGTTTTCTCGCGTTCTGCTTTATAATCGTGCTGCTTTTTATTTTTATTGTCGCCGCATTTTTAGTTTTTGGCACGATACACATAAGTTTTGCTCTTTCATTCCGTGTAAATTTTGGATTTTTTATATCGTATTCGATGCTCGATGCCGGGTTTTACTTTAAATAACGCGACTCGACTTTTCATTTAATATCTCATTATATGTTGTTGAATAAAATACCCCGTTTTCTCATTATATTTTTTTTTTGTATATAGCAAATGAATAAACGAAGCTTTTTTTGCAACGTGTATAATTTCGTGAAAAAGTTTGCGATGCTTTTTCAAGTTATTATTTTAAGCTTTTGAATTAATGTTTATATAATTACGAATTTTATTTTTTTTTTTTTTTTTTTTTTGTTCAATTTATTTTCTGCTTTTCAAAATAAACCTTAGTAATACATTATTTTGAGTAAAGAAAAAAAATATTAACAAATTTCAATTATCTACTTCCGTTTTTTAATTTAAATTTCATTCTGTAAAAACGAATAAAAATATTTCTTAAGTTTAAGTAAACTCACTTTTATAAAGAAAGTGTAATTTTAAACATCCAAAATATTTATGATACTTTTAAATTTTTCAAGAAAATAATTGCAACATCTATTACAGTTAATTACCGCCGTTTAGAAGGTCGACAAAAAGATCTTAAATTTAAGAGCTAAAATTCATCTTTAAGAAGAGTCGTTTTTAATATTCCTATCAAATATGAATTGAATTTTTTTTTTCTCGGTAAAATATATCATGATCTTATTAATGTTAATATAAATGACTAATTTATTTAAACTGAAATAAAGTTTAATTTAGAAAAAAAGATTTTGAATTTATGTGATTCGAATAAAAAATTAAATTGTTTAATTATAATTTCAAATAATTTTTAATCATTAACTTATAAATTTATTTTATATACCTCTATTTATACAAGTCGAAAAAAAAAAAAAAAAATCGATAAGTTATTCCGATGCAACGATAAAAGTAAAAAACGTCGATCCTCTAATTGAAAATTTCTCATCATATTAAACAAGGAGACTTAAGTGCAATTGTCCGGTATCGGCATTTCTCATTCTTTTATTCTTATTTACTTTTTCTGATCCCTTTTTTTACGAAAGTGTTCGCTGCCGGTGCCTCGGCACGCCATACAAAGTTACAAATCTACTGGCTGCAAGTTAATTAGTACTCCTAGGAGTTCAGTAGCTAAGCGGAAGGGAGAAAGAAAGAGGGAGAGAGGGGAGATAAGCAAAGAGAGAAAAGCCTTCGATGCCATTTTTACGAGGGTATCCGTTTACTCGAACGCACGCCACTAGCGTCGTGTTATTAAAGCGCTCGTAAAACACTTTTTCTTCCTGAAGGCGATCTCGAGGATAAAGAGTCTCATTTCGGCTCCCTCTCTTTCTCTCTCTCTCTTGCTTTATTTTGCGAAGCTTTTGCAGTCACAAGGTCCAATTATATACATATATATATATATATATATATATATATATATACGTACACGAATGCGAAGAACTTTGCACATACACATTCGCGCGCGGCCAAAGCAAGGACCGCGATTGTGTTCCCGAGTGCTAACGAATGGTGAAAAAGTCTTTAAAAAAGTATAAATCTCTCTTTTCTCCGTTTACTTTCCGTTCTTTCTCACTTGTTTTATGTTTTTTTTCTTTTTTCTGTTTTTTTTTTTTTTTTTTGGATCTTTTTTTCTCTTCCTTCGCTCTTCGCCGACGCGTTACAAGTGAGCTACGAGGTTAGCTCGACAGCTGTGCGACTGCAGACTTTTACGCGCGCTGGCCGTTCCATCAGACCGATTTGACTCGTAATCGCGTTTATTCGCTTTTGCGATGTAACCGATATCTGTGTCCATTCCTTTTTTTTTTTTTTTTTTTTTTTTTTTTTTGTTTTTTTATTGGAAATGCTTTAATAACTTTGCCCTTATTTTTTTTTTTTAGCTAACATACAAATAAAATAGGAATAGATATTTCAAAAAACATATTTGTTTTTAAAATTTTTTTTTTTTTTGTACTTGGCATGCATTTAATATACGTCGAATTAACTAAAAAGAAATTAAAGAAACATTATCTCTCTGATATTTCAATACTCGATGGACTCGGATATAAAAAAATTCTTTTGTAGGATTACACCTTAAAGATCAAAGAGTAATTATTTTTTCAATTTTTTAAGAGATTACATAAAATATAATTTAATACCCGTAATAATTCATAATAATATTTAAAAAAAATTAAAATATCGCTGATTAATTAATTCCCTTAACATTTATACTTCTCTTTCTATCGCATTTTTCATTGTGGTATAACGAAGGGATGCACTTTCTTTGAGAGCGTAAATAAAGTCCATTGTGCAAGTAAAATAAATAAAATTTGAATTCTCAAAGTACTCCGCTGTAAGTATCTCCGGAAGATTCTCCACTTTTCCTCTATCTTTTCCTCTCTTTTACCCTCCTGTACTTATACTCTACAGGTTACTTCGTATCTCGGAAAGGAAGCTTAAAACTGTTAAGTTTAAAAAGCGATGAGGGTTGCGAGTGCACGGGGCATAATAAAAAGCGAGAGAGGAAAAATGTTGAGTGCAATGGGAAATAAAAATGAACGCCATACTGGACACGCATTTTTGCGCGACGCTTGCGGAAATCCGTAATAAAATGTAAACGATCGTCGCGAGACAATACGCCGTTATTAGTGACTATAACTTTGCGAATTTTTTTTATTTTTTCCCTTTTCAGATAAGAAATGGCGGACTACAACATCACTCAAGAAATGAAGAGACATGCTGTCATCGTCGCTATATGTGCGAACCATACAGATTTAGAGATCTCTAATTTTTTTAATTGCGCCCGTTCATTCGTGCATAAGGTTCGCCGTGAATTGGGAGCATCAGGAGGCGATACAGAATCGGTTGCAAAACGCAAAAAGCACGAACAACGTTCTGACACTGTCCGATCTGCAGAATTTTTAGAGCAAGTGCAAGCGATCATAGACGAGGACCCTTCAAAATCAATGAGGGTCCTTGCGAGTGAGCTTCATGTTTCTGAGCGCCTTATTCGTAGAGTTGTCCACGAAGACCTTCGGTATAAGTCTTACGTGATGCGCAGAGGACAGTTCATGACGTGTTTAGAACACGGGAACAGAGAGTTCTCCGATCAAAACGTCTTTTAAACAAAATCAAACACCCTGAGGCGCTCAAAATGTTATGGTTTTTTTCCGACGAAAAGAATTTTGACCAAGATCAAAAGACCAATCGCAGAAATGACAGATGGCTATGTTCAAATCCTACGGAGGTTCCTGTTGTTATGCACACAAAATTTCCAGCCACTGTTATGGTTTTAGGTGTTGTCAGCAACGAAGGACATGTTATGCCACCACACTTTTTCACTCAAGGACTTCGAGTGAACTCTGCTGCATACATCGAGGTTTTGGAGTCGGTAGTGAAACCCTGGATAGACAATGTAAGCGGAGGCAGACCATACATTTTTCAACAAGACTCTGCTCCTTCACATAAAGCGATGGCGACACAAGATTGGATGGCCGAAAATTTTTATGACCACATAACACCGAACCTATGGCCACCTAGCTCCCCAGACCTTAATCCTTTGGATTATTACGTATGAGGCGTAGTTGTGCGTGAGACCAATAAGCGTTCTCATAACACCACTTCTTCGCTGAAGACTGCTATTAATGCCGTTATGGTCAATATGAACAAGGAGCATTTGATTCGGGCATGTAATCGTTTCCGGACCCGGATCGAAGAGGTTGTTGCTGCTAATGGCGATTTTATTGAATAACTTTATAGCCATATATTAATTTAACGTTGTATAAAAAATTCCTAAAATTTCATTAAATTTTATTAAAAATACAAGCTAATTAATTTTACTCTCAAGTTGTCCTTAAATACCGTACGCACCCTGTATATGAGAGAATGAAGGAAGCTTAACGTTCAGCGAGTAAACAGAAAAAAAATAAATAAATAAATAAGTTTTACTGAAAATATAGAATTAATTAATTTTCAACATTTGTAATTTATATAGCAAACAATGATAAATTAATTCATATTGTTTATTACGTCAATGAGTAATGGTGAATTGATAAACAATTTTATGTTTATACATAAAACGATAGCTCAATTCAATTCGCGGTCACCTTTTTCGAAAAAACAACAAAACAACTCATACATATAACGATATACAAGATTCACGTCCGAAAAAAAATATTATCGTTGCTTCGAAATTTTTTTTTTTTTTTTTTTTTTTGTTACCGACTTATGCATTATTTATTAACTTTCGAAAGCGTCGCGTCGTGGAAATATTTAAAGCGTCGCCCCGACAAACAATCTCAGTACACGACCGAGTAATTGAAAAAAAAAGAGACCAGTATGGGAGAAGTGTGCGGGTAGAAAGAAAAAGTAAACGTATAACTTTAACCGAGCGCTCGCGTCGTTCCAGGATCGGACACCACGAACGACCGAAAGAAAGGGAGCCAGCGAGAGCTTTGGACGAGATATTACAACGGCTGTGCAGTTAACCTATATATATATATATATATACACACACACACATATACGTATACACACAGTGTGAGTCCTTGGCCACTTAAAAACCGTGGACTTTTTAACGAAGCAGACGCGAGAGACGGGTACATTAAGAGCGCGACCTGGAAATTTTCGTCGAAGCTCGAGTCCTATACACCTCTTCTTAGGAAGAAGAAGAAGTACGTCGGGCTCGAGCGGCTCCTCTTCTGCCAAGAAGGGCGACGCTCGGAGAAAGAAAGAGAGGACACGCCGATGTTCGTCGCGACGAGCTATATGTTAGCTAACCGGCCGCTTGTGCATACTCGTACTGCATCCACGAGAGGAAAACGAGGTCGTGTACCTATCGCGTATCGCGCTGCTCGTGTGCATTCGAGCTGTTCGGATGTACATTTTGTTATTAATATGCGAGTCCTTACAACCGCACCGGGAATATGCGGTAGACGGCTCGATGATTTCTTCGTTTCCGACGCTGAGCCGATGATACGTTTGTTCGGTCGGTCGATTAAACGATTGAGTTTGTGGATCGGACAATATATTAGCCTATTTCGATTGAACTGGGAATTACTTTAGTCTCGCTATTAGAATTCAGCAATTGTCGATAAAAAATATTTATTGCGCGATGATATTTTACTTTTAAAACTACTGCGCGTTACCAATATTTTATGTATCAAGTTCGCTAATGGGAAAATAAAAAAATTATTTTTTTAAATTTCTTAACGTTAATGGCTTAAATATTTTATAAATTATCGGCGTAACTACGCCATGTGTTAAATTGAATTAAATTAATCTCTGAAAGAGAATCGCTAACGTTTCAAGATCTCCGATCGAATCGTTTCACAAATTCGTAAACCTATTGAAAAAGCAATACATCAACGATATAACAGACAAGCGACGGTATTATAGCGAATATGAAAGGGGGTACGTTTTGCTTTGGGTATTCCGCAGAACGCGGTTAGTTCGCGCGCACATAAACAGCGTTGAAGGAAGTCTCTTCCTTACAGTTCTATGGGAGAGAGAGACACGTGGCTTTCCAAAACCTTTCCGCTTCTATGTATCCAGCGCTTACGTATAACGCGTCGTCGCGCTATGTACATCATAAGTAGGTATGCAAAGAGAGGGAAAGAGAGAGAGAAGAGATATAGTTGCGTATGTTACAGAATCAATGAGAGAGATAGAGAGAGAGAGAATTGTAGAAATGGAACAATTCCTCACGAAGCGGATTTGTCGTACCGACACTTTGAGAAATTTCCCCCAACGAGTTTACGAATTTACCGCCTGTCCCGTTATGTACGTACTTATATATATATATATATATATATATATATATATATATATATATACATATACATATTGGAGTTATGTACTCGAGCAACTCCGTATATATATATATGAACACATATATACAACGACAATGAGCAAGCGACGCAATGCGCTCTTGCTATTCCCTTTTAATACTGTTAGCCAATTAAACGTCTGATTGATTTAGTCTCTTATTTTTCTTTGGCTGCTAAAAACGGTTTATTTATTTAATTGTGTTTTAACGTAGCATTTGTATTTATATACATATATATATTACACCGCAATTATGCAATCGAGTAAATAACTAATATATATATATTAGTAGTTTAATTATTAATAAAGCGCGTTCATAACAATAAAATATTAATATTAATATTCGCTTTGTTTACGAATGTAATGTTTATGTGTATATATATGTACACACACACACACACACACACACACACACACACACACACACACACACACACACACAAACATTACATTCGTAAACAAAGCAAATATTGATATTAATATTTTATTGTTATAAACATGCTTTATTAATAATTAAACTATTCGGATGTCAAAGCAAATAAATTTCGATAATTGTATATGTTAATTAATGCATATTGCACGGTAAATAATATTATTGCACTATGTAATAATTACGCTCTTAAAACTAATAAATAAAGTTGACTACGTCATCGTAGCTAAGTAAATTTGATAAATTAAACTTTGTAAATGTATAAGGTTGTCAATTTACGTACAACTAAAATTATAAACACGGAAAATGTCTTTAAGCCTGCATTTGAAAATTTCATTATTCGCCGCTCGTGCAATCAAATATTTTTTTTATTATTTATATAGGCAAGTCAGATTTGCCGTTGAATATTTTTTACAACTAAATTTTAACGATGTAAAAAATAATAATAACAATAACAATAATAATAATAATAATAATAAGAATAATAATAAGAATAATAATTTTTCATTAAAAAGCAGAAACGATAGGTACACACATAAACTTTGTCAAGCCAACAAAATCCAACGATCGAGTAAATAACCCAATGAGCCAAAAGTTGTCGTAAGTTAATGGGGAAAAGGTGTGACGTTAATCTCTCGCCATATTCTCACCATACATCACACGTATCCGACTTCAAGAGTCTCCAATATGTGCATACGTATAGGTAAAAGGTAGTACTTGGCGGCTGCGCTCGGTGTTATATGAACGCCTATATCGGAGCTAACAATCGCTCGGAGCGGATACACTGCGACGTCCTAATAAACGCGCCAGGAGAGATAAATCACACGCGCACACTCATACACAAACGTGGGTTTCGTCTTACGAGGAGCGCGACGGACGAAAACGTCGTTATCGGCGAAAGTGCAACGTCCGGTATAAACGCTCGTGTGCATGTACATATATATATACATCTATGGATGATTGGTAAACAATTTCGATGTGCTGAAAGAGAGAGAGAGAGAGAGAGAGAGAGAGAAAATTTTTGTGCCCATATGCGCGTGAGAGTTGCGGAGTTACTTGCGAAGGTTTTCGACGGGGATAAAATTTCCGCTTATGTGCGAGAATCTGTTTATTTTTCTTACTCGGTGAATTTTGATTATTTGTTACGAGTGCGAAACCGGAAAATTGTGTTTATTATATTTTGAACTGAAAATATAATTTTTGTTGTCCGCGCTTTTTATTTTTTTTTTTTTAATTTTACAAATAAATTTTCATAACAGTTGGATCATTTTTTGTATTTCTTTGGCTTCTTTTAATTTTTTTATTTTACAGAAAGGTTTTTTTGAAAGTTCTCGAATATTGAATAACATACGAAATCGATGTTTTACGAAACAACGCTGTTAATATTATTAAATTTTGAATCTACCTTTTGTTTCAAATGTTCGAACGTTTTAAAATTATTATTTTGCACTTTGAAAACGAGAAAATACAAATTAATATTGAAAAAGAAAGTTATTTATGAATTTGTTTGATTGTTGAATAAAAAATGTATTTTTTAAAATTTTTGTACCATACCATGTATTTAATATTAAAAATTTTCCTAGTTTCTCAACTTTTAATTCTTTCGATAAGTAAATTAATAAAATAATTAGATATGAATGCAAAAGACTACGAGGAGAAAAAAATAAATAAATTAAAGCCAAAATAAAAAAGAAAAGCAAAAAATAAAAAAATCAGCAGTTTTTTTCCAATAGCGGACGTTTTTTTTTATCTTATAGTAATTAATCAACGAAATATTTTTGATTTGATTGAAATTTATTAGTTCATTTAGCTAAAGTTAATCAGGTCGGCCAAGAATAGATTTTGGCAGAAAGGAGCATTATTTAATTTAATGAATGGCGCTGTTCGGATTTTGATAGCCGTTTAATCACCGACGCATACATTTAAAAAAAAAAAAAAAAAAAAAAAAAAAAAAAAAAAAAAAAAAAAAAAAAAATTAATTCTATACGTGTGCATATGTAACGAGTACTTGAATAAAGCATTAAGGATAATCCAGGTGAACTAATGTTTAATTAAAGTAATAAAAATTAAGAATGATTAAATTATTTAATCAGAGCGACTACTTTGTTAAAGCTTGTCATTTTCATTAACTAAATCACACGTTTAAGATACGGTACGAATCTGATTGAAAATTTTCAATTTCATTACATTTGTGTTTTGCAATTTGGATTGTCATAAATAATCGTTAGGAAGGTAGAGATGGACGAACAAAGTGTTTTATTTTCATCAAATACGATGATTTTATTTATAATATATCTATATAAAATGTATCTAGAGAAATTAAGTAACGTTTAAATTAAATTCAATGAAAATAATAGAAAGTAATTCAATAAAATTTTATCGAGTTGATTTTTAGAATTGCGAGTATATGCGGGATATTTATGTAGTATTTAATTACACTTTTTTTAATATATGAAAATTAAATAAAACCATGTAATATATCCGACATTTACGTATCAATTAGCTGTAGTAATTTAAACCTAAAATTATATCACTCTTTCGAGAACGTCGTTAGATTTTTTTATTTTTTATTTTTAATTCATCACTGACGCAAAAATCGAAATAAAAATAATGTAAGAGAAATATATTCGCCGCGGTGTTGGCATCGTCGTCCCTTTGGACTGGCGAGGGTAAACGATTGGTAATTACTTACCATCTACTTTCGTTGGCCAATAATTATCGCGACCATCAAATTGATTGCACGAGAATAATCATTAAATAGCTGACTTCTGTGGCGTGCAATCATTCCGGTGAAATTTTGGAAAGGGACGAGGTATATGTATTGGGAGGCGAAGTAAAAGGGCGCGAGAGAGAGAGAGAGAGAGAGAGATAGAGTCACTCAATCAATCTAATTTGGCGCAGTTGACTGAATTCCCGTCGGCAAAATTTAATTAAACTTTTATTTTCCCCCCTCTTCTCTTATTTCTCGCTCTTCTTCTCTCTCACCTGTTTTTTTTTTCTCACTTTGTATTAGCTTTCCGTTTATATTCATTCAGTTTATCGCGCAGTGTACGGAAATTTAAAATGAATAACTTGTATTAGTAAAATGCTCGAATCGAATGGAAAGAAAGAAAGAAATAGTACGAGAGATTTACTTGACAGCATCGATATAAAACTGAAAAAGAAAAAAGGAGAAGCGCGACGGCGAAAAATGTCACCCTTTAATCGTTATCGCCATTTGACAATGGCCTTACGTAAGGATGGAAATTCGACCGCTGCAGCGGAATCAATGGACCGGGTGAACAGTTATAAATGCATATTTTAATTTTGATGGGTTAATCGATTATTTATTTATCGTACAACAGATAAGAACCTAAAAGATCGGCGTGATAAATTTTTGTTGATTTATTGTTAAGATACTGAATATTAATGCTAATAAATAATTTAATTGATAAATGAAAAATATCATTATAAATATCTTATTTTTGGAAATGGATTTAATTGTAATAATTAAGCGATAATTGTACATAAATACATTTAAAGCAATATAGATCCTAATTGCTATTAAAAAAATGTAGCTTTTTTATTTGATCAAAACTCTAATAAATTAATTCATTTTGATAAATTTTGATCAAAGATTATTTTTATTCATTTACTCGCAAAAAATTAATCAATTATAATTATTAAAGACTTTATTAACACTTTTTTATCTCGATTAGCAGACAGAGTTACATATACACCTAATCAGTCGATACGTACTTGCAGAGAGAGAGAGAGAACAGGTCCCAATCGACAGGTAGACCTAAAACGCGGTAGTGTTAAGGTTCACCCAGTACACGTGATAATACACGCTCGTACATATATATGAAAGAGAGTAGTAGCCTGGGAGAGAAACGAAAGAGAGAGAGAGAGAGAGGGAGAGAGAGGGCTGCGAAACGCGTACACCGGTGATGTGCATCCAGTGGGGCGACAATCGCGCCCTGTCGTATTTATCTCGCGGCGGTATACCTGTGACATTTCTCTCTCTCTCTCTCTCTCTCTCTCTCTCTCTTACGCAATATGCCTCGGGTGTGCGGAATATATATATATATATATATATATACATATATACATATCGACGGTTCGATTCACTGCGGACCTGTAGTGCGTCGCGTTATGCGTCGAATCGTCTCCATGTATCCGCTCTTTCCTCTCATCCTCTCCCTCTCTCTTTATACCCATCCTCCTTTTCGACATGACCAAGCGACTATACCAGTCCCTCTCTCTTCTCACCCTTCGCATACATATACCGTTCGCTGCGATACGCGCATCGCTTGGCCTAAGCCTGATTATACAAATACGCGATACGGCCCCAATGACACTGATCCTCTGGAGAGGAAAACGTCCCGAGCGCTGTTTTTCTTCCTCCTTTACGTTCGCTCTTTCTTCATCTCTCGCTCGCTATCACTTTCTTTCGATATTTTTTCAAACGTCCTTCATACATATATTTTAAGTTTTTAAATTCGTTAATTATTTTATCATTATTACTTTGATTTTACTACTTTCTTTTAACTTCGACGTTTTAATATTGCGATTACTCGTTTTTACTATTATTATTATTATTGTTATTATTATTTTAACAAATAATTCAACGAGCATTAATCGATACTTTATTTTAAAAACTTTTTATATTGCCTCTTATAAAAACATTGTACGCCTCCACATAGTAGAATAAAAAAATACGTTAAATAAAAAACAGCCGAATTGTTTCTCCAACAATCTCTACTACGTCACATTGGCTTTACAATTCAGGAACGATTAAATTTCGGCAATGCGATTCGCTCAGAGTTCAGTCCACCATAGCTTAGGCATCAATAAGCGAATGGAAGGTGCAGAGACGATCGAGGCGTCGACTTGCGGCTACCTTTCGACCTCGTCGCATCGCAAGGAGACGAATTCCTTTCTACTCTCTCGTCCTCGCCTCCATAAATGAATTCCCGTTCAGTGATCCGTGTAGAATCTCGCTTCTCTCTTCCCCTTCGCGTTCTTCTCTCGCGGCAAGGGATCGCCGGTACGTCTGCGTATTCGCGACGCACGATTAAGCGCGATCGAAGAGCCTCGAGTATATATGTGCATTTATCAATCAAGTGTCGATCACCTGTTACGCGTCCGTCGTTTATTTATCAGGCTTTTATTTTACGACGCGTGCATTTATCAATTTTTTTTAATACGAGTCGCAGAACACTCGACCTAACGTATAGCGTGTATAATACACAGGATACGTTGGATAAAGTTGGAGAATCGAAAAGATATTATTAACCGCGTGGCTGTTTGCTTTTTCGTGTTTGTTATCTTTGGCGCGGGATAAGAAAGCTAACTGAGTTATGCAGTACAATCGAATCGAAGTAGTGTACGATATCGTGTTTCGCTCGGCTAATTAAGTTCCTTTATCAAACGAAAATACAAAGTTTTTTTTCATTTTTATTCGATCAATCGTCCTTATTTTTATTTATAGAAAGTTATTTTATTAAAGTTTTAAGGTAAAAAAACAAACAAATAAATAATCCTTTTGTATAACTTTTTGTTTGACGATATCATAATTTTAATTCCATTTAATTTCGAGCGATCGTATTTTTCCTTTTGCACTTGTTAATTTCAAATATACAAAAAGAAAATAAGTTTCTTGTAAATATCAAAAATAATCCTAATCAAAAACGAAGCTTGTGCACATACACACACACATGTACGAGTTAAAATCCAAGCCAATCAAGGCACACATCATCATCGTCAGCGGGCGAATCCACGATATAATTCTTGGTCAATTTCCCTCACGAATACAATACATCCTTTTCGTGTCTATACATATATATATATATATATATACATGTGTGTGCAGGCAAACTGCACCGATTATGTACATAATAGAAAAGTAGCCGGGGACTCGTCTAGCGCAAGTAATACGATACGTAATCCGTACACGTAATGAGATACAACGAGCCATTATAAGCGCTATTATAGTTCAGCCAGCGCGTGCACGAAGAAATCTAGTGATAGCCGTGTGTAATGAGGGAGAGAGTGACTTACCTTCATCAACGACAATCTAACCCGATGACTGGATGTTCTCCTTGTAGCAAACCCACGCTCGTATGACTCTACTTCTAGGCTCTCAATCACGATTAGTTCGTTTCTTCTTCGTCGTCTTCTTCTTCTTCTTCTTCTTCTTCTATAGAATATGCGCTTCGCACATGTTACGGTTCGTTGAAACTCCAGTTGCTGTCTTATGTCTTGAATTGAATTATGGTGTTTGTATCTATGATTATTTGGATTTATTATGCCAATGCGACGATATAATTTTGTCTAGTTAGACGTATTTTGTATTTTATTTTATAGTCGAATACATGCATAATTTTATTTTTGTAAAAATTTAATATAAAATAAAATGTGGTTAGATGCGAGTACATTATTCAATAAATATCTTAGATAACGTGTAGATTAAATTTTTATGAATTCATCATTATTCAACGCGGATATTCTAGAAATTCGTCTCTCTTTTTTTTTATTGTATCCCTCAAGCGAAACGATTTATAAATTATTATATAAAATTATAAAAATTCGTCTTTTTATTTTTTACGATAATTAATCGAGGTATAAAAAACCAAAAAGAACGAAAGAAAATCGAGAAACCGATACGTCATTAACCGATCGATTACGTCGATCGGAGAAAATTAATTAATAATAAGAAAATTAATCTTCAATGGGAGTCTTGAAATCGAGATGTAAAGCAACAACGATACATGTACATAAATGCGTGTGCGTCGATTAGCAAGGAGACGCGAATTTCAAGCTTACATCGGAGTAAAGTCGGATACGTATCGCTTACCATATATAATCGTTCGCGTTTGCTCTAAATGGCCTACATTAGCAGGTAATCGCGTACATGTACCGTAGGCTTAAACCAACGATCTCAAAAGTCAAGTATGAATGGGAATCGGCTTTAATGTTCTCTCTCTCTCACTCTCTCTCTCTCTCTCTCTCTCTCTCTCTCTTGGCTTGGAAATCCACATCGCTTGTCTCTCCCCCGATGGTATTCAATTACCGGCTGCTGCCGCGTTACGCTACTCTGTATCCATCTCTATCCCTTAAGCATAGCGAATAAACAGAAACCTAAAGAGAGAGAGAGAGAGAGAGAGAGAGAAAGAGGGTGGGAAGCCTGCTGGATTGTGTCTACGTTATAGTAAAGGCGGTGAAAGAGATAGAGAGAGAGAGAGAGAGAAAGTCGCGCTTGACTCGTATTGATTTTGTATCAGTTTCGAGAAGCGCAAGCCACGAGTGCGAAACGTCCCGCGGGAAAAGCCGAGTACGCGCTCTCTTCTTCCGCCGTTCCGCGCTTTACTCGGCGCGTCTCGCGTAACGCGTTAGATGTGAAAGACGCCGCGCTCTTCTCGCGCTCGTGTGTATAAAGCCCTACAGTCCACCAGATACACGTATTCTATCGACAGACTTGTAATTAAAGATATCGTATATACTTATACATATAATATATCTACAAATAGATGAGGGGGAGGGGGGAGGAGGGGGAGGCTATACAACAGACGAGAAGCGAGACATTTTTATCTGTAATACCTACGGTAACCGGAGCGTCGGCCACGTGCGTAATATATGTATATATATATATATAAAAACTCGATCCGCCGCGCGCGTCTCTGGCACTTCGTCGTCATCGATTGCCGTGAGAAAAGACAGACGGTGCGTTGATTTAGTAATAACGCATGCCGCGATACACAATTGCGTGGGAATTGCGCGAGTTGTTAATGTTCTGCGCGCCGTTTAATGGAAATGAATATATGGGTCGCGCCGTGTGATAATGTATCGCAACGAGCTGAGTTTAAATGTTTCTTGTATTTGTAAATACGCATAAATAGAATGTACTTAATTTATAAATGATAAATTTATAGATCATTCGTTTCATTTAGCTTTGCATTTACTTTTATCAAAGTTAATGTTCACTGGATAGAAATTGAAAGATATAACTGCTTGAAACAAACTTGAAATAAATCATATTTTTGTTTTTTCTTTTTATTGCTTCGTTAAAAGAACGTATGAAAAAGTATATTGTAAAGGATAATAGAGGAAAGGTATAAATAAATTGAGCCAAACACATAATAAATTACTTCCATCGATTTAATAATCATCTTCAGAAACATCTTAAACTTACACATATCCATTTTTTAATTTTCATCGACAGTTAATTTATTTAATTTTTTTCCCTTCTTCATCTTCTTCTTCTTCTTCTTCTTCTTCTTTTTCTTCTTCTTCTCACAAATTCACTTATATTTATATAAAGGTTTTTATATCTGTATGTGATCGTGTGTGTGTCTCTCTCTAATAATGATTATTGGCCGATTTTTCGCTAATAAAAACTCCGCGAAAAAAAAAACGACGTCGACGAGTTCGTTCGTAAGTGCGGCTCGTTTGCTTCTCCTCGAGGACGACAACGGCGCTTCGTTCCCTAAAAATCGAATACAATATACACACTATTTACACAAGCGGAGCGAATCCCGCGTCACGTGATCTCGCCTCTCTTTTATTTATTTGGCGTCGTCGAGTTTTTTTCGATATATATATATATATCTATATTTATTATTATTATTATTTTTTTTTTTTTTTTTTTTTTTTCATTTATTGGAGATGGGTTAGAACGAAGCGGTTCGCTATTTGGCTGCATATGGCCAAGAATTTTCCGATGTTGCGCGATTTAAAATAATAATAATAACAACAACAATAATAATAATAATAATAATAATAATAATAAAAGAAATGAAAAATAATCCGCGCTAATTTTTCGTCGGGATAGCGATGACTCGCTTTTTTTTGTCTTTTTGTTTTACGATTAAGCCGATTTTTGTTTACACGTTTTAATCTTTTATTTATTTCCTTACATTAACTGGAATTTACTTTGGTAATGAGCGACGAGTCTTTCTATTATGTTCGTTATTTGTAATACGCATATATATGTATGTGTAATGATAAAAATATAGGGGTTTCTATGTAAACAGTGTAAATCTATATATATATATATACGTTTATTCAATTACTCAGCTCTCATACGCTATTAAATTAATACTAAAAGGGAAATGAAATGTATGTATATCTATATTTACGTCTTTATCAATTTAACAGATGTGGTATTGTGCAAATAAATGCACGTATTCATTTTCATTTAGCTTTCGGTGAGTGAAAAAGCATTACATCTAAAATACGTTAAAATATTTAATAAAATCATTAAAAACTATTATAAGTAAATGGGTTTGAAAATTTTTAATTTTTTTACATTTCGTTACTTGTTATTTTTTTTTATTTTTTGTTGTATTCTTTTTTAGTTTCCGTAATAATTATTAGTTTTAAAAATATCAAAATACATTAATTTATATAAACAGAAATGTTTCAATTAAAATTTTTAATATTCGTTTCAGTTCTTTGATATATATCCGTCCAGTTGCAAGATAAAAATTATTTAAAATCATCTTTAGAAACAACTACTTTACAAAATAAAATAAAAAGTTTACTTTTATCAAACATCTTGTTTTTTCATTATCATGTCGTCATCCACATAAAAAATAGAATCATTAAAAAACTAATCGTCAACGCGCATTATATACCAAACGATATGCAATAAAATACATCTTTTTTAAAATTCAATTTGAAACACATATATGTATACATATATATATATATATATATATATATAAAATGGCCCGCAACGATTCTCAAACGACAATATTATCTTTCACCACGTCGTTGAAATTCTACGAGGCTCATCCTAGCCGAGCATACATACATTCCATTGTACCCGCGCCCGCATACATTCTTTGCCCCCCCCCCTCCACCACCCACTTCTTACTTCGAACGACCGTATTAGATCTAGCATTAGAACACATCGACGAGATCGGGGATGAAAAACAAGAGGCTCAAAATCACCGAGAGCATCAACTGCCCAACGTTGACGTCGAGCCCGGCGACTTTGGAGCTCGACGGGAGTTTCGGTGGCTCTTGAACGTGCGGTTGATTGCGCGCCGCCAATATAACGACTTTCTCGGTGCTGTATACTTTCTTCGTGCCGGGTAGCGAGGCATCGCATCTGATGATCAAGCTTTCGCCGCGAAAATGATGACGCTCGAGGCGCAAGGATATCGAGAGCCGTGTTGTACCGAGCGCCTCGCCGATGTCCAAGCTGTTCTCTCGGTGAGTGTACTTTGGATCTACCTGAAATCAAATGCGAGGTCCGCGTTGTTTTGTTGTATTTCTCATTTTTTATCGCGTTTGTATTTATTTTAATGATATTTTAAGAGTAAAATATAAAACGCATCCATATATGTAAATATTGTTGTATTATTTTTTATTAAAAAGAAAAAAAATATGTACATTCTACATTAAAATCTAATCCATTACCGATTAATCAATTAAATCGTTAAACACAAACATTAGCCACTACAGCCCCGAATAATTTGCACGCAGTTCTGGCATATTTCGCGAGGTCATAAACAAAACGAAAATAAACCGAGCGAATAACTTTTTCAAAAATCGTTCGAAATATTTACTACATCAAAAGCACTTTTTTCACCGCTATAAAGCCATAGTTATCAAACCGATATCGTTACATGTTATAAAAAATCGCAAAAGTTATTGCGCGCGACGATGAACAAAAAAAGGGGAAAGAGAGAGAGAGAGAGAGAGAGAGAGAGAAAAATGAGCGTTAAAACCGATGACCAAACGCACGGTCTTCGGGAGGCACGATAACAGATTCATCGCAGCTGCCGCATTGAGTTAGCTCGTATCCTAAAATCCCCGTAACTCGACCACTCGCTTATGCTTCACCAGAACTGGACACGCATAAGAGAGAGAAAGAGAGAGAGAGAGAGGCGAGCCCTTTCACGTTTCAGAGCAAGCCTGTCAATTTTCCTCGGAAACGTGGCGCTCTCTCTTTCCTCTCTCTCTCTCTCTCTCTCTCCCATACAGAGTCATGTACGCATAGACGCACAGGCGGCGCAACGAGGCGCGCTACACCCGAAATTATAGCGGAGCGTCGCTAGCTAGCTATAACGCGTCCCCGCGCGCACACGTACGAGGAGCGAGCCATTGCTCTAATTGGATTCGCAGAGAGCACCGGATCCCGTGGGCGCGCGCGTGAAATTATTACCCTTACGCACGCGAAACCTACCGGCATTACACACGACCGGGAAGAGAGGTGGAGGAGGAGAAGTAGGGGTTACGAGCGCGGGCGACCCGTCAACTTTACGGGAAAATTACACGAAAACGAGTCCCCGGCTCGCTAAGTCCCCTTTTCCCTCGCTTCCATACGGTGTGTAATCTGCTTTTGCTCCATACCCTACTTCCGATGAGTACATTCTTCTCTCTCTCTCTCTCTCTCTCTCTCTATACATATACGTATATATGTGTATATACATGTGCATGGAAAAGGGTGGACGTCCTACAGACCAAGAGTATTCGATACGCGTGCGCTTGCGATGTGTGTGTGTGTGTGTGTGAATAAGCGCATGATTGCCGGGTATAGTGTCCGAGTTTGCCGAAAAGTTTTCTCTCGGATTAGGAAGAGCTCGAAGAATAAGAGTCGAGTGCGTGTCCTGCTGTAGTTACGGTGTGTACTATATAGACACCGTGAAAGAGAAAGAGATTCATTGGTGGTAATAAATCGTTGAGTTTGTCAATTAATGTCGAAAGTTCAACGCTGGATGAAATGTATTGATTAATTATTATTGTCGAAGAGTTTGCTTTTTTTTCTTTCTTTTTTTTTTTTTTTCTCGTTTACTGCTTATACTTATATCCGCTGAAAAGTGTATAATAACTTTGATTATTTTGTAGCTTGGCATGGATATTCGACGCGTTTGTAAAATACGTGTAATAAAATAATTCGTTTTAATATGCATTCAGAATTTCGCGCCGATTTATATTCTAACGTATATTTGATGTTTGAATGATAAAAATATGTTATACAACGAAGAAAAGATTTATTTTATGTATAAATTTATCTAAATTTTAAACATTAATTTATTTTTCGTTAACCAACATATTTGTCAAACCTATAAAATTAAACAAACGTATAAAGGTAACTTGGACTGAAAAAAGCAAAAAAAAAAAAAAGTGAACGTCCGCTGGAGCGTTTAAACTAAAATTTTTATAAAAAATTATACGTTTTACAACGTATAATCGTATTATCCATTATTATTTAATCGAAATATACAGATAAAGCTGCATGTAGATACGTACCTTATCACCATTGAGGTAAAAGGTAAGCTCGGCCGGAGGTAGACTCGGCCCGGAATTACACGCGGCGTCGAGTTGCTCGCCCACGTGATAATTGTGAGCGATTCCCTCGAGGACCGGGTCATTTTTCGGTAGAATGGCGACGCTTACGTTCGCCATCGCGTAGTCCGTGTGAAAGGTCTTCTCGATCGACACCTCGCACGCGTACGTTCCCTCGTACGCTCGCATATCTGTCGACGGAAAATTAACGCGAGGCGACGTTAACGTTTTAACGTTCAAATTATTATCTCTTTCAACGATAATAAATTTTAATGTAAACGTAATGAAAATAATCGAAAGACGCTTAAATTCAATACGCTAAATAGTATTTAGGTAATTATAATGGATACGCACTTTTTCGAAAGTCTTGATAACCAAGTAAGACGAGCCTTCGGTCGTTGCTCTGTTCGACGCTGACCCTGACATCGGACTCCTTCGGATAGGCCGAGCCATTGGATGAGATACTCGGCGTGTAGCTGAACAGCACGTCGCCGTTCTTGTACCAGTTGACCGAATAAAGCACGCGACCTTGGAGATCGTAAATACACCGTAATTCGAATCTATCGGTTCGTGGATCGACTATTTCCGGTACCTCGAGTCTCTGTACCATGGGTCGCTTATCGAAATTTGCGCTACCTGCAAATGCGTGTCGTTGATGTTACCTTTCGTTAATCTTTTTTTTTTTTTTTTTTATTTTCTATGTTTATATATGGTGCTGATGTATATTTTTTTTTCAATAAAAATAATCGATTATGACTTAAGGATTGAAATTTTTTTTAAATGTTTTTAATTGCCGTATTCATTTAAATAATATATATATATATATATCATCGGTATTCACACGAACATATATATTTTATGCGAAATCATAAAAGTGTGACTAATTAATTGATACGTAATATATCCTTTATTTTCATCAGAAATTTCATTTTAATTTTCTTTTATTAGATTTTGAAAAATGTCGATATTCGGAAGAGTATCAATACTCTCCAATTAATTAATTTCATTGGTTAATTGTAAAATATTGAATATTTTTTTCAGAAAGTTTTGTTAAACAATTTATAATAGAATTATCAAGAAGTAAAATTTATGTGTGACATTTTTCATTACAAAAATTGAATAAATAATTGTAAATTCGGTTTAAAATTATTGTAATAATAAAACGCAAAAAAATGTTCCATATTATTGTTATTTATATTGATTAAATTAAAACAAAAATTGAAAAACCAATGGATATATCAACTTCCTATATCGGGCACTTTTATTAGCTTAAACATATCGATTTAATTCATAAATTATTGACAATTAGTTGAACTTTATGTCAAGTTAATTAGCCTTGTTCACAAGACATATATAAAAGCCAACTAGGAAATTTTTATCTTTACCTAAAATTATAAAACATTTGTCAAAATTGTGTAAAAAACCCTATAAATTTAATTTGAAAAAAAAAAAAAAAAAAAAATAAGAAAAACATCGAAAATGATCAAACAGCCTTAGTTTCAAATAATGCAAATTTTTTTTATCAGAACAATAATTGATTCGATATCCCTCTATAGATGTATGTATACATATATAATTGTGACAAAACAACGGGGAATTTGCAACAGCCGCTTAAGACGCAACGAACAATGGCCTCGAATTCGTGTGCGGGTATTATTACAGCGAGTGGCGCACCGTAAAGCAAACAACCTCCTATAAGCTAGCATCTCGCACACGCGTACAAACACACATACTATGTATCCAGCAGCAACAACAACATAGCGCAAACGCGGTTCATAACCGTTGAAATTCACCGAGCACGAGCGCACATACGCGTTCGCCGATTGTGCAACGTAGTCGCGGCGACTACTGTACACATGTATGCATATATATATATATAAATATACTCCACAGCTCGCGAATTATTTATTTAACGCACGGCAGCCGCGCCGGATGGCTTTGCAAACACCGATAGCCGACTAATTGAAAGTATTCGATTAACAAGTCAGAGAGAAAGCTTCCGTAAGAGAGAGAGAGAGAGAGAGAGAGAGAGAGAGAGAAACGTTAGGGAAGATTTGCTGTGTAATAATTATTGGTCCGTAGGTGCGTATGCAACTACATATATACACACAGGTGAGGAAGAGAGAGATAGAGAGATAGTGTGCAACATTGCTACCGGTGTTGCTGCTGCACGATCTGGCGAAATCATAAATATTGAAGTGCGCGCGCCGGCAACCGATCGACTCTTTCGAAGAGGCAAGCCTCCGGGACACTCTATTAACCGCTTGGCCTCGCCGAGGGTACGAGATTGTAGAACGACCGATATCCACATACCCCCCTCCCCATTCTCCGTGTACCTTATACACAACGGCCATTCCCTTTCCGCGATTAATTCGACGATTGCTCCTATTCCGGGAATAAATAAACGCGGTGCCAAGGTGTACGAGCTTTATTGTTCTCTATGCATGTTAACTATATGAGTTATCGAATGTGTGTGAGTATATAAATAAATACATATATGTGTGATGTGTGTGTGTGTGTACGGGCTAATGAAATTTCACGGAATCGTATTTAAAGGTTCATGGATCGGTTAAAGGTCTAGAGAGAAAGAGAGAGAGAGAGAGAGAGAGAGAGAGAGAGAGAGTTTAGAGTCGAAAGTTGATTGGATTTGTGCTAGAAGAGGCTATATACGTTGGGTCAATTGGATTTGGCCTATATATTTGTTGCTTTTTTTTTTTTTTTTTTTTTTTTCGAGAACCGATATCGCCTCTCAAAAAGCTCACGGAGAAACGAACGGCGTGGATAGAGAGAAATTAGAGAAGCTTTTGGTTAATCTAATCTAGTTGCCAAACACTGCACGTGTTACATTTAAACCAATTTTCGAGAGGACCGACTAATATCTTCGTTAAATTGCGTGTATGTATGAGTCTGTGTTTGTGTACGCGCACGTACACGAACAGAAATTTCATCGCAAGGGTAGCTGTATTTAGAAGCAATTTCATAACGGATTTGATTCTTTATCGTCGTTGTGACTTTAAAAAATTTTATACGTTTGTCTTGTGCAAACTAATATAATTTAATTATGTAATTTTTTTTTTTTTATTTTTTTTTTATTTTTTTCCTAATAAAAAGTATACTTATTTGCTGAAGGAAATATTAAAATTTCAATACCGTTGGTAATTATCTAGCTTAAACTCATCTACGTATAATGAGTCCGCGATCCATGAATTTTGATTTTGTAGTTTAATTGAATGAAATGGGAAATGGTATATGTTTACCGCGTGTTTAATCCAGTGTAATTGAGTATTGGTTAAATTAGCGCAAAAATTCATTTGTGCGTATGCGTTTAGAACGGTACATACATAAATATCGATTTTGCGGTTACATTTTACCTATCAATCAAATAGAATTGGAGATCTGATATTCCGAATAAGCTAAAATTTCTCTCCTCTCATTCAATTAACGTTTTAAGCGAAACTATTCAGACTATGATACCGTATTATAATAGCGCAATGAAAAATATGCTTTAACTAATCAAACGTAAATCGTTTATCGTGATTTTATTTTTCATATGTTACGGTATATCCATTAAATTTTCTACGCAATCTCCTCATTTTTCTATCGACATTGTCGATTAGTTGGACATATATATCAAACAATAATAATTTTCTCTTTAACAAATAATTATAATAATTATACGACACATAAAGCATTCGAACACTATGTGCCTCGTGATTAAAAACGATAAGCCCATAAGGAGAGAGTCGAAATAAATAAAATAAATAACGCTTAACGACGAGAAGGAGGAGGAAAAGAAGGAGGAGGCGACCAAACGAGACGTCGTCAAATTTTTCTTCTTAATCCTCGGTAAAGCCCCTCTTTCTTTATTATATCTCTTTATAAACCGTTAACGAGAAAAGCCGCACAACTAACGATACTACAGCATCATCCTCGCGCGCATCTCTTTCTCTCTCATATCTCTTCTCTCTCTCTCTCTCTCTCTCTCTCTCTCTCTCCATCTTTCTCTCTTTCTCTAATGCTTATAATAGAAATCTACGACGAGTTCTATACAAGACGCAGAAAATGAGTTTGAACGGGACGCGGTGGCGACTGTCTCGTCGTATGTGGTTCCTCTCTCTCTCTCTCTCTCTCTCTCTCTCTCTCTCGTAAAAGCCAATTAAAGGCAATTGTTCCACGGAGCAAATGGAATGCGTGGACGTGCGCGTGCGTCGTGCTCTTGGAACGCGGGCAATTGGTACAATCTACGAGTGGCGTCTCTTGGTCGTTGTTCACCGTCTCGAATTCGATTATAATAGTCGGCGCGTGATGCTTTTAATCCCGTGCGTGTGGCTCGACTTTATTTTTATTTTATTTTTCAAGAAATATAAAGATAAACTAACGGATCATTTGACTTGATTCGAACCTTGAGATAAATTGTCAACTAGCGCATCTGCCTTTTATAAATTCGCATTGCGAAATTTACGTCAATTCTCTTTCTCGAGAAATATCGTTAAATTTATATATTTATAACGAGATATCGCGTTTCCTTGAACGCGCGCTCGTATTCGCGTATGTGTATGCGGAATCAAAAGAAAAGGCGAATTAAAGCGCTCGTTGCTTAAATAACAAGCGTGCGCGGCGTACAACGACAGTAAAGCAAGTAAAAACAAAAAAAAAAAAAAAAAAAAAAAACATGAAAGAAAAATAAAACAGAAAACGGAATGAGAGAGAGAGAGAGAGAGAGAGAAAACACAGGGGAACCGTCGAAGAACGGTTTGCGGGTGTAAACAGCATATAAAGAGGGCGTACGACGAGGCGCTTTCTGTGCTTGTAAATTGAAAAGACCGCGCGGGTGAGAGAGAGAGAGAGAGAGAGAGAGAGAGAGAAAGAGAAGGAGCGGGGGTAACCGCACAAAAGCGTGGAAATCGTGACCAAAGAGACAGAACGAGTGAGTAAAAGCGAGCGAGAGAGAGAGAGAGAGAGAGAAAGAGAGAGAGAGAGAGAGTAAAGCAGTCGAGAGGGCAAATGTAAGCAAATGTACCGGTGGACTGCACGAATTTATTGCTCGCTTAATTAGCGGGCAAATAACGCGATTAATATGGCCAAACCTTTCTCTTTCTCTCTCTCTCTCACTCGCGCGTGTTCACTTTTATATACGACGTGCCTGTATATATGTAGCATGTGCAATTATATATATATATATATATATATATATATATATATATATACACATACATACACAGATGTACATAGAATTATTTGAACAGGCTGCCACGAGGTCGAAATTTCGAAAAGCGGCCGTTCCTTTTTCGAAGCAAACAACCATCCGGTCCTATATATATGCACATATATATCACGCGAGACGTGCGACTACATTTGCATCGCCGAAAACGAATGCAACGCAACGCAGTCGTCGATTATTACTTGCTAATGAGCTTGCTGCTATTGCCCTCTCTCACCCTCCGAGTGTTTGTAAATTTATACGCGATTTTCGACCTGTGTGTATACGCACAAGTAGCTATACATATGCGTACGAGAGTACCCGGTCGGCCAATGGTTTTATAGCGAAGGAGGTGAAGGGTGAAAAATGAAAATAAAAAAAAAAAAAAAAAAAAAAAAAAAAATTGAAATAAAAAAAACTTTTTTTTTTTCGAGCCGCACGTCGTTCGTTTGCGATGAAGGTAACGGTTCAGGGAGAAAGAGAGAGAGAGAGAGAGAGAAAGAGGAGGGGAGGCAAAAGCTGCCGGCGAAACGACGGAATTTTATCAAACTCGATGCTAATAGGTGTGTAAACATCAAGTGTGCTGGAAAATGTGTTTCTGGAACTTTATTTATAGGTCGCTGATTACGAATCTCTGCGGTCGATTTATTTATGATTCAGTGAAGAGCCTCTGATATTTACATGTATATATGCCGTGTATATAGGAAAGGCAACTAAAATACAACAAATTGTTTGCGCGCTCGGAAATGTTTTTATAAATATTTGCGCTCATTTTTTTTTTTTTTTTTTTTTTTTTTCAATTTGCGCGATATTTTAATGTTTGCGACTTTGTTAAATAAACATACAGTTTTTGTATATAATTAATTGATAAGGACGTACTTTGCGGTTTCTTAATTTAAATGTATTTAATTATACGATAATTTAATTAAAAAAAAGAGCATGTTTTCAAAATTTATTTTCATATAATTTAGGACGCAATAATTAAAAAAGATGTGTTACATTAAATGACATGTAGCTGAAATATAGAAATGACTATACATAATTAGAAAGCTCGTTTATGTAACAGTTTATTGAAATAAATTAAAATTTTTTTTTTCCATCATACAAATAAAATTTATTTTATTTTTTTTTTTTTTTGCGATTTCGAGAAAGACCGAATTATTAAAACAAATGGTTTCGAAAGTCTTAAAAGCGAACATTAATTTCTCGATTTGTTCGATTATACCCGTACATTCAAATCTTGTTACCTGAAATTCAAGATTTTTATTACGACATAATTAATTCAAGTGGCGCAGATGATTTAAATTGGATCCAATTAACTAAACATTATACGATAATTTTTCTCGCTATAATTTAAACGAGCGCAGCAAACTTTTACGATATGTTTGTTAATTTTTACAATCCTTTTTTTTTTTTTTTTTTCTTTCATATTAATGTAACGTACCAATGTCATTCATTCGCGGAAGATAAAATTTTTACGTGAAAATAACTGTAAAATTCGCGATAACCACAATCGGGATAACCACAAAATACCGCTAGATACAAATCTCGTTAAACTTTGTTCTTCTTCAGCAACTACTTGAAAAGTTTGCAGAATCATTAGGCGACTTCTAGTTAAATAGCTTTTTCGAGCGAAAGTATGCCGAAAAATTTAACGGCAAAATAATCGCGTCGCGTATCGTCTTAAACTTTATTCGATGGAAACAATCGTTCGCGATATTATAATCCAAGTTCGAAAAACTTTTCCTTGGCAATTAGTCATTATTCTTACCGGTCTCTCAATATGTATATACACGTAAATAAGTAAAAGCGTGCATAAGTATAAATCGGTTAACGCGAGACATGAAGCCGTCTTTATAACGTCAAAATCGACGCGTCAACGAACTTATGATTACCGTGGCTTTTTCCTTCTTATTCCATATATATATATATATATATATATATATATATATATATATATACGTAAGACATCGGTCGTTGTTACTGCGCAAGAATCGTGCTTTGTTCTCTCTCTCTCTCACACTCTTTCTCTTTCTCTTTCTCTTTCTCGTTCTTTCTACAGGGATTGGTAGGAAGACTTACTCCTCTTATCCCCTATCCCTCGTTCTCTACTTCACCATCCCCATTGTCTTTCCATCTCGCTTATACTCTCGGTAGTAGTTGGTCCAAGGCATATTAATTAATCCGCTAATTATTAAAGTAATTGCCGGCTTAATTGGCCCGGCGAATCTCTCTGGCGCGCGCCTGCGGCTCCCGGTGAACCTCGAGAGAGTAAAAGAGATAGATAAAACGAGAGAGAGAGAGAGAGAGAAGAGACTGCATCGTCCGTTCTTTTGGCCTCTTTTATATCGCGTATAGTCGTTGACTTGCTCGTTCGTTTATCGCGAGTGAGATGAAGAGAGAGAGAGAGAGAGAGAGAGAGAGAGAGAGAGAAAGAGAAAGAGAGAAAGCAGAATAAGTAGGAGGATAGCAGTGGGGGCGGAAGATAGAGAAAAACGGACAGACGACGAAAAAACAGAAGCTCTTACGCGCACCGAAACAGCTGAAAGAGGAAAGAGGGAGAGAAGCGTAATTTATTTATGCGGTGCGGAGTAGAGAGTGAGAGAGAGAGAGAGGGGGGATAGTAGTAACAGCAGCAGTCGTCGTTCTCTCGTCCTTGTCGTGACTTCTACAAGAGAGACAGTCAAAAAGGGAATAAAAAAAGGCTGCACGTATGTATATAACGCACCAAAAGGGACGGAGAAAAAGATGAAGAGCGAGAGAGAGAGAGAGAGAGAGAGAGAGTGAGTCAACGGGACGAACGAGCCGAGGCATTGTATTGCAGTTAACTACTGCTTAAGCGGAATACAAAGGGGCCACGATGAGCGCGCAGTCGCCCAAAAGCTGGGAATTATTTAAAAAGCGGAGAGTTGGAAGAGAGAAAGAGATAAAGGCTTATACATAGAGAGTAGCGTTGTGTCATTCGCGATATATGTCCCATTATACGCTGGAACGATTTCTTTTCTCGCTCTCCTGCGTGATTCGCAAAGTTAGAGCTTGCCGACAATGAAAAAAGAAAAAGACAGAGAGAGAGAGAGAGAGAGAGAGAGGAAGAGTTATGCATGAGAACGAACAATAAAATAAATAGCTCTCCGCGTTCTTTCGTCCCTCTCCCTCGAGGAAAACAGAAAGCGGGCGAGCCGCGGCACTTGTCCCATCATCGTTTCGGCTTTTGTGTCATTCTCGGGGAATTTCTGAGCGTTTGAATTTTCCGCGTATACACGCGAAAGCTTTGTCTTACCATCCGGGAATTGATAGAAGGGAAGATAATATATACATACATAAGGAAAAGATAGAAGGCGGAGAAAGAGGAGGGGAGGAGGAAAGGATATAGTGGAGCAGAAAATTAATTGAGCGCCGAGGATAAGGATGAAGAATCCTCCCCGGAGGCTAAGACAGAGCCCTGAGCGTTTTCCTCTCCTACTCGGCAATCGAATGAATATAGAATTTTCCATGATTTATTCAGGAACGAGTAAGCGCTCTCGCACACGTACGCGCCTACCTCACTCGCTCGCTAACTTACTTCTACACCTAGCGAATATAATCGATCTTATATATATATGTACTTATTTGAATGCGAAAGGAACTTTCAACGATTCACGCCGGAAATTCCAAAGATTACTGCGTAGTTGCTACAAAGGGGAGGGAAAAATCGGAAAATCGCATAGTCGTCGTTTTTTTCACCTCGGTAAGGTATAATAATAAGAACGAGGTTGCAAAAAAAAAAAAAAAAAAAAAAAATGATAAAAAGAATCCGTTGGAAGCTTGTTGAATTTAATGTATTTCAATGCGCGAACGATTGTGGAACGGGAAAAGGAAAAAAAAAGCGTTATATTCAAAATGCGCGTGAACCGATCGCTATTCAGGATTTAAAGGTGTTTGCCGCGTTGTTATGTCGTTGCTTTTCTTTACTTTTATTTTTTTTTTTTTATTAATAGACCGGATGAAGCACCAATTTTATATGGAGATTTCTATTATCGACGTGATTTTTCGTGCTTTTTTATTTAGCCGTTGATAGATGTGTATTTGTACGCGAGTTTAAAATATTACGTCGGTATGTAAAGCCGGTACGTAATGGTAGTTTTATGTATATTGTATATGCATTAATGTGCGTATTTTGTATATTTCATTATTTTACCGAAAAATAAACAGGTGTATTATTTTTTCGTGAAAATCAGAAAACTCATTGCGAAAGTTTAAAACGAAATAACAAAATGATATTGTTGTTTTAAAAGTTTTAATTTATATTGTTTAATATTTATTTTATTTATTTATTATTTATTTTGCAAAAAAAATCATCCGCATTTTATTAATTTTTACCCACGATCGTTCAAATAGTTATGTTACCGTAAAAGAATTTAAATTAAAAATATCTTTTCAAAAAATGTTCGTACGATGTACTTCACTATAAAGACAGAGATTTTAACTTATTGTAAACGTAATATTAATTTCTTAAACAAACGCGTGTCACGTTGTGATTTTTCCAGGTTTAATAAAAACAAGTATGTTAAAATAAAAATTTAACTTTTCTATGCATTTTAAAAATTTAACAAATGAAAAATATTTTATTACTACGAATTTGCGTGACAAAAAATACGCTAAATAAAATCAACGGCCCTGCATCTTTTCACAATCACTTATATCGCGCTTGACTATCAAATCTTTTAACAATTAAACCGTGTACCGCGAAAACGAGAAATAAAAACAAAATAGACAAAAGAAAAATAAAAGGAAAAAAAAAGTTTCGGGAAGCCGCACAGAACAAGTCGCGCTCGAGTTTTTTCTCGTCGTAGGCGGTAATCATCGAGGGCGGGAGCGGGCGGGGGAAGAAAGAGAGAGAGAGAGAGAGAGAGAGAGAGAGGAGTGGAAATAGGTGCGGGTGCTAAATCGAATCGCAAATCGATACGGACGCGCGCTCGGCCGGAAGACACATAACTCGCGCGAGCGAACGAGCGACTATGTATATACACATATATATTATGTGTATACGTATATATGTATATACAGAAGGAGTTGGAGGGGGGGGGAGAAAAGGAGAGGGGGAGGACGCGAGGAACGAAATTGAATTTACTTCGAGGTAGAGCAACTACACGCGCCGTCGGATTAGATGATCGCGTCGTAGGCGCCGCCGCCGCCGCCGCCGCTGGAAGCTCAATGGTGGTGGAACGTCGCTGCGGTGTTGGTTCGCCTTGCCGGATTTCCCTCCCTTTTCCTACACCTCCTACGTTTCCTCTATGTCTCTCTTTTCCCAACCCCTCATCTCGCTCTTACTCTCCGGTGAACTAGTGGGCCGCACGCGTTCGTCTCTCTCTCTCTCTCTCTCTCTCTCTCTCTGCGTGTGTCTCCTTTCCGTCGTCGACGAATTCCGCGCGACGGCAAACTAATTCAGCGAGTGACTTTGAACCGGTTTATCTTAACTATTGCCGCCGCTGTCACTCCCTACCACTGACGAATTTCATGCATTATTATCGAGTTCCTTAGTTCGACTCTGGGATATGCCCCGATTTATCCGTTTGACTTATTGTTTGCTCGCTCGCTGAGCTTGTCGTTTCGTTTTACTCTTTTTTTTGCTTTTTCGTCTTTTCATATTTTTATATAAAGTTATTATCTTGTATTAAGTGACGAAATTCGATGCAATAATGTCCGGAATATCTTATTTGTTTTCAAAGATTTGGCCGACTTGGAAATGGCTCTTCTCCATTAACTCAATGAGATAAACAACTTGTAAGTTGATATAATATGTAACATGTATAATGTTCCATATTACATTACACGTCTTTGGAATCGGAAAGTTTCCGTATCGAATTTTGATAGGTGTACCAAAGAAATGATAACAATTTCCTTTACTAGTATTACAAACTATTATACCGTAATGGATTCAATAAATTTTAATCTATCCGTTAAAGCTCAAATATCTTTATAATAATGAACATACTCTAGTAACTATTGACGATAACCATAAAACTTGCGTAATCTTATATCTAAGTAAATCACAATGTAATTTTATGACGCCCTGTACATTGACAAATTTACGTTTGAAACCGTTATATTTTATCTCGCGACTGCTGAAAAATTTTTAAATGTTGTTAAACGAACAAATTTTCATCAAAGATAATTTTGAAATTAATAATTCAAAATGTACGAAATTAACATCCTATATATATATACGTTTACAATTTAATTCCCATTTTCACCTTTTAAACTTTTCAACACATCGATCCAAGTGTTTCTCGATATAGTAACAAAGATAGTTCAGCAGGCTCCCTTAACGCAGTTAAGCGCAAAGATCATAACGTCCACAAAGGCAGCTGCGAGCGTGGAAACGGATCTGTCCATGTATGCAATACATAATCGTTCATCCATCCTTCGTCGAATTATCGCTTTTACATTTCTGCCGCGAGAAAAAGACACGCCTCCTTCTCTCTCTCTCTCTCTCTGTTCACGGGGAGAGTTGCCACCCGAGTTTTCAAACTAAACCGACCGCGTACAACCAAAACTATCTACCACCTCTTGGGATCGCGTTGCCTTCGTTAAGCTGGTCAACTCGCGTGCATACGTGTGTATATGTGTGTGGATATGGATAAGAGAGGGAAGGAGAAAGAGAGAGAGAGAGAGAGAGAGAGAGAGAGAGAAAGAGAAGAGCGATAAGATGGATGCGTGTTGGGAGCGCCCGCGGAGGAAACTGACTTGCGCGCGGCTAAGAGGCTTAAAATATTATTTCCGGATTACTTGATTCCACCCGGTTATACCGACGGTTCTCTCCTTTTCTTCTTTCTTTCTCTTTGCCGTTTTTCTACACTGTACGTACACACGATCGCGCTACTTGAATTTTTTCGTTTTCAAATAAAATTTTTCTTTCTTCTTTCTTTTTTTTTTTTCGTGGAAATATTACCGAGACTGCGGGATGATTTTTTTTATTTTTTGTATGTCTCTTTGAGGTTTTATTTTTTAAAATTTAAAAAAGAATACGTAGAGCTTTAAGAAATTGTGTTTTCTGATTTACCGTTAACGATTTATGAGATATTATTATTATTTTAAAAATCGGAAAAAGGATTTGGAAGTATTTTTCAGAATTTTTATTTCATAAAGTACGTCAAGTTTATTTTATCAGCTAGGATAGAGTAGTCTATTAAATAAATTGTAGCTTTATTACTTACGTCGAAACCGCATGTAACAACTAATAAACGCAATTGATATTTCTTCTTATTATTTTTTGCTATATTACTATTATGATTTTTAATTATTACAGAGAGAAAAGAAGGAAAGAGCGTTTTAACGTTTTAAATTAAGCCAATTTTAATGGTCAACAATCGTTGGGTCGGCAAAACAATTGGCCGTTTATCGTTTGTCATGCTTACAATATGTCACATCAAAAAACATCAAATCAATCAAATCAGCTATTAATTCGAGAGGAGCCCTCTCGAATAAAACAACAAAGAGAACGAGGAGGATGAGGAGGACGACAAGTAGCAAAAGCTTAACCGTTACTAATGAAACCACCATTCGAGCCCAATTATCATAATGCAGTCCATTCGAGGGACTTTCGAGATTCATTGTTGCGTAATGAACTCGAAATCTCCCCCTCGAGTCGTCTATATATAACTTATATATATATAAAGTATATAGTAATCTCGATAAATATTCTCTCTTTATATACACACCGTATACATATACAGATATGTTTTCTCCCTCTCTTTTTTTTCGAAAGGCTCAACTGCACTTTTACGTCCGCCTCTTATACCGTGCGCTATACAGGGAGAATTGTTTCCTCCACGCGGGCCCTTTTTTTCTCTCCTATATTAGCCTCTTTCTCTCTCTCTCTCTCTCTCTCTCTCTCTTTCTCTCTCTTTGGTAAGCGGCAAAATGGCGCTGTGAAGTAGTACACGTAGTTTCTCTCGGACGTACTTCGATCCACTTGTAGCGTGGACCGATTACCATTTAATTGGCTCTTTACCCTGCGTGGATTTTTTTTGCTTTTTTTTTGTTTTTTTTTACCTTCGTTTTCTTTTCTTTTTTTTTCTTTTTTTTTTAATCGTTACCTTGTTAACGCATCGGTGGTATTCCGGCGTGTTTCGATGAATTTCTCGCGGGTATTGATAGATGCTGTATGTAACTATGTGTATACCCACACACACACACCCACATATATATATATATATATATATATATATATATATATATATATACACACATATATGTATATAAAAGAACGTACTTTACAACACGATTTTCTTTAACTTTTCTATCGCAGCTGTCGTATACCAACAAACGTGTACAAATATAAACCCGCGCGATTCGTGATGTTAGCCGTGTTTCGCGATAACTTTTATTTTCTGTCTCTTACTTTTTTCCCTCTCTTTTATTTTTCGTTTATTCTCGCGACTATGAGTCGCGCTCTCAAAATGCTCGATTTTTCGCGATTGCAACGTTTCTTTTTTTTTTTTGCCCAACTATGTGTATATATGCACGAGCTACCTTTTATTTTCGACTGACTATCGTAGTTTCAGGAACGCGTAAAAAGGTATCAATGAGAGTCGTTGGCTTTTTTACTGGTTTTTCATAGCGATTGTTTATCGTTTATTTATTTTTTTTTTCTTGTTTCTTTTTATTCGAGAATAGAGTATGTATATATATATATATATATATATATATATATATATATATATATCCATTTAGACAGCGCGGCTGTTTTTAAACATTTTCTATCCCCTTTTCGCCGTATCCCCGAGCTTTCGAATCGGATACTCAAAATTTATTTGCTTCGTTGTTAAAAGGTAGCATCAGCGTTTGCGGGGATATGTTGTGCCGTATTGTTTCACGTAGAAAGCATTATAGAGGTTTTTATATTAATCGGACGATATTTTGAGAAAATAAAAAAAAAAAGTCAGAAAATAAAAAAAAAAAAAAAAAAAAAAAAAAAAGTAATTGTTTGGCGGTAAAAAATTTAAAAGAGCATATTTCAATTGGCTCTAATCGTAATATCGTAAGTTTTATTTTTGTTTGGAAATAAAAACAGATATCGTAATACTAAAATTAAAAAAAAAAAAAAACCCCTTGTAATAATTTGGTGTTTTTAAATTATTTCACTTTATTCTTCGAGTGCCACGAAAGACTTGCGAAAAACTTTTTTTTATGTAAATAACGTAAACTACGATGCTGCGTAGTATATTCCTTAATAAGTTTTCTACGAGAATAATTAGAATTAATGGGCTGCTTTACGAAAAATACGTTAGCCGGACGCGATTTCTTTCAGGTCGACTAATGAGACGGGAAAAGCCACGGAGAAAATGAAAGGAAAATAAAGAAAACGAAAACGAGTCGCGCGCCCGCGCGAACAGCTTTGAAGGATGAAAACTAACGAGCTCGCGAACGGATTAAAGATTTTCATTAATATGTATATGGAGTGTTGTATATAAGGTTGTTACTTTTAATTAAAAAATATAACTTCATTAAATAAGCGTCCATTGAGCTGTTTTTGGCTTGGTTAGTTTTTTGGTAACGACGTCTTACTCTTACATTTAAATATGTATATACGTATACACGCGATACACAAATGTTATTTGCGCAAGTAAGTCTATGTAATTATCGCAATCGAGTTAATTAAATGTTAAAGCGGCGAAATTTTAGCAATTCTTTATCGATCTAATTAATTGATACCGCTGCTGCGATTATACGTTATTTAAGTAGTTAGTATATAGGTATATATAGGTATATAGAGAAAGAGAGAAAAAAATACGTAATTTGGCTGGTATACGGCCGGTAGGCGAGAGGAGCGCGATTACATTATCGAATTAACGCGGCTGCTAGCTGCCACTTATATCGGCTATTTAAATAAAGAGCAAATTATTCAAACGTATATAATCACAAACATATCGCTGTAATAATGGCTAAGCAGCGTACTCGCTTCCGTATATGAACATGTATACGCGCACACAAACATACACATATGCATACTCGTACGTGTGCGCGTTGAACGATTTCATCGGTGTATTTCAATAGTCGATAGTTAGAGAGCGTACATACACCTCAACAAATAAACAATTCAATTAATTTATGCAATGTGCGAGTAGGCTGTTTTCCCATCGATGTGTTAAACGCTTAACCAACATACACCTAAATACCATATATACGTACATACGTATACGAGAATTCAGTCAGACAATACCGGGCATCGGTGATTTAACGAAACGCAAAATTCAGCTTTGTCAAGTATGCCCGGTTGAAAGATTCGCTCGACAATTGTAACCCTCCTTCCCCCCACTCCTTCACTTTTCACTCCTTCCCGTATGCGACGTGTATACTTGCGCAAAGAGCGCCGCGCGCGGTTGGTTAATTCCGTAAAGCTCTCGCGCCTCGATGGCTTAAAAAGCGTTATTCAAATGTCGCGGGGAATAAAGAACCAAGTGAGAAAGAATAAAAGAGAGAGAGAGAGAGAGAGAGAGAGAGAGAAAGTCAAGGTCGGCGCCGCGCCCGAATTATGCGTTTTGTTGTACAAACGACGTCTAGACCTCGGCTTTCTTTTCTTTTCTTTCCTTTTTTTTTTTTTTTTTTTTTTTTTTTTTTTTTATTATTATTATTGCGCGGAACGCGGTGTATGTGGAAACAACGAAGTTTTCTTAAAGAATCGGAGAATAAAGGAGAAATTGTTATCGTTATCGGTTAAATTGCGAAGAGGAATATAGTTCGAGCTCATATATACGATTTTTTTTTTTTTCTCGTTCGATATTCTTCTTTTATTTTCGGAGACTTTTGCGATTGGTGCATGCGAGCTAATGACAATGTACTTATCGAGGTGTTTTATAAAAGAAAAGTTTTTAGAATCTCTCGACTATATGAATACAACGAATATCACGGTTGAATAAAAGTTTGTTTTTTTTTTTTTTTTTTTTTTTTTTGCAATTGAACGTTTATTGTTATAATTTTTTTGTGAAAGTTTTGATAATGCGTCAGCGATTTTGTAATAATTTGAAAAAAAAAAAAAGAGAACGAGAAAACGTAGTGGTTGTTCGAATGTTCGAACGAAGGAGTTATTAACAAAGTGGTTCAAGGTTTAATAAAACAAACATATATTAAAAGATCGAGCGCGCTGTTTAAATTTGTAAGGGCTCGAAAAAGATGAATAGTTATATACACGTTGCGCGCTCCGCACATAATTCACTGTTAGCGAAGGTTTTCAATATTTATTCAACTAATGGGAAGGTTAACACTTATCCGAATTTTATTTGTTCGACAATTTTAAGCGCGCGCGCGATTATTAAAAGAGTCAAGGTTATCGGAATTTAATGAAAAATCCGTTGAATTTTTCAGCGTCCATGTAAAAATAAACAAAGAATAGAAGAAAAAAAAAAATACAAAAAAAAAAATATGAAAAGCAATACAATTTTATTTTTTGTTTTCCGTTGAAAAGGAAAAATCGTCTAAGCGCGGTCGTTCTGTCAATTTAATTGCGTTAGAACAAAGCCTGTCAAATTTCATTAGACAAATCGAATTGTTCTCAGCTTATCCTCGTCTCGTTTATTCCTATAGCTTTTTTTTCACTCTTTCGTTCTTTCGAGCTATTCATTCGAATCGCTTTGCCCTAGTTTTACTAATATCTGTACGGGACCGACCATTTATTATTTAGATTATTTTATATACACTCTTATTAACGAATTTTATTATTCAATATCCATCGATGCTTTGAAAATACTGTTGAAATTCACAAAAACAAAAAAAAAAATACGACAGTTTTATATAAACAGCGTATGTATGGAGGTATAATTTTGACCGATTCGACTTAATCATCTTAAACTTTGGGCACAAAATTTATCATAATCAACGCCGAGAGAATTTTGTCTCTTGGTAAAAAAAAAAACGGAAGTATATGAAAAAAGTTGCCCTTTAACAATATACAACCGAGAGAAATCGAAGCGGACCAACCGCGTTTCAGCGCGCTAATCAAAGTCCTCTCCTTTGCGACGGCTTCTCTTCACTCAATAGAGAGAGAGAGAAAGAGAGAGAGAGAGAGAGAATGCGAGCTCGACGTTAATTGAATCGACAGTAACGAGCACCGGCGAGCGAATCTCGAACCGTGTAACTCTGGCTTTTTTATGTATATATACGGTAACCTCAGTTTTATATATATATATATATATATACACACACACGACGAGATCAGAAGTACATAAAGAGATGGAGGAGGTACAAGTATATACATATATAAGTATGCGAAGGGTATAAAGGTCTTTGGAAAAAGCCTGTGATCGACAGCTGAAACTGCCCGGTCGCGCGGTCCAGTCTCACCGCGGCGGGTAGTTCATTGTTTCGTTGCTAGCGCGGGATCGACGTCGAGAGGACGACTAAAGTATGCGCGCACCAATGAGTAACCAGAAAGAGAGAGAGAGAGAGAGAGAGAGAGAGAGAGAGAGAGAGAGAGAGAGAGAGAGAGAGAGACAGAGAGAGGAAAAAAAGAGAGCACGGAGAAAAGAAACGCAAACAAGGAGTAGAGAGAGGAGGGTAAAAGAGAGATAGAGAGATAGAGAGCGAGAGGACAAAGTCCGCGCGGTGTACGTATGTATATATATATATGTATATGTGTACGTGCTGTAACGGCTTGGGGTACATGTACGTACTCTTGAAGGGACTTAATTCTACCGTCGGACGAGTGGACGCGCGCGCTGTTACCGCTCGGAAAATTCTTTACATTGCGTGCGGTCGAATCCTCGTTATTCTCTCTTCTCTCGTTTTTTAGTTTTTAATGGGGGGTTTTGTTTCATTCATTGATCTTTTATGAGTCGACGACAGATAGCTCGAAGATATGGTCTTGTGATTTTTAAATTTGTAGAGGTTTTCTTCCCAGATTTTTTTAATTCTAACTTGACTTGTCGATTTTGTTTATTTTCCGAGTATATTTTAAAAAAATGAAAAAATTATTTTTATTGTATTAGTTTATACCGATGAAACGTTTATTTTAATTAAGATTTGACTTAATAATTTACAGTCTATTTAAAAGTTAAATTTATACTTTTGTACATTAACTATTTTAATTAATTTTCTAATCGCATATTAATATTTTTCATATATAAAAAAGCAATTTAACTTTAATTCAGTTACCTATTTGAATTATTTAAAAGAAATATAAATCTTTAAAGGAAAAAAAAGAAGGCACTTTTTTTGAAGGAAATTTTTAGTACAAAAATTCCTCTGGTATATATGTTAATCCGAGCATGTAAAAAATGTTAATTTTTCATTAGACTTTCACTCTTTCTTTTTTGTCTCCCTCTTCTCTCTTTCTCTCTCTCTCTCTCTCTCTCTCTCTCTCACTCTCTCACTCTCTTAATTTACATTTGCGCAATGAAGTAAAAGAAAAAAATACGCTCTTTTCACAATGATAATGGCATAATTCGAGAAGATTAACGAGCAAAAAGTCGAGGACGATATAAAGTGTACAAGGCATATCAAACGAGCCGGTAAAATATTGTCCAAATCCTCGTATTATTCGCAAGTTTACTTATATAAGTCAAGAGAAGAGACGACATTTTTTCCTTCTATTCACTTAAACCTCTACAGGCGTACGGAGCATGAGATAATTGCAAAGCCCAAGTAGATTATACAACGGAAGATATCAAAGTTTACGATATATAATGTATAATACAAACAAATCAGAAAAGCAAGAGAGGGAAAGAGAGAGAGAGGGGGGGGGGGGGGGGGGGGAGAGGAAGAAAGGGGAAAAAGTAAGGAAAAAAAGCAAAGCAACGCTTTCGCTGGCACTCGAAGAGCTGAAATTTATTTTCCACTTATACTTGCATAAGCGTGTATATATATATATATATACACACGCGCATGCGCGCGTGTGTGTGTGTGTGTGTGTGTGTGTTTGTATCCGAAAGAAGCTCTCTATGCCAATATCCTTTCCATATACATCTGACTGTATATAAAACGCGAACCCTACACGTTCACCGGATAAGATAATCGAAGAGGATTAAAGCTTGGATGAGAGAAAAGACTCGTTACGCTTCTATACATAGGTATATGCATACAAATAGTATATACGTATATATATACGTATATATACATATATATATATACCTGTGCATAGGCTCGCTGATATACGAAGGGAATGAAATATGAAGAGGAAAATTGGAGAATTGAAAAAAACGAGATGAGGAAAAACAAAGGATGGAAGCGGAAAGCCACCTTCGAGTGAACCATCGAACATACATACATGTATATAGTAAGGGCGACGGTATTTTCCCTCCTCCTACCTTTTATCCTTGCTAAGAGAGAGAGAGAGAGAGAGAGAGAGAGAGAGAGAGAGAGAGAGGCTCGTACAATGGCGATTGGTCGAGGCGCGCACGCGATCCTATAACGGGAATGCCTCAATTACGGGACGCTGCTTGGAGTGTAGAGGTTGGGGAGGGGAGGAGAGAGCATTGTTAATTATTGCGTGCGCTAGGTATAGCATTGTGCACGCTTCAAGTGATGGAAACCGATGTTTTTCTCTGCGTCTCCCTCACCTCCTCCCCATCCCACTCCCTTTTTCGCTCGCTGCATTTTAGCTCCTCTTCCTCCTCGTCATTCATCTTCCTTGCGCTGTGTATGTGCGTGTGCGAGAGTGACTGTGTATACGTATACTCGTCTTCTTTCTCTTGGCTTTTTACGCGCGTGTGTACGCGTATACGTACACACCCACTCACCTTTCTTTTTTAATCCACTCCTTTCTTTTCAGTGTTTCTTTCCTTTATTTGTTTACCTCTTTTTTTTTTTTTTTTTTTTTTTTTTTTTTTTTTTTTTTTTTTTTTTTTGAGGTTTTTTATTGTTTTATTTTTTTGTTTTATTTTGTTACCGACGCGCTACCGGCAGTAGTAGCAACGCTTGGTCGCTTGTTATTTATTTATTTATTTATTTTTTTTTTTTTTCGCCAGACTACAAATACGCGAAGTATACTCGTTGCACTCGCACCGCCTCTCCAAACTTCTCTTCGTCGGGGAATATCGCGCGTCGTTTTTCCTTTTTGACTCTCTTATTATTTTTTTTTCTCTTTTTATTTTACATTTTTGGCTTTGTGCGTTTTGGTAATCCTAACTGCGCGAGTGGAAGAAAAAAATAACGTAGGTACAAAAGATTTTTGGCCCTTGTGATCGCTGGACCGTTAAAGTTTGTTGTAAAATTTGTCGTTGTTGTTAACCGTTTTCTGCTTTTTTTATTATGTCGATGGTATGGTACTCTGCTTTCAGCGGTAATATGTGTGCAAGGTGTTTTGTTTGCGTTCTTAATTCGATAGTTTACGAAAAAAATGTTTGAGCTTGTCTTCAAGGCAATTTTACTATGTTACGTCGAATTTTGCGTAAAAATTTATCTACGATTTATCGTCACATCGTTAAATTGTTAAATTCATTGTCACGTTTTTATATTTTAAATTAGATTTTAATTAATTCACACTACTTTTAAATATTTATCTTGAATAAAGTAAAATATGTATGTATTTTTTTTTTTTGCAATATTTATAAATTGCAAAGTAAACAATGCAAAATTCAAATCGTAAACATCGACGATAAAGAAAATACGCCATTTATTTAAATTACTAAAAAAAAAAAAAAAAAAAAAAAAAAAAAAAAAAAAAAAAAATGTACGAATATCAATTTCCATTTGCTTAACGGACGAAGACAATTTAACGGCTCTTATTCAAACACAAAGAAAAGAAGAAAAAGAAGAAAAAAAGGAATAAGCAAATGGAATCTAGCCTCATAGCTTAGGTTTAATGATACTTTATTACGCGATAAAATTCAATAATGTAGTCGATTCCTTTTAACGATTAAACAAAAGCCGCCCTTAATTTATATACATATACATCTATAGAACGATAAAATTAATTTTTCACATAAAAGTCAAAACGTATTATTACACACGAATGTTCTTTTATGTCATACACACACACACACACACACACACACACACACACACACTGAATACGCATTATTCGAAAAGCGCATTTATATATTACACGGAAGGAATCCCGCGACAATTTTAGCCATAGCGCGCGAGATGACGAATGTACCCCAACTGCATCGGCGTGTATAAGCGGGTCGTTTGCATAATTTTCAGCAGCGCCGGTCTGTGTAAACACATATACACACACATTTACATACATTATATATATATATATATATATATATATATATATATAAGCGCGTACGTGTAATTCCAATCAAATATCCGCGTGATTTCTCGTTAAGACGACGATTAATGGACTGCAACGTAAGCGCTAAGCGCAAAACTCGAAGTATATACGAAAGCTGTAGCTCAACTATCTTTTCCCTTTTTTTTCTCTCTTTTTTTCATTTTCTTTAGTTTACGCTTTCGCGTCGTAATCCGATTGAGCGCAATTCTCGGAATGATTTCTAATAAGTGTTATGTAATAGAATATATATCAATGAATTATATATACACATATATACATATTTAATCGAGCTTTATTTCTTTACATATCGCCTTTCTTGACTTTGACTTGTTTGACGAAAAAAAAAAAAAAAGGAAAACAAAATTGTAAAAAAATAAAAAATGAAAAAAAGAACGCGAGTAGGTGAACTTGAGTACATCCAAGTGTTAACATATTTGACGGATGGCTCTTCTCGAGGGCTAAAATAAACTTTATTAGCATATAAGCGCGAGCTGTGCGCAAGGAAAAAGGGTACAATTTTTTTTTTTTTTTGCCTCCTCATTCGTCAAGTGTACATACGGCTAAGTAAACCCTGAACCGATATATAATATAAAAATGTAATTAGGTTTACGTTTGTAAAGTTGACATTTTTTTTACGATTTATTGACATTTTAATGAAACTTTTTACATGCCGTATGAAAACGTTACCGGTAAATATTTACGTTACCGTTTTTTAAGGTAAACTTAAACATCAATTTAATAAAAATTTGCAATTTAAATTTTATATATAATGTTTTCTTCAGCTGTATATATATATATATATATATATATATACTAGGTTGTTCAAAAAGTTTTGAAAGCGACATCTATAGAGCAGTAGAAGAATCAAAATTTTTACGCCATTTTAATATTTTATCTTTCATATAAACATACTCAAAGTTTCATTCCACTCTGTTAATTCATTGTTTGTTTACAAGCCATTTGAAGTTGACGTGTCAGTGTATTTTTTTTATAATGGAAAAAACCGAATATCGTGCAGTGATAAAATTCTTTGTTTTGGAAGGTTTATCAGCAACGGAAATTCATACAAAAATGGTCAAAGTGTTAAAGGAATCTGCTCCTTCATTTCCAACTGTGCATCGATGGGTTTTAGAGTTTAGACGTGGTCGAAAAAGCGTTGAAGACGATCCACGCTCAGGACGTCCAAAAAGTGCATCAACGCCAGCATTCATAGCAAAAGTACAGGATATGGTTTTGGAAAATCGTCGATTGACCGAGAGAGATTTAGCAGAGGCCCTAGACATCTCATTAGGAAGTGTGAGTCATATTTTAAACGAAGTTTTGGGTTTCAGAAAGCTCTGTGCACAATGGGTGCCGCATTCGCTCACAATAGAACAAAAACACGTTCGAATGCGACTTTCTGAGCAACATTTGGAGCGTTTTCGAAAGGATAAAAAGGATTTTTTGCGTCAATTCATCACTATGGATGAGACTTGGATCTACCATCATGACCCTGAATCAAAACAAGAGGCTAAAGAGTGATGTCAACCAGGCACTTCGGCACCGAAGCGAGTTCGTGTCCAGAAATCGGCAAAGAAGGTGTTAGCGTCAGTTTTTTGGGATGCAAAAGGGATTTTGTTGGTGGATTATCTCTAAACTGGCAAAACAATAAATTCTGAATATTATTGTAACCTTTTGGACCAATTGGATGAAAAAATTCGTGAAAAAAGACCCGGTTTGCACAAGAAAAAAATCATTTTTCATCAAGACAATGCACCCGCTCACACAGCTCAAAAAACCATCACTAAAATAACCGAATTAAAGTACGAATTGTTGCAGCATCCACCTTATTCGCCTGATTTAGCTCCCTCTGACTTCTGGCTGTTTCCACACCTCAAGAAATTCCTTCGTGGGAAGCATTTTTCATCAAACGAAGAGGTTATAGCCGTCGTAGAGGAGTATTTTGCAGGCCTTGCAGAAAGTCACTTCCATGATGGGATAAACAAGTTGGAAGACCGTTGGATCAAGTGTATTGAACTTATGGGAGATTATACTGAGCAATAAAAGTGATTTTACCAACAAAAAAAAGTATCTTCATTTCCGCTTTCAAAACTTTTTGAACAACCTAGTATATATATATAATGACGCACTTTATCGATGGTTTAATTTACGTGCGTAATAAATATTTATTGCAATAATTTATTAATTATTAAATTTATATTTAATTTCCAATTGTTTCGAAAAAATTTAATCGCAGAAAAATTAAAGTTAAATAAAATCAAAAAAACAAGAAAATTAATTTTTGCTCGAAAATGAAGAGTTTGTCATTGTATAATGATGCGCGCATGGATGTTTAATGAATCGTATGACTTATCATTATTCGATATCACATTATATAAGGTACATACAAACGAAAACCGCAACCGCACGGCACGACTTATCTGTGCGTCAGAATTTGATTAACGTCATAATGATAGTATACTTGTTACACGCAATACTAACGTTTACCGGCCATTTTCTAACAATTAATTAATTTGTTAGAATTCAATTAGTATTCTCATTTCAACAATTTAATTGTCATAACAATTATACCAGCTGAAATAAAAAAATTTAAATTAATTGCCGATGTGTGTGTGTGTGTGTGTGTGTGCGCGTGCGTGTGCGCGCGTGTGCGTGTGTGTGTGTGTGTGTGTGTGTGTGCGTGTGTCTGTGTGTGCGGGTGTATCGATTCCGAAAACCTTGTCAATATTGATGCACAATTTTGAATATGATGATCGAAAGGCTGCTGCTGTTTCGTGTAACGGTATGTGTGCGCTATTAAAAAATTGAATTACAATAAAATAATAATAATAAATTATCGTAATTTAAACATTCAAGGGAATAGAAAATCGAAACTCTATTATAAAAAGCGTAAACTGTTACGTGAACGATAATAACTAAGCGTTAAACCCTTGTTTATTTTCACGCCGCGATTAAAATCACGTTTAACGAATTCTTCCACCCGATAATGGATACACGCGCATTAAATCCATTAAAAATTCAACGAACGAGGAGTAAAAGCGATATTTAAACTATTTACGATAAAATCTGCGGACAATTTCATCGTATTTAATCGGGGGTGAAATCCTCTTTCCGGGCAAAAGCCAAGCAAACAAAAACTTGAAAATGACATACACCCTTCTTCTTTTCCCGACTAACCGACCTAGCAATGATAAAACTTTCGTCTCCCTCTCTCTCTCTCTCTTTTGCTAGAACCGCGAAATACATTTGTTTTCAAAGACCCAACAGAGCACGAAACGCCCCTTCAACTTTACTCCGTTAGCGAGCGAGTGAGCGAGCCGAAGGAAGAAGAAGCTTAAGGAAGCGAGTGGAAAATCTCGGGGTTTCCGGAAAAAGTTTATCGCCGCGGCGTCTCTTCGTTTCCGCATCTTCGCTTATATGTATATACATATACATCGATGTATACTTAAAACGTGGAATTAATGCGCGAGTGCACCGTATCCGAATCGGCTAAAATGACACCGTTCGCTCTCTCTCTCTCTCTCTCTCTTTCTCTCTCTCCCCACCTATTGGTATGTTCCATAGCGAGGAGAAAAGAGAGCGAGAGAAAGTAAAGTAGGCGGAAAAGCTAAAAGTGAGAGAGAGAGAGAGAGCTGGGGTTAGAATGCGAGAGAGGGGAAGAGAAGAGAGAGTTACACGCGATATTCTAATGGATCGCCTTCGTATAAACGGCTTCGCATTTAGTCGAATGGGTAAAAGAGCGGTTATTTGCGGTGCACTTGAATCGAATTGGCTGCCGTTTGCATAATCTGCGGCAACGGGCCACGTACGTGCCTGTAGATATATATATACCCCTCCCCCGCGTACGTTGAGTATTCCTGCACATACGCCTCAACCCCCTTCCACGCGATCCTATCACTTCTATACCGCACTCTTCGGCCTCTTTTCTTCTTTATGCCGCACCGTCCGCTCCCTACTTCTCTCTCTCTCTCTCTCTCTCTCTCTCTCTTTCGTATATTTTTTCCTCTTTTTCTTTTGTTTTTACCGGCGATTTTCTCCTTTACTTTTTTAATGTTGAGCCTCGTTACGTCTCTTCTCTCTTTTTGTCTCTTTTTTTATTCAACGTTCGCGTGCTCTGGAGGTATATTATAGATATATTTTACCTCGCACTGCATTCAATATCTCAATGTTTGAAATTTGACGCGGCGAGTGCGCAAGCTTGCTTCTTTTTTTTTTTTTATTTTTTTTTTATTTTTTTTAATTTTTTGTACACGAATAAACGATGGATTTTAATTTGTCTCTTGTTCTTCCTCGTTTATTTTTGAAAGACGAGCGATAGAGCGATAGGATATTTTTGATTTTTATTTAATCTATTAATTATGATCGCAATTGCATGTACGAGTACGCGTAACGGATACCGTGAGTTTGTAATTCGAGTAAGTTTTATGTATTGAAAATGATTTTACTGCAACGCAAAAATAATTCTTGACTAATTGACTTTAAATGTTAAATAATGGAATTACATTTTCTTTTTGTAGTCTGAGCTTTTTTTTTGTAATAAGTATAGCGAGCTTTTGAATAAATGTTTACCCAAACATTTTTGTTACCCAAAGAAACAAATATATAATAAATTAAAATATATGTTTAAAGAATAACAATAATTTTAATTGCCGGCGATAATTTATTACGAATTATATTCAATAAATTAAACTAATTTTACGTGACAAAATTACAGATTATATTTTAATTTAACATCATCGAAGCGCGCTCGTAAATTCTGAATTTCATTCAAAAGTTTTATCGAAGCTTATTGCTTTACGATAATGAATTCTTTTTAAATAATTTTTTAAAATAATATTCATTTCAAATCAATGTCCAAAATTTTATATTTTAGTTTACGTGACATTGTTTTTAATTATTTCTATTTCGCGGAATAACTGTTTAAAACAAAACTTATATTCCGCATAAAATTTATTATTACGTAGCAACAAGAGCAGCTCGAAATTTAAAATTAAAATTATATCTTTTACTATACATATATATATATATATATGTGGGTTGCAAAATATTCTAAATAAAAATAATAATAAAAGGATAAACTTCTTTCTTTTTTCTTTTCTTTTATACGGTTATTGTACTAAATTATTAAAATTTTTTTACGCATAATTAGTAGAAGAATTTTACCGACAATTTATTTTACATAAAATTGTAACTTCACTTTCTAGCATATCCTTATACGTTCACTTAAGGTTTCGTTTAAGAGTGACATCATTTTAAATTGTATGATGCTTAAGTATTTAAAAAGCTTAAAGGTTTTTTAATGACTGTTTACTGGCGTTGAAAAAGACATTTACGATCTTCATCAATTTAAGTAAAACATATTAAGAAATGTATTTTTCTTGATTAATATTTCATAATTCAATAAAGTATTAATTAAACGATTATCATACGGTTTAAAATTTAAATAAAAGCTTTTATAAGCTGAAATAATTTATTTATAAATAAGCTAATGCAGTATGCAAATTGAATTAAGTTATTATGAATACTTTCCGCATATATATGTGTATATAATAAAAGACAATGAAAATTTGCAGAATCCACGCAAAAAAAGAATTTAGAGACGCCGAAATTGAAATCATTTCAAGAAGAAAGAAAAAAAAAAATACGAAATTGCTATCGAACAAGTTCAAACTTCATTTACCTGCCAAAGTTGCGCGAACTACTTGAAATTCGCATTATAATTAAAAAACATGCAATCCAGCAAGTTTTTAACATGTACATATACATATATATGTGAAAAAAAAAAGGATGAAAATTCTGAATAGCGGCGAGAAGTTCAATAACTTTTAATAGGTTTCTCTACAACTGACTTATACCCATACAAATCGTGTTCGCGGAACTTCCGAAAAATCGCTCTCGTGATTTTTTTCGGGCTGCGTAAGCGCAAGTACAAACACGTCGGTAGAATCGAGGTGCGGTAAAAAAAAGACGCGGAAAAAGAAAAAGAGAGAGAAAGAGAGAAAGAGAGAGAGAGAGAGAGAGAGAGAAGTTTCCGACAGAGAGAAAGAAGAAAGAGGGAGTTAACGTACATATAGAGCCAATCGGTTTTTCTCGCTCGATTCGTCACGATCGCGTGCGTCTGTACACATGCACACACGCACACACGTATGTATAAGTGGAAAAAGAAGCGAGAAAACGATTTGCCCCTTTACGCTGTTTATACGCCCGTTTATCGGTGTACCGATTTAAGCGACTCGTTTAACCGCGCGCACGCCGATCGTTTTTCCCCGAGCTGAATTGTCCGGAAGCGTTTGAGGAAAAAATTATATAGCGCGATTAATTTTTTTTTTTTTTTTTTTTTTTTTCTCGTCTTCTTTTGCTCTATTCTCTCGACGCTGAAAAATTTAAGTCCTCGTTCGACTGATTTAAAATTTTATTATTTTATTTAATTGCGCAAAAATTTTTCTTTCTATACTTTGGTAATGGAGAAACGTTTCGTTTGATATCGAGATAAAGAAAAATTAAAACAAATACAAAAAAAAAAAAAAAAAATGATGTACTTTGTTATACGAATAAACTTTATTTTATTATATCCCGTATGAATTTATCGTGCGAATTTTTCGTTCTCCGCATTTTCCGTCCGTTTTTCTAAAATTAGTTGAAAATTGAAATGCGCACTGCGTGTCTCAATTTTTCTCTCATATTTGCACGGCTTCCGTGTGCTACGAGAAAATTTTAAAAGACATCAATGTATATGCATATTTATTTTAGCTAATTTTTTTTTTTTTTTTTTTTTTTCAACTAATTTTTTAACTCATTTAATTTAACATATTTTCAAATTAAATGAGACACTCGTTTGATTAGGAATAATTTACAATAAATAAATTATGTAGGTATTTTTCGATAAAATTATCAAAATTTTCAACGTTTCATTATTCCATAAAATAAATAAATACATTATTCAATTTTCACGTTGTAAGTACAATAAACTTGTGAATGCTAAATGTTATTTTGAATATGCGAGTTTTCAATTTTTCTTTGGTATGGTTAATCTTATTACAATTATGTATACTATATTCGAACAAATTATAATAGCATTATTTGAAACATTTACATTAATTAGTATGTAACTATCTGTTTTGAATTATTAGTAATTTTAATTTAATTTTTATGGTATTGGAATGAAAAATAGTACGTTATCTATTTTGTAAAACACATAAAATAGAAACTACATACGAGCTTTCTTTTTTGTATAAACGACTTCGAAAAAAATATGTTAATGAGAATACTAAATTACAGTATTACATATTAATATAATTCAATTAATGCGATGAATTTAGTTTTAAAAAAATTAAATAAAAGTTTTAAATAATTGAATTTTTCATTTTATAATTAAAATACCGCAATCGAAGAAATATTTTTAACCAAATATTTAAAGAATTGGAGTGGAAAAAATCTAACAATGCGATATTATTTAAAAATATTACAATCGTATGGAAAATTTTAATCGTATCTATTTCTTTGATTAAAATAATAATTGTATAAATACATATATATTTTTAATTTTATAAAAGTAGGTTGTAAATAGGAAAGAAGTTCATTTATTTATAAATTCTTTGCGATAAAAATCTTAAATGTTCAATTCCTCAGCTACGATAATTGACAGCATGAGCGATCGTTACCCAGATCGTCGGAAAAAAAAAAGAAGGAGAAAAAAAAGAAAAGGAAGGAAGGAAGGAAGGAAAGAAAAAAAAGCGGCAAAAGAGCGATTCAATTCTCGAATAGTAGATATTCGCGATCCACAAAAATTCCGTAGATTCTCCTTTTGCGGTACGATATTCCATCATCAAAGCGATTTTGAAAAGCAGCGTGCGAGTGTGCGGAAAAAGATCAAACGCGTGCGAAAATCCTCTCTCCTTTTTTTTTTTACAACTATATAAGCACGCGGTCGTTTATATATGGGACACGATTACAACGTAGCCAATAATAACCAAAGCGCGTGCGACGCACATACAAAGACACGTGCTCGAAAGGAAACGTATATAGAAATAAAAAAAAAAATAAAAAAAAAAAAAAAAAGAAAAAGTTTTTGCGCGCTTAAAACCAGGCGAATGTGTCCCGGAGGGAAACGATGAAAAAAGGCATCAGCGTGGGAAGGAGAGCGCGCGAAAGACGATAACCGTCGTATTATAGAACGCGATATGTATAGAGAGCCGAGTAAGCTCTCGAGATATAGATAGGTAGATATACAGTAAATGTGTGAGGAAGGGGAGGGGGTGGGGCGCGAGCGCGCGAAATAAGAAATCACCTGTCGTCAGCGATGAGAAGAGCAGAGCGGCAAGTAGTAACAGTCGGATTGTGGTCGGACATTCGCCGTTGGCCCAACGGCACCACCTGCCGAGGCACGTTTCCTCGCGACGACGAAGCCAAGTGTCGTTGTCGCCGCGTCGTTGCTTCCTCATCTCCTCCTTCTCCTTCTTCTTCGTCTCCTTCTCTTCTCTCCTCCTCTTCGTTGTCGTCGTCGTCGTCGTCGTCGTTGTCGTCGCAAAACTCGACTCCTTTAGCCTCGAGAGGTTCATCGTTCACTCGACACTTACACGACGGTTTTCTCACCGAACCCTGCGGCCTTCTTCATATCTTTCTCTCTCTCTCTCTCTCTCTCTCTCTCTTTTCACCGCCTTTATCTATTCTTCTTATGCTTCTTGTACGTCTACTCCTTCTTCTTCTTCTTCTTCTATTTTTTTCTCAACTTCTGCTCCGTCACCACTTTTGTACTTCCTTATTTTACTTTGTAAAGCCTCTTAAACTTTGCTCATCCTCCGGTCTGGCACCAGTCGCACAATTATCGTACCCTTTTATCGCCCGCTTAACAACTTATTTTCACGTATACACAGATCGGCGAAAAATAAAAGAAAAGTCGCGTGTCGATTTATCAGCCGGCAATTATAATTTTTTAAACGCTTTACGCACCGTTACAGTACATATGTATCCTTTTCTCTTTCGCACTTTTCCATCGATTCGATCTCTATTTAATATTTCTCGACACATTCACAAAAATAAGTAGACGCTCAATTGTGTTAGCGTCTGTAAAAGCCTACACGAATTTTGATTTTCTTTTTTGTTTTTTTCCTTTCTTTTTCGATGATAATAAATCGTGAGCTCTTCAAAGAGATAAAACAGCGCACTCGATATAAACACAGTCCATTTGATTTTTACGAGGGAAAAAAGAAAGACCGGCTTCGAAATTTCAGCCGTTCGGAATGAAATGCGTATACCGTTCGACGGAGACTCGCGAGCGAGCGAACGAGATGAGGAGGAGAGCCGAACTAACTCGCGTTCGGTTAGCGCGCGGCTACGAGACGGACTTTCTCTCTCTCTCTCTCTCTCTCTCCTTCGTTCGCTTACTTACTCTACGCCACTCCCACTCGCGCATGCTCTCTTTCTCTCTTTGTCTCTCTCTCTCTCTCACCCTCTCTCTCTCTCTCTCTCTCTCTCTTTCTCTCCGTTTCTCTCGTTGGGCGCTTTCGGTGCGTCTCTCCACGTGCGCGGCGCGCTTCTTCTTTCCTCTCGTCCTTGTTTATGCATCCGCGCGGGTAAGCGTATAAGGCTGCTGACCAGGATCTACGCGGCGGCCGTTGAATCTTTGCTTTCTCAACTTTTGTATTTCGCGCCGGTCTCGCCGTACTCTATCTCGCGGCCAGCTAACGACGAATGCACTCGGCTGATTATTTATGAGAGTTTACTTGCCGAAAGTTACGATGCGACTTCGTTTAACCGGAATGGTTAAAGCGTTCGTGGAATGTTTATTGACGATTGTTGATAAATTTTTTAAGAATGTTTAAACATTTTTTTATTTTTCTTAAAAGTTTTGGCATTTAAAAGAAACGCAATTATCGTCATTGATAACATATCGTTTAAACGTCAATTGTCAGTTTTTGAATGTTAAAAGAGTTGAAAGACATCATCGGTATTCCAACATCAAGATTGGCGTAATTTACAAAATCTATTAGCGAAAGTTACGACGTTTCGTTGACTTTCTGTAACAATCGGATATTTCAGTAGAAAATAGAGAGATTACTTTTCAACTTTAGCTCGCTGAAAAAAAAAAAAAATAAATAAATAAATAAATAAGTATTCGGAGATTTTTTTCAATTAAGGGTTGAAATTGCTCTTGTTTTTGGCATCCCTTGATATTACAATTTGAAAATGAAAAAAAAAAATACATCAAATGGAATCTTGAGTAAATATTATTATATTGAACGAATTTAAACAAACAGCTTTTACTTGAAATGAAGTAGCTATTAAAGATTGTCAAATATTAATTTTGTGCATTTTTAATTAATAATAAAGATTAAAATTTGATATAATATTATTTAAAAAATATGTGACATTTAATAATCAGTTATTAATATACATATGTTAAGCACAAGCAGTCACTTGCTATAAAATTATTTAACTTTGAAGTTTTACATATCGAATAACAATTAATATAATTGATTTAGAGATTTTATAAACAATAGACGTTATTTTGAATTTATCGTCAAGGTTTTTAAAAAAATATTATTTCTAGTGGCAAAAAAAAAAAAAAAAAAACAATAATTGTAATGAATAATTTTTCAAAAATTTAACAATGAAGATAGTCTTCCATAAATATTAACCGAACATCAAATTTCCTGCGTTAAAGATGATACATTTTCAGCTGTGCGCGAAGCATAGCTCCATTTCACAAAGTGGAGCCCCATTTCACGCTCGAGCTCCACCAATTTTTTTTTTTTTTCACTTTTATTTATTTTTTTTTTTATTTTTATTTCGCTATCCACCCCCGTACAGGTCGACGACGTGATAAGAGCAGGAGAGAGAGAGAGAGAGGAAACTTAATAGACACACACGTGAACTTTCTCTCTCGGCCTTCTCGCTCCCCTGTAACACGTGGCGCACAGATATATCTATATATATGTGTATGTGTACCGGTGACCGTAAACCAATTAATTCGAGCAATATGCGCGCACCGGAGGGGAAATATACTACTACCGGTAGCGACGGGGGGTCCACTAACTTTTACTCCCGCTTACGCGCTCTTTCTTATATCTCTATTTCTCCTACCTCCTCTCTCTCTCTCTCCCTCTCTCTCTCTCTCTCTCTTTTCATTTCTCACACTTTACGTGCTCTCGCTCGATTATTATTATTGTACCTTCGGTGGATTTAGCTAATACCGTCTGCTTTTTCTCTCTTACTCTCTTTCTCTCTCTTTACGTGTCTTCCATTCTTTTTATTATTTTCTTTATGGAATCAGCGGTGCGATGGGCGTGAGTGGCGTAACGTTTAGCGGGCGCGTGAGATAAACTGCGTATGAGAAGGACTTAATTTTCGGAGATTGGAGCGCGTTGCTTGGGAGATATCGAGTTGTGTGGGAAAAGACGCGTGTGCGGGCTCGTGTGCTTGTACGCGCGCGCGCGTGTGTGTGCGCGCTCGTCCGATTGGACTTACCGCAAACGAGTCGAGAGGTTTTTCAAGCGAGGATTTTTTTCGGATTATCAAAATTCTAATAAAGCAGGTATTTTCTCTTAATTAATAAATGAATAAATTAATTAAAATTTCGTCGATGATAAATAGTAAATTTGGTATTGAAAAATTGTCATTTTATGGAATTGAAAATAAAACGACGACGTATAACATTTGTCAAATTTTATGTATTTTTAGTAAAAATAGTAATTAATTTTTTCTTTCTTTTTTTTTTAAGACAATTAAGCTTTGTTAAACTTTTACAAAAAACGTCTATCCCAGTTACATAGTTTGATTGTTGTTACTAACGTAATTATTGATCCTGTTATGTGAAATTCATCTACATCTTTATGTATCGCGATAACTTATTTTACTAAGTTCGCAGAAACTACTTTAATTATGCATGAGAAGCAAACTTATTTCTCGTATAATCGCATGAAAAAAAAAAAAAAAAAAAAAAAAAATTTTATAAGCAACTTTTTCAAGAGAGCAATTTATTGAAGGGTCGGATGCAATAAGGGGTTTTACGTTAAAAAATGCGTAAAAAGTATTGTCCAGATGACGAAATTTTTAAAATGGACAAATTAAATTTTAAAAAATACTGGCTTGGGTAGGGATCGAAGAGGTGAATTTTTTCCCGAAAGAGATTACTTTTTCCGTTCGATTTTTTTGTTTTTAGAAAAAAAAAGATAGCTTTAAAAATAAAAAACTGCTCAAACTTGATCAAATATAGTTGAAATTTTTTGAAACTTGGCAGAAATGCGCAGAATATCTTGAATTACCTATGGATTTGTTTAAAATTTGATAATTAATATTTCTCAATAATTATTTGTTTTCAAGTACGTGGCACTAGTTACGTCTTTTGAGCTTCAACGAGAAAAAATAAGGAAAGTTCAAGCTATAGAAAACTTTTAACAAAAAATTTATTCCTCAATATTTAAATTAATTTTTAATAAAATTTCAGACCAATTCAATAATAAATGGTTAAGATAAAGCTAAAAAAATACTTTGTTCTCGTATAAAAATAAACAATCAATGATTCCTATTTGTATGTGTATGAGACAAGTAAAATATGAAAAATGTTATTTATATATAAAATTTTAAAATTCAAATTTATAAAAGAATTTACAATTTGTTTGCCGGTAACATCCTTGTGGGTGACGAATGTACACTAGAAAATAATTAAAAGTATTAATAGCTTTAAATTGTGGAATTTTATTGATAGTCATTATAACGAGAACAATCAAATTTACATTTCGTATTAATGAATTGTATGAATAAATAAGATTAAATTTAGCAACGATTCACCCTTAAAGAAAAATTCTTTATCAAAGTTATAATGAAGAATAAATTATCAAATAACTGAAAAAAAAGGCGAAAAAAAGAAAAAAAATGTATTGCTTAAATTTTGACATTATACGAGTACTTTACACGGTAATCTTTGAAACATTTAACGATTGAAATATTAATCACACGAAATTAAAGAAAAATTATTTAAAAAGAAAATATACATTTTATTGTTCGATATATCGAATTAAAATGCGAATTTTCCCAAACGATGTATGCTTATGCATATAGAGTTAACGGACTTTGGCGCGATCTAGACATTTTATAATTTTATGAACGCGAGAGCGCGATTGTTTAAAATGTACGGTAAATGGACGCCGATGTATGTATATATTTGATCGAAATTAATTCCATCAGCATTGTTACGTACGCGTACATCGACATATTATACATTTAATTTTCGTGCTTTCGGAGTTGTATAATTATTCCCTTTTATTTTTCATTTTTTTTTTTTTTTTTTTTTTTTTTTTTTTTTTTTTTTATTTCTATTTTTACTTTTATTCTACAAACGACCGAAATAAAATCATTGCCTCGCTAATATTAATTAACTGTGTTAAAAAAAAGTATCTCGTTAAAACTTTTATTAAGTGCGTAGCGCCCAAGGGATGCTTTGTTGTGTTGTCATTGTGTTTTCTATTTTTTTGTTTTTATTATTATTATTTTTTTTTTAATATCGTATTTTTAAAACAATCAGGAGAATATCTGATTTTATTACATGAAATAATGGATGCAGAATGAAGGCTAGGCATTGTGTATGCATAAAAAGTGATTTAATTAAAATTAAAATTTTTCAAATTCTATATTGGAAAAAAAAGAGGCACAACGCGGCATATATAAAATTAAAAAATAATCAAATATGAATAATTGAAGTTCCTTATTAGTTTCTACTTGTTACGAAAACAGAAAAAAAAAGATAATTCATTGCTCGACTTTAGATAAAGTAAAATTTCTTTCTTTTTTTTTTCATTTTTATTTTTTCCTTTTCGAAGAATTTATCGTTTATGAGAGGAAAGAATTCAACTGTGATATCTTACATTTAAAATTTCAACAAATGCGAGCTGTAATTCTCTCTCTAGTGAGATAATTTTCCTACATCTACATGCAAATTTTGTCAAAATATACATTAACATTCAAGAGTTACTACAATATGTTCCTACAATTTCTCTCTCTCTCCCTTTCTCTATCTCTCTCTCTCTCTCTCTCTCTCTCTCTCTCTCTCTCTCTCTCTCTCTTTCTCTCTCTATTTATATTCACACACTCACATTTATACGTAAACATACGCATGCATTGCATATATTGCCAACGTCAATAAGAATTTGTAAAAATTGTTTACTTTGAAAAATTTTCCTTCGATTTTCTTCAAAATTTTCGTAATATATCAATGTATAGAACTGCGTTTAATGTTTAAGAACAGCCAGTTATAAAAAAAATATTGAAAGCCACGGTTTAACGAAAATATATAAATACATATATATAAAAGTAGAGGCATTGAATTAAAACAATGCTGCGCAATGAAAACGTTTTCACGACACCTTTTAAAAACGTCGCCCTCGCACTCAACGTCGGAACGTTCGCATCTTTCCCTTCGCGACAATATCCTTCGGGCATTTTCTTTCCCTCGTATCTCGGTGTTGTATACGCCTCTTACTTTATCGATTCTTTTATTCACTTAATCTTACTTTGTCTTTATCGATTTATCCTTCCTTCTTCTTCTTCCATTCTTTTAGCTCCTCGCTAGTCTCCTTTTCCTACTCCAACGACCGTTCTTCTTGGCTATCTTCTTTATACGCGTGTATAAATATATGTATGTATGTATGTATGTATGTATGTATATATACAATGAAGAAAGGAAGTTGGCATATATATATATATATATATATATATATATATATATATATATATATATATATACGTATATTCCCCTCGCGCTCGTTTCCACCCTTGATGTACGCGTAAACTGAAAAGTCCTGTACAGAGACACGAGGCCACTAATGGACCGGTGCTCCCGAGATCGTATTTCTCTCTCTCTCTCTCTCTCTCTCTCTATCCTTCTCTTTCTTCTCCACTTTCTATGTTGAAACTCTGTTCACCAACAACACCTATATACATATGTGAGCACCTTATATACGTGTATATATAATATAGGATAGTCATACCTATCAATTCCTTTCGATGCGCAAGACCCGATTATGCGCTTAAATTTTCGTCCCGGCAATTTGAATACATCTGCACTTCGGTTATCATATGTATACACGTATATCTCGCTGATTTAGCCCTTTTCTCATTTTCTTTCATTCTCCTCCACCTCCTTTCTTTTTTCTCTCGACTTTGGATTCTCCTTTTTTTCCCTTCCTTCTCGCAAACTTCATCTTCGTTGTTTTTTTCTTTCTCTCTCTCTCTCGCTTTTTCCTATCCGGATACTTATGGGGAAGAAGCGCCGAGATAATTCCAAGTTTTTTACGAGAGGAATGAGGCAATGAGGCTTACGCGCTTGCGCGTTGACTTTATGGACATTTTTTATTTTTTTCGTGGTTGCAGGCTCAAGGTAAAGCGGTAAGATGGAGGGAGGGTCGTAGGAGAAATTATCACCACTTTGAAGTGGTGATAATTTGCTGAGAGGGGAGAATATTTTTTATTAACCGTTATACTTTGCCTGTTACACGTATAATTATGTTACGATATGGAAATGGAGCGCGTTGTACAAAAACACTATTTTAAAGAAGGTGAATTTAAAACGCTGGATAATAAAAGTTGACCGTCACGGTTTTTTTTTTTTTTTTCAAGCTAATAACATTAAAAATTAAAGGGGCGAGATTGTGATTAATTGAAAAAATATTAAAGAAAACGATTGTCACAAATCGATTGTCAAACTTGGGATTTAATAATTTTTCAAGGATAATATTTTAAATAAAAGTTTGCTTATTTAAGCTGGAAACAGAAAAAATTATGTTTGAAAAGAAAAAAAGCAAAGCAAAGGAAAAAAATCGTTAGCTGAAATATTCAATTACTAACCCAGTTTGAGAAGTTTTTAAAATTTAATACAATTCGTTCGTATATAAAACAAATCTTAAAACCAAAGTTGTTGAACAGTTGATCTTTTACCGTAAATGCTGTAATAATTAAGACTTCAAATATACCTTGCTCATTACGTATGTTTAGTCTTCCCACTGCTCTCTAACCTAAAATAATGCGAATTGTTTTGTGTAGTACAAAACTGGCGTTATGTAGATGCGCGATGGTTAAACTTTCAAAATTAGTATAATAAACTTATTCACGGAATATCTTGTAAGCAAACAAAATTATCGTTCGTTTTTATTCAATAAATTATAACTTTTTCCATTCGCGATTTTCATTTTTTTTTTTTTGTTTGACTTTTATAAACTTATCATTTTGTCAGTGAAAATTATTCGACTGGTTTATCGAAATAAACATTTTTTAAATAATTTGTCGACCGTAACATACTTTAATTACCGATGATCTTTATTATAAAAGTTTGAAAATTTTTAATTTTACTCATACAATTCGAATTTCAAATTTATTTATGTTTTTTGACATTAAAAAACGAATAATTTTTTTCATATAAGTGACATACGTAACAACGGTGCGGTAAAAATCAATAAACCGTATATAAAGTTATAAAAATGAACGATAAAAATATTTTTCAATCATCTTCGTCATTAACATCGAAGGTAAAGTTTCGAGATATTCGTATACACTAGTCCTCATCCATTTTTCGAGTGGCGTTCCATTCGAATGCACGGTATTCGAAAAACTTCGTGCAAGCGAACGTAACTAATTCGACAAAGATACGAACGACAGCGACTTTTAGTCATTTTTATCCTCTCCATTGTTATGCATACGCACAAGTACAAAACGTTTGTATGTACCCATTTTTTTTTTTTTTTTACTTTCCTTTTTTATTTTTTTTTATTTTTTTTATTTTTTTTATTTTTTTTTTGGAGAATCTACTTCTAGTACGTGTACGTTTATACGTCGTCGGTATGACTATATAAATAAAAAAAAAAAAAAAAAAAAAGAAATTGAAAAGAAAGAGAACGAAAAGCACCAAAAGAAAGGATAGGCAAAACATTTTTCAGATTCGAATAAAAAAAAAAAAAGGAAAGAAAAAAAACAAAGAGAAAAAAAGCGTCGTCCGCTTCGTTGGCGCAACAAAGTGTCGTCGCGATATACGGACGCGTATACGTATACTGCATATATACACATATGTACTCGTATATATGCGTATATATCTATATACGTTTATTTTCTTTTGCTATCTCAGTTTTTCGTCGTACACATTAACGAGCGTAAACGCGGTAGGAGAGTCGACTATCTCCCGATAAAGTTGATGTTGCTCCTGGTGTATCGCTGTTCGTTGTATTCCCTCTGTCTGCCATTTTCTCTCTTTCTCTCTCTCTCTCTCTCTCTCTCTCACACTCGCTCAACTTTTCCTATTGAAAGTTTCGAGAGAAACACAGAAGCAGCGGCAGTAGCAGCGGCAGCAGCAACGGCCGAGGAGAGAAGGGTACGCGTTTCGCGTATACAGATACCCGTTGTTTTGGGACAAACAAACCTGTTGCAGAATGCGTGCGTCGATATATACATGTATGTACATATATACGTGTACACGTGGAAGAAACGTTATCTATCTCACGGTATATATATATGTACACACATATAAATACATATATATATATATATATATACACGTATAAGTAAAATCGCGCATAAATGTATATAATAAACAGGGGGTTATTATGTACGTTGAAGTTCAGCGGGTACATATCGCGTGAAAATTCAGGTCACTCTAAATAACGCCCCTCGGCTTCGTTAAATTATAATATGAAGAGTTACTTGATTACTATATATACCTACATGCGGTTTCGAATAAAAAATTCGTTATTTAATTTTTTCAGCCACCGGAATGATAAAAAAAAAAATGAAATTAAAAAAAAAAAACAAAAAAACAAAAAAAAAAAAAAAAATGCAACGAAAGATAGACGCGCAAGATTGTATATAAGCGTATTCCTAGTACACACATGTATCATTGTACAGTACGAGTGTGTGTATGTGTGTGTGTGTGCGTGCGTGTGTGTGTGTGTGTGCGTGTGTAATCGCAAAAATTTTCGTAGAACTGGCTTGATGTAAATTTTACTTTGTGCGATGGTTATATAAATGCATACATACATGTATAACACAACGTGTGCTCGTCTCTTTCTCTCGGTAGCTCTCGTTACTTCGTCTATGCAAATGTTAGCTTGTTTCATTAAATAATTCATGCGCTCCCGGCGCGTTTAAAGCGCCCGCGCGTCCATACCATATATAGCCTATCCTCAAGTGTTGCTTACACACGAATTGGCCAACGAATTATTATTATTTCTAACGATGCGAGACTTGTAATTTCAAATATCCAGGATGATATCGATTTGCTTTCCCATAACACACGTACAATGTTTTTTTTTTTCTTTTTTTTCTTCTGTTTACGTCATTCTTTGTTTAAAATTTATTTAACGTTACTAAATCTCGGCAAATACATTTTTGAGAATTAATTATAATTTTTTAATGAAAATCTTCGTGCAAATTTTTATCGTATTTTTTTATAACGTCGGGAATTAGCTTAATTTAAATTTTCTCTTTTCTTTTTTTTTATTTTTCCCAGTACTGTAAAAAATAAAAACTTTGGTTAAATATGAAAAATTGTTCCACGCGTGCGTCGCCGATCTTTTATCCTTTTCGAATAAAAAACTATATATATATATATACCTTGAAAGAGTAAAAATAAAAAATAAAGATAGTTTTCATTAAGTGCACAAAAGTTTAATTGTACTTCAACGAGTTGCTCAACTTTTTACGCGTATTCACGTGTTCAAACATATGTAATTATATGTAAATTTATTAAAGGAAGATTATAATTTATTTTAACTTTTTTTTTAACGAAACGAAAAAACAACAATCACATAATACAAATGATCAGAATTCGTATTATAAAAAAAAAATAATTAAATTTTTTGTGTTTATAAAAACTATGCTTCTAATTCGCGTGTACTGAATTTTTATACTTCATTTATATTTAAAATCTTTCAAATCATCAACTTAACAAAAGCTATCGAAAAGTCAAACAACCATACAATTCTTAACAAAGCGGCTCGCGATAAATAATCTACAAATTTTATTTTCTCCCCGCTAGCTAAGCCTTATTTACTGCACCGGTACATAAATCATCGAGCTCTCACAATATGTTTCTCCGTAATCGTAACCAGTGTACACAAATACTCACACGTATACAAATTCTCCCCCCGACAGCAGGTCAACCTTGATCTCGGGTTCACAATACGAGCACCTTCTCACTCTCTCTCTCTCTCTCTCTCTGAAGAACCGCAAGAACTTTTAATTTTCAAAGGGAGAAGAGAATCGAGAGAGAGAGAGAGAGAGTTCGCGATTCCATTTCGGTCACAGTAGCGGGTCGGTTGCAGTTATATATACCGCTCTCACGCACGCGTACGTTCAGCCACAATGCATAAATATATACCATACAGTCGGTGAGACTGCTGGTGGTAGTGATGGAGGTAAGGGCACGTGTTACCTCGAAACGATCTACGCCTTCTCTCTCTCTCTCTCTTTGGGTATATGTATAGTCGAAGCAAGTATAGTGGAGAATCGCGGCTTTATGCGTTGGTGTATATAAGCCCGAGGCTGATATATATACATGTATATATACATTAAGAGGACGTATACACACACTCGAAGGGAAGTAGAGTGAGAGAGAGCGAGAGAGTGAGAGAGTAAGAGAAAGAGAGAGAGTTAGTTCCGAACGTCGTCACGGAGAGAGCCATGCCGGTTATTGAATTATTAATTAAGCCGGTTAATTAACAAACGATAGGCCATACGGTTTGCGCGGAGGTTTAGTATATATTGATGAGCAGATTGCCGTGTCTATCTCTACTCCTAGGATATAATACGGGTACGTATCGTCCTATATTGGAAAGCAGAAACAGCAGCGGGAGCGGAAACAATTGTATCTAACATGCGTACGTTTGCATATATATATATACACATTCGTTACACAAAATTTCATCGCATTATCGCATATACTTTTCTCTCTCTCTCTTTCTCTCTCTCTCTTTCTCTCTTTTACTGACGAATTTAATTGAGTCCTAGATGCACAACTTCTAATGGCAGGGAAATCTCCAAAGTTTCGCGGAAGGCTAGTTCGTCGGCGTTTCGGGTTAATAACCGGCTAAACTACCGGTACCGGTATTCCGGTTACACGGCAATCCCGCACGAGGAGGCCGAATAAGAGAGAGAGAGAGATGGATAGAGAAAGAGAGAGAGAGAGGGAGAGAGAGAGAGAGTCTCCATTATTCCACTGGAATCGTATCTAATGGGATCCCCTTTATTTTATAATCGTCGCCGGCGATTGTACCACTAAGTTATTGCTCCATTTGCGAGGCTGGCCTGTAATAATGTCGCTCTCTCTCCCACTCTCTCTCTCTCTCTCTCTCTCTCTCACTCTTTCTTTTTCTTTCGCTTGTTCCTTTCTCTGCTTTAGCTCTCTATTCTTAATATGTTACTTATATATTTTCGAATGTTAACTTTATCTCGCTATTAATTTCAACTCGGTCTGTATTTATTAAACCGACGTAACGAGCCCTGCACGATTAATTAAGCTTAAAAACGGCAAAAGTAACATGAATATAAAGTAAAAAAATGTCCATTATCGTCGATGTATTAATCGATGAAAGGAAAAATTTCGTCGATGCAAATTATTTAGGGTAAAACGCAACTAGTAAAACGTTGGAATGTGAAAAAAAAAAAAAAAAAAAAATCTCGCGTTAAAGTTTTCGAAAACTAGCTTTAGTATAAGTAATGTCAAGAGCTCATACTTCAAGAGTCCGCGCATTCACTCATCTGCAACTGAGTTGCTTTAAGCCACACTTAAGAGTTCTCCATCAGAATGAAGTTAAGTCTCGCTACCTTAGAACACCTCGCTTTTTCCCACTTTCTTTTCTCTTCTTCTTATTTTATTCCTTTATTTTTTTTTTTTTTTTTTTTTTTTTTTTTTTTTACTTTTCTTTATAACGCTCGAGTCCTTTCATCTTCTCACTAGGTCTCTTTACAATAATGCAATTTTTATATCGTTTTTAGATCTTTTTCTTTCTTTTTTTTTTTTTATGGATACTTCCATTTTCTTACGTAAAAGTATTGCGTATATATAATGTACTACTTTTAAAACCTCTATTTATCTTTGTGGGATAAACATTGTTTACAAGCTATAAATATAATGTTAAACTTTTTGAACTATACCTCTTTCGTAAAATGTTCCTTTGGTAAAAGAGAGACCAATGGATAATTTATCCGTAAATGTGTTTAATTGAATCGATACGATATAAAAAGGGAAAAAAGAGAAAAAATTAATTTTTTTACCAAATTTTTCAAGAGCTGTTGATTTTGTACAAATATTACTGCAAGAAAACGTTTCGTTTAAATAAAGTTACAATATTTAGCCAAATGTAAGCTATTTCGATACTTAAGATATTCTCATTCAAAAGCGCATTAGAATGTTGAATTGACCTGACCTACATAATATAATGTACGTTCGTTCTAAATTTTAACTAATGAATCATAATGGATACTTAACTTTTCCATACACGCTGTTCCAATTTAAAACATATAACCTATAATTTCGACGGTTTTACAAGCTCGCGCGTTCGCCCGTGACGCGTACGATTGATATATACATGTGTATGTATATATATATACGTATTTAATACTCTTATCGCGTAAATTCATTTAAAAAAAAAAAAAAAAATGTCACACTTGTTTATATTCTACAGATCGTATTATCAGATAGCGAGGCCCGCGCTCGTACACATGCAAATGAAGAAAAAGAAAAAAAAAAAAAAAAAAAAAAAAAAAAAAAAAAAAAAAAAACGGAAGAAAAAGAACATAGAGGCGCGCGAACTGAAAAGAGCCAGAGCACTCGTACGTTCGTGTATATACGTGTGCATTATATTAACGTTTTCCGGGCGCATATTTATCATGCAAAGTATTTAACGCGAAGTATCGTACAATCAAGGGAATTTAATGAAGTTTATCTCATAAATGAATGGATAATTAAAAAAGTGGAGAAGAGCAAATATATACATATATATATATATATATACATATATATCGTTAAATCAACGACAATTTGATTCTTTCGCGTTTTCTTCTCTTTTCCTTTGCTAATTAAATCAATAAATATTTTATTTCTTTACTTTTTATTAATATCAATTAAACTTTAAAATAAACTTTAAACTATTTAACGCTTGTTTAAAAATAATTTTTGTTAAATGTCAACATTTAACACTAACGCACATTTAAAAAAAATAAATAAAAAGTCATGGTATAATAGCAATATTAGGGAGCAATTATTATCAGCGCATTCGCTGCCGATTAAATCTCGTAGTGCCATTATCGTGCAGAAACGAAGAGCCCTATGATATAACCAGACGAAAAAGTAACGGTATCCCAAAGCTCTTTAAATATGAAATCCAATCTTAATCCTCGCATTCGTCGACGGATTTCGCGTGGCGCATTCTCTCTCTTTAAAACCCATCGCACACGACGACGAGTCGTCCAAGGCATTTAAATTAACGCGCAATCGCTATACGGTAACCAATACTCGTTCTTGCATCCCTCTCTCTCTCTTTCTCTCTCTCTCTCGTTCTCTCTCGTTCTCTCTCTCATCCGCGATGTCCGCAAAGCGTTGCGGCAAAAAAGCCTCGAGCGAATAAACTTTTGTCGACCGTCGTCGCATGCCCACGCACACGTGTGCGACCGATCTATTTCCCCCGCGGAAGGTCCTTTTTTCTCTTACTCGTTTATTTTTAGCCCCCCCCCCTCTCTCTCCTTTTGGCTTCCCGGGGGAAATTTTAAAATCCCCGTGGTGCCTTCGTTCACCTCTCTCTTTCTTTCTCTCTCGGTAACCAACCTCTTCGCATACTGATCGGCGCTGACACTCATTTTCGGCGTGCGTGATTGTCACGACGAGGGAACAAAGAGCAAAAAAAAAAGAAAGAAAAAATAGAAAAAAGGAAAGTTAAGAGAAACGACAGAGAGAGTTGGAAGAAGGAGGAAGGAATAAAGGAAGGAATAAAGGGAGGAAGGAAAAAACAAGAGAGAGAGAGAGAGAAAAACAGAAAGAGAGAGAGAGAAGGCGGGTAGGATGAGGATGGGTATAAAAATGCAAAAGGATCGTTTTATATACGAGGTGAACTGAATAAAATATCTGTTTGGTTAGAAGTCATGGCTATTCAGAAGCTGTCGCTCAGCGACGCCCTGAAAAATTAATCGGTCTTGGGCGAAACGCTAGCTATCTCTCCCTTTCTCTCTCTCTCTCTCTCTCTCTCTCTCTCTCTCTCTCTCTCTCTCTTTCTCCCTCCAGTCTCCCGAGACGAGCGAGTGAGAAGGAGAGAAAAATAAAGAGCGATAGGAAGATAGATAAAGAGAGAGAGAGAGAGAGAGAGAGGAGCGAAGGCAAGTAAGCCCGTAAATTGTAACAAACGGGGCGCTTCGTTTCGTCGCATTAAAATTAATGACAAGGGCAAGTCGAGAGCGAGACAAAGATGAACGAAGAAGAAGCCGTGCGTTATACACGCGAGAAAGGAGGATAAGAAGAGCCAGAAAGACAAAGTGCAAAGAAGAGAGAGAGAGAAAGAGACAACAAGAGAGAGATATACGGAGATATCGTACACTCGGAGGAAGATCTGCGGCCGTCGAAAGGTCCTCCTCTCTTTCCCTCCGTGTGGCAAATACAGCAAGAAAGAGAGAGAGAGAGAGAGAGAGAGAGAGAGAGAGAGAGCAAGCAAACAAGATGGAAGTAAAGGACAGCGACGAATAATAATACAAACAGACACGCGATAATCCGAGAATCCCTCGTTAGGAGCTTCTGCCGATGCTTTACCTCTCTCTCTCTCTCTCTCTCTCTATCTCTCTCACTGCTACGTTTCACTCTCTCGCTTTCTATCTTACAAGTTCGAGGCAAGCTGTGTATACCTTCAATTCCTCTCCTCCGGTGTTGCTTGCTTATTACCGGCGATCTCGCGAACTCTATATATATACATGCTTAACTTTACATATATATATATATATATATATATATATATATATATATATATATATGTGTGTGTGTGTGTGTGTGTGTGTGTGTGTGTGCCTACATATATATGCAGGTACACCCTTCCGCATTCTTTTTTATTCCTCGCCGTCTTTATTTATTTCTTTCTCCTTTTTTCGCTCTCGTGAATAATACATTTTTCGATTCGCTTAAATTCGCGTAGTCCTTGTACCTAGGATAAAACTCAACGAACGTACGTATATAGGCTTTATCTACGCGCATCTAACGCATAGCTTATAGTTTTGAAAAAAAAAAGAAAAAGATAGAACCTGCTTATGGATATTTAACGCTTTTTACTTAATATTTATTAATGTAAAAGTTTATTATTATATAAATAGAAAATTGATTAGGTTTTTTTTTCCATTGCATTAAAACGTTTAAGAACAATTTTTGTTTTTAAACCTATATATAATATATATATATATATATAATGTACTGATAATTTGCATCAAATAAACGACATCATCGAAATTACGAAAAAAATGAATAAAATTCAAATTTAATGAATTTGAAAAAAAAATAAATAAAAATTAAATTTATGTAAAAATATAACCTAGAAATCTCATTTCAGATTATAATTAAATATGCCATAGCAATATGAATCTTCGAGTTATTTTTTATAAAAATTCAAAGGATTTGAAAAAAAATTTATGTCATAAATTGTATATTACCTATTTACATAAACACATTAATCGGATAATAATAACGCATGAAAAATGTCGGTTGTATATAAAGTACACGGTTATTTAAAAACTAAACGACTCGTATACAGAATGCAATAGCTCGTATTAAATTATCAGTTTGGAAAACGAGCTGAATCGCGCGTACTTGAAAAACTAGGGGTAAAAAATTAACAAAAGAAAAAGAAAAAACAAAACAGAAAAAGAAAAAAAAAAAAAACAAAAAAAAAATAAAACGGAACGAAAATAAAAATGCAGTCGATAGCCATTGTGCCCATTTAGTCACGTTTAACCGAATTTCCACGATTGCACTTTTTTACACCTCAAATTGAAATTGACCTTCCGGCATCGGCGCGTTCCAATTTCCTCGCGCTATTTCGTGTACACAGACCCACACACACGGATATATATATATATATATATATGTATAAAATATTCTCGCGACTCTTGACTTGTCAATTGTATAGGTAGGGCGGGGAATGGGAGGGGTAGAAGGTAACCGCAGAATACACACAGTTTGAAAACGAGCTCGATGACAATGTATTTACGGGCGCGTGTATGCGTGCATACGTACCGTATATGTTGAATAAGAGAGAGAGAATGACAGAAAGAGAGAGAGAGAGAGAGAGAGAGAGAGAGAGATTAAAGAGTCGGTTAGCGGCTGCTGCTGCGGGTTATTATGAAGAGGCGCCCGCGGACGAGGCCAAGTGGAGGCCGAGAAGTCAAGAGAGCAACGCGCGCGCATGTGACGACGGGAGCTTATAAATTTGCGATGACGGGGAAACTCGATGACGACGGTGCGGAGACGACGACGGCGTCACCGAAGAAGCAAGGGACACCCGACTATTCTCTCTCTCTCTCTCTCTCTTTCTTACTGTCTTACCCACATATATATGTATATGTACACACGCACACGCGCGCATAGACACAACGCGGCCGGATACACCGTATTAAATATAAACGTGGGCTCTCCCCCTCTCTCTCTCTCTCTCTCTCTCTTTCTCTCTCTCTTTCTCTGTGTCTCTCTCGAGCTCTTCTTGCGCGACGTTAATGCGCCTTAACTTATGATTTTTTCCTTCGGTGCGACGAGTGCTCTAGCCTTTTCCACCTTGGAAGTGGGGCTTTGTTCGAGGATGTCTTGTTTCGGGATCTTGTAAATGTGGTCGTTTTTTTTGCTCGGAAATTTTTTTAACGAATTATATAGTCTTAAAATTCTTTGAATTAAATTTTTCCTTCATTTTTTTTCTTTTTATATCGCAATTTTTTATTTCATTTTTTATTTCCGTTGCGATAAAGTTTTCATGAGATAATTTTTATCTTTTACATTAAATTTTAACAACAACAATAACAATATGATAATAATAACAACAATAATCGCAAGAAATGCGAGAAGTAACAAATAATGTTTAAATAAACGTTAAAATAATAAAAGTAATAATAAATTTATACGTATAATTTAATTTTACTTCGGTATAACATGATATTTTTTAAATTTAATCATCTGTTTCACTTATTAACAAGATGCTTTCATTACGATGAATTTTTCAAGTGTAGTTTATCTTCTTGTACTTTATCATTTATAATTTACTTACATTTTCTTCTTTAATTTTTCAAATAAGCTTTACATACTTTCGCGCTGTATTTTGTTTCATGAAAGCGAATATGAAATAAATATTAAATTTAATTAATTTCTCATGAATCATGAGATTTAATTAATTTAAATCTAAAATTAAATCAAATCATATTTATATTTGATAAAATGCATTATTAATTACTTAATTGTACTAAAGTAAAAAGTTTATAATAATTTATTCATAATAAGTTGGGCTAAAACTCTTTGATGAAATCAAATGAAAAATTTACAAAACATATTCTCTTTCTCAATTACAGCTGCAAAAAAGAGCTCTACGCTACTATCGTTTACATCCATTAGCGCTTGACTAATACACCTGCACCTTAAACTTACTCTCTCAAAGCGGATCGTTAACAACAATTATCCCTCCTTCCATTCTTACTCGTATACTAGTATATCCTCCTCTTTCGTACATGCACATCTACAAACGAACAAATAAAAAAAGAAAAAAAAAAAAAAAAAACAAAACTACCATTTCCTTCCCCGGTTGAACTTTTGAACGAAAACGGAGTACTCGGGTAGCGTCGCGTGTGCATCTCCTCTCTCCGATACTTTTCTCTATCCTTACCTCCGTAGGAAACGATTCCGTGTGAGTGCAAAGGGAGAGAGAGAAAGAAAGAGTAACGCGCGCGCACGCATACATACATAGACGAAGAAGTGTGTCGTCGACGATGTCTAAAGTAGAAACTCTGCGGAGAGACTTGGGGAGCGAAGCGAGCCGGTAGCGTTTTGAATATTTAATCCCACTAGAAGAGAGAAAGATAGAATGGTGGAAGGGAGAGAGAGAGAGAGAGAGAGAGAGAATAAGCAACGATCCTTCTAAAACGCGCATTTTATGAATGATTGAGTGAACTCATGACTCTCTCTCTTTCCTCCTTACCAAAGAGTATAATCTATACTATCCCTCCTTCGTCATCTACTTTTCTGTAAGCTCCACTTTGCGTATATCTCTTAAGGTCGCGTAGAGTCCCAGGAATAACTATATACACATATATCAGCGCACGCGCGCGCGCGCGCGTGTGTGTGTGTGTGTGTATACGAGCATCGGTAGGAGGAACTGTAAAGCAAAGAAGTGTGTATATATGATAAGGCAAACTCGCTAGCATTTCTCTCTCGCTAATAAAAGCCTCTTCCATCTCAATGCATAAACCATATTCGCTTACCTGTCTGTGTTCTATATTACATAGTTCGTCGCACGTCCTCGAAACGCGCAAAGAGAGAGAGAGAGAGAGAGAGAAAAAAAAATAAATAAAATAAATAAAACGTCCAAGTTTATATCCCCGGAGTACAAATTCCGTGTGCCCCTTGTAGCCCCAGCGCTTTAGGTTCGTTAAGGGAAATAAGAGCGAAAATGGATTGGACGAGGATGTGTGTACGTGTGTGTATGTGTAGAAGTCTCCCGCTGCTACGGTTGCTGCTGCTGCTGCTACTTTCTCAGCTATTAGGAATGCCAAGTTGGCCGTCTTTGCCAATCACGCGGAAGTTCCTCCGCCCGCATACCAATTTCCTTTCTCCTACAGCCTCCGTATCTATCTCTTTATATACATATATATATATACTCCGGGATCGTTCACCCGCGTGCGTACGGCTCTCGACGGTCGTTCGTCATTCTTCCGAGCTATACGTATATATTGCGTCATTCATCGATGCACGTATGTATTTGATGTACGTGTGCGCGTTGCGTTTACGCGCGCGCGTAAATTGAAAAGATAGAAACGATGAGAGAAGGGGCAGGAGAAGGGAGAAAAAGTTTCTCTAATTACCAGCCCGCTTTTTGCTGAATTCGCTTCCCTTATATTCTTGTACCTATTTCTACCTCTTCTTCCCGTTAGAACCTTACACACCTTTGGCCAGGAATCCTCAATAGTCCATGATTTATCTGAAGAATCTCGCTGGCATTCACTCTCTCTCTCTCTCTCTCTCTCTCTCTCTTTTTCCCTTATTCTCCACTCACTCTTTTATTTTTAGATTTCTTTTTCCTCTCTCTTTCTGTCTCTTTCTCTCACCACAAGTCGGCTGGAATGCTAGTCGCGCGCGTTCGCAAAAGAAAAGACGGCATAAATCAGGAAAGCGAACGAGCTACAGGGTCGTTCCGCGTCGTTGTACGCACAGCTACACAGTCATTACGCGCGCGTGTATACAAGAGACGCTAAAGCTTCTTTCTTTATCGCGCAGCCGTCGAACGATGGCAAAGCGTGCGTGTGATTCGGAACGTGACGGCGTTTTTTTTTTTTTTTTTTTTTTTTTTTTTTTTTGCTTTGCTTTCTTAACCCGACGCGCGCGACCTTTTATTGTTCGATTGTGTGCACACGCGCTGAGTATAAGGACGTATACGATGTTGCCGTTGTTGGCCGATAGGACGAAAGAGTCGAGGAAGGAAGGGTGGATAAGAGGGGAAAAAAAAGGTACGCGGAATTCTTTACAAGTTTCCGTGTGTTGCGCGCCAGCCGAATGCGTGACGCGAATTGATGCGTTCGAGAGTGATGTATCAGTGGATTTGAAGTAGGTTTTAAACGACAATTCTCGATGAAGATTCTTTTTTATTCTTTTTCTTTCTCTTTGCTTTTTTTTTTTTTTTTTTTTTTTTTTTTTTTTTTTTTTTTTTTTTTTTTTTTTTTTTTTTTTTCTGTACTTTCTGTAGATTCCCCGTGGAATTAAATCTTTTGCTTACGTTGATACCGTGATTGTTGATTTTGATATTTGATTGTATAATAAACGTATTGAAATAATTTGACAAATGGATTTTTACACATTATTTTACGTGCAATATTTATAGCGCGATTCTATTATTATAGACTTTCATACTTTTTAAATGTATAGATATATATGTACGTATACGCACACGTTAGTCTATAACTTTTTTCATTTTACTCACGAATTTTTCGAGAACGAAAGGACGATTAAAACTTTTTTAATTCGTTTAGTTTAATGTTCTTTATCACGGCATTCTTCCTGCTTTGAGAACTTTTCATATTTTAATTTTCGAAACAAAACATTTTTATTTCGTCACGACGTGAAAAAAAGCCAAGAAAAATTATTCAGTTTTTTTTTAGACAAACAAACAAAAAAAATGTATACTTTTTCCTTGTAGCCGTTATCGAAATAGCTTGTAAATCTAATTACTCGCAAAGGGCAAGCCGAAACAAAAAAAAAAAAAAAAAAAAAAATGAAAAAAAAAAAAACAAGTAAATTACCTAACAAAATTTAAAAATAATATGTTAGTCGTTCACCGTTATACTCTAATGTACGTTTATACGTATTGTTACTTCATAATATGACACTGTTTTTGACAGACAATGAAGAATAAAACGATGCGGTAACTTTGTGTCTCTTTCACTTTTACAATACAACATCCAAAACACTTTCTTTACACCCAATCCATCAACTTTTCCGTATTTTTAACGCGTTCCGTATTACTCATAGGCTTTCAATCGAAGGTGTAATGTGTATATGTACATAAAAACCCGTAACTCCAAGAATTTCGTAAACTTTTAGACGTTAAAACTCGCTTATATACGCCTATAAACAAGGCCGATATAGGATCGGTATCGTTACGATTTTTTACGAGTATAATAAGCGCACGGTTCAGCAGGATCCGCAACGAAGAAAAGTATAAGCACCGTACCGTAAAGGTGTACACGCGTACCAAGCCAGAACCTTTCTCCTATATGTACATACATACCATACATACACATAGGTCGCGCACGCGCGTACATGTATATTTTACGAGCTTAAAAGCGCGGCCCTCTTATCCACGAAGAAGAAGCTGGCTGCCGGTGCGACTCCGGCGGGTGTTATGTGTCTTGAGAAAGAAAAGACTCCCAGCCTTATAATACGCGTGTCGCGTCGTTGGAAATGATTTATCGTCGCTTTTTTTTTCTCCTCCCCCTCTCCCCCCTCTCTCTCTCTCTCTCTCTTTTCGCGCGGCCTCGTTGATGCTTGCATCCTCGGATTATTATATACGATGTCGCTTATCCGCGACATTTAACGGATTATTTGTATCGAACGTATTCACGACATTGTTCTTTGTACGTTTATGTTTTAATGTTACGATCGAGCGAGTGACTTTGTTTATTCGCGGAAACGGTGTGCCGAAATTTTACATGAAAATAGGATATGCGAACGATTAAAATGGATTTTATGCGGCTACGTGATAAGAATACTTAATATCGTTTAATTTATCGTTATATAAAAACGTTCGTTCTATTATCGAATAAAAGATTCGATATAAAAATAACACCTTTATCCGCGGCTTATAGTAGATGTTCGGATAGCCCCTAGCATAAAAATCCAAATGTATATACATGTATATGTATAGATTACGTTGTATTTTTTATTCAATTTTTTTTTCATTTTATGCTCGTATTTTTATTTTTTTTATTTTTTTCACTCACTATCTGAAAAAATCTCGAATTATTATTGTAAATCTAAAAATAAAAAGTAAACCGCGATGTAAATTAATTTTACTATTATTTTATTATTTATTTATTTATTTATTTTTTTTTTGTGTATAAATTCTATTTCTTTTTGTGGTTATAATTTTTATTCGATAAAAATTTATATCGCCTGATTAATCTGTAGCATTTTCTACTGCAGATATTTGTAACGAATGTATCTTCTTATATTAAACTCGTTTACATGTTTTATTAAAAAAAAACGAATAAAATGTAATTTTTGCTAGTAATAATATGATTGACACTTTCTAATTAGTTATTAAATAGGTCACTCTTATAGAGAAAAAAATCAAGTTTTATTTATTTTTTTTTTATCTGAAAGCATAAATAACGCACGCATACGAAAGGAAATTAAATTTCGTCGCTTTATTTTCAAATTTCCATATATTAAGAAGTTATAGTAATTTTAGTTATCTCTATGTGTATATCGAAGTTTAACGAGAAAGAATATTTTATTTCTTTTATAAACGTGTTTATTAATTTGCAAAGAAAAACTGATCAACTAATCGATAGAATAGATCATTAAAATAAATATTAATTTAAAATAGTCATTCGAAATAAAAAACGGATCCAAACTAACGCGCGCAATGAAATAAATCATTCGTAAAATTACCATATATTCAACTACTTAAACGTTTAAGTCAAAACTGATCAAGTCTACCGTTCCAATCTACACGGCCACACCGTAGTTAATTCAGGGAACTAGCGAAGGTCATTCAATGCCGCATAAAGAGTGATTGAACCATAGGAACATCGTACAGACACTCTATCCACCTCTCTCTTTCTCTGTCTCTCTCTCTGTCTCTCTCTTCCTTCCACAGTCTGTGTACATATAGACATCCGGTCGTGCGCTTGGGTTCCCTACCCTCGAACAAACCCGTCGTGGGGTTCGCGTGCCTCGAATCCGTAAGTTAGGCGGAGGCGCGCGCGCACGCCGTCGACTATTACTTAACCCCCTCGCTCGTCTGCCGTCGTTCGTCGTGATTGCCTTCCCTTTTCTCTCTCTACTTCTCTTCCCTCCTCTCCTACGCCCAGGTATTCGAGAGGGCCACTTTCTGTTCTCTCTCTCTCTCTCTCTCTCTCTCTCTCTCCCTCCTCGATGAGTAATATACCGTCCGATACGCGCCTCTAATCTGCGAAACTCTTCGCTTTATCTCCTCTACCTTTTCACCGATGTTTGCGATGTATGTATATACGTGGGTATACAGTATCAAGGATATAGCGGCGTCGATGCGAAAATGGCACGCGATGGTTATTTGCCTTTCCTTTCTTTTCTTTTTTTCTTTTTTTTTTTTTTTCTTTTCTTTTCTTTTTCATTACCACATTTTTTAATTTTTCTTATTCCTTTTTTTTTTTCTCTTTCGCGGACTGGCAATCGATACGATTTGATGGCCGCCTTCGGATGATTTAAGACGAGAAGCTCTACGCTCGCTTTTGCGCCCACAGAATGTTATCAAAGTTAGAATTACGTTCGGGATTACCACCTACGTTGGGTTTCATTTAGCGCTTGGATTTGGTAAAGTATAATCAAGGGTTTGCTTAGAATTTTGATCGATAAATAGTTGCTTGTTTGATTTTAGAGCTTTACGCGAATGCCGTCTTAATTATTGATCAATGGTTTTTTTAGTTATAATTTTTTAATGTATTTTATACATTTTTTTTTTTTTTTTTTTTTTTTTTTTAGCTTTAAATGAAATTCATTACGCAACGTATGACATTTAATGTGCCAATTTTGATATATTGAGAAATATTGAAATAACAAAAATTTTTGTTTTAAATCATTCATTTTCATGTAGTTGAAATTGATTGATAAATGAAACGCATCGCAAATGAAAAAGAGAAAAAAAAAAAAATAAGCGCAAACAAATTCATCTAGAAGTCTGAACGTTACATACAATTTCATTTCAGTTTATTATTTCATCGTCGCTAAATGCATTTTATTAATCGATAAGCTAAAAATAATATTTCATTTGCAGCTCCGTTGAAAAGGAAATATTGCTTTTGCACTTATACCCGGTACCGGACAATTGATGAAAAACATACAATAACATTTTCCGCGGTGTGTATTTTTAATCGAAACAACTTTTTCAGCGAAAAAAAAAATTAATAATAATAATAATAATAAATAAATAAATAAAAATTTCTTTTTCATTCTATCCGCGTATACTCTCAAGCGAACATGCAAAAAAAAAAAAAATGAATTTTACAAACCAATCAAATCGTTTAAATTTCCACAAAACATTACAGCTAATTGATCGTAGACCATCTTCTTCTCCAAAAGTAAAAAAAAAAAAAAAAGAAACCTATCGACATAACGAGAACCAAACGAAGTTAAAAAAAAAAAAAAAAAAAAAAAAAAAAAGAAAGAATGGGATAGAAAATAAAGGATCTCGTTAATTTCCACTCCCCCGTCTCTATAGTTGAGTCCAGCTGTTCGCGCGCGGGGCTTAATTTCTCAGAAAGACAAAGGCGCCGCAGCACACGTATCCACGCTACACACAAGGGAAGGTTAAGGAGGGTTAAAAGTGCGGAGCTCGCAATATACCGCTCCCAGAAACTGCCGCCGGTAGTAAAGCTCCACGGCTATTTCGCAGATTGAAGCGTCTTCTACTTCTTTTACCTTTCTTCTTTCTCTCTATCTCCCCACCACACGCGCGTCTATTTCTCTTGCTGGCTCGTTTTTTCTCTCTCTCTCTCTCTCTCTGTCTCTCTCTTGCTTTTTTTTTTATCCAGTATCCTCCGTAGCTTGATGGGCTTGCTTAGCGTCGTTTTGCTAAGTGGTTGCGTGAAGGAGTGCCCACAAGGAGCTCTGGCTAACCCGTTGCTATCGAGGTATACATATATATATATATATATATATATATATATACACGCCAACCCCTTAAAATGAAAGAGCAAGAGAGAGAGAGAGAGAGAGAGAGAGAGAGAGAGGGAGAGCGTCGTAAACATTAAGCAGACACGCGACTTTCTTCTCGGACGACGTCAGACACGTTGGTATGGGAATGGAGAGAGGTATGGGGGAGTATGTACGCGGCCACTTAAGGGATATACACTTTAATGTCTTTAAGGCCGATAAGCGCTCGTATACATACAAGCGAGCGACGTTAGCCGTGCAAACCTTTCGGGGAAACGGTATATATACGGCACGGGCTAGCTGCTTTTTAACGAGCACTAAGTATCTGCACTTTCAGGCATTAACCCAATCATCGAGCCTCTCTTGTCGTGTCCGTCCGTCTCCTATACTTATACTTCGATGTGGTACACGTGTATAATGATGTGTACTGTTATATCTATACGTAAACGTTCGTATAGTCTGAGTCTTGCGGTGTTAAAAACCTCGCGCTGTAATTTACTTTTTAAAAATTTTCCGAAAGGTGCAGTTTTACGCTTGTCTTTTAGCTACCTCTTCTTCTTCGGTTGATAATGGGATTAACGATATTTTTCACGGCTTTTATAAAACTTTTATAAAGTCCTTGGCAGTTTATGGATATGTGTGCGCGTTGTTGTTGTTTATTAAAAGGAAAAAAGGACAGAGAGTAAATTTTTTTGTTTTTTAAACATTTTTCGCACCGTGATTGTTTGATTAACCTTTTTTTTTTTTATCGACGAATTCAAGCGAGAAAATGCGAGGTAAAATTTTATGCGCAGAGAATAGCAGATGTATATGTTTATACGTATAAGCTCCTTTAAAAAGCAAAACATATGAAATAAACTACATATGGTTTTAAAAGTGTGAATAATAAAATATGTATATTCAAAATATAAATTTTTTATGTTTATCTTACATAAACATGTTTATTTTTTATTTTTTATTAAATATAATAAAGTGATCCAATAACAGACTTGAATTCGCTCAAATAGTACTAAAATAGAAAACAAAAAAAAATAATAATAAATAAACACGAAGATTATTTATTTTGAAAAATAAAAATTTATACTATCGTAGCAAAATATTAATGGACATATATTTATACGTTTTATGTTACTCAATATTTAACCTTACATAAAGTGCATTAACGACGTATCAATCCGAATTACATTCTACGAAAGGCGTAAATATAATTCCCATAAATAATGTACATCAAAACCTTAAATCGGACGTGTTTTATCCATTCCGTCAACGTCAGTATCTCTCTCTCTCTCTATCTTTCTCTCGATCTCATTCCATAAACCGTATTTACATCGGTAATTTCCGAAGTCACCAAATAGAAAATTTTATTATTCCCATTCCAAGTGGAAAGTAAAAATCTCATGTATTCGCATATATATATTATATATAACCGTGCATAAACAAATAGAAAGAAAGAGAGGAAGAGAAAACAAAAAGAGAAGCCAGGAAAATCACGAATACGGGAATAAGTCCAAGAGTTGACGCATCCGCGTCTGACTCGATACACATCTCGTAAACCAACCCGTCCTCGCGGGCAATTCTCTTCTCCAGTAGCGCAAACACGGCAACCGGTATACAAATAACAAGTGCGCATCGAATACTCGTCTCGGTATCGCAAGTACACGCTCATACACACACACACACACACACACACGAACGCACTCACGCACATGTATAAACACGCGCACGCGTAGAAGATACTTTCCATAGCCCGATGTAAAATTGAAATCGCGAAAAGGAAAGAGACGCTTTTTTATTTTTCCTGCGTAAACGTATACTTACACGATACGGGAAACGTAAAAAGAGAGAGTAAAAGAGAGAGAGAGAGAGAGAGAGAGAGAATACGGGGATGGAGGAGAATATTTTCCGCGACAACGCGAAAGTTCGAGCATCTCAGCGCGCGCGCTCGATATACGCGTTACGCTTTTTGGCCGGGGCTTTTTCCAATTACTATCGGCTAAATTTACTGGACCCTCGACGTAAACTCGCGATAAATTCCTTACCTCCCCCACCCCCTCCCCTGTCTCTCTCTCTCTCTCTTTCTCTCTCTTTCTTTCTTTTTCCTTGCCTCACTCCTTAGACCGTACTTCATCTTTTACTTGCTCTATATTGTGGGATGAAGCGAAAGACGAAGCCCCCGAAAGTTTTGTTCTTTTAAAGTGTACTAACTCAATTTTCGTTTTTTTTTATTTTTTTTCTTTAGGAGGGAGGAGAAAGAAAGAGGAGAAGAGAGAATTTCATTTTTCTTAAACAGCTGAATGATGCGTCTTTTTTTGAAAGTTTTAATGTTACCCATCGTGATCAAGTGCTCGGGGACTCGTTTCTATTTGGGTATGTGTAAGCGTGTGTGTAAGAGCGAGCCATAACTTTGCCTTTTTTTATGGGCTTGGATAGCTCGATTCTGCTCTCGTTTATGAATATGGATGGTTTTGCACTTATTGCGTATAAAAATTGTGTGTCTGTGAATTTTCAAATAGGATATTTTTTTCTGCTTTTAAATTATTTAAAAAAAGTTGGATGATTGTAAAATTTACTTGGAAAACGCATACGCGAATATATATTTGCCTAATTTACGATTTACAAGAAAACACGCCTGACGTAACATATACCATTACTACTTACTCAACACGTAATCTCACGTTATTTTATATTTATTTTAAACTCAATTTTTTATCTTAAACACCTGTATAGTTTATTTAAGATAAATGTTTTTAAAAAGAATAAACATTCTTTCAAAACCTTTATATACGTGCATTAGTATTTTTACAATTGTACACGCACGTTCAATCCTCCAATAATTCAACTAAAAGCTTAAAATTGAATTGCCGACGACACCGAGATCGGTCTTAATTCCAAGTCTGCATCGCTCCCCTCCCTTTGGAAATAAAATTTGCCCCGATAGCGCGCGCCGACATTATAGCAGTTGGCTCGGTGTGCTGCCGTTGCAAAAGAAGAAAGCCCCGGCGCTTCGTCATGAGCGACGAAAGAGATAAACTTGACCTACGTTCGCTTTTATACTCTCGCCAGCTCCGCTACTCATTCCCATCCTTTCGTTCTTCTCTGAGGGGTACTTTTATTCTTCTTCTTCTTCTTTCTCTTTGCACATCTTGTATACGTATATATATATATATATATATATATATATATATATATATATATATATAAATGTGTGTGTATGTATAAATACATAGATCGTTCCTTTTCTTTTCCCATATACTCGCGCCACCGACTCTTTACTCTTAAAGTCTTTCCTCAGTCGTGTGCACGCGTTTGCAGGTATATACGTCGAAAAGAGACATACGTATATGTGTGTATTTGTGTGGGTGCACGTGTCTGTGTGCAAAGAAAGAAAAAGCCTGTAATTTCCGGCCGGCACTCAGACCCTTCTTATTTCCCGTCACGTTTTCGCTCGCTTCGACTGGCTATCCGGCACTACCACCACCTCTATTCCGTCGCCGTTCGTCGAGAGGAGCAAAGTAGTAACGGTGACGATGAAAGTAGTAGTAGTAGTAGCAGCAATAATGGTGATGGTGGTGGTGTCGGAGGTCGCCTTTGCTTGGCTCAGCTGCTGGCGCGTGCTGCTGTTACTGCAACCGACGTACATACGTACATCGAGACGAAAAGAGCGAGAGAGAGAGAGAGAAGAGCTCAGCTCTCTTAAGAATTAAGCGTGTAACTGATAATTATCCCGAGCGACACCTCCTCCAGGGAATCGCTTGTAATTTCCTTTCTTCTTTTATCTTTTCCTTTTTTTCTTTTATTTTTGTATCCAACGATTCCCCCCATTCCTATCCCCATCCCTCCCTTCTCTCGCCCTCTTTCTCTTTATTCTTTGTACTGGCTGTTTTTAGACTTGGCTTTACGTTTGCTTCGTGCTCGTGTTTATCAAGGGCCGCGTTACGTTCTTGTACTCCTTTCGCTATACTTTTGTTTTTTTTTTTCTTTTCTTTCTTTTTTGTTTTTATTTTATCAGTTGTCGAAGTAGCAACTTTGAACGAAGAATTGTGTTCTATTGAATTACGAGAAGCAAACTTTATTTTTACTTTACTTTATTGTTCAAAATTATACCTAATGAGGCGAGGCTCGGTTGCAGTGAGTAAAAATCAAAGTTTTAACTTAGTAAATACATCGGAAACTATATTTATGAGTTTTGTAAAGAATTATTCTTATTTGAAGTACGCAAAACGAAAGATTGTGTAAAAAAGCATTTTAAATAAAAACCAAAAAAGAAAAAAGTAGATGATCGAGAAATAGAGACGATTATCGAGCGTTTCGATAAGTGAAGATGCATAATGTATTTATAAAAGGAAATCAATTTTCCTAATTCAAACTGACAGACATGAGTTTCAAATGCAGCGGCCGAAGAAGAAACCATATCACTTTATCCGAAGCGTAAATTCTCGTTGAGAGAACACCTGACCTAACCAAAGTCCGAATTCCATCTGAATAATTTCACATCCTCTCTTTCAGAAAGACCGAGAAAGCTCGCTTCTCCCTTTCCTTCCTTCCTCTCATTTTCTTCTTATTCTTTTTCTTCTACTTCTTCTTCCTCATCCGGTCCTTTCGAAGAATTCGAAGGTCGTTTTTCGAGTCGACGGGGTAGAGAGAGAGAGAGAGAGAGAGAGAGAGAAAGAAAGAAAAAGAGAGAGGAGCTTCTTATCGGACACTGATATCTCGGACAATATGTATTCCGGACAATCGAAAATCTTTCTCTCCTTCTCTTACCAAGTCTGATCAGCAAAGTTGGCCAAAGTGCACCCACACGCGCGCGCGTTTCCGCGCGAAAAAAGACGAAGAAGAAGCTAGCTTCGACGTACGTTCACAGATATAAGAGAGAGAGAGAGAGAGAGAGAGAGAGAAGAAAAGAAGGAGAGAAGGAGAGAGAAAGAGAGAGAGAGATAGTGAATGAGAGAGGAAGCTCCCTGGGCTATTGCCGCCTCGTGGCTATCGGGGAACTTTCTTCCCTTGCCCCTCCATCGTCTCTCCGCAGCCAGCGGTGATGGGCTAACTTTGATAAGATACCGGTTTACTCTTGCCGCGATTGATTATCTTTCTTCGAAGGGGGTCTCCCTCCTCCTCTCTTCTCTCTGCACTGAGCTGTGCTTTCAGAAGTCGTCCGTACATGTGCACGCGTGTGTGCGCGTTTATGTGCGGAAACACCGCGGGAGAAGTCGCGCCGCCCGAGACTCGTCCTCGTATATCTTTTCGTTGAGCTTTTTTTTTTTTATCCTCTCTCATACTTTTTCTTCATCCTATCTTTCTTTCTCGGTGTACCTTTGCTAGCCGCTTCCTTTTTTCTACCTTTTTTTTTTTCTTTTTTATTTGAAATATATAGCTTTTGACTGTTGACCGATGGCGCTTCATCGAGTGCACTTGGAATATGGAGGATGTCTGCGAGAAACTTGTAGTACGTCGGTGGTTGGCTTATATGATAGTGGTAATGAGAAACTATTCGTTTTTTCAGGTGACACATTATTTAAGGTGAATTTTTTATTTGTTTGCTGATTTATCTTAAACTTACTATGAAAATGTTTGCACGCTATGATAAATTTGATTATTTTAATAAAGAAATACATCTAAAATAATTCATACATTGATTCGTTTAAATTATTATTTTATTACAAATATTTTTTAAAAATATCTTAAAATTCAATTACTTGGATTACCGTTAAAAAAAAAAAAAAAAAAAAAATTTATCAAGTAAATTTAAACATTTTCTTTAAATTTAATGTTATCAAATTTAAGAGGTTTATGAAAACCTTGGCTCCATTAGGATAGTTCTATTCGTGGGATAACATTTTTATACGAAGCCATAATGTGTCATTTTTAATATTTGATGAAAGAAATGGTGTACTTATGTAAAAGTGTGCTCTTTCATCGTTAAGTAAAAAGGTGGTATTTTAAAATTAAACAGAGTCTAACCTATACCGATGCGATATTTTTGTAGAGGTATACTATATGAGACTCGCAAACGTTATTTTTCGAAAGAATAAAAAAATAACGAGAATTAAGCGAAAGGATCTAAGATGCTTACGCAGATATTAATTTTTCATGCGAAGCTTCGTACTTTACCATAGCCCAGTAAAATTTAACGCCGGGTAATAATAATCCAACCGGGAATATCTTTTATTTTAAAACGAAAACTTTGAGTTACAAAAACATACGCGTCGATGTTATTAAAGAGAAAGGAATAAAGAAGAAAAGGAAGCTGGTAAAAAAAAAAATATTTGCGGATGTAACATAGACCGTTATACGTCGTTTCGCACATACGGTTCGCTATACAGCTCACACAGCGCGTCGCTTGGCCGTTAACTTTTGGGCTTGGCTTGATTGATAATCAGAGGGTTACACGTACATCCGCGCTTACATCCGTACGCATCCATCCGACGTATACGGAAGCTCGAAGGATCGCACGGGAAGCGCGCGCTATGCGTTGCTTGTATTTCTATACATGTGTGGTCGAGTCTTGGGAAGTCGAACAACAGTCGGCTATATATACGCGGGTGCGCGAAAGCATGAAGCTAAAGTGAGAGAGCGAAAGAGAGAGAGAGAGAGAGAGGGAAGGAAAGCTAGAGCTTGGAGGTCTGGATGAGTTTGCGATTAAACGCAATTATAATTAAGGATAATGGAGTTTCGGCTTGGGAGTTACTAGAGAGAGAGAGAGAGAGAGACAAGGGAAAGCTTTAGAGACACATTCTCTTTCTCTCGCTTACACTTTCCGGCTGCAGCGTAGGTAGAAAAGAGCATCTGCACCCACGCGTCGTCTTCGTTTAGGCGCTCGCGCGCGATCCCCTTGTACGCCGGCAGACAGCGCGCGCAATCTAACCCGAAAGCTCGTCGACGTGGATCTACATGTAGACGCCGCGCTACCCGGTCAGATAACCGTTTTTAACGTCGAAAGGAAGATAGAGATAGAGAGAGAGAGAGACGCGACACATTACCGCGCGCGCGTGCGCGAGTGTGTCTTAACACTTTGATTTGTCGTGGAATTGTATTGTTCTCGTGTAACTTTATTATTACGCGGTGTTATGTGACTTGTGAAAGTATCACAACTTATTTAGTAAAAAATATAATGTGACTTTTCTTTTCGATTACCTCTTTATATTTTATCGCATTTCAAATTTTTAAAATGATTTTTTTATACGCAAAACGATTATAGTCTTTTGTCAAATTTTACGTTAAAACTAATCTTAATCCAACTTTAATTTATTTTTTTTTACAATAATGTTATATGAATACAAGTAAACAAACAACTATCGTGATATGGAGTCTTAATAAATACAAAATGCACCCACTTATGCTCATAGTTATGCTACTTATATATATATATATATAATCTTATAAATTTGAGTGCACTGGTTTGTTAAATATTTGAATAGGAAAAAATAGAAAAGATAAATTAATAAAACATATCAAACGTTATATACAACCGTATAAATTTAATCGACACACAAAAATAGTTTTTGTGAATTTACATCGTATGAATTATTACGATATATTACAGACTAAAAAAAAAAAAAAAAAATCAATCACATTATCGTTAATAAAGAAAAAGCTTTTCAATTTTTACCAATTCGTTTCGTTTGGAAGATAACGAACTTTATCCAGATTTTTTTATCAAGTTGATCCCGAACACTATCACTATCAAAAATCAGTTAAGCGCAATGACGACGATTCTTCGCGTCTATATTTATACACGATAAGTGGCAAACAATCAAATGAAGAAGGAAAATCGCACTCGTAACCCAGTGTACACTTTCAACCTCAATTTTTATATAAATTTTTCGCATCCCCTTACGTTATCTTTCTTTTTTTATCATATCTTTTTCCATCTTCGTTATTTCATATTTCATCCTTCGCCCTCCCATTCGCTTTTATCTCTCTATTTAGTCTTTGACACGCAAAAAGTTATATTTTTAATGAGAACCTATGAGCTCACTATCTCTCTCTCTCTCTCTCTCTCTCTCTCCATTTTTTCTCCCTCGACTTGTTATTACCAGATGCACACACGTTCGGCTTAACAAGACGAAGCTACATGGAGAGAGCGAGGGAGAGAAAGCTCTCGGAGAGCTCATCGTTTGATTATTGTCCAGTCCGCGCATTCGCTCCCGCGGCTTGTAATTGCACTCATTCCAGTTGCGGTGCTAGCGCCAACCTCTCCTCCTCCTCTTCCTCCTCCTTCTCGATCGTCTCTAGTGGTTGCGGTGAAACGAGCTGCCTCTCCGGCTTCATGTATACACTCGATAAGTAACCTTACGGGCAAACTGTGTATGTACATATACACACGCACGTACCAGTACGTACTGTTTATAGCTTTCTCTCTCTCTCTCTCTCTCTCTCACTCTCTCTTGGGCGAGAAGAGAGACCGCGCCAAGTTTTCGATGGAATTTCAAAGTGGAAGCGGAGACCGAGAGAACCGATGTATACTCGTGCTTGACTAAGTATAAAGTATAGAAATCTTGGCTAGACAGTTGTCTTTCCAATTACTTTAAACAACCAATTAGTCCGATGGTACTCACCTCGGCATTTTAATAATGGCCTACTAAACTTTTTGCTGTATTAGAACGATTTATATTATTGTATAAAATGTAAAACAAGAAATTAACACATTTATTGATGCAAGTGGGTGAAAAAATAAAGTTATTTTTAAATGTTTTCATAAAATTAAAGCTCTTTATTTTAAATATTGCTGATTTAGAAATATTGCGTTTTCACACAAACTTAAAAGATTAAGTTGACGGTAAATATTAAATTACTCGATAATAAATCACCTTCGATAAACTTTGCATTATAAAATCAGAACTATAATTATTCTTAAACCTAATAGAATATTGATGAGTACATATTATAAAATTAACTTATTACATTTGTCACCGTTTGTTGATCAAACAATTCACATTGCACAGCATTCAAAAACATTGGCACGCTCTGCTGACATTGCAAGTGTCGCTCGATAAACGTTGTGAGAGTAGCTGAAAACGGTGTCTCTATCATATTTACACCCTCCTCGTTAACTATGAAAAATAAATAATCATCCGGCGATTCTGCATATTGACTTGATAATTTGTATTGTCCTTCCTTCGTTCTATCAACTCGCCATCCGAATAATTGATAGCATGCTTGTCGATATTCGTGCGAAGAAGCTTTAAATGCCTCTTTCAATCGAGTAATTTTAAGTTCATGCTTTTGTTGAAGTTCTACAATTTCTGAAAATAAATTTTCTTTAAGATTAAAAAATTCGACAATATTTTTAATTAAAAGGTGATTAAAAAACCTTCAGCTTGTAAAGAAGAAACTGGCGCTGCGCCGGTAGAATTTCCCGAAGCTACGATAGCTCGAAGGTTTTCAACTTCATCCAGCAATTTTTTTTGTTTTTCTTCAGCTTGTTGTTCCGCTATTGACGCAGGATTCATTTTATAATGTAGAATTCTCGTATTGATATTAAAATCGCCCTTCAGTGCTCGATGTTCAAGCTCACCTTTCAACTTATCAATTTCTTCCTTTAATTTTTTATTTTCTTCTTTTTGACCTTTGCCCTCAAGACTTTCAAGATCAGATTCAAGTTTTACAACTAATTCTCTAAAACAATTAGATTTTATTAATTCTTACATAAATATTTGAGTAAATTATTTTTAAGATGTATTATTAAAATGTATTTTATATCATTTTTATTGATATTAAAATCAATTTTATTATAAATTTTATTCATAAACTGTAAATATTATTTGATTTAAATTCAACTAATATTACCTGTATCCTTCTATGGCACGTTCTAACGCTGGAATCCTTTCACTTAATAAATTACGAGCTTCATTACCTTGATGCTCAGATATTTCTTTTTCGTACATATCTAGTTGCTGTCTATAGCTGTCTCTTTCCCTTGTTACAAGTGACATTTTCTTCTGCAATCTGGTTACAAATCTAGTTAATCTTTCATGAGAGTTAGTTGTATCAGCAAGTAATTTTTTTGTTTCTTCGTGCTTTTGCTGTGCATTAGTTAATTCTCTTTGCACAGCGTCTAATTTTGAATGAAGTTGACCTTCTTCAGCTGTCAAAAGTAATTCTACTTGTTGAAGTCTGTGAATTTCTCGCCTCATGGCAATAGGACCACCAGAAATACCAATTCCTTCATAGTCAGAAATTTTTGCAAGAAGGTCAGCTTGACTAAATTCCAATTGGGAAACTTGCCGTTCAAGACTTTCAGTACGTTCTAATCTGAGTTTAATTATAATAAAAGAATATATCTTAAAAAATTATTGGCTATGTATAGAAATGGGACATTACATAAAAGTTTACTAACCTATGTTGAATGGTTGCCATTTGTTCTTCAAGAAGTAACTTTCCCTTAACAGATTCTCGTAAAGATGCTATTATTTCTCTTGCATGATTCAATTCTTTTTCATACTCAGATACTTTTGCTGCACTATGAATGAAATTTTTTCCTTCTTCCCACATGCCTTTTTCTGCTTCAAGACCTTTTATTTTTATTTTCATATTTAATAATTCAACCTTTTGTACTTCAAATTGTTGTTCAAAACTTTTAGCTTCTTTAAGTTTTTCTTCAAGATTTGTTATTCTCTTATTAGCAATCTCTAATTTTTCATTTAATTCTTTTTCTTTTTCATCAGAAATTTTTAAACTTACATTTTCAGATTTAACATCTTGTTTGATACAATTTCGAAGTTCTTCTGTTAATTTATTATTATCATCTAATAATGATAATATTTTTTGTTCCATTTTAGTTTTCATCTAAATAAAAATATTTGTTGTAAATTTTATTTTAATTAATCAAACATAAATTGTTGAAACTTACATATGAAATGAGTATTTATATGTAAAAAATATAACAAACCTGAATTAAATCACGTTCAGCTTGGGCTTGAGCTGCTTTAGCTTCTTGAATAGTTCGCCTTCCAACATCAACTCTTAATTCTAATTGTTTTATTGTTTGCTTATTTTGTTCTACTTCTATTTCTAATAATTTTTTTTCTTTGCGAAAAACTTCTTCTATTTCATGACGAACTTTATGTAATTGTTGTACAGTTGTTTCTTGATGAGAAAGTCTTGTTTTTAAAGCAATCAACTGTGCAAAAATATATAACATGAAATATATATCTATTTTATTAATAAATTTAACTTACTTCTCCTTTCATTCGTCTCCATTCCCAAGGGCTTCCTGGTAAAGAGTCTGAATTGTTTGAACCACTCAGGGAGTCGTCAATTTTTGCACGTTTTGGAGTTTCATGAAGATTGCTATCATTATCAAAATTAGTTGAGAGTCTTTGAACACTATCTCGTCTAAGAGAAAAACTGTTGTTACTACTTCGTCGGTAAGCCTCAGTTTCAGAACGAAAATCTTTAATTACTTTACTAATACTTGGTGGATTTTTATTATCCATCTATACATATAAATATATTAATGATTTATATACGATAAAAATTAAAATTAATTAATTTTATAAATTTATATTGTATTTTTGCCGGCAAAATCTGTATTCAGAAACTAACCTAAAAATTACATGCCAATTTTATACCGAAATCTTTACACTTTCTTACATAGTTTGATAAGCTTATAAGATAAAAAAAATAAAATATTTATTAAATATTTACATACCTTTCAAAAGTAAGAATTTGACAAAAATATCATGAAAATTATGAAATTATTTTAATATTTATACTTTTGAACTTCATGAGAAAATTGTATACATGAAGAGTATATAACGGCTAATATATATACATATATATACAAATAATAATAAAGCTTTGTTGTCGCAGGTGGCGTTTGTATCCTCAATCAGTTGGCGCTAGTATCGCGCTAAGTGACAACACATTTAACCTTAAAAACATGAATATAATGAGACACGAGTTTTAATCGATTAACATAAAATGTCTATGATTTATTAGCCAAAAGTTTATTTTTTAATACACTATATCATATTAGTTTTAAAAATAAAAAATGTATTTAATTTATAATATACTTTTAATATTTCTCAGCTTTACTTCTTTTGTATTAGCTGTAAGTATTGAAAAAAGTAGATTTCTAATTTCTTTTAGTAAATAATTTTTAAAATATTTTTATTATTTTCAGAATGAATTAGATTATGATGGATGGTTACAAATAAGATTATGGCATTCCTTCGATGATGAACCTGTACCTCAATTTAAGGAAAGAGGTAATGTTACTATTTCTAGTATTCGCAATGGAGCTGCAATTATTGGTCAACCTTCTCTTAGTAAATCAGATGTAGATAAATTAATTAACCTTGCCAAGCATGGCAGTAAATACCGACTGAAAGCTGTGGTACGAACATCATCTGGAAGTGAAACTTTTCTTACTTCTGTTTTGGCGGTAATTACAATATACTTCATGTGTTTCATATTTATATTGATTTGAAATATTATTTTATTCCTTTAGTAATACTTTAAAAATTAAAATTTTATAATTTAAACTGTTTTAGTGTAATTTATTGGGTTCTAATTTAGAAGATGCATTGTATGTATGGCTTGATAGTACAGCAGAACCTGTAGCTGTAAATTTAGTATCTCGTGGTCCATGTTCGTTAGAAAGTCCAGTAACGCAAATGTGGACCACTGAGCTTCAAATAAAATATCCCGATGGTGGTCCAATACCTGACACTGCCACTTACATTCAAAAATTAGAAAGAGAAAAGCAGGCTAGAGAAAGTGGAGAAATTAAAGATAATCGATCTTTCTTTGCAAAATATGTAAGGGAAAGAATATTTTAACAAATAAGAATTAAGCTTAACAAGCAAGGTTTCTAAATTTTTATATATATTTATTTTCAGTGGATGTACATAGTGCCAGCTCTCATATTCTTCTTGCTAACATCGGCAACCAATCCAGAAGCTGGTGGTGGCGGTAGTGGAGGTGGAGGTGCTCAAAGACAGTAACTACTTCATGGTTATGTGTACATTCAAATGTATTATTACATAAATTTTTTCAAGAAAAAGAAAAACAAAGTGTGTTAATAATGTGAACGAGTGCAAACGTTATATTGAATTTAATACATCATGTGTAAATGATTTTCATCCAAAGAATGAAAAAATATTCATTAAAGTATGTAAATTTTAATTGAACTCCTAATATATAATAAATAACATTAAAATTTATATAAAATCTGCATTTAAAAATTTTAAGAGTAATTAACATCATATGAAATAAATAATTTAAGACAATTGAAATGACAATGCAAAATATTTTTGACTAGTAACTTTTCTCCATGTCTATATTCATCTTTTTGAATTTAGTAAAATTGAATTTAGGCCATAAATTGTTGCACCTCGTGCGCTATTAATTACGGCATCTTTCAAACAAAGCAGATAACTTCGTTCAAAAACAAAGTTTGTAAAATCGATGAACTACTCGAGGGTACTTTTGTACACGTACACCCGGCTTATATCATACTTAACGCAAGTCGCCGTTATAAAAATCAATAAAAAGGCCACCTGCCGTAGCAAGTCAGCAGGTCGTAGGTGGCAGGTAAAACCCTCCGGCGAGTTATTTGTCGTGTCGTGGCCTCGCGCGCTCGCGAATAAAATGGCGACGTTCTCGTTAAACTTGCAGCGTCGCGTCGAGGCCGGATACGTTGCCAGTGGGAAATTCGATGGCTCGCACGCTTGTCTCGCCGCAGCTACGTCCGCTGGCAATGTTCTGGTGCATAGTCCGCATCGCGAGGCCGCTCCCTCTACGAATTTTAATCCGAACATCGAGGCTAGACTTTCGTGGAATGGTGAAATCGCTGAGTTGCAGATCGGCCGACAGGTTTGTTGATCGCAGTCATTGGAAAAATTGTGCGATTGTTTATCTGCGCTATTTTTTCGTTTTTATTATTGTTCTAGTGGTAATAAATTATACACTTTTGATGTGTGATGTAATACATTTTCTTAAGCAATTTTTATTGACAGATAATTGACCTTTTTGATATATACGTAAACAATTACGCTTAATTTAACTTATCGTAAACGTTTTATTTATAGACGCATATAATATATTTATTGTTGCATTATAAATGTTCGATATTTGCTTTGCATGTGAATTATTGTTTTTTATACATATATACTACATTTTCTCTTACTAGTGTTTATTCGGTGTGAATATGTAAATTTTTGTTGCATAAATTTATTCGTTATTTGTCATTTTAAACTAAAATTAAAAAGATAATAAATAATTTTTAAATATTCATCTCGAATAATTAATTTTAATTTTAACGCAACGCTAGAAAATTTTTTCAAACAAAAAATAATTATATATATATATATATATATATATATATATATATATATGTGTGTGTGTGTGTGTGTGTGTGTGTATATATATTCTTTTTTGTTTTTACAATTTCCAATTTTCTCTAATAAATTATATTTCTTATTATGTCAATCACTTTTAATTTAACGATATTAATCATAAAATTAGTTAATGTTTATATTAAAATAAATAAAAAAACTTTAAAAATTACAAGGTGACGGCATTGTACACGGGTCGTTTAGGTGACGACGAAAGGGATGTTTTACTCATCGGAACTACCACTCACATACTTGCGTATCAAGTAGAAGACAACGCCGATGTTTTTTACAAAGACGTAAGTTTAATCGCACGGTAATTCATTTTTATGTAATAAACATTAAAGTTGGACAAAAATTCGTTGCATTTCCATTGTCGCGACGCGTTGTATATTTGCCCGCTTGAAAACGCGTGAAATACGCGTTACAATTGAAATGAGGTTACAGAGATTAATTAAGCAATCGAGAGAACGAAAAAAAAAAAAAAAAAAAAAAAAAAATAGAAATCGACAATTTGATCATGGTTGTATTCAAAAGGCCGTAATACACATTTGCGCATTTGAATACAAAAATGTATAGACACGTTTAAAATTTCTCAATCGAACCGCACGTGTCAGTAAGCCGAAAATGTTTAACTCACGCAGCTACCCGACGGTGCCTATTGCATTACGGTGGGAAAGCTTGGCTGGCTGCCAAATCAAGTGGCCGTGATTGGCGGGAATTGCTCGATCACCGTGCTGGATTTGCAGGGCGAGGAAGTATTCTGGACGGTGGCTAGGGAAAAGGTCACCGCTCTCGCTATTTTTGATTTCGACGGCGATGGCGATAACGAGGTAATTTCATTATTTATCGATATATTTAATCAAGCGTCGTATGTATGTATCGTTTATCATTTTGCAATATTATTTAACAAATTTATATTTAAAAGCTACTGTCGGGAACTGCTGATTTTGGAATTAAAGTGCAAAAAGAAGACGCGATTTTGTGGGAGACCACGGAAAATGCACCGATAGTTCAATTGTATGCACTTCCAGAAAGACAATTTGCTTACGCTACTCGCATCGATGGAAATGGCACCGTTGGTGTATATGATTCTGGTCATATACTTTGGCGAGTTAAGGTAAAGATGTAGTTAATTTTATTGATAATTAAATAAACAGGATTTGCGAATTGAAAAAAAAAAAAAAAAAAAAATTTTATACAAGATTAAAAATATTTTTGTTGAAATAAGAATTTACATAAAACTGTCAAACTTAATAAAAATTTTAAAATTTATTACGATAATACAATATAAATCGCATTTACAACAAACTCACAATGTTGAAAAAAAAAATTTTACATTAGGACTAAGTACTAAAATTAAAATTTCAGTCAAAGCACAAAGTAGTATCGATACGCTCTTTTGACTTGAACGGTGACGGAGCGGTCGAACTCTTGACGGGATGGAGCAGCGGCAAAGTGGACGCGCGTCTCTGCTCAAACGGTCAAGTTATTTTCAAAGTACAATTGAATACTCCAATCGCCGGTATCGTCGAAGCCGATTACCGTAGAATCGGAAGACCGGATCTGGTAATCGTTACCGTCACCGGTGAAGGTATTTTTGATCGTTGAATGTTCATTTTAGCAAAGTGAAACTTTTAAATAATTTTATATCTAATGAAAAAAATCAAAAATAAATTGAAAAATTTGCTTAATTTTTCATCAACGATGGAATGCTTCGAGAAAGATTTAAAAACAGCCGAACATAAAATTTACATTAAAAAAGTCATTCGACAATTGACATGTCAACAATTGACACCAACATCAAAAAGTTACCGAAATTTTTAGTTTTTCAAGTTAAAAAAAAGCTTAGAAAAACTTACCGATTTTCCTTTTTCTTTTTTTTCGTGCAAACTTTTCAGTCCGCGGATACGCGGTGGGATCGGTTATTGAAGCACCAGAGCCCGGGGACGCGTATCGCGAGCTGATGGCGAAAAAGCAAGCGCTGCAAATGGAATTGAAACAACGCGCTGTATCCGAGTCGAATTATTACATTGGCTCAAAATTGGCGATCAGCATTGCATCGGCACGAGGTGCCGTAAGACTCGGACTTGCTTCTGGACCCGGATTACTCGTAAGTGTCTTTGTTTTTGTTTTTTCTTTTTTTAAATTTTCATAATCCGATAAAAAAAGCTTTGGTTAATCGGACCGAATAAAAAAATTTGCTGCGTCAATGTGCGTTTGGATAAAGCGCACTGCAAAGCAGGCTTAAACAATTTCCCTCTCCCCCCCCCCCTCCCCCCACAGCGTCGTTAAAAGCCCTAAGGGCAAAACGAAGCTTCTTAACTAAAGCGTACATGTGCCCGCTATGTGGCAGATTTATTACGCGATGGTATTCGCCGAGGGTATATTCGAGGGTGAGAGTTTGGTCGCCCATCCGAGTAAACCCCAAGGCGAGTTGGAAATTGCGCTGCGATTTCCGAAGAACGGACCGATCGATATACACGTGAAAACTTGCGTCGGTGCGGCTGGCTCCGATCTTCTCATGATCCTCGAGCTGACGCATCAGCTTGCTCATTTCTGCATGTACGAGGCGATACCGCGACCGTCCGAGCCACCGCTAGCTATCAAGGATTGCGGTGTGGTTATGGAGGTTCGTTACTTATTTCGTTTATTCATCTTTTTATCTATTTAATGCAGAGTTTTTAAAATATAATTCATGAGAAGAAAAGAAAATAAATTTTTTTCTTTTTTTATTTTTTTATTTATTTATTTTTTGTTGTTGTTGTTGTGTAACGGTTATAAATCTTTAAAATTCGACTACGATGTGCCGTAGATAGCAGAACGAGCGCAACGAGTCGCGTTATGGCTCAACCAGAGTCTCATCCTTTCCATGGAAATCCAAGTGATGGAAATCGGGCCGGAAGCGGGAAGTTTGGAAATTTGGCTTCGGGGCCTTCGCGATCAAAAGATTCATTGCATCGAGGTCGACGCCGGGGGAAAGTTTACTCTCCATACCGAGGATCCGTCCTTCGCGGGTGACATCGTGCAGTCGTTGTCGACTTATCTGGGCCTCAGGGAACTAAGCTCCGAGGCTAAATTTCCTCGGGAGGAGCAACGCCTGCTCGATGCTCTTGAGAAATTTAAAGGTCAGTTTAATGCGAATTATTTTGCTTTAATCTTCTCGTTGAAAAATTTATATAGACTCGATAAAAAAACGAGTGAACGAATCTTTGGCAACTTTTTTGCCGACTTTATAGGTTTCAAGGAAGTAGAAGCCCGACTTCAAGCAGAAACGGCGGGTAGTACGAGTCTTGTAAAAAATCTAGTAATCCGTTTAGAAGATGCGAGAATCCTGGAGGACATAGACGGAATGAGAAGACGTCTTAGTCAGTTGAAGGCGGTTAACGGCGACCTAATCAGAGATCACGAAATCAGATCGAAAAGTTTCGGGGAACTCGTCGCGGCGCTCAAAGAACTTAACGTCGGAGTTCAAAATGCGTCACGGCTGAGAGGTACTTCATTCATTTACGAATTCTTTATTATTTTTTTTTTTTCAAATTTTATACGCGAATGTTTTTTTTTAAATTATCAGAAAATTTTATTGACGTAAAAATTTTACTAGCTGAAATAATTTTTTTTTTTTTTTTTGATGATTTAATGGAGAAACCAATTGGTTGCTAGAATGCGTGCGCAAATGAGAAAAAAGAAATCGTTTATGAATTATTAATAATTAATTACGTCAATGCATTACATTCATATCGAAAATAATTATTGAATTTTTAGAAAATTAAAGAATTTTTCATACTATTTATATTTTATATAAATAAAAATTACATTGTTCCAGTTGGTAAAGCAGCAACAAATGCTATCCAACGTTGTAGAGCCGCGATAAAAGAAGAAAACGGGAAAGCACTTATTTTGGCGCTGAGACATGGTTAAAAAATATTATAAAATCATTATAAAATTTGATATTTTCTAATGTAAATAAGATTTTTGTACACAAGTGAAAATCATTTTTTTATTTTTATAAGAAATCCTATCTTATTTTTTCCATTTTTATTATTGAAATATTGAAGAACATTGCATATTATATATATACCTATGCATATATGATTTTAATAATATTGAAAAAAAAGATTAAAAGTATACTACTTTTTTTTCATTCTTATATATATATAATTCAATTACTAATAATATCACATTCATTTACAATTTATTGATGTTATACAACATTTTTTTTACTCTAATCGTAATATGTAAATATCAATGATCTATTAAAATAATGAAATTTATAACGTATTTAAAATTTTACATCGATTTTTAATGCTTCATTCAACTAGTGTTATCGGTGTGGTTGAAAAAAAAAAAAAAAAAAAAAAAAAAAAAAAAAAAAAAAAAGAAGAAGAGACATTAGCTGAATAGAAAAATGATTTTGACAAAAGTTGTTTACTGTAGTCTTTAGAGATAACGCCATAGAAAAATTTTAGTTTGTTGGAACGAGAAATAGTTCTTGATTAGATATATAATGATTCACAATTAGTTCTCTTGTAAAAGTCAAATCTTTTATTCAGCATTATAGAATAACGATGATAACGACAACGTGACAAGAAATTTCAGTTCATCGACTTTTTATACTAATTTTATCAAAGAAACGAATTTTTTTTTATACAGTAAATCGGAATATTCACTTTGATTATATTAATAAACAGCGATTTTTTCATTTCTCCGTGTAAAATTTTTAAATTAATATTTACACGCAAAAAACAAGAGAAGAAATAAATAAAATAAAAATAAAAAATTTTCAACTGCACCTTCGTCAACTAACATCTAGGATTAATGAGGCGCGCCTTTGGCGGAGATGCTGAGTCGTCTCTTAGAAAGGGGCTGCTGTACGTTGGCTCGTTTCCTCGTGTCGATGCTACCGAGCGTCGAGGCTCTCACTCGAAAGGACGAATGACAGCTCGTCTGCGAATCTTCGCTCGATCCGGAGCGCAGCAACGCCTGTCTCGCTGCGCTTGCGAACACGGCCATGACCTGCGTGCATACACACATCCGTCTTTATATATACACATATCGTCTAATAATTTGTTATATACAATCGAAGTCTAAAAGCCTTTATCGCGGTCAGGGTTGTGCACGCCGTTGCGTAAAGTCTGCGTGTGTTGCGCGAAAAGTTACGCAGCCGGGGGTTGATATTTATGCGCTCCGTCGAGCTTTTTCCAGCTATCGGCCGAGATGATAACTTATGCGATTATGGTCTTAATCGTGAGAACTCTTTTCTCTTTCTCTCCCTCTTACTTGTAAATTTTTCTTTGTTTATTACATTCTGCAAACATTACAGAATAGAAGAAAAATAGTTATTAAAATATAAAGGGAACACGTTACTCAAATGAAAATTGTCGCTTTTTAATAATCTTTCATCAAAGATTGTTTTGGCTGTTAAGAATAAATGAAAAAGAGACGTTATAGAAGAAAAAAATTATAGGAGAAAAGAGCTTGTAAAACGAAAAAAGAATAAAAAAGATTGATTATCATAGACGAAAGAGAGAAAAAAAAAGAGAGAGAGAGAGAAAGAGAGAGGAGGCAAAGGAGTTGATACGTAAAGACATATATAATTGTAAAATGTAGATGGAAGAAGAGAAAAAAGTCGAGACAGCGATATCGATTTTGTTTACGGACCTCTCGATCACGTGTATACGCCATGACTCTTACTGTAACAAACCAAGAGAGAGAAGGAAAAAAAGAAAGAGAGAGAGAGAGAATGTAATCGTGGATGTAAACAGCGATTTAGAAAAATCTGTGGTGCGCGTTGATTGATACATGTTATAAATACGTTTTATGAGTAATTTATACAGAGAATCATTGAGTGTTGTGCGCTTTAAATTTTATCGTATTTTTTTTTTTTTTTTTTATATAAGTCAAATACGATGCAGCGTGAGTGGATTGAAAATTTTATATTCTAGTTTTAACGTTCAATAAGCTATTACTTAATACGGATTGTACATTTTTTTATCTTTCGTAGTAAATTTCTTTTTTTTAATGTAATTCGGAACACGTATGTATTATAATAAAAAATAGTATTTATGAGTCATTGATAATTATTTCGAAATTTATTTTATATTTATCAACCGATTATTCAACCGACCATTACACATAGATAGAACGAAATATTACTATAAATCTAAAGCAAAGTGTATAATCGAAAAAAAATTTTAATTCGAGCTTCACAAAAACTGAGTCAACAAAAAAAAAATTCTTAAATGTTAAAATTAATTTTAATTTTATTAACATAATGATTGTTTAAAAAAAAAAAAAAGGAAAATTAATTTGTACAATTAATCCATTAAATCACAAATCGAATATGGGCCAGACAGCTCTAAAGTAACTATTGGATTCGGGACAAACCGAAAAAAAGGTATCTCTGTTTTTTTTTCTTGTCATTTGCAATTGTTTATAAAAAATTATCTCAATTACAATAAAAATTACCAAAAAGTTCGTTATTTTTGTTTTTACTCGATTTTGACAAACTGTTTCAGTCGCTGACAATCCTATCTGTTTTAAGTGGATAATAAGATCAGGAGATGAGAAGAAATTATCGAAATAAAAAAGGTACTTATTGAGTTCTTCTTTTTCAGTAGTTTTTGATTCTACACTAACACGACGACTACTCTCGATCCTAAGTATGGAGAATCTAAAGAATTTCGTGCGTCAGTGCCCGATGCGCTTGTATAAATACTCGTATCTAAATCATATAGGTATCCGTCAAAAGAACACAGTTATTTTTAAATTACTGAAATATTCAACCATTACTTCGTCGATTGATAAATTATAATCGAAAAATCCGAATTGCAAACAATTTTCTATGAATATCTCATACAAACTTCTAACCTTCTACACTCTGCCACTCTCATCTTCATCTTGTAGCTTATAAAATCTAATATATTTTATTTACAAAAATTTGTTCCTAGGCATGAGTTATTTTATTTGCAGGACGCTGCGGGAGCCGCCTATTTCACTAATAAGCGCGAAGTTGCTTCAATAATATAATTTTTCATTTTACTCGAAAAGTAGAATTCAAATAGTTCAAATGCATTTCAATTACAAAGCGATGATATATCCATATTATTGAAACAACACGAATCATCATCATTAGAAAAAATTTCGTTTTGATCATCGGCATTTTTCCAATCATAAATATGATGACTTAAGTTCTAATAGTTTTTGAGCACTTAAACAGGAACTCCTTACACTTTCATATGAGCCTGGAAGAAGCTCATATGATAGGATATCTTCATCTACATCTTCAACTGAGTCTTTATCAGAACTGATATCCTCATTCGAGATTGGGTAAAGGCATCCCTAAAGGGACGACGGAAAGGAGCTAATACTAATATAAATATACAATGCCAAAATTCCGGCTGCACGAATGAAGAAATTTACAACTTTTTGAATAAAAGTGTGATAGTGAGTTGATCGATGCACAGGAGGCTATCTCAAAATCAATTCGTTGTTTATTAGTAGGATAAATCGAAATATATTTGATCGATTGATTATGACGCACGAAGAATTGTATTTTTCTTGCGAGATGCGTTGAAGCTAACAATTTTAACGTTTTTACGCTAACACTTTGAGCTTTGACTGAAAAATGTCATATAGATATTCTTCATGATTTTTTCCGTAGAATCGATTGTTACTTTCAGTTTTTTAAAATAAAAAACTTCTTGGTAATTTGTTTAAATAAATTTTTAAAAAAAATTGTAAATGGCAAGAAAAAAAAAATAGAGATACCTTTTTTTAGATTTGTCCCTAATCCAATAGTTACTTTGGAGCTGTCTGGCCCAGATTGGGCTTAGGATTTAATGGGTTATAAGAATAATTTTCCATAAAAGTAAAGACTAAAACTAATTCAAAGTTATTACGGTTTATCAATTTATACTATGAGCAGTGAAAAAAATCGAGGAAAAAAAATTTTTGATAAACGTAGACTTGCGGCAACGCTTGAAAGAAAAAGTTTATCTCCATATCATAAATACTTCTTTTTAGTATTCGGAAAATCTAATTACTTAGTATGGATATAACTTATTAAATCACAATTGTAATAATCATAAAATAAATGATTTTTAAATTTAAATTTTTAATGCGGAATTCCAATTTGCCGTAACACACATAATTAATTTTTATTATTATTATTATTATTATTATTATTATTATTAATTAATTATTATTATTAATTAATTATTATTATTAATTAATTATTCGATCGAAAGGCTACTTTTGAAAAAATTTAAACGTTCTTTTTAAACGATACTTTTTATTTATTATTCGAACCTATAAGTGTTTTTGTAAAAAATCAAGCGATTGCGTATTATAAATTTAATTATAAGGAAAATAAAGAAAATTAAAAAAATCAATCGAGAATCCACCTGCTCGTAAGATTCCCTAGCCGAGATCTCATGAAACGCCTGTGCTTCGATGTTCCTTGCCCTTATTCGACCTTCGGCTGTCGCCACCATTCTATCTCCATTGGGCGATCCACCCAAATCGGTCTTGTTCCCAATCAACAGCACCACCGGCGCAGCGAGTTTCTTGGATCCTTTGCGCGCCTGGTTAAGCAAAAATCTCAATCTCCAAATCTCGTCGAAGCTCACGCGATCCGTCACCGAGTAAACCAGCAGTACTGCGTCCGCCCATCGCAAACGCGACTCGCTGGGCACGCGACTTGGCTCACCCGGGGGATCTACTATTTCCCAATTCGCCAATGGCCCGTCGACTCGATACAAACGCTCCGATCTGCTGTCGTACTCGCCGATGAAACGTTTACTTGCGAAACGCACGGCTATGGCTGTTTTTTTTTTTTTTTTTTTTTTCGACATTGTTTTTAATTATTAGATTGTAAGCGTTTCTTAAGCGTTACATAATTTACGAAGTATTTATGTAATGTACATGTGTTGTGTGAAAAGTCGATTACGCAAAATAATATATACGATATATATTTATATGGTATCTTAAGTTTTATATAAAACTTAACGTTTGATGGAAATTTGATGAAAACTTATAAATTAAATATAAAACAATAAATAAAATATTCGTTAAAAAAAAAAAAAAAAAAAAAAAAAAAAATCGTTATTATCGATAAACGTCGCAAATTTTAATCGACACGTCGCCTGAACAATTTGGCACACGACTACTGAAATCTAATCTATCCCGGGTTTATCATTTCTATATATTATTTCATTTTATGTAGCGCAAAGCATAAGCATAGAAGACAAAAGTAAATAATAATCAAATTGGAAGTATTGTGAAAAAAAACGTTTCCTCTTATTTTAATCTTCTGTTTATTTAATCGTCCGTATATTGCAATATCGACTCGGTTTTCTTTTTTTCTTTTTTTATTTTTTTTAACACTAAATCTACCAGACCGGTCAAATGACCGATTTAAAAAAATTTAATTTTTTATTTTCTTATTTTTATTTATTTGTTATTTTTTAATTGATACGTAAATTTATTGCAATTGTTATTTATTTATATGCCAAATATAGTAAATGGCATATTTTTAGTTATAAATCATAAAATTTAACTTACTAAAAATTGGTCATTTTGATCCCGATAGGTTTAATGTTAATCTCAATTGAAAAAAAAAAAAAAAAAAAAAAAAAATGGAATTTAACGAAGTACTAATATTTTAACGAAAATAACGATAACTCATTTAAAAAATCATTATTTGTTTACTCAAATTAACTGTTAATCGTTTGCTTGTTTCTTTTTTTTTTTTTCATAATTATATAAAAATTAGTAATGTTTCAAAATTAAATCCATAATATATGTATGCTACATTTAGAGAAAGAGTTATAAAAAAAAATGAAGAAATCAGTACGTGAAATGATATAGATTACAAATTGTATAACCGCGTAATTGTTTTCACAATTATTTTCGTTTCATCGTATTTTCATAACATTCATTTTGTAATTATGAAATTGCATAATTTTTACTTTTCAACAACATATTAATTGCATAACTCCTAATGGGCGCGAGTTACGATACTAGGTGAAAAGAACTTCTCGTTATATAAAATAAACCTTCTCTCTCGTTTAATTTATTATATTTATCAATTAACAAATCAGCAGTCGATTAGACTAAAAAAGAAAAAGCGTTATGGCTTGAAGTAACAACGTAACCTCTTTATCACCGTGCAAACAAAACAATAATATAACAAACGCATCGTAACCAAAGAATACCAAAATACTAGGTTGTTCAAAAAGTTTTGAAAGCGACATCTATAGAGCAGTAGACGAACCAAAATTTTTACGCCATTTTAATATTTTATCTTTTATATAAACATACCCAAAGTTTCAATCCACTCTGTCAATTCATTGTTTGTTTACAAGCCATTTAAAGTTGACGTGTCAGTGTATTTTTTTTACAATGGAAAAAACCGAATATCGTCCAGTGATAAAATTCTTTGTTTTGGAAGGTTTATCAGCAACGGAAATTTATACAAAAATGGTGAAAGTGTTAAAGGAATCTGCTCCTTCATTTCCAACTGTGCATCGATGAGTTTTAGAGTTTAGACGTGGTTGAAAAAGCGTTGAAGACGATCCACGCTCAGGACGTCCAAAAAGTGCATCAACACCAGCATTCATCGCAAAAGTACAGGATATGGTTTTGAAAAATCGTCGATTGACTGAGAGAGATTTAGCAGAGGCCCTTGACATCTCATTAGGCAGTATGAGTCATATTTTAAATGAAGTTTTGGGTTTTAGAAAGCTCTGTGCACAATGGGTGCCGCATTCGCTCACAATGGAACAAAAACACGTTCGAATGCGACTTTCTGAGCAACATTTGGAGCGTTTTCGAAAGGATAAAAAGGATTTTTTGCGTCGATCCATCACTATGGATCAGACTTGGGTCTACCATCATGACCCTGAATCAAAACAAGAGGCTAAAGAGTGGTGTCAACCAGGCACTTCGGCACCAAAGCAAGTTCGTGTCCAGAAATCGGCGAAGAAGGTGTTAGCATCAGTTTTTTGGGATGCAAAAGGGATTTTGTTGGTGGATTATCTCCAAACTGGCAAAACAATAAATTCTGAATATTATTGTAACCTTTTGGACCAATTGGGTGAAAAAATTAGTGAAAGAAGACCCGGTTTGCACAAGAAAAAAATCATTTTTCATCAAGACAATGCACCCGCTCACACAGCTCAAAAAACCATCACTAAAATAACCGAATTAAAGTACGAATTGTTGCAGCATCCACCTTATTCACCTGATTTAGCTCCCTCTGACTTCTGGCTGTTTCCACACCTCAAGAAATTCCTTCGTGGGAAGCATTTTTCATCAAACGAAGAGGTTATAGCCGTCGTAGAGGAGTATTTTGTAGGCCTTGCAGAAAGTCACTTCCATGATGGGATAAACAAGTTGGAAGACCGTTGGACTAAGTGTATTGAACTTATGGGAGATTATACTGAGCAATAAAAGTGATTTCACCAACAAAAAAAAGTATCTTCATTTTCGCTTTTAAAACTTTTTAAACAACCTAGTAGTTAACTATAATAAGCTTTTTCGGTCGCGTCGACTCTCTCTCTCTCTCTCTCTCTCTCGTTTGCGCTCTTCATTTTTTAAAACTTACTAATTTATATCGCCCTGCGCCTATACGCATATAATTAATATACAATATCGCTGGTCTAACAACGTCTTACCGGTTTTTCCGACTCCCGGCTGTCCCAAAAGAATAACGCGAATCACGCGAGTACGGGAATTCGACGAGTCCTTCGTACCGCCGAAATTAAATTGCCAGACTCCGCCGCTGCTTTGCATCTTGAGATACTGAAAGCTTCTCTTGGCTCATCGCGCGTCTTATATAGCTTCTCGTAGTTTTGAGGTCGATTTTACTTTGCATAATTATTGGAGAGTTGATAAGTGTCCGGTTGAGCGCGATCGGATGGAAAAGTATTGTTAATTAACATAGAATAGCGTGAAAATGTAAACGGGTGGATGGTTTAATTAAACGAGCGATCGGTCAAGTGATATTATTCAAATTAATTTTTTGGTCACGATGGCGATAAAAATTTATTGATTGATTCGAGTACGATTAAACCATAGCATCATTCTATTTTATTGCAAAATACTATATATATTTTGAAATTGCTTTGGCGGATATTTTTTCACAATTAATTAATGGAAAAATATCAGAGATACAATTCTCTCGGTAAACTTTGATTAAAATTCATCTCTTCCAAAAATGAAAATTTAACCGGACTTGAAATTCCATTTCCAAAATTCAAACGGTAAAATCTATTATACAATGTTAAAATGTTATTCGTTATTTGCAGCTTTCATTAGCCGACGTATTTCGCACATACCTCGATAGTAGGCGGGTCTTGAAAAAAAAAAAAAAAAAAAAAAAATGAAAAGAAATACGTAACATCTACATATATTTCCTGCACCGTAAATAAAATTACGGTCGAAATGCGATGTAATAATCTCGCGCGCGTGCATATGTACGCGAACGAAAGAGCAAAAGTACTTAAGAAAGATAACTAGAGAGTGAGAAAGAGAGAGAGAGAGAGAGAGAGAGAGAGAGAGAGAGAGAGAGAGAGAGAGAGAGGAGCGAAACGAAAACACTCGGATACTATAGATATATGATCTGTACATCGTGTTTACTATTCCACGCGGTCGGCGACTCAGTCCTCGGCGCTATATAGTATATACATGGAAAGGCGCGATTATCCCACGGTTCGATGCTTCGACCCTGTCTCCGTGAATTATTATCGGTCTCGAAGTCGCTCTCTCTCTCTCTCTCTCTCTATCTCTCTCGACGCTCCCTTATCCCTTCAACGGCACGGAGTACACACGTACTCTTACACATGTATACTTTACGCTTTTACGAGATGTTAATTTTATGCGTATATATATATATATATACATACATACTTTGTCCTTCCTGCCACATTCGATTTTCTGATGTGGTTTTCGTTGAAAAGTAATTATCTTATCTAACCGAGAATGAAATTTAAACTTTTGTTTTGGTTTATTTTGAATGATGATTAATTTATAATGATCGATCGATTTTCGAGATTTAATAAAGTTAAATTACATTGAATATTTATGAATTAAGTCACTTTTTTAATATGAATGTTTTTATATTTCATATTCGTAATAAATATTTAGCTTCAGTCATAAAATATTGTTTAACCGTTTTAAATATTTCATTACTTAATAATGCAAGAATATAATAATACAGACTTGATTTTTTTTTCGAAAATTTACAATGACTAATATTTCAAAGATAATTATTTAACATTTAAGATGTTCCACGATAATCGGTCTTTACGATGATAAAAAAAAAAAAAAAAAAAAAATCAAAAAAAAAATTTGACGTACAATTGGACGATTAATGGCTTTAATTTATAATAATTTTAAATTATAATACTCAACGAAACAACGAGTCAATTGCAATAGGAACTTACAGAAAATGCATAATGCAACCGTTGACTAAAGTGTTTACGTACGCGCAGTATTCTTAAGTGTCGCAATACTTGTCTTGTATACAACATATTTATTTCTATTCTTTTCCTTGCTGCGTAACAAATGCCCAAAGACTTCTTATTATGAGTATTGAAAATTCTTAACACATCTTGCGCGGAAAATGACTAAAGTCGTTTTTCACGGATTATTTGATGGATTATTGTTATCGATGGGTTTTTGTGATATTTTTACAATAAAATCGGATAGACATGCGTTACAAAAATACAAAACGTGCGTTGCAAGAATGAATTCCTATGAATTAGTTTTGCTTTGGCGGCAAAGTGCCCGCGCAAGATGTGTTAATAATAAAAAAACTTGCTTAACTTAATTCGAAAGTTTACATTGATTTTTTTTAACGGTTCAGCAGTTAAAAATACAGCTTGATATGCATTATTTTAAATATATACTTGTGTCATTTTTTATTTTTATTTTTGTTTCGTTTTTAATATTTAATTATAAATAACATATTTATTACCAGTAAAATAATTATAAAATTTTACACTTTTTATTTATTGTATTTTTTTTTTTTTTATTTTCAATAAATTATATAAATTTAAAAAACTTGATCAATAATTTTGTTTAAATTGAATTATTTTAAATATTTATTATTCGATAAGTTAATTACTAATAACATTATACATATAAAGATTATGGATTACGTCTAATCTTGTTAATAGCTTAAAAAAAAGAAATTTGTTATCAATACTGATTCATTTGTTCGGTGTTAAAAATGTTGAATCGAAGAAAAAAATTAATAATTGATAAAATGTACGTTCAATTACGATTTCATTGCGAAATCTGGCATTATGACGAAAGCATTACAATTATTCTTATCAGTAAGTATTACAACGAAGTAATTCAATTAGAGAGCATTGAATTATAAGTTCTCGTTCGCAATATTCCCATTCTTTAACAAGTTCGACTAACAACGCAACTTTTAAAATTTCAATGTGACTCGTGTGCTTTGCGAAGACTTTTTTATTTTATTATTTTATTTGCTTTATTGCAATTTACGCGCAAGGAATCCCCAAATGCTATTAAAATTCAATAATTGCTCGATAATTTCTTTTTTTTTTTTTTTTTTTTTTTTTTTTTTTTTTTTTTTTTTTTTTTTTTTTCACCCCATCGAATTTATTTACAATCTTACAAATACGCATACAACGTGACCTAGATCTCTCGCACACCGTCTAAAGCTCGCATCACCGGCTGCTTCCTCCTCCTTTCGTATTCTCGCACGCGCGTCTTTGGCCTTCTCTTCCTCTTCATGCTTAAAGAGTTTCATCTCTTCCTCGGCGCTTTTTAAACGCACAGCCGTAAAAGCTTACCCATATACACACGCGCGCGCGCGCATGTGTGTGTGTGCGTAAGCGCGTGCGCTTTCCCAGACACATGAATCGAGAAACATTATCGAGTAACAATTTTTGCCACGATAATTACAATCTAATTATAGCGCAGTACATCGGCAAGCGCTGATACCGCCGTTGCGATTTCATCTTGGAAGAAAGAGAGAAGAAAAAGTCGAGCGCCGAATCATCAATAATATATGTTTTATAATAACGATGGCGCATGGGGAAAATCTCTCGTTGCCAACTTCGTCGAGTCGATTAGTGTTGATGCATCGGCAAAGAATGCAAACTGCGATAATGAAAGAGTGAGAGAGAGAGAGAGAATTAGAGCAGATTTTATTATTAAAGTACTTTATCGGTGTGCGTTTAAGCTTTTGCATATATATATATACGTGGTTATATATCGATTTTATAAACTTGTTTATCGTAACGGTAAATATTTGTTTGTTAAATCCACAATTTTTAATGTATGCCGAGATAAGATATTTGTTTAACCCAATTATTTATACTAGTGGTTAGTCGGCTATTTCATTTAAAATAGTTATTTATATTTATGCAATATTTGCTAACGACGAGATTTATTATGTACACGTGTCATCGCTTTGATTAAATTTATATTATATAATTATATTTTTCGAAATAGATTTATTAGATTAAATTCTATTGTAAAAATATTTGTTATAATATGCAAGATGCGTCGAACTTAAAAGATTCCACATTGATTATATAAAAGAACCTTTAACAAATAAATAGAAACACTTTAACAACATTAACCAATAAATCATCGACGAGATTTTCCATTGCTTTAAATTCACGTCTTTTGTAAGCCTTATAAGCAAAAAAAGAAAAAAAAACAAGTTGTTTATTAGATATAATTAGTCGAAAGAAAAAACATGTACGCAGATAAAGTTTCATAAATAAATTTAAGTGAATAGATATATGTTAGACACCTCAAAATAATTAATTAATACTTGTTTTGTCTGCCAAAAATAATAAAGCAGTAGTTCAGTCGTTTATCGGTCAGACGACGAATCTTGAACTTGAAAAAAAATTGTTTACCAAAGCGATACAACAAAAAAAAAAAAAAAAAAAAAAAAAAAAAAAAAATTAAAAAAAAATTAAAAAAAAAAACAAAAAAACAATAATAAAAACAATAAATATGGAACTGAAAATAATCAAAATAAATATTTTTAGAACAAAAAAACTTTTTTCTATACCTTATCGAACGGTGCGATACGCGAGAATCATGGGAAAGTTGTTGACTGTCAACGCGATGTCAGTTTTAATAAATTTCTTTATTAATAAGCATTTAATCGCGGTTAGATATCTACCATACATGTCGCATTATTGGTTCATGCACCCCAGATTATTTTTACACATCTGCGTATATGACAAATCCAGACGCAGATATAATGCAAACACAATTAAACGATTAGAAAAAAATTGAGCTCGAAAACGAGAGCAAAAACATAAATTACGATATTCGAATTAATCATATATGCACTCACGACTGTCGTTTTAAATATTATAATGTTTATTTTCATAAAGTTAGTTTTACATAAACGTATTTTTAAAAATACACGTATTTAAAGCGGACTCGGTACATTTATTATGTAAAGCATGTAAATATATGTATTAGATCATTGGGTAAATTATGACTAAGTGCTTGTTATGAAAGCATTTTAATCTCAAAAATATTTGTACAAAAATATTTATATTAGCCAGCATAACAGCTCATTTATCTCAAATTTATTTATTTTTAAAACTATATTAACATTAAATTTATACGAACCGTTTATATTTCCCCCATTATCGACTGAAAAATTAATTTATTTAAAAAAATGAGAAAAAAAAAATAAAAAAAAAAAACTTTAAAAGCTTGCTTAATCGTTGAAAATAACACACGTTAAAATTTACTTCCGCGTTAATATAAGTAAGAATAAAGTACAAAAGAGCGATATATCCATTAAAAAAAAAAAACTTTAATCACAAATCAGTTATTATACGCAAGCTAAATGCAACATAGATTTTATCGTATTAACCTCACTCGTTCACCTCGCGCGAATTTTTCTTAACGAAAAAGAAATTGCAATTTATTGCGATCAACATTAAATTACAATATATATATATATATATATATATATATCAGGGTCATCCAAAAGTTCCGGTACGGCAGAAAAACTTTCGAAGAATGCATTTTGGAAAAAAACGTTTCAGACAAAAGTATAAGGATTTTTTTCTGGCTATCTGGTGGTAACCTTGGATTTGACCTTTACTTTGACCTTCAAGGTCATTTAAAGGACAAGTTAAGTTTTGTAAATGGGAACATTTATTTTTTATCGCGGATTTGGAAAAAGCAAAAAATTTTGCGTCTAAGCATGACTTTGACCATCTCCTTGACTATGACCTTCTAGGTCAAATATGGATCAAGTGCCGAGAGTTCCGGTACGAATGTACTCCCGACCAATTAAGGCAAAGTAGCGTGTACTTTTGACCAATTAAGGCAAGGCAGTGTGTAGTCTCGAGTGCAATTGAAAATTCTTATGGCCGTCTAGGAATTTCCAAAATTGTCGATAGAAAACATTTTGACCACAGGTTGTAAGCCTTGTCTTAACTGGCCGAGATTGTTAGCCAATCCTTAACAGTCCGGGATCGTTAGACTTGCCTTAATTGGCCAGGCGATCTCCTTGCCTTAACTAACTGAGATCGCTAGTTATCCTACAGTCACTTAAATTTTTTTAAATTCTTAAAAAAATCTGTTTAAAATGACCTTCAAATACTGGTTCAAGGCCAAGAGCTTGATTATGGTCATATTCGTACATTTGTTTTTCCCTTCTTCCTAACTTATCAAAAAAATAATAGTTAATGCAAATAAAATAACCTGACTTTGACATGATCTAAGGGTCATTGTCAAAATCGTAGTCAAGGTCTTACTTGAACGATAAATTTTAACTCATTCCAAATCTGTAATAAAAAATAGGGGTTACCGATGAAAAAGCAATTTCAACCTTGTAATGACTTTAAAGATCATTGTCAAAGTCATGTTTAAGACTATATTTGGACGTAAATTCTCCTGTTCTTTCCAAATCCGTGATAAGCAATAAGGGTTCCAACTTAAAAAACTTAACTTGTCCTTCAAATGACCTTGAAGGTTAACTTAAAGGTCGAATCCAAGATTACCATCAGATATCCAGGAAAAAATCCTTATAATTTTGTCAGAAACGTTTTTTCCCAAAATGCATTCTTCGAAAGTTTTTCTGCCGTACCGGGACTTTTGGATGACCCCGTATATAGTATGTATAGGAAGCGGATTTCTCGCGCACGCGTGGGACTTTTCCCAGAAATCGTTTAACGAAGGAATCGCTTTAAGGGGTTACCCCCAGTTGTAGCTCAACAAAAAAGGCCTTTTTCATGAATTTTTTTAAAGAAAACTACAAAACTTTATTAAACGATTATTATATCATCTTAAAGAATACATCTTAAAGAACTTTCAGTAATTTTTTTATTGCAAAATATTACATTGTTAAGTGGCAAATGGCCGCCAATGAAATAGTGTTTTTATTTATACGGTTTGCGGTGACCAACATTGCAGCGAAGTGGATCATTTAAAACAAAAAATGTGGATAGATTTAGTTAAATATAAGTATAAACTAGTCTTTAATCGAAGGATTTAAAAAAATATTTATTTTTCACAAAATGGCGGACAGTCAAAGTTAATGGTTTGATTTTAACGAAAAATCGAACGAATAAAGACTACATTTTTATGTATTAAATAAGCCTGCAAAATTTCAAGAAGATCGGTTCATTAGTGTTTGAGTAATCTTGGTCACCGACTTCAGAAATGCCATTTCGAGAAAAACGCGTTTAAAGTTTTAATTGCCGGTTGTTTACACAACGGATTCTTCTCTTTCAACGCTCATATCTCAGTCAATTTTGTTCGGATCGACTTGAAATTTCCAGGTCATATTCTCAGATACTTATACTTCAAAAAAAAATGCAATTAACAAAAAATCGATTTTTTAAAAGTCGCAAGTGGGGGTAACCCGTTAAACACTTTGATTCGGTCTTATGCGGTTGTTGAGAAATTACAAAAAATATTAAAAGAAAGGAGATAATTTTGATGAAAAACAAGTATCGATATATACTACTGTGATCAAAAAGTAAGGTGAAATTGTCATTTAAAACTCCCGGGCATTAGGAAAGCAGGTAAATTTTTTTTCCTAGGTTGGTAGGACTGTCTATAACATTTGCCAAGCGTCTGTTTGTCAAAAGGTTTAATTATCTCCGAGTTACACGTGTTTTTGTAAACAACCAAAAGTGAATTTTTCGATTTTTACAATGGGTGATTTTGTTGAGCAAAGAACTTGCATCAAATTTTGTTTGCGGAACAAATATTCTTGTGCGGACACGTTGAAAATGTTGCGGAAGGCCTTTGATGATTATACTATGGCACAAAAAAACGTTTATAAGTGGTACAACGAGTTTAACAAGCGGGCCGAGAACGCGTTGAAGACGAACCGCGCTCTGGACGACTATCAACGAGGGCTACCCACGAGGGCCACGTCCAAAAAATCAAAGATTTGGTGCTTGAAAATCGTCGATTGACAATTAGAGACCTCGCTGATAGTGTTGGAATATCATTTGGCTCAGCCCAAACCATTTTGAAGGATGTTTTGTGTCTCAAACGCGTCAAGTCTCGATTGGTGCCAAAATCGCTCAATTTTTGGAAAAAAAGCTTCGCGTTGATGTGTGTGAAACTTTGCTGTCTGATTATCAGGACCACTTGAAATGCATCACTGGCGATGAGACTTGGATTTACGCATACGACCCTGAAACCACCGACCAATCCAGCGATTATCGTGCAAAAGGTGAAGCAAGACCGAAAACACCACGGCAAAGTCGATCAAAAATCAAGGTCATGTTGACAGTTTTCTTTGATTATCGTGGTGTGGTACACTATGAATTCCTTCCACCGGGCCAAACTGTCAACAAAAAATATTATTTGAGCGTTATGCGTCGTTTGCGTGAAGCTATTCGTCTGAAACGGCCGGAATTATGTGCGAACAACTCTTGGTTCCTTCATCACGATAATACACCATGTCATACTGCATTAGTTCTTCGCGACTTTTTTGCTAAAAACTCGACTCATATCGTTCCGCAACCACCGTATTCGCCTGATTTGGCTTCGTGCAACTTTTGGCTATTCAGCAAACTCAAAAGGCCAATGCGGGGACGCCGTTTTGACACGATTGAGGAGATAAAAATCGAATCGAAGAATGTCTTGAAGGCTATACCGGAAAAAGACTATTCCGACTGTTTGAGGACTGGAAAAAGCGTTGGAAAAAGTGCGTTTTATCGGACGGGGATTACTTTGAAGGGAATGAAATGGATTTGGAAGAATAAATAAAGAATTTACATTTTATAAACAAATTCACCTTACTTTTTGATCACAGTAGTATGTTTGAAGGGATGTCAATATGTCATAAGATGAAGAATCATTATGAGAATATATATATATGATTGAAGATTTTAATGCTCACCACCCGCTTTGGGGAAGTGACAGAACTTGTCCTAATGGAAATACTATAATTAAAATTATAGATCCTGAACATATCTTTCTTCTAAATAACAATAATCCTATCCATGTTAAAATCTCAAGTTCTTCATGCTCATACTCTAATATAGATCTTACTATAAACTTATGCTATAAATATATTTTAAAGCATTTTTCATACAAAAATAGCTTCATTATTAAAAATCTCGAAATCCTTTGCAACTTATCACATAATTTGATTTATGAAAACAATTACAAAAGAACTCTTTTAATGAAATGTTACGACAACACATGGTTTCATAATAATTCAATAATACAATCAGACACAGTTTATAAATTCAATTTTCCTTATATTAATAATTTTACAAAACTAAACATCGAATTGACTACAGGCAAAGAAATTTTAAAATCAACCAATCCGAAACAAGAATTTGAAAACAAATTAAAAAAAAATAATAATAATAAAAGTTGACATTTTCACGGATGGATCAAAACAAATAATAAATGAGGAACCAGATGTTGGCTTCGTCATCTGGAGTAGTAATCATTCATATAATAAATCGTATAAAATACCAAACTTCGTGTCCATATTTACGGCGGAATGCTTAGCGCTCACCCAAACTTTAAAAATAATTAATAAAAACGCAAATCGTAATTTCCAAGTATTTACAGACTCTGATAGTGCCTTAAAAGCATTAAATAATAATTTTATTAAGGGACACGAGTCTCCATTAATTACTAAGCTCGAATCTGGGAAAAAACATAGAATTTATTTGGATCCCATCTCGTAGGAGTATTGAAGACAATAAAATTGGCGGATTCATTGGCCAAGACAGCTGCAAAAATGGGTCGACTATTAAATATTGAAATACCATTCACCGATTTATTATTAATAAATATTACATAAAAGCTTATGTAATGATGAAAACGAAAATTTTCTGCTCACTTTACGTGAAAGCAAAGGTAAAGAATTTTTATTAAAAAATTTTATATAAAAAGATTCAAACCGTGGTTTTACGATTTTCCTCACCTCACAAGAATGTCTATAGTATCCATCAATCGCATTCGAAGTAACCATACATCTTTAAATAATAGTTTATATAAATGCCGCGTAGTACAAAGTGATATGTGTAAATGCAGTAAAGCACCCGATACGATTGAACATATATTTTGGCAATGCGATATTTATAAAAGAGAATGAGAGATTATGTTGAAGAAAATACGAAGAATTCAATTGTATGGGCCCTTTTCTCTCATCCATTTCTTATCTAAAATCAATAAAAATGTTATTCCTATCATAGCAAGCTTTATTGATAATATTAATTTTAGCATCTGAATCTACGATTTAAAATCTATGATGTAACATTATTATAACTATACTTAATTTATTATTGTTAACTAATTTTATATTGAAATATTAAAATATAGATGTAAGTTAATTATCGAATTTAAACTGTATTTCGCGCTTGCGTACAGCGTCCTTTGTCTCTGCGCCATGGCTATGTAATCTTTATCGAAATGCCAATAAAGAAAAAAAAAAACTATAATATAATATAATATTTTTTTAAATCGAAAAATAAACAATTTTTAATAGTTATACATTTTCACTCGTAAAATTTGAAATTTTATCAAACAAATAAATTATCTTAAATTATTTATTATGATTTTAACATCGTTTATTGTATAAGCTTATTAATGTTTTTAACGAATATTTTTGTTTATTAAATTAATTATTCTAATTTTTAATTATTAAATTAATTTTAACTTTTTAATTCAAAGTCTTTATTTTAATTATAATATAATTTTGTGCGTACATATGTGTCTATATATGCGTATATTGAAAACGATGCCAATGTATGCGTACTAACGGTTCCCGAAAACTTTATTATAAAGAAAGAAAAAAAGAGAAAAATATATATTCGAGTGCTATTTCGTTGAATTTATTGTATTATCAGAACGGTGTGTGATTGGTACGTCTGGGCGCGATGATCTTATATGCTCTCGGGACTTTGGAACTTTTGTTACTCGAGCGATTACTTGTGAATGTAACGATTAAATAATGGAATACATTGAGATCCGATCGATGATTAATTATTTAAATTTATTTCTTAATTTTTTAAATGATTTTTACTCGAAATGCTAAATTTTTAGAAATGAAAATTACCTGCTAAAATAAATTGATACACCGAGTTCAATCCAGAAGCCATTTAATACAAAGTATTTTTAATAAAAATGTGTTAATATATTTTTTAAACATCGGTATATTGTCCTCGCGGCATGCAATCGAATATTTTATTTAACTCAAATAACAGATGCCGATAATTTTATAAAATTTAAAATATTTTTGTAACGATTTAAATAAGAAATGAAAATAAAAAAAATAAGAAAACTATTTTAAGAATTTTGTTATGTATATTTAATTAACTTTTTAATCGAAATTAAATTATTAATAATAGTTATAATAAATTATTTTTTGTTATTGATTTTTATAATTTAAAAATAAATCTCTAATTATAATTATAATGGTTTATAAATCCATATCGTTATTAAAAATTTTACCGAAATCAATTCTTTTTAATATCGAAATATTTAATTAAAATTAAATTTATCATTAATCTTGCTTAATATATTAAGATTAAAATTTTTATTTTTTATCAAAAATGCAAAATTATTTTTTTCAACAAAAAATACATTTAGTTTAAAATAATTATATTAATAGTTTTTCTTACATCTCGTTATTTTATTAATTACGTGATCAAACGATAGATGATTTTCATAATTAAATTATTTGTTTACTTGCGTTGCTTTAAAAAAAAGGTCACTGCTATATTAATAAAGATAAAGAAAAGAATTAAAATTAAGAAAAGAAATTTGATATCTTAATCTGAATGATTTAACAACCGAGAGTATTTTCTCATTTCATAAGTTTTTTTTTTTTTTTTTTTTTTTTTTTTTTTTTTTTTTTTTTCTCGTATAAAAATCGGTCAAAAGTCGCAATTTCAAAAACAATGTTAAGAAACTGGTTAAAGTAACTGATATTTCATGTCGTGCATTTTAATGTTGGATTCTGATGTATGTATGTACATACTAGAATATGCATATAATACGTAATCGCTCTTGACACAAGCGAGAGGCCAATATTAAACTAATTAGTACCAAATTTGTAATCTGCGATTACTGAAAAAAATTCATATCCGATAAGCGTACGCCAAGTGTGAGTTACGAAAAGCGAGAGAGAGAGAGAGAGAGAGAGAGAGAGAGAGAGAGAGTGAATAAGAGAGAAAGATTCGGGGGAAAGTCGGCGAACCGTTTATGTAGCCGGAGAAATAGCGATAAAATTTATTAAGCATGCTCAACAAACAGTCTTATTTGTACGGGTATGTATAGTACGTTTAAATTTTTAGGTGACGAAAAATTTGGATTAATTAATTAAAAACTACACTGATTTAAGTGGACCGTACAATTAAAACCAAAATATTCAAGTAAATTAAACAAATTTTCCTATTATCGGACCCTTTTAATAAAACGTTTAACAATATTTGTACGCGCGTGTGCGCGTACACTAAATCAATAATTCACCTAATTTATGAAACATCGTTAAAAGCATTTATAATATTTAACATCACAGCACTTTATAATGCTAAATAGTCTATAAATATTTAATAATTAAAAAAAAAGAAAAGACTTTTAACGTAATTCGTTCATCGTGTCTTTGATTAATCCTTTATATTTACATTAGTATTATAATATAATTAAATGAAACTATAACAAAATAATAATTCAATGCACGCATATAAGGACGTAAGAAGCATTTGCACACGGATCGTTGACTTTTAGGGATTCTTCTCGAGGTCGCCGTTATTTTTACTTTTTCAAAATCATCTATGAGCTGTTTTATCTACGCGCAGACTCTAGCGGAACGCATATATGTATATATATGTACACGTATATGTTTATAGATTCATATATATATATATATAGCAAAAACTAGAAATCCTCTCACTAAGCGATAAGATAACTGAAAGAATAAAGAGAACAAAATCAGTCTACGATTGAAAGAGTATAAGAAAGAAAGAGAAGATGTAAGAGAGATAGATAGAGAGAGAGAGAGAGAGAGCGATCGAAAATTAGAACGAGACGCGTGGAGAGAAAGGCCGCGACGGTTCGCCTATTAACCCTTTGCACTCGAGGCCTTTTGGCTAAAAATGTAAGCCGAGCCTAGTCCACGAAAGTATTTCCGGGAGGAATATCTTATCACACATCGTAAATAAGCAGATCGAGTTACAAAAGACTGTAACGCAGCAGCAGCGTCGCTCGAGTCGATACTTCAAATCAGTCGGGCGTCGTATCGGCGCCGCTCGAGTTGACACTTCAAATCTGGCGGGCGCAATTTCGGCGTCGCTCGAGTGCAAAGGGTTAAATTTTGTTTTCGTAATCGCGACACATTGTTTATACACGCGGACGAGTGATGATATGACGATGCCTCTTAAACAGCGAGAGAGAGAGAGAGAGAGAGAGAGAGACCTTGCTCCTCATACCTCCCCCCCCCCCTTCCCCCTCCATATAACCACGCGGATGGACCATCTTCGATTCACGTGCTCTTCGATCGATATTTTAAATCAAGTAAAAAGCTCGCCGTTGAAATTTTTCTCTATTTTTTGTCGTTGTATTATTCAACACCAACTTACAATTATATATTGTCTAGTCTTGCTCGAACAATTAATCAAGAATTTTTAATTTTTCGTTAAACTTCCGGCTTCTAATGTTCATTAGATTTTAATTTAAAAAATTTTACTTATTATAAATGATAATCTTGAAAATTATTAAGTTTCTTTAAATACTTTGTTTAAATTAACAATATTGGTTATAATAATCTGAATATATATCTTCTCCAATATTGAAATTCTTTGATTTTTTTTATGTATCCAGAAGTTTTTTGCAGACTATAGAAAGAAAGAGATAAAGACTTAATTTTTATTTATAGCCCTGTATATAAAATTTAATGTCTGATAATTTTTATGTATCGAAAACAATAGATAATTAAACCGGTATCGGTATCATTATGTGATAAATTTTGATATGATAATAATTAACTCTTAAAATATAATAAATTAACAGTATTCATTAAATTGTTAAGTAACGATGCGTTATATGAAGTTTACTTAAATACGAATCTTAATCTACTGCTGCAACATGCAAACGTTCTTTTAAAAGATCGTGTTTTCCTGTTCTCTTTCATCCCAACGTATTATATAAAGAGGTGAACGATTTTTTAAAGATCGATATCTATCTGCGCAAAAAGAATCGATTGCTAAAACGGTATATCGATCGCGCCAACCCTACTGATGTAAGATTATCGCTCGGGAAAATGAGAGAAAAAAAAAAAAATGGCAAATTGTTTAGCTTTTTCAATGCTCAAGAGCAACGATTCGATGTTGGCGTTGAGAACGACTATATATATATATTTATACATACGTTAACGCTTTATGAACTATTGGCCTACTTCCCTTCGTGGCGCTTGTTTGTGTGACACCCCGTGTGGAGGCCGTACATACATATTTACTTATATAATATACATACGTTTGTTTGTAGGTGTGTGTGTATGTGTGTGTGTATCGCTTGAATGGACAAAATGACACACAGGGGTCAGTGGCTGCCCACTAAATCCGCCGATACGGCGGACGCGGAGAGACTATGCCAGGGCGGACCATAACGCCTTGTTCGCTTGTATACGTGTGTGTGCTCGCGTACACGAATTTTTATATCGGTTTTTATACAATCGTAATCTCGTTTTGGATGAGTTAGCCCACGTGCCATGCAAATATCGCGACGATTAATCTCGGAAAGTCTTCTCTCCTGGCGCGAACTAATAAAATTTGCCATTATATTACCTCGGATTCTTTTTCCAGCTTATAAACGTTCTGCCGTGATTTTTTATCGAGAAATGCAAGATTTATATTATGTATTTTTAATCGTTGCAAAATGACCGTTTTATTTTTAGATGGAACGCGCTAACGAGAATCGCTATATCAATCGTCGATTAGATCTTTTTTTTTCTCGAGATTAAATAAATTTTTATTTAAAACAATTACAACTTTTTCTCCCTTTATTTTTAATTTATAATGTAAAAAATTTTTTTACTTATTTCATAAAGTTTTCTATGACATTACAGCTATTATCTATGTTGGGCAATGTAGCTTTATGGAAAATCTTTTTGTTTCTTGTTTCGTTCAAAATTTTTAATAAACGTCATGGTAATTAACGAAGAAAAAATCATATATTTTTTATCAAATTTAAATATAATCAATGCTTAATTTATAAATTTTACAAAATAAAATTTTCATTCGAAAAATATGTGAGTCGCTTTTTTTCAAAATATACATAAAAACATATTATCAAGTACAATGTAATTTATCAAACGAAAGTTCACGACAATATCGTTACTAAAAATAGTACACGAGTCGAGTATCCATCCAAAAAAAAGATTTACAACGACTTCTTATTCATTTTTTAAGACCCGAAATCATGGCGACAAGCGCCCTCTTTTTTTTTTGTTGGACTCATTTATAAACGTTAAACCCGAGACTCCCTCGGTGGAACATCGCGGTGTGTCCGATAAGCGCTCGGTGGGTCGGCGTCGTATGTATACGCTAACGTTTACTTTAAGAAAACCTAATCGACGAGCGACGAGAAAAAAAAAAAAAGAAAAAAAAAGAAAGAAAAGAAAAATTCAAAGAGAATAAAAACGACTTGGCGTTATTACGTAATCGAGAGAAAATTCAGCTACGATCGACGAATAAATCTCGATGCGTTCGATTAGTTTCCGAGCGTGTAAACGGTTAAGGTATGCTCTAATCTACGTATGTGAGCATGTACAGTAGTCAAAGCGGCAAAGAAGAAGAAGAAGAAGAAGAAGAAGAAGAGAAGGAGATGAAGAAGTCAAGTTGTGCATTTAACCGATAACAATAATTATATGGCGCAGCCAAGGTTAATCGGCGTAACAAATTGAGAAACGACCTTTGCGAGAGAGAGAGAGAGAGAGAGAGAGAGAAAGAGAAAGAGAGAGAGAGCCAAGCGGTCGACAAAGATGAAGCTAACGCACACGAGCGAGCGAGAAAGAAAGATCGGCCGTGTAATCAGTTACTGTTTACGGGATGACTTTATACGCACGATTACATACATCCGCGTCGTGATGTGTACCGCTCCCGAGTGTCTCAGTGTGGTCTCCCTTTCGTCTCCCTTTCGTCTCTCTTTCTCTTTCTCTCTCTCTCTCTCTCTCTTACACTTTTTGTTGTTTTTTTTTTTTTTTTTTTTTTTTCATCTTCTCTCGTTTTTTGGATTCTTATTTCAGGAGCCGACCGCGGTGGTGTCAAGCGCCTCTTCGGAGCGATTAAATTGTGTATGCGGACTAAATATAGTGTGGAAGCGTTAATTTAACACGAGACGTTAAGCCGCGATTGTAAACGGCGTCTCGCAGACGAGCAAAAAAAAAAAGGTTTAGTCGTAAAACGAACTTTCAAGCAATTAAATATTAACGTTCGTGTGTGGCTTGTCTTTTTTTTTTTTTTTTTATCTCGTTTAGTGTATTTATAACAATCGGAATTTGATTTATTGTTTGTTTACTTTGTAAACCGTAGGTGTCGTTTTCGTTAATAGTATCCTTCGATTAATTTGGATAAAAAATTCTTAGTTTTTTCAAAGATGCTGAATATTTTTTAGATTTTACATAAACTAAAATCTTTTATTTCAAATTAAAATAAGTAAGTTGGTATTATTTTGTTCGTTAAAAAGTCTATTTTATTTATTATACCAACGATGGATTGAAACTAAAAGTTGGAAATTGATTTTATAATGTGTATCTCAATTTGAAATGATTCACAATCTATTTTAAAATTTAGTTATTTAAATTCATAACTACGTTTAATTGTCAACGGTTTATTTATCGATACAATAATTAAAATTTAATTGCGCGATTAAAAGTAAGCTCGTTATCGATCGGTTAAAGAGTACATCTGCTCGAATCGTAATGAGCTTTAATGCGCCAAATTTTAATAAAATTTTTGTTAAAAAGCAGATCCGTATTACAATAAGCTTTCTTTTCTTCGCTCGATGAAACAATATTTTTCCTAATATAATTAATCCTCAGACTAATTTACAATTATATTTTTAATTATACCTTTGAGATAATACGCCTTCACATATAAAATATAATTTATCATTGTTATTACATACTTTAATACGTTTTAGTACTGTGTTATTCCTCGCCACAAGGTTATATAGTTGCACGTAATAAATAAAGTCGCCAATCAATCAATTAATCAATTATACCATTTTTTTTTTTTTTTTTTTTTTTTTTATTGCAGATGGTCAGCACTCACCGCCTTCTTTTTTTCCTCCTCCTTTTCCTTCTTCTCTTCTGCATAAATTTCTCAGCCTCCCTACGCTCGCGTACGAAAAAAAAGTAAAAAAAAAGAGGCGAAACATAAACAATATTCTTTCTCGACACGAGTACACTGTAAAGTCGCAGTAAAATAAAAAAAAAAAAAAAAATAAATAAAAATGATGAAGAAGAAAAAGAAGAAAAGACGATAAAAAGCGAAATACATTATAACAAGAAGAATAACAACAACAATAATAATAATAATAATAATAATAATAATAATAATAATAATAATAATAATAATAATAGGAAAAAGCGATAAGCGCGGTGTTTGTCTGCGGTCTGCGGGTGCGCATCAGGTCGGACGCTTTGGTTGGATATTCATATACGCAATATTATCACGGGAAAATGCCGAGAACTCGCGATGTAAGCACAGCCACTGTATGCATACGTATAAACTATTTACGTTCGTCTTTCTCTCTTAAAAAATCTTCTTTTTTTTATAGTAATGGAGAAATTATATATATTTATATATGCATATAATCTTGGCGCGCGGAGTTCATTCTACTCGATGAAATAGTTACTGTCTCACTCTCTCTCTCTCTCTCTCTCTCTCGCGCTCGTTGTAAGTTTATGTACTTACAATATCAATAACAATTGCACGAGAAATTAATCGCGAGCGGCGACGTCTCGCCTGCCGTCGTTTTATTTATTGCGAGAAAATTTTCAACTCGAGAGAAGCGGATTCGTCATAGACGGCGTTTGATGAGCTTTACTAAATGTTACGATATCCATATAATGCATAAATACATATGGATGAAAAATGAGTGAGGAAGAGATGGAGAGGATGACGCATATGGACGACAAGCGCACTTACGCCTCTGTTTATACCTGCGCGCTACTCCATACCGATTGGTCTGTAAACAAATTTTCAATCGTGTATATATCTATATACAGTGTGAAAGATATCGAACGACCATCAAGTAAGCCGGTAAGACGCGATTGTGCGTACGGAGGATATGTGTAAACGCATGAGCATCGGTGCACGCTTAATTCTCAAAAAATTTTTGTCTCCGTGTACGCGCATTACCGCTTTCATTGCGTCTTCGAAACTTTGTCTTAGCAATTTGTACATACGTGTAATATTTACACGCGCGTTGATTTAATATCGTTGGGCGGATTAAAGCCTCTGTACTTTTACATTGCATGCGGGACAACATTGAAATTTTAAAGGGCATTTATGTGAAGGAGTTGGATGAAAAACGATGATATTTGGTTAACGTTAAAAGGAAGACATAAAGAAATTCATATGCATATACAGGCTCGTTAGTAGGATACGATGGACATAATCTATTTTTATCAATTTTAAAGACGAAAAAATAGATTACGAATGAATAATGTTTTTTCATTATTATTACGAATGGTTTTAAACGTTTGCCAGATAAGTGCATGAATAATATTGTTTAATTAAAAGTACTACGGAATATATATATATATATATATATATATATATTTACGCGTACATGTGTGTATGCGCTCACAAACAATATCTTTCGTACGTTTGTAAATAAAAATTCTTTTTAAAATTGTACGGGTATTAAGAGAGTGTTTGTAAAGTATCTTGCATTCGTGATGTTTTTTTATCAAGGGTCAGTAACGGGCAAGTTTACACGAATAACAAATAATTACACAATATAATATTCAAATATTTTTAATTATAATTAACGCGCAAATTATGATTAAAGCGAGAAATACAAATTGTAGAATACATGTATATATATATGCTGAAAGTAAGATGTATTGTAATTCTGAGAGTAGCTTAAGTTAAGATCAATAATTTCTCTCACTTGTTTATTTCATTAGTCATCAGTTTCACGCATAACTCATTGATTCATCATCGAATTATTTGTTTCGTTTTTGCAGTGAACCTACCTGAAAATCTGTCCCTTATCTCAAATTATTATGTTAACTTAATCCTCTTCGCCGTAGGGTCCCCATAAATCTCCATCGGTTATATGCAAAGGGCTTTATTTGTAAAAACAACTTTATTATGTCATACGTATGCATAATAAAATTGCATTAACATTTTTTCAAGCATTTATTAATCATTATCATTTTTTATTGAGGTACAGAAAACTATTCTTATTTTCTTGTTGCGCTATTTTTCTTAAGCACTGATTAATTTTTTTTTTTTTTTTTTTTTTTTTTAAACAATTTTTACAATTTTTCGGCAATTCCAAAATTTTGTAATATTCATAATAGTTTTCTGTCATTATTTGTTTTTTATACTTCTAAATATACTCATTATTAGTCTCCCAATACTATTATCGCCACTTAATAGTCCATACTTAATAAAACATCGCTTGCCTGCAACAAATACCCAATGTCAACTTTAAACATTATCGTTCAAATTGTTCGATCACATCTTGAAGAAAAGTAGTCGGTTAAAAATCGAAACTTTAAAAAAAAAAGAGAGAGAAGAAAAAGGTGAAAACGTGAAGAGAGACTCGGTTCGGCGCTCGGTGATTATTATTGTTCAATCGCGTTATAAATTCTCCGCGGATTTTTCACGCGAGTAGCTAATTGGCTACGATGGTATAATTCGTTAATGCGAATCGTTTAACTAGCTTATTTAATCGATATACGTCCTATTGTTCTATAAATAGAAACGTTATTGGGGGAGATAGACGAGAAAATCATAAACACTCGGGCAAAGTAGAAGGAGCAAAAGAGACTCGGAGGAAGGAATGGCCCAAAGCGCATCTTACGCGTTTTGAAACTTTGCACCCCGCAGACGATCGTCGTAAACGTCAGCTACTCATCGCTCGTTATCGTCCAAACATGAACATACACATGCACGTGAGACTATTTCTCTCTTTCTTTCTCTCTCTCTCTTACTCTCTCTCTCTCTCTCTCTCTCTCTCTCTCTTGTTCTTTGCTTTCTTATCATCTCTAGCTCACATAAGAAAGAGAGAGAGAGAGAGAGAGAGAGATAAACCAAGAATAAAAGAGAGAAAGAGAGAAAGAAAGTCATCATGCATAACGTACTTATTGCTGCAAGGTATTACGCGTACGATGCGTGACGCATTTCGTGCCGTCTCACTACCAGAAAATAAGAAAGAGAGAGAGAGAGAGATATCGCAGATAGACGGAATTAGGAACGTTCGAATCGGGGTTAAGTTCGCGATACGCACGAGCTGAGTCGCAGCCGTACCGATTACGTACACCGCGTGAGTGCAGCTGCATCCACGCATGACCGAGAATAAGTGAGAGAGGAGGAGAGAAGAAGAGTGAAGGAGTAAGCGAGAGAAGAGATGCCGTCTAGGCCGATCTAGATCATATCTCTTGACATGTTCCACTCTTTCATTCATACCATTTATTCTCTCTCTTTCTCGCACTCTCTCTCTCTCTCTCTCTCTCTCTCTCTTACTCTCTCTCTCCCGCGTGTCAAAGGTCACCTATGAAGGCGCGTGTAGTTGTCTTTCTCTTTCTTTTTTATTCTGTAGGGTCGTCTGGAAAAAATACGAATATTTACTAGTTCGAAAGCTAATACTAATTGTGTGATAACCGCTTTGCAGCTAAAAATTTTTTTTTGCGTTACGTATTAAACATATATATTTTATCTTCAGCGGATACTTAAGAACTTTCTCTTTCTCTCTCTCTCTCTCTCTCTCTCTCTCTCTCTCTCTTTCTTATAAGAAGATTCATCAAGTCCAACCGATAAGTACAAAGTAAAAGACAGCTGTCTTACTCTTTCTCTTTTTCTCTCTTTCATTTTTTTTCTTTTTTTTTCTATCTTTTTTTTTCTCGCTTTCGACTGATAATTAACGAAGACGACTCTAAAAATATAACTTTAGCTACTAACTTCGGAACGGAATAATAATAAAAAAGAATCGAAGCAGGAAAAGTAAGAACAATGCATGTATAATGTGTACATCGAGGGATGTTGAGAGAGAGAGAGAGAGAGAGAAGTTTCTCTCCTCTTCGTTTATCAGCTTATTCTTATATTCGATTGTTGTTATTGTTATTAACATATTTATATAAAGGGTCAAGCTTCTGAACTTGTTCGAAGACGCGAGGATGGACTTCGTTAAATAAGCTTAAGTCGCACTCTCGTACTCGATACTCGTGGAGTAAATTAACATAAACAAAACTAACATTTTTCCGCCCCCCCTCCTCCGCCTCCAGTAAACTTACTGTTTACGGTAAGTACGGCATCAAAGTACCGTTAGTACATATATATATAGGATGTGTATATATAGGGTGTCCGATTGGTAAACAGGCAAAGTATAATTGGGCCAAACGAAACACTGCGTGAGACTGATAATATATTATATTATGCGTCGATATTATTATCACGTATAATTAGTTGGTGTTTCTAGAAGAGACGCATATTTTTGCACGCACAGAGTCGATTTATTTTACATAGATACGTCAAGGAGGATAAATTATTATGGAAAGTCGTCGTCGCGTCGCTGTTACGAGAATTCGGTAAAGAGCTCGCACCGAAAGCGGAACCTCGTAGGCGTTAACTTTATGAAAATTCCGCGCGGGTTTATGTACATATGTACAAATGTGTATCGCAATTGCGATACGAGTAATTGTTCGGTGTATCTAAATAAATGCTCACAATAGGCACAACAGATACGTAGATTGCGTGTATAAATACTTGTTAATTACGCCAACGTTTAAAATCCTGTAAAAATATTTTTCTTTTTTTCCCTCGCTGTGCGTTTCTTTAAATATTTTTTGTTTTCTCCAAACTCGTCGATTCCTCTTTTTATAACAAAGATTAAATATAGCTTAAAAATTTTAAAGGTTTATTTTACTCGTATGATTTACGGTCACGTAATTAATAGGATCAAATTTTGTCTAAAAAAAAAAAAAAAAAAAAAAGGAAAAAAAAAATTCAACTAAAAACTTAAAAACAACTTTTTTTTTTTCAAATCTCTAGTATAGATATCGACTTATTTGTAGAAGCTATTCAACAATCTTTGAATAATGGCTCTTGTGTCGAAATCGTATACGATTTCTCGAAGTTTCTTATAATTTGATTATCGTTAGATTATGTAATCGCATTACATTTATTAAAATATCAACTAGATTTTACACGTACGATTTATTATGTTTAAACATTTTTTTTATTTAAGGCATAATAATCTACAACTGAAGAATAAAGATTTATTATTTTAAAATAAAAATAAATAATAATAATAATAATAATAATTACTACTACTACTACTACTACTACTACTACTATTATTATTATTATTATTATTATTATTATTATTTATTTTTATTATTATTATTATTATTTTTATTGTTATTATTATTTATTTTTATTTTTATTATTATTATTATTATTATTATTATTATTATTATTATTATTATTTTTATTGTTATTATTATTTATTTTTATTTTTATTATTATTATTATTATTAAATTTTGTTTTTAAAATAATTTCAAGTTTGTATTCTATATTTTTTATACTTTTAAATAATAACAAATTTTCTAAATATGAGCGAGCAATTGTAAACCTTGTGTAAATATTATATTTACATGATTGATATGTATTTATACAATTGAAAAGAATGTAATCTATTCAAAAATAATATCAATGGGGTGACGTGGTTATCTAAATTTGTAGAATAACAATCGTTGCATTTGTAAGGGCATACTTGAAAAGTATAGCTTAGTTAAAAGGGTGTACACGTAATTCACTTCAAACAATAAACAGAACAATAGATAAATGTATGGTATCACGAAACAAACATATTTTTCACGAAATACACAATATAAATACAAATATTTTTCGTTGGGCTACGACCGAATCGAAAATCGTTACGAATAATGGCTCAATTAATTTTGACTCGGCAATCGATACCGATATACGAGTACAGTTGTTCCTCCTATAATCTTTACCGTTGCCAATAAAAAATGTTGCCAATCGTCGAATTTCGTTGCTCGATATTTAACTCTGTCTTTTTATATATTATTTGTAATCGTTTGAATTCGCATCGTTGAATTCAAAGCTACACGAGCACGATTTATACGGACGTTATCCCTTACTTACGCCTTTAAACGACTCTGCGTATAATGCGTTTCGTGGTTAATTATAACTTTTGCGAATTCGTTGACATTCCTTACGACTTGCGACGACGAAAATCGTCCGATAATTTCGGTATCACGAGATTACGTATTTATTTGCAGAGTCACTTATGTCTGTAAAAATGCATCGGCGAAACGTTCGGTAATCCATCAGTAACATATTTTGTTAAAATACCGTATAAATTTTATTTTCCTTGACTCACGTCGCCCGCATGATAATTTTTGCCGTTTGTTTCATTTATTTCAATGCGGATATCAATCGTTATTTGCGTTCTTCGATCCTCGCGTCTCAATTTCTCTATATATTTCTATACTCCACTTTCGCGATCTTCTTTTCTCTTCTCCTTTTTTTTTTTTTTTTTTTTTTATTATTATTATTATTATTATTATTATTATTATTCACACTGGCACATTACGTAAACGTCTCTCGTTATAATACTTACGTAGCATTCTTACGAGGGAATATTCGTCCGACTAGTATATATATATATATATATATATATATATATGCATAATTAAACGGTATGCTTAACAAGTCACCGCAGGTCGCGTTCCGAGAGTTACTCAGACCAGAAAATCTGTAAAAGCAAGAGGGAGATAAATTTTGCGCGAAAGTGACGTGTCGCTTAAAGGGGGAAAGGAAGAAGAATAAATAAGGCGGTATGTTGGTGGTTAGTAACCGATGATAATAGTTGCCGTGTTTGTTCGTAACTTATTGACAAAATAATATACGTTTATTTACACTGTAGTTTTAAAGTCGAAAGATTGTACATACCGATCTCTTAATTCTCTCTCTCTCTCTCTCTCTCGCTTTCTGTGTAACATAGCGCACAAAGGAATACCAAAACAGATAACAAAAGTATTCCAAAACCACAAAAACACGTGCTATTTTTCTGTAATAATCGTTTCGAAAATATATTTGTTTAAGAATGGAACAAAATAATAAACACGATTCCAAGTGCCGTAAATACGTCTATTGTAAAGCGACTTATTAATCTCTCGTGTACTTTATTTATTTATTTCTTTTTTTTTCAATTCTTCCTCTTCTCGTCGTTATTATTATTGTGTCGATTTTTACAAATTATTTTTTGCCTAAAGTAAGCATCGCGATCGCCAAAGACGAGAACAATAATGGATATTATAATCTTAATGACCGTATTAACTAATCGTACGTTGTAAATACGAATTGCGATTAAGCTGGCATAGTTGAACTTCGATGACGTGTATAATTAATGTGCGAGTATTACAAGTCTATCTCGAGTTTAAAAAAGTATATTTTTAAATCATTTTACAAGAGCACACGATCTATCACGATTGCGACTAAAAATATCCTGCGATATTTGTATATTTATAGTAAGACAATTAATTGCAACTTACAATTAATTAGTCTTTGGATACAACTATTTTTTTTTTTTTTTTTTTTTTTTTTTTATCGAAATATTCTGATCTATATCCACGATTATACGAAATAATGGTGGAAAATTATCATCTGTTTATACAGTTATTTTATTAAAATTGAGATACATATAAAATTACATAATTATTTTAAAAGAAAAAAAAAAAAAAAAAAAAAATAAAACAATTTATAAGATAAAGTACTTTTTTTTTTCTCGATCATATATATTAACGCAAACGACCGAAACCAGTTTTCCTGTTAAACAGGAATTTTCTTATTCAAATAGGTATAATGATCCTCCAATCGAGCATAATTATCTAATTGTCCTAGAGATTTTCTTCATACAACATTCATATACATATAATGTATCCCCACTCCGACAAAAGATTAACAACGACTTTCCTCCACGTGGGCAAGCGATCAAATTATCGGTTAAGACAACGTACTTTGGTTCATATATATGTATATATATATCTTTAAGAACGAGCAACAGGATCTAAGGAAACGTCACGCGATATAGGTGCACGCGCGCGTATTCCGCGCTCCGGGAGCGATCCGCTTGCGTAACTCGCGCGAGAATAAATCGGCACGAGAGACCTTGGCAAAGAGCGAGGGAGATGATGAGAGTAAATCGCGCGTACACGCGTAGAAAATTAAGCGGTTGCGTTAACGTCGGGTGGTGGACAAATAACGTCGGCAAGTTTATACAGAATTTTACGTAGAAATATCGATATGAGACTCCGTTAAAAGTACGCAGACTGTTGTACGTACGAGTACGCGTGTATACAAATCGCGTGAGCTGTTGCAATTAATGGGGAACACGTACGTATTAAGGTCTGTTTTTCGACCTAGAATTGAATTATTCTTTTTTATTTTTCCCGGGCCGAAAAACGACGAACATAGAGTGTGTCGACGAATATATGAATCGTAGCCCCGGACTTGACCACTCGTTTATTGTCTTATTCTATGTCATAATTCATTTGATTTCAGATCTTTTTGAACTAAATTTCTAGAAATCTACAAGTACTTTGTTTCGCGCTCTGATAAAATTATGTATGTATTTATGTATTAGTTGTTATTACTATTTTTAGATTACAGGCTAAAGGTTGTAAAATATTGGGGATACGTTTTCATGCGCGTTTTTCCCTTAATTTCTTTCTTTTTTTTTTCTTTTCTTTTCTATTTTCGGACAGCTATAAGCGGTTTCATTTTTTCATTGTTTTTTCCTCAAAAAGGATCGTGGCGGCGTTTCTCATGTAATTTATGCAACTAGTTTAAAAACGTTTTTACCAAATTTCGTTTTTTGCTATATTATAAATAAATACTTTTAATTTTATAAAAAAAAAAAAAAAAAAAAAAAAAAAAAAAAAAAAAAAAATCATGAATTAATTCCTAAAAATAATCGCATGAAAATTGGTAGAAAAAAAAATTTTAAATCTACATCCGTTTTGTATAAGCTTGTATTAAAAGAAAATTATTCTGATTCGAGCGAAAAATTCACTTAAAAAATAAGAGTAAATTAAAAAAAAAAAAAAAAAGATCAGTAGATGTCTACCGGACGGAAACACGCCGCCTCGTGAAAAACACGTTCCCCGTCAAAATTGCACTTTGACTTAGCAGCAATAATCATCTTGTCGGCGGCTTCTCAAACCACACACATATAATAATAGACTGGCAAAAAAATCGGATAGAACGGCTCGATTATTTGGTAAATAGGTCGGCAAAATGTCTGTGCAAAATAGCAATCGCGTGGCGTCGACGGCTCTTTGCGCTGGTGGTGTCGGCTCACAACCGCCAAGAATAATAGAATGTATAATAATACAACTACTCGAGAGAGAGAGAATGAGAAAGAGAGAGAGAGAGAGAGAAAGAACGTTTCAGTTGGATTATTAATTATTCCTCAAGATAGGGAGAGAATCGGCGCGGTCCGTGAGAAGAAATGAGGATAGGAGGTCGGCAGCAGCTGCACCTCCTCTTTCTCTCTCTCTCTTTCTCTCGTCAGCAACTGACTGACGTTGCATGTTGTAAACATATATACGTATGTCCATATAAGTTCATACGCGTATATATGCGAAAGTCAAGTCCAAAAAAGTTGTAAGAAAACGAGGGCACGTCATTGTGGCTTTTTTTGCCGATCGCGTGAGAAAAAGTATAGCGGTAAGAGTATGTAACATGTGTATGCGTGTGTGTGTATGTATATATATATATATATATATATATATATAAGAGAGAAGTGGCGCTCGAATACGACTGTACTCCACGCGTCGTACTGTAATATAACAGTATATTATAGCGACAAATGAAACGATTAGGCCAGAGAGGGAGAGAAATCGGGGAGATGGCACAAACTTCATGGATTGGCGATATGGTGCTCCTCCCCCAAGGTCCGAAATTCTTCGCGACTGCTACTGTAGTTCACAGCGGTAGTACTAAAAGCAACAGCAATCGTTCTTCTTCGGGGCCTTTTTCTATCATTCGTTGTCTCTCTCTCTCTCTCTCTCTCTCTCTTTCGCTTGCTACATTCCCCGTACACACAACCGTAAATATCGAGAGCGAACGAGTCAGACGAGAGAGAGAGAGAGAGAGAAGAGAGCAAGATAAGAAAACGTAGCCGTCGTCGAGTTAGAGATATAATAAGGGAAGGGAGAGAGAGAGAAAGAGAGAGAGATAAAGAGAGAGAGAGAGCGGAGCTTGTCTTGGATCTCAGTCTCCTTCTCGCGCTTCTCTCAGCCGGCTCTCCGTCGTCTGCGACCGTCGTCTGCGGCACTCTATCACCGTTGGTCGCCGTTGTCGAGGAGGGCTACCGACGAAAGCTTCGCTCCCTGAGTGAGCGACAGAGAGAGAAAGAGAAAGAGAGAGAGAGAGAGAGAGAGACAAGTACAAGGCGCTCAAGAAGGAGAACTCTAAATAAGCGCACACGCCGGTAGCACTGGTAACACCGATCAACTCGCCGTCGTAGTAGCAGCGCCAGCGCCAAGATCGCATACCGCACGCGACTAAAGAGAGTGAGAGAGAGGGCTTTTCTCTTTCTCCAACTCGCTACCATACCTAACCGATTTTCACTTGATCTCTCCCCCTTTATTCTACTTGGCTGCCTCGTGCGCGTTCGTTTGTATTTTTGTTTTGTTTTTCTTTTACCTTTTTCTTCTTCTTTTGGTCTCCTTAACGCGTGTGATATATAGTACATGAATATTTATATATATATATAGTTAGATACATAGATATATAAATACATAAATAACGTACCGGCGGTAGTAAAAGTCTACATAAGTGCTGTGTATGTGTGACATGAAGTTGGCAATCAACGCGTGCACGTTCTCCCACTTCTCGTCCGCCACTCTGCCATCCAGCATCCTCGTCGCCGTCGTCTCCGTCGTCGTCTACGTCGTTGAGGCGATAAGCCACCGACGAGGAACCACCGCCAGCGTAATCAATTGAGCGAAGAGAGAGAGAGAGAGAGAGAAAGAGAAGCAGCAACCGCAGTGGCCGTAGCCGCAGCTGCCGTGGAAGCTCCTCGGGAAGTCAGCTGCGAGAGGCGCCGGTATTGCGGCGCCGGCCGGTACTATGGGCCCCATCAACGCCACGACGTGGACGGGAGGAAGAGCGAGGGCGCGCGTAAGCTTGACTGGCTGGACTCGAGTGCTTCTGGTGATAATCCTCCTGATGGCGAGTCTCGAGCTGAGCAGGCATCAGGCCGAGGCGAACAACATACACCGACGATTTTTCCGGCGCTCGGTGCAGCTCTGCTCGAGGAGCCTCAGCGACGCGCTCTTCCTGCTGTGCAAGGACCGGGGCTACAACGAGCCCTTCGGCAGCGGCGAGACCGAGGTGAGGCACACGACGGGGCCAGGCCTCGTCGAGGAGTGCTGCTACAACTCCTGCAGCATCGAGCAGATGGAGCAGTACTGCAAGCCCGTGAAGAAGCACGCTTAGTGCGCGGAAGGATCGGCTGTTGTTGCTGGTACCTGCTGACTGTGAGCCGGTGGCTTCCGAGGAACGCGACCGGCGGCTTTCTACGTTCCCGATGCTGAGTTGCTCGATCTTCGACGCGCTGAGGAGGTTCCGAAAACGTAAGGATTATCGACGATTATCGTTTGTTTCGCGAATTGCCCGATCGCCAAGGTTTGCAAGTGCGAGGGTTTGATTTTGGTGCCGCTGTTGATTATGTATATTTTGTGATATGTTAACGGTGCGATCGGATTTTAGTTTAAATTAATTATATAATTGTATGGATGTGTATGTGTTTTTTATTACAGTGATGTTTTAAAATACCGATTTTCTTCACTCGCACTTGCACTCCTTACTCATTTTTTTTTTTTTTTTTATTCCCGATTTCTTTTCTAATTTTTTTTTTAATCACAAAACAATCATTAGATTACTTTATTCACGAGAATAAATCTTTATCTTTATATAGAGAATATATTTTAAGTTTTAATTTGAACAAATTCATAATCTTCAATTCTCATTGAAAGCTGTAAGCTTTGAGTAAATTTTGCGCAACTCTTGTAATATTTCAAATGAGTTATTATTAGATTAGAAAGCCGTATTCGCAATTTCTCGGAATCACTTTCTCTTCAAAATAATTTTACTAACTGATAATTTTAAAAAGTTTTCTCGATACGATTCGACTCTCATTTTTAATTATTTTATCGCTGGTTTACTCATACCAGTTATTATCGCGATAATTATCGTTAAATGAACGTTGAAAAAAAAAAAAAGAGAGAAAAAAAAGTTTAAGACGGATTTTTATTTCATTAAAACTGATAGTTCGTTTTGATGAAGACGTTGGCACATTTTTTTTATGTTATTCAAATTGTTTTTGTAATAATTGCGAATAATCGCTTATTAGCGATCTAAAACGATGAAACGAGCTGAATGCATAAGCTACACACACACATATATATATCTCGCGAACGCAAAAAATTTCAATATTTTATTATCACTGCAGCGCAAATTTAACATACTTCTTTATTTTACAGACTCCTTCACAAGTCGGTAACGGAGCAGCATCCCGAAACATCGACGTCACTCGATGATTAACATCAACCTCGGAGTCAATATCAACGGCACAATTTTATTGCAATCTTCAAATCGGAAACTCATGATCTTAATACTCACCTGAAGTAACTTCAAATTACAGGCGACGATGATCGATCAAACGCGTGCAGGATCGTCAATAAACAAAGGAGTAAAGTAAAACTTTTAGAAAAACAAGAAAACGAAAAAAAAAAAATAAATAAATAAATAAATAAATAAAACCGAAATAACGTGTGTTCAAAGGCTTTCTACGTTGGCGTAGAATACAAGGCGTAGAAAGAAAGATAGAGAATGAAAGTGATAGACGGAAGGAGCATCTCAACGGAATCGAGACTTCGTCAAATAAATATAATAATAATAATATATTTTTTTTACTGAATTCTTTGACTAGACTGAACAGACAAAGTTGACGATTGACACTCCGGCATAAGAGTTATTGTCAAATTCACGCATAGTTTTTAAGTAGATAACGAAAGAGTGAGAACTGAATGGTGATTTAGTTTTTAATAAGATCGATTGCGATAATCTATTATTATTATTGATATTATTTTTTTATTTTATTTCATTGTACATAAATGCGCGTTAAGCGAGCCGTTCTTGGATTTTTCCGGCGATAATGTTAACTATGTACACACTCAAATGCATGCATACACACACACACACACACACACACACACACACACACACACACACACACACACACACACACACACACACATATATATACTCACAAACGCACCCACGCACCCACGCACACACACGCATATACTCACACACGCACCCACGCACCCACGCACCCACGCACACTTACACGCGCACACAGAACGACACAAGCTAATTATAGAAGTTATTATAAAGCATTTACAGTAAAAAGCATCTATATAAAAAAAAAAAAAAAAAAGTAAAAAAAAAATCGGACAATGCTGCATAATAACGTTTCTCGTGATATATAGGGAAAGTCCGCGGCGCCGCGCGCGATCGTAAGAAATAGAAATAGAAGCAAGAACTTTCGACTCCAGCGACGGAGAGGTTCTTTCCCCCGTAAAATACTAAATAGATAAATAATAAAATAAAATTTCTACAAGCACCAACGCGATGCAGAATTCTTTTTTTTTTATTCTGGATTCAACGATAATATTAAAGCCAATGATATTATTAAAGTTTAAGCGATCGTTTGTGCGCATTCAATTATGTATAACTTAACTAAAGATGGCTAATTAAGCTAAAAAATTAAAAACAACAATAACGAGTAATCGAGTAGTTGAGTTGCCGATCGACGTCCGGCATCTCCGCTTAAAAGAAACTTAAACAAAAGAGACAATATTGATTTTTCTTCGCTTATTTCATCGATATTACGATTAAATTAATTCTTTAATTTTCCCTTTCTTTTTTATTTTATTTGTCACTTGTGATGAGAAGCGATGGCTGCTGATTAAATGTATACATTGCTCTACATGTACCATAGAAAAAAAAAGTCGAATCAACCTGGAAAAGTATGATGTACAGAAAAAAAAAAAAAAAAAAAAAAAAAAAAAAAAAAAAAAAAAAAAAATTACGAACGACGGAAACACAGCACTTGCCGGCGAATTAGCCGCTAATTCTTCCCTTAACAACCGATGATCTCATTAGTATTAATTTCTAATTAATATATATTGTCAAATAAAGAAAGTGATATGTAGCCGCGGCGGGCAGGCGCTTAGGACAAATTAAATAAAAAAAAAAAAAAAAAAAAAAGCAAAAAAAACAAAAAAAAAACAAAAAAACAAAAAATATTGTCGATAATGTAAATGTATAGTGAGATGGGAAAATGAGAAACAGAAAGTGAGCGAGAGAGTGAGTGAGAATGTGAGAAAATGTGAGTGAAAAAGAGAGAAAGAGAAAGAAAAATTAGTAAATAAAGAGCCTAATTTTTGTATGCGTACTGTACGCCGTAGCGTAAATATATATATATATATATATGTGCGTGCGTACGCGCGCGCTTGTGTGTGTGTGTGTGTGTATACATAGATATAGGAATATATAAACGGTATGTAAATATTTAGTGACTGCCGGCTTTTTTAGCTAAGAGCACGAGCGTAAGAGGCAATAAAAGAAAAAAAAAAAACAACTAAAGAACGATGCAAATTATTTTGAAAAAGATCTCTTCTATTTAAAACTTTCCCTTGAAAAAAAAAAAAAAAAAAAAAAAAAAGGCGAATAAGTAATTATTACATCCCATCCCGAGATTCCTATATAGATCCAAAAACGAAAAACTATAAATCGAGTATAGTAGTAACTAATAAGAAGCAAAAATTAACGAGCTGACGCATAAAAGCGCGCAGAAAAATATAATCTCGAGGTTATTGCTCCTTAATTATCTCGCGTAATTTTGAAATGAACTAAAAATAAACTCCGTACAAACGATCGATTTTTCTTCTTTGTTTTATTTACAATAATATTTTCTTATTTTTCCTCAACGTTATTTCATTCGTGCAAAGAGTTACTGGCTATACAAGTTACGAATAAATAAAAAAAAAAAAAAAAAAAAAAAAAAAAAAAAAAAAAAAAAAAAAAAAAAAAAAAAAAAAAATTACACGTTTTCGACACATATATTTTACACAATTACGTGTTTACGTTGCGTTATTAATGACGCAATACACATTTTATTTCTACTAGCTACAATATAAATATCATTTTTTAACGGTTAAATGTCTTTCTTTTTCGCTCCTTCGATATTCTTTCCTATATCTGTATTACGTTAATCGAATCGTTGATTTCCTCGATCGCGATTTTCGTAAGTATAATACACAGGATTGAGAAAAATCAAATACGCTTACGTTCTCGAGATTAATATTTAAAGGAGAAAGTAAAGCCTTTCGAAAATACTTTGTTTTACGCTATCGATAAGAAACAATAATTACACTTATTAAATATGTATGTACAGCTCAAATATATATATATATATATATATATAATTTAAAACTCCACGAGCGATATAATTAAACTTAATGATCGAAAGGAATGCCAATGGTTTTATTTAAAACTCGCGCGCTACACGCAAGGAATAATGGGTCCTTTCTTCGAATGGCAAAGCTCCTCGTTTTTACAGCATTCATAAGCTGCCATGAAGAAGTCCCGCTCGGCATCTTCTCGCGATTTACTCAGGGATCGCGGTAACCTCCCGTAGATCTCGTTGAAAAGCTCGATCATCTCCTCGTTGTCCATCTCGAAACCTAAATCGCTGCCGTTCTCCTGTAAATCGTGTTATCCGATCGTTTTTATTCGAACTCGATTCTTTCGATTTATGTAATTAATATTACGGTGCTATTAACGTTATATAATTGTTTTTTTTTTTTTTTTCAATAAAATTGCATACGATTTAAAATTCGATAACTTTATCGAAAAGATTAATTTTCTAATAACAATCGATGAATATTCAATTGAAATAATGCAAATATACATGGGTACCGATAAATTAAAAAAAAAAAAATCATGGGTATTATATATATATATATAAAAAAAAAAAAAAACTAATTAAATTAATTTTATAATATATCATAATGAATAAAGAAAAAAAAAGTTTGTTTACCTGAGGTAAATACTCAAATCTTCGAGACGTTTGATAGTAGTCGGAATCGCTCGTCGGAGGAACGATTGGCGTACTTGAACGTCTGGCGAAGCTCGTAACAGACGGATATTGAATATCAAGCATTGGTACCCTCGACAATAATACAAATTTTCTTATCGACATTATTCGCTGCTTTCTGGCGTGGCTCGCCTCGATCTCACCTAAAAAATAACGAAGCGAACGATGCCGTACGTTAACGTTATATACCATAGCTTTCCATTGCTGTAAAAGGTAGGCGTTTTTAATTAACATGCACACGTATGTACCTATCATATGTACCATCATTAGTGTAAATTGTTCACAAACACACACACACACACACACACACACACAAACCGACTTAGAGTTGAGAGAGAAAATGAAACGGCTAACAATTCAATATCGGCTTACGATAATTTATGATAAAAACATAATAAGATATTACTTTGTCAAAAATAACTACTTTTTTATTATAACGAGAGAAATTATCTAGTAAAAATTATCATTTTGTATTGACCAACGATGATAAAATATCTATTTTGATGAATTTTGCAACGCAATCTCGGAATATTCCAAGAAAACGTAAGAAATTATATCAGAGATCATTAATTTCGTTTTTGTATTTTATTAGGAAAGAATTTTTATTTTCGTTATTTGGACATTTTTTTTTTTTATTTATTATTTTTTTTTTTTTTTTTTTTTTTTTTTTTTTTTTGCAAAAAATGTTTAACATTAACATAGGTATTTAAGTCGCGCGTTTGATTTTCGCAAGGAAATTGTTTGTTCGATTCGAAAAAGTTTTAAGAGACGAGAAAGAATTATCGATGTGAGCAATTGTTATCTACAGTTAATTGAATATGCGCCAACTATATAGCCACGCACGTATTACTGCTACTAATTTAACTAAAGTCAATTTTTAGAAAATTAATTCGAATAAAGATTAAAAAATTATGAATAAGTATTATCAAATAAAATTCCGATGAACACGGAAATAAAAATAATCTCGAATAGATCCGTTTCCATACTTTCCCAATGTATTGTCTAATGAGCAATACCGAACAACTTTTATACGTATATGTATATCAATGCTTATGTAAGATGAATTTATAACGATATCGCCAAACGTTCGAGAGTAAAATATATTATCCTTGTTATAAATTTTATTACATCTTATTAATAAAGCTATATAGCTGCAGCAGCAGCAGCAGCAGCAGCGACAGCATTGAGAATCAAACATAGATTTTACACGGGACTTTAATCGCGTGTATTATTTTTCTTGCAATTAAAAAGATAACGTTCAGTAGCACTTTCATCTCAATTGAACATGCAAAAACAAATATTATCGACCAAACTTCCAATGAACTCGCTGAAAAAAATATCTTAAGAAAAAATTCAATCCAATGTCACTTTTTTACTGATTTCACGAAGCATAAACACGAAAATAAGCTTATAAGCTAATTAATTTACAGTATATACACACACACATATACTTATATCCGGTATGCTACTGTATAAGTATCTTTTTCTAAATCTTTCATTAATTCATTTTAATTGTTATTTCAGATTTTATATCATTTCAGACTTATTAATATATATATATATATGTATATTATGATGAAAAATCTACAATTTAAATTATACTTTTTTGTTTTTACTAGAATTGCGCTTAAAAACAATTGTAAAATGTATGGAATATTTTATATTCTTTTAGATTTTTTTTTTAAATATAACTTGTAAATTAGTTAAATAAATATAATGTTAAAAATATGGCATATCGGTATGAAAATTAAAATAATGTAATATTTAAATCTTCATTTTTAAATCTTGTAACGCGATAGTAAATCCTTCGAATTTTTAATACTTAAAAGGTTATTATTTAATGTATAAATTAAGTTATATCGTATATCGCTATGAAATCGAAAGTAACATATAAATGTTAAAAAATATATTAAAAATTGTAATTAATAATCTCGTTAAATTAGACGAAGCGTTGAAAATTATTCAATTTATTTTAATTATATTTATTTGCAAAAAATTTATCATTTAATTTTATAAAAAATAACTTTGGCAATTGTATAATTTATATACCAATAATATTATGAGAAAATGTTTATAAAGAACATTTGAATCTAATATATGATTAAGAAATTGATTTCCGTTAATGTAGTTTTAATGAGTTCGTCAAAAACAAATGTATCTTCGACTCGATCTACTTCAATGTCGCCTTTTTTTATTGTTTCCTTGAATAAAGGCATGAAAAACGTTTTGATGAATGAGCTATTCCGTCCATGAAAATCTCAATAATGTAATGAACTACGCATTAATATTTCCATTTTTTAACATTTAGAAAAGTAATTTTAATCTTCAATTCTATTTATGTCGTTCATAAGTAAAACTTCTTATACGAATTATTGAAATTGTTATAGATTGTTATTGATTAAAAAAACTAGTTGATTGACTAAATTACTAATAAATATGTTAATAATATTAATTGTTGAACTTTTTTGATTTCGCTACTGTCATTTACTCGTGTACCAAAAAGCAAGAAAATTTTCCTTTATTAATTTGATAACGGCTCTGACTTTTATATATATATATATATTTTGTTTTAATTTATGAGCAGAATTTCACTTGTAACATGTGAATTGTAATTCAACCATTAATTATTGAACACTTGATTAAAAATCGACTTTGAACAAATAAAATTAATCTATTTGCATCACTGTTACCTTTCTATCTTGTGTAAATAGATGAAAAAAAAAAAAAAAAAAAAAAAAAAAAAAATGAAAAAATAGATCGTAACTTTGTGCACATGAAAATTTTTTAACAATCTACTCAACACTTGAGGATCTCTTGAACAAAGCCACACGTACACTTGATCGATCGCGGATAATAAAACGATTCGTACTTGCAGAATCTTCGGCTGGATTAAGTTCATCGCGTAACGCACTTCTCTTGCTCCTGAAGCCGCTGCATCGTTCGAACGCGATGTTCCTCAACGTCTTCTTACAATTGTGCATACGGGCGTCGCGTGCGAGGATAAACGTCGCGCAGAGGCTTATTAAAATTCCGACTTTCGAAATAGCAAGTAGCATTTTATTTTTTACGAGGCTAAGAAAGCGTTTATAGTTTACGAGATAATAAATAAAGAACAAAAGCCGAGAATAAAAAGGTAAATAAACGAAATAAAAAAAATGAAGGAAAATGACGAAAAAGAAGTGTCGACAAATTTGCGGCTCGATCGTAACTCGTTGCCTCTTTGAATCCCTCATCCAGTTTATAATCCTTCGGCTTATCCGTCCTACGTGTTTAAATTGCACTTCGGTAATCGGTGCCGGTTTATCGCCCACCGCTATTCGTTATGTACAAACTGCCGCGCGCATAACGCACACCTGCCGACTCGCGCTATTTTCCTTATACTCGTACATTTGAGCGCATGTATGTACATGTACTCGTATATATGTCATGCTGCGAGAATGCGAGAATTCGAGGACGCTGCACTCTCGCTGTATCTATACAACATTCATATGCAATATTTCATATATGGGACGTTCCAATGAATTTTTAGTACATTTCGTAGTCGAGCTTTATTTGTTATGTTCATTTTGAAAATTTGTCAACTTTTAGTTTATATCAAAATGAGATTTAATGCCTAGTATCGGCTTAAAATATTAATTTTTTTAAAAATTTATGCGCATTTAAAAACAAAAAGGAGGTAAAATTTTTAAACCGTTACATCTGTAACGTCGGTGCATGACCTCCGTTTTTTTTTGTATTTTGTCAGCCGAAAAGTTCTCTACTAACACAACAATCCCCTCCACAACCTACTCGACGCACTCTCCACTGACGTAGACCATTGGGAAACTCAAGCTAAGCTTAAACCGAGAGTTGAATAGCCGCTCTCATTAAACTCAGTCGCACACATGTCATAATAAAATATCATCATCATAATAAAATAAAATCACTAAATCAGTCAATACCAATTTCATTGACATTTGACACACAAATTCACGCAAGGTAGTCTTTCTTATAGCGTAACTTAGAACATCGCGCGATCATCTGGAATGTCATGAATTCTTGTAATATACTCAAAATAATTATTTTTTTTTATAATTAATAAGATAAAAATAAGTAATTAATTAAATGAATTAAAAGAAATAATTAATTTAAATTAACCATTCAACGATCCTAATTATTACTATTTCACTAGAATAGAATGATAGTCCACGACCAGCAATTTTATTTTATAAACCAAATTGTACGAAAAGAATTTGTATTAATAATTAAATTTTGTAATCAAAATTATTATTAATAATAGAAATTTCAATATAAATTTACAATCATTTATTTAATAATTTAAAACAAGTACTCCACAACAGTCCATTAATTAAAAATTATAACTTTTAATGAATGACTATTTAAAAATATCATTATCTTCTCCTTTGTAATAATAAGATCAGCAATCTTTTCTCTATTATTTAAATACTCATTCTTTAACTAATTATGTAAAATACGACGAAAAACTTCGTTCTGTTGTAATACGCGTTAAATCTTAAATATAATTTACATTAACATAATTTTATTGTATATGTAAAAACTCTGTAAAAATGGTTCATGTCTCTCTCTCTCTCTCTAACTCTCTCTAACCGAGAAGCCGCCCGGAAAAGGGGGGCCTGAAAAACTCGGCCTCTCCCCGAATTTCCCGGTCAGAGAAAGAATTTGCTGAGTAGCTTCTCCAACGCAGTTAAATACGGCACCAAATGATCACCAAGCAGCAGACCTCAGGCAGCACTCGAGGACCAATTTTAAATTCTAAATTCGTGTACGTCGAAAAACACATCAGAACACAGATCAAATCTCTGTACCATAACATCTTGCAGCAACAATGCAGGATTGAGAGACAGGCATTGCTAAACGCCCTACCCCTAGACCAATGTAAATTCGACCGTTACGGACTCTTATACGAGGGGTTAGCTAACAAAATCACAGACAGTAATTTTAACTATGGAAGAATCACATATTCCCTTATCACAGACGACGTAACTTTTGCCCTATCCAGCAAAGGCACCGAGAACTTATGCGGATACACAGTGGTCAGAACCGAGCACCCTAAGCTATTTATACTAGAAACTACCAAAGGATACTCATTCGCGAAGCCAGGAAGGATAGCGATAGAAAACTTGGACATCTTCGCGTATGTAAATTCTAAATTCGTGTACGTCGAAAAACACATCAGAACACAGATCAAATCTCTGTACCATAACATCTTGCAGCAACAATGCAGGATTGAGAGACAGACATTGCTAAACGCCCTAGCCATAGCCGACAGATCACCAGACGAATTCGTTTATAACCTAATGAACGGACCTGGTTTCATGGCTATTACGGGTAGAGAAGTGGTGCACATCATCAAATGCATACCTGTAGAAGTAAAACTCCGACATGGGGAGCACTGCTACGCCGAATTAGAAGTCACCTGGAACAACAGGACTCAGTATCTAACACCTAAAACCCACATCCTAAAAGATCATGGTACCAGGGTATCATGCAATGCCATTCTGCCATCATACTACAGAATAAATGAGGAATGGTTAAAAATCATGCCGAAACCCATGGAAGGTAAAACACCTCAAAAGTTAAACCTTTCAGACAGATGACATGGAAGTACACTGACCCGGTTTCTCTCGCCACTAGTGGCATCTATACGGAAAGAGATCTAGAACAACTACAAGAACGAATTATGTTTCCAATCGAGAAACCATCATTACTTAACGAATTTGCCAAAGAAATACATGGCCAACCTATGATGAACAACGAAGGCATCATCTCTAGACTTCTAAACGAAAACACAGTAGGAAAAATACTAGACTCAGTCTGGACTACAGCCTGGAATAGGTTGACCACATTCGGAACCGTCAGCTCAGCTGTAATAGCCATTCTCCTGATAATACAAACAATAAAAACTATAGCAGGAGCCATAATCAACGGCTTCCTCCTCCACCGCATGTACGGATGCTCAATGCACCTCATAGCCGCACTCTGTGGCTCTATAACTCGTCTATTTACGACTCAGATAACAAAACAGACTGAACAACAACATGATATAGAGATGGGGTTCATTAACCCAGACACCGTAACCAAGCATCCCGCAGGAGGTCCAATACCTCCTACGCCAACCATCACCAAGGAACCAACCTTAGCCGATTCGACACCAGCAGCATCACTACAAGTCCTGTCATCAAGAAGTTTCTTCAACTATAGCCATTAAAAACCACGCCTTACTGTACAAGTTTTCATCGTTTTCATTCCGACTACGTCAGTACGATTGCTAAGTGATACTACGATCACGTAGCAACCGTTTTAGCATGGGGTTGTAACGTCGGTGCATGACCTCCGTTTTTTTTGTGTTTTGTCAGCCGAAAAGTTCTCTACTAACACAACAATCCCCTCCACAACCTACTCGACGCACTCTCCACTGACGTAGACCATTGGGAAACTCAAGCTAAGCTTAAACCGAGAGTTGAATAGCCGCTCTCATTAAACTCAGTCGCACACATGTCATAATAAAATATCATCATCATAATAAAATAAAATCGCTAAATCAGTCAATACCAATTTCATTGACATTTGACACACAAATTCACGCAAGGTAGTCTTTCTTATAGCGTAATTTAGAACATCGCGCGATCATCTGGAATGTTATGAATTCTTGTAATACACTCAAAATAATTATTTTTTTTATAATTAATAAGATAAAAATAAGTAATCAATTAAATGAATTAAAAGAAATAATTAATTTAAATTAACCATTCAACGATCCTAATTATTACTATTTCACTAGAATAGAATGATAGTCCACGACCAGCAATTTTATTTTATAAACCAAATTGTACAAAAAGAATTTGTATTAATAATTAAATTTTGTAATCAAAATTATTATTAATAATAGAAATTTCAATATAAATTTACAATCATTTATTTAATAATTTAAAACAAGTACTCCTCCACAACAGTCCATTAATTAAAAATTATAACTTTTAAAGAATGACTATTTAAAAATATCATTATCTTCTCCTTTGTAATAATAAAATCAGCAATCTTTTCTCTATTATTTAAATACTCATTCTTTACCTAATTATGTAAAATACGACGAAAAACTTCGTTCTGTTGTAATACGCGTTAAACCTTAAATACAATTTACATTAACATAATTTTATTGTATATGTAAAAACTCTTTAAAAATGGTTCATCTCTCTCTCTAACTCTCTCTCTCTCTCTCTAACCGAGAAGCCGCCCGGAAGAGGGGGGCCTGAAAAACTCGGCCTCTCCCCGAATTTCCCGGTCAGAGAAGAAATTTGCTGAGTAGCTTCTCCAACGCAGTTAAATACGGCACCAAATGATCACCAAGCAGCAGACCTCAGGCAGCACTCGAGGATCACGTACTACGCAAAACGTTATTACGGAAATATTACTACGGAAACATTACTACGGAAATATTACTACGAGGAACATTACTAAGGAACAAGTTATACTACTACAAGCAAGCAAGGTATTATCACTAGGAGCAGATCTTAAGCAACTGCAAGGAAATTACTAGGAAGCCACTACGAACCAGCTACGCCAAACAGACTATTCAATTTTATAAATAAGAAGAAGAAGACGACGAGAAGTCAACCACAGCAAGAGAGAGAGAGAGAGAGAGAGAGAGAAAGAGAGAGAGGACTGGACACCACTGCCTAATACCTTCAATAAAGAGAATGAGTTTTAATTTTAAAATTGCTTTACATATTCTTTTCTCCACATCTATCTCAATCCTCCAACAGAGTTTTTGGCCGAAAAGCGGCCGATTATTCTGAACCTAAGTCACTTTGGTAGGACCTCATCCAAAGTAGGGCTCGAGCCTGCTTCCGATTTAGGAATAGAGGCTCTTGCAACTGCTCAATCCCGCACTACACACCTCTCCTAAGAACTCTCACGATTATCCTCTGCCAACCCGAGCCCATAAGCTTCACTGCTTAGGCTCAAAAACGGCAAAAATTGCAGTATTGACTAAAATCAGTCAAAAAGTAGCGCTACCGACGTTACACATCTCGAATACTAATTATCCGAATCACGCAATTTTTTTTTTCAATTTTGCCAATAATATTGAACTCTTCAAAAGTATACAAAAAAAATAACAACAATTTTTTATAAACAAATTAGATTTTTTAATCGAGGGACGTATACGATTTTTGATATTTTGATGTCAAAATAAAGCTCAATGTTTCCTCTTTAATTTTGTAAAAAAACCTTTTCGGACAGTTTAAAATGAAAAAAAAAAAAAAAAAATTAGAGCTATTTGAAATTGTTGCAGCGCGAGTGCGGCGGCCGAGCGCTCTACGCTACTGTTTCAAACAGATCTAATTTTTTTTTTCTCTCATAGTGCCCAGGAATTTTGTTTTGTTAACCATATTAAAGAGAAAATACTAAACTTTATTTTGACGTTATTAAATCTTCGAAATAGGAATGAAGCTAGAGAACGTGAAACAAAGCGTTCAATAATTTGCGTAATTAAAAAATTATGTGATTCCGATAACGAATATTTGTGGTATAACGGTATAAAAGTTTTCCTCCTTTTTTTTTTAAATGTGCATAACTTTTTTCAAAATTAATATTTTGAGCTGATACTTGTTAGCATGAAATCTTATTTTGATAGAAACTAAAAATTGAGAAATTTAAAAAGAAAAATATAACTCGACTCCGAAGTATACTGAGAATTCATTGGAACGTCCCATATAGATCGACGAGTGTTGTTTTTTTTTTTTTTTTTTTTTTACCAATTATTATTATTTTTCTTTCTTTTTTTTTTTTCATTTTATTCTACAAGGCTCCTTGTCGCATGCTAAGCCTCGCCTTTGTTTATCTGCCTCTCTTTTTTTCTTTTATTTTCCAGAAAGAAGCTGCGTTACACACGTTTACGCACACCCGTAAATTTTATTGTACGTCGAAATATTTAAAATAACAAAGCCCAACTTTAAAGTAAACTGTAAAAAATATGTCAGAGGGATAAGCCGGAAGTAATTTTATTTTGATTTTTTTGTTTAAATCTTTCCGCATAAAAAATTATAAGTTTAATGAGCTAAAAATATTATATCTATATATAAAATTATGTTAAAATTAAGTTTAGTCATAATCAGTTTTTACTTATAATTCATAAAAATATAAATATGATTTTAAAGAGAGGAAATAATCAAAATGTTTGCATTCTCGAGATATTTATCTGCATATTTAATAGCCGATGAAATTAAAAAAAAAAAAAAAAAAAAAATTAAAAATTTTTATTTGAGTAATATTCTAATATTTAAGGCCACGTAATTTATGTTTTTATTATTAACCGTAAATGTATTTACGAAATTCTTACTTATATTAATTTCTTGAAATATTTATGATAATAAAGTTACCGACACAATGATATTTCTTAAGAATGTAATATACTTAATTAAGTCGGTATATTATTTTCATTATATCCATTAAAATTATAAGTTTAACAAAATACCTATTTTAATATTTTTAAATAATATGAAAAGTAATTTTATGCCGTTAAATTTAAATTGTTTACGCAGTTATCGAAATCATTAATTTTGTAATTACAATAATCTTACACTGCCATGCTTATCCGCATCTCTTGCGTTTTTTCATTTGAATAATTTTTAGATTACACCAAACGTGTCTCACGTTCAGGTATTTCGAACAGTTGACGTGAAACGCATTTTTTTCCTTCTTTAGTTTATTTACGCCAATGACAAAGAAATTATTTACGCGCGCGTTTCATTTTTAATCAATCGAAAATATTTCTCGACTAATAAAATATTCTTTAGCACCGCGAATTCTCTTATCTACGGAATTTCTAGAAAATTTATCAATCTGCACCTTTGCACTTTACGCAAATGCAATTTTTCTTTGCTTTCACATATAATCCGTCAAAACAGTCAACGACATTGCTCGGCCGATCTCCACGTATAACTTCAATAGCATATTCTTTTTTTTTTTTTTTTTTTTTTTTTTTTTTTTTTTTTTTTTTTTTTTTTTTTTTTCTATTATACACAAGTGTGAACTTGCAAATTATAAATTATATCGTTAATTCATCAAACTGTAAAATTCCACAATTTATAAATAGATACGCATCTTGTCATATTTTTAAGCTTGCATTGCATAACCGCTTTACTGCACAACCAATATCGGACTTCTGACTCTTTTTCTTTGTTTTTTTATTCTTTTTAATTTTTCACATGTACAATTCGTCTTATCACCGCTGAGGTCACGAAACGTTGTCGCAAAAAAAATTTGACCTTCCAAATCATACTTTTTAATCTTTACGTCAAATTAAAATAATTATATCGAGCGAGAATTTTTACACCAAAATTAATCATTATTATTACGATCTTTAAGAAATCTAATCGCGTAAAATTATGTCAGAGCATATAAATTTTTAATATTTTATATTATCATCGCTGATGTTAGGCAATCAAATCTACATAATCAATGTAAACAAACGGAACTTAATGAGTATGAATATACTTACTTTAAAATAAGCGGAAAAATAATAACGTCAAGATATACGAGACACCTCATAATTGGTTTATTACGGGAAGATGAAAATGCGTACACCCGACGAGCAGTACTCGCGAAAGGTGGTGTGAAAAGTAGCGAAAAGCTCCATATTAACTTTACCCGAACGTGCGATGAGTCAAAAAGAATATTTGGTGGCGCGCAACTGCCCGCCACTCAGCTGTCGATGCGCGCGCACTTTATCTCAATTATTTTGCTGGGTGTGCGCGATTGATGCGCTCCTCCGTGGAATAAAGCCAAAACTCAGCTAAGGGTTTGACACGTATGCCGTTTTCTCCGCTACAAAAAACTAAATGTCAATTATTTGTAGCATCTCGGCGTTACGAATCTCGTCCGCTTTTTAATTACGAGGTATGTACGCGACAATTACCTTTCATTCTGATGCACTTGTTATCATATTGCAACCGTGGCAGCTGTTTAACTATTGTGAACATAACCTCTTCTGTTAATCTGCTATGCATGCCATTACAATATTATGATGTATTTATGTTAGAATATGCCACTCAGTTCAGTTTTTTACCATTTATAGTTTAAATTTTTAATAGGATTCAAGCTGATAGTCGGGTTTGAGATACGCCATCAAGATGAGTAGCATAGCTGATCAACCATGCTATACCTTAATAAACATTCCAATGGACTCAGAGCCCTTGAACGAACTCCAGTTGAAGCAAGATCTGGAGAAGGGTGAAGTTAATGTTAAGATTGAGGCTTTGAAGAAAACTATTAATATGATATTGAGCGGTGAAAGGCTTCCTGGTCTTCTTATGACTATTATTAGGTTTGTTTTGCCACTACAAGATCATACAATCAAGAAATTGTTGCTGATATTTTGGGAGATTGTACCAAAAACTACACCCGATGGAAAATTACTTCAAGAAATGATTTTAGTGTGCGATGCTTATAGAAAAGATTTACAGCATCCCAATGAATTTGTTAGAGGTTCTACTTTGAGGTAAAATATGAAATTATAATCAATAATAAAATAAGGTTATAATGAAATAAATCTAATGCAATCTTCATGATAAAAAATATTTTTTGTACAATTCTGACCTACTTGTACTTAAAAAAAAATTATAATTTATAATTAAAAGTATAAGATTGTTTATTAGAATTATTTAAAAATTTTTTATTTACATTTGAATTTAAATAATAGTTCTATCAATATAATGATTATTTTTTTATTATAAATTTTTTACCTTTAATAGGTTTTTATGTAAATTGAAAGAGCCTGAACTCTTGGAACCGCTTATGCCAGCTATAACTGCTTGTTTGGAACACAGGCATTCCTATGTGAGGCGTAATGCTGTCTTAGCAATATTTACAATATACAGAAATTTTGAATTCCTCATCCCTGATGCCCCAGAGCAAATTGCAAAATATTTAGAAGCTGAGAGAGATATGTCTTGCAGAAGAAATGCTTTTCTTATGTTATTACATGCAGATCAGAGTAAAGCTCTTTCTTATTTATCTGCATGTTTAGATCAAGTTCCAACCTTTGGAGATATATTACAACTTGTTATTGTCGAACTTATTTATAAGGTATGCGATATAATTTAGTAGAATTAAAATAATTTTAACTAAAATCCTTAACTTTTGAATTTTTGAAAAACTATAGTGGTATTTAAAATATTTTAATTGATAATTTAATTTTAATGTTATGATTTGATAGGTTTGTTTAGCAAATCCGTCAGAACGTGCTCGTTTTATTAGGTGTATTTACAGTTTACTGAATTCACCAAGTGCCGCAGTCCGCTATGAAGCAGCTGGTACATTAATAACGCTTTCAAGTGCTCCAACTGCTATTAAGGCTGCTGCTTCATGTTACATAGAACTAGTTGTAAAAGAAAGTGACAACAATGTAAAACTCATTGTTTTGGATAGATTAATTTCTATGAAAGATAATCCTAATCATGAAAGGGTTCTTCAAGATCTTGTTATGGATATTCTTCGGGTCCTGGGTATGCATTTTTAAAAATGTTGTATTTAAGCAGAAGCTTGACTATTCTTAACCCTTGATTCTATTTTATTTTTAATTATAGGTTCACCAGCTTTGGAGGTCAGAACAAAAACTCTTGCACTTGCAATGGATTTAGTTACTTCTAGAACTATTGAAGAAATGGTTCAATTACTAAAAAAAGAGGTTATTCGTACAGCTGGTGGTGAACAAGAAGACGCTGGAAAATATAGACAACTGCTTGTTAGAACATTGCACACCTGCTCTATCAAGTTTTCAGATGTAGCAGTAACAGTTATTCCAGTATTGACAGATTTTCTTTCTGAAAATAGTGAAGCAGCATCAAGTGATGTTCTTGTTTTTATTCGTGAAGCCATTCAAAGATACGATAATTTAAGACCTTTGATTATTGAGAAACTTCTTGAAGTATATAATTACATACATTTTACAAAAAATTATTTTTATTCTAAACTGAAATATAAATTTTTTTTATATTATTTAGGTATTTCCACAAATACGTTCAGTTAACATTCATCGTAAGGCATTATGGATTCTTGGTGAATATGCTACTACAAAAGATGACATTGAAAATGTAATGACCCGCGTAAGATCTGTTCTCGGAGAACTACCACTTGTAGAAGCAGAAAACAAACGACAAGCTGGAGAAAAACCTGCTGAAGAAGAGGAAAGTACTCAAGCTGCACCTATACAATTGGTTACATCTGATGGAACTTATGCTACTCAAAGTGCATTTAGTACATCTTCAACTAGTAAGAAATATATGCATTATTATAGAAATTATATTTCTAAATATTATAAATTATATTATTATAAAAATTATTTTTTTATTAAAAATGTAAATAATTATTTTTTTTAGGTAAAAAGGAAGAAAAACGCCCTGCTTTGGTTCAATACATGATAGATGGTGATTTCTTTATTGCTGCATCTTTAGCGACAACATTATCAAAGTTAGCACTCCGCTATAAAGAACTAGAAAAAGATGGAAAGAAAAGCAAAAGAATGCAAGCAGAGTCAATGCTTATCATGTCGAGTCTTATTCAGTTTGGACGTTCTGGTCTTCCATCTAAGGCGATGACACACGATGATGCTGAAAGGATTTCTCTATGTTTGAGATCTTTAGCTTGTCCAGTTCCAATTGTACAAAAAGTATTTACAGAAGGTTGTAGGGATGCATTGGGTAAAATGCTTGCTGCTGTAGCGGAAGAAGAATCGCAAAATCAAAAGGTCTTTAATTTATTTGATATTCAAAAATAAAACATTTGAAATTTTTAATTAATATAATAAAATTTTTAATTCAAAAATTAAATTTTTCAGGCAAAAGAAAAACCTGGCAATATCGTGCAAGTAGACGACGCAATTCAATTTTTGCAATTAACGCGCAGCACAGATTTAACTGGCGGAGCAGGTGACGTATTTGAGCAAAGTTTAAGTGCCGCCGTTGCCGGTAGACCTGGCGGCGAAAAAGAGATGCCTACGCCAAGTGCCTTAAGTAAGGTAACTCAATTGACTGGCTTCTCTGATCCCGTTTACGCTGAGGCTCTTGTACACGTCAATCAGTACGATATCGTACTTGACGTTCTTATTGTTAACCAAACGGAGGATACTTTGCAAAATTGTACACTTGAATTAGCGACCATGGGGGATTTGAAATTAGTCGAAAGGCCACAGCCAATTGTATTAGCACCCCGAGATTTCGCAAGTATTAAAGCTAATGTCAAAGTAGCTTCTACAGAAAATGGAATTATCTTTGGAAACATTGGTAAGTATGCTGTATTAATTTAGAAACAGATTATAAACTTATTATAATTTATTTACAAGTTTATTTATAAGTTTTATTTTTGCTGTAAAAATAAATGAAATTATTTATTAAAAAAATACTTTTTTTTTTGTCTTTACCAGTATACGACATTACTGGAGCAGCTTCCGACAGAAATGTTGTAGTTCTTAATGATATACACATTGATATAATGGATTACATTGTTCCGGCTACGTGTACAGACCTTGAATTCCGACGGATGTGGGCAGAATTTGAATGGGAGAATAAAGTATCAGTTAACACCACATTATCCGATCTTCGAGAATATCTCGCTCATCTTCTTAAATCTACAAATATGCGATGTCTTACTCCAGAGAAGGTAAAAAAAAAAAAGAAATTAAAAAATTGAAGATTTTGTCTTTTAAACATTATATCATATTATTAATTTATTTTTAATTTTAATCACTTATTTTGATTGAAACTATTATTATTAGCTTTAAAATAATGTTAAATCTGATTTGTTTACAGGCTCTTTCTGGGCAATGCGGATTCATGGCTGCCAATATGTATGCTAAATCAATATTCGGCGAGGACGCTTTAGCAAATCTGTCAATTGAAAAACCGTTAAATAAAGCCGATGCTCCAGTTGTCGGTCATATTCGTATTCGCGCCAAGAGTCAAGGAATGGCTCTATCACTCGGCGACAAAATTAATTCTGCACAGAAAAATACCCAGAATAAAGTTGTACAAGCAGCCTAATCAAGTCCGCAGTAATATAAGATTTTTTCAAGAATATGCAAAGTCGATACTTGAAAGAAAAAAATTAAAAATAAACATTTCGGTACACAGTTTTTATCGTCGGAATTCGTGAGGATCTGTCGATTAATTTTTGCAATCGTATGCGTGTGTGTGAATGTGGAATGAGTTTGATTAAAATTAAGTGAATATTTTTCGAAGCAAATGTTAATAGCACACAAAAAATAATCTTGATTGTATCTTCAAGCTTCGCGAAATGAGAAAATGAATTTTTTTTGAACGAAAGATGATTGTTAATTGAATTCGGTATAAAAGGATAAGATGCATGTATTTGTAGCTGAGTAAATAAATATTATATATACACATATGCATGAGATTTATTTAAAAATTTCGCATTAACAAAAATTACATTTCAATTGAGTTGAAATTATATTTTAATAATAAACTACTGGAAGATTGTAATTATGTACAATAATCAATTTTTTTATTATACTATCATCTATAATCTAATGTTATATGTACGCGTAGATATATAATACGTGTAGCATTTGAAATTTGATGCCTACTAAAATAATTAGAAAATACTAAATATCTGTATCTGTCATTACCGATGATTGTAAAAAAATATTGCAAGTGGTTTAAAAAGTTCATATTATTTTTTTTTTTTTTTTTTTTTTTTTTTTTTTTACATAAATTTAACATGTGTATTAAATCCTAATATTCGACGATTTAACAATTAGTTTTTTTTTTTTTTTTCGATAATCACTTATAATATTTTTTTCATAACCACTCAACAACTTACCTATACTTATCTATAAATTTCGCTCAAAGTTTATTAAAAAAAAAAAAAAAAAAAAAAACAAAAAAAAAATGAACTCATTCACTCGACTCACACCGATAAATACAACAAAACTTTCCCAAAAACGATCTCGTCAGACTTTAAAGCCAACCGTTTTTCCGTGGCGACTTACGCGATGGCGATACACGTGGCGATCTAGGCTCGATCTTGAGCAATCTATGATGCTCCGAGTGTTTCGCCTGGGTTTCCGGAGTTCCCGGAATAATCGACACCTCGGGTATCATTCTCGGACTCTTGGGCCTCGGTCTCACGATGTTTTGTCCGTTGTTCGATACCTCCAAATTCTCCACCAACAAAATATTGCCCTTATTCTTCTCATTGGCACGGGTAGGACTCTTGGAGCGCGGGACCGCTGTGCCGGGTGCACACGGTGGCGTTGCTTGCGACTTACGCTTGATGACTCGTGGTGGCGACGACGTCCGTCCGGATAACAGAGGTCGCGGTGCTGACTTTTCTTGGTAACGCTCGTCTACGTAACTCACTGTCGCCGAATCGTATGGCTGGAAGGATTATTTCGTTTGAATGCTTACAAGTGTTGAAGAGTATTTTAAAATAAATTTGATTAACTTATATTGAGAGAAAAACAAAGTCATATTCCTTTTTATAAATTTAATTTTTTGTCTGTTTATTTGTTTGTTTTTTTTTTTTTTGTTTTTTTGTTCATAAATTGTCTGATAATTTGGAAAAAGAAAAAGTTTATATTGTCTTTATGCTAACTTTTTTTAACTTTATGTAAAGTTGAAAATAAAACAGTAATTTATTAACAATTATATTTTCATATTGCTATTACATTAAAATTTATTTTTTATATTGTTCAATATCTCCTAAATCGTTATAAAATAAAAAAAATTAATGCTTTGAATTTATCGATAAAAATTAATTAGCACATTTTTAAAAACTTTTATTTTTCAATTCTAAATTTAAGTAATTATTTTATTAAATAAAAAAAAAAAAAAAAAAAAAAAAAAATAATAAGATAATTACCTTAAAATTTTCCACCAAACTAACCGATTCCTGCGTCGCGCACATCGCCGGCGAAGCAGATCTCGATACCGGATCGAATTGATCGGTATCCTTCAGCACTCGAAGTATGTTCGTTGGATTAACGGGCTCGGGCAGTCGAATCGGCGTCAACGCAACCGGCGGACTTTTCAAGACCAACTTTTGCGCCTCTTCCATAACGCGCTTAAGATTCGCTTGATGTTTCAACGACCTGCGATTGTTGCTTTTGCCGATTTGCGAAGTTTTCACCGTTCCGTCGATTACCTGTTGATGATAATTAAACATTGCTTTTAATTTATTCGTTTTCATACGTTTATTTTTGCATTTAAAATATTTACTATTTGAATTCGACAGTACACTTTTTTTTTTTCTTTTTTTTTTTTTTTTTTTTTTGTAAAATGTTAAACATATATTATAGTATTTTTGATCGATTATTTAAATAAACTTATATGTAAAATCTATACATATTATTAAATAAAATTATTGAAAGTATATGCATAACGATTTTCTTAAATACAAAGTTATTTAGCATGTTGGTTAGTGTTATCGTTAAACTAACCTGCGTCCAGCGGTGCTCGGCTGATTTCAAAACGGCCAGTCGAGCTATTCTTTTCCATTTATCGGCGACGTCTTCGTTCTCCGGTGGCTGCTGAAGAAGATTCATTTCATCCATTGGATCGTCCACCGACGACGCGACTTGGAAATCTTTCATCAATCTTCTTTCCCAAACTCGCATCTTTTTACCCAGTATTGCTGAAATTTAATTAGCATTTAGGAATTGTTTTTTTTTTTTTTTTTTATAAGATTAACAAATTGAACTACTTTTTTTTTTAAATCAATATAAAATAAAAAAAAAAGTTAAATTTCTTAACGGTAATATCAAAATATTATCCTTATCCTATCTAAAAAATTTTACTATTTATCATAAAAAAAAAAAAAAAGAATAAAGAAAAAATTAACATTTTTATAAAACGTCAATTGTAATAAAATCGTTACCGCATCCAGTGGTATCAGCCCCACCGGTGTCCATTCCGTTTTTCTTCAGAATTTCAAGAAGCTCGCATCGCCATGCCGACAAGTCCGTTTTAAGCTCGTGTATGTCATCCTCGGTAACCGGCTCCATTTCATGCTCCGAATGAGCATTAACGACGTATCTCCATATCAGTGCTTTCATTACCGCCCCGTACCTGCGCAAAGTTATTCGTTTATTATTTTTTCTTCTTCCTTCGATTTACATGTTTTAATAAGAAAAATAACGTATTCGTTGATTTAATGCGTTAAAGATATTACATTCGTTCATTTTCATTTTCGAAACAAGACTCGATCACGAATCGTCAACAACGTACTTGTGCTCGCGCGCCCGCCTGCGTTTGCTGCTGCGATGAGATTCGCTCTTACGCTGAAAGCCGCACAACCTCAAGAACAATTTCGGATGCGGAATAATGTTGAAAGGCGGTGGAAGAGTTCCGCCCTCCTCGAAATAGCTCATCCACAATTTCGTTCTCGCGAATTTCCATTCGGTGTCCGCGTGTTCCTGCGTGCACGCAATTAAACGTGTGTCGATTTTTTAAGTTATCGGTATAAGTATTTACGAGTATACTTTTTAATTATAATTACCTCGATGATGGAGTAGCTGTTACTCATCATGGCAATTAAGAGATTTAGTAGCACGATTACGTTTATAACCGAATACGAGCCGAACATTAAAAGTCCCCAGAATCGCGTGTAACTTTTGATACCTTAACAAGGGCAGTGATATTTGTTAATTTATAAGCCGTTTTATTAAAACTTAAAATTAATCGAAGCAATCAATACCTGTAAGTTCGAAGCTTTCAATTCCAACGCCACCGAAACTCGCCCAAAACAAACTCTGACAGGATTCGAACAAGCTGCTAAATCTGCAAAAAAAAAAAAAAAAAAAACGAAACAAAGCGATCTAAACCATTTCTTCTCTTGATAAACTCGCTTGGCGTTCACTGCAACTTAATGTACATTCTTACCTTCGCCACCTGATGCAAGAATCGCTCGCGGGATCCCACGCGGGATCGGCGATGTCGATGTAACACTTTTTCCTTTCCAATTCGGCAAAGTACCAGAGTAATTGGTTGAGACCGCAGGCGAACGCGAAGAGCACCAGAGTGTATATGAAGAAGAATTTCACGATGTCGATGACCATTCGACCCAATGAGATCTTAAAGCAGTTTATTGTTGCGTTGAAAGTTTTTTTTTTTTTTTTTTTTTTTTTTTAATTTTGCAAGTGATTTATTATTAAAAAATAAAAAAAAAAAAAAAAACAAACAAAATACAGAAGAGAAAAACGAAAAATACGTACTTGCAGCGGTCCCAAGTGCGGATTGATACTGAAAAGATGAACGAGCTTGAGAGCGCTGAAAATATTCGCGGCCGCGAACAATCCTTCGGCGATCAATTGAGGATCGAAGTCGGGCCAGCGTTCCCGCGGTATCATCGCCGCGGATGCGTTCCGACTTATTTCCGTCGTTTGTTGTATGTAAGCGGCGACGCGCAGAATAATCGTCGCTACGTACAAAGAATTCCGCGTGAAGTCGATGAAGTTCCACAGATCGCGCAGATACGCGCGTAAACCGTCGACGTATACCTATCGTTATTCCGTTATAATTTTTTTTTTTTTTTTTTAAATCACAAAAGTGCGATTCGAATTTTGTAAAATGTCTTTTATCAATACGTTAAATTATATCGTAGTACCTCTCGCGTCTCTTCCAAGATGAAACCAACCACGTAAATAATGACGATGCACTCCAAGAACGTTGGACCTATTCCTCTTTGCTTGGAAAATCCTTCTTCCATCATCCGTCTGTCGTAATCGCTCCCAAACCACACAATTATTTCCTCCTCGAAACGTTGAGATACCAATATCAGTACCACTGGAAAGATAATACATTAACGCTTTATATATTAATTACAATAAATGCAAGAGGAGTTGAAATATCCAACAAAGAATATAAAAATATTTATAAATAGAAAAAAAAAGTAAACGGTTTAATAAGCCGAGAACATACGTAAGAAGAACAAATACGAGGAAGCGTGTACGAGAAATTTCATAAACGGTCGTCTCATCGTTGTTCCAATTTTTGAGTTCGGTAATAGAAAGTAAATTATACAATAAAACGGAAAGAGCAAAGCCGTTTTAATAATTATCCAAGCTCGCTGCGTTGTACTCATCCGTCGGAATCCTGGAACCCCTTCGTACCTGCGTTTAGAATTTAAATTCTGATTGTAGTATGCAAATTTTCCATATAATTCTCATATAAAATTAAACGAAATTTATTTCTTAAGTTATAAAAGTGCTTATTAACTTTAGCGATTAAAAATTTTATTATAACCGCTTATTTTTCATCATCGTCGTCGCTTCATCAAAACTTTGTCGTATAAAAATTTTTGTAAAAATTTTTGTCGTTACACATAACACACGTGCGATTAAAATTCGTTTTAACGTACCATATAGCAGCCAACAATTGTTGAACGTGTGGATGAGCGACGAATTTCTTTTGTCTGTACCGTATTGCTTGCTCGAGTCTGGCCAATGTTTTCGTTGGCTCGGATGAATGATCATCGGGATTGTAATTGAGCACGGTATTTAATTCGGAGGAACAGCGAGTTTGTTGGAGTAAGTCGACCGCGAATCTGTGAAATTAAAACCGCGTGATGTGTATAATGTAAATTTATTACTAGTAATTGGATTTCATTCGATGAACGTAAAATCTCTTGTGCATTATTGTGATTTCTGCTTCAATTGTTCAATTCCCGAACTATGATTATGAACTTAATATGTATATGTTTCGATGTATTAATTGCTGAACATAAGTTACTTAAAAGTCGAGTAATATTAAAAATGAATATGTACAATGAAAGAAATAATGTAATACTAAAAAAATAAAAAAATATAGGAAGAAAGAGAGAGAGACAGAGAGAGAGAGAGAGAGAGAGCGAAAGAGAAAAATTTTTGACTGACTTTTCCACCTGCTTTCGTAGCTTGAAATACTCAGAGCTGCTCTCGGGTTCGGCGACGGCTAGTTGTCTCAGCTCCCAGCTCAATTGGAAAGCGGTCATGAGGGGATCGGGTGAGCTCAGGGCTATTAAACTTGGGCTTGCAAGAGCTCGGTATTCCGAGATTCGCGTGCTCGAGAGCCTCAGAGGATCGCCTGTATACATACGTACATAAACACTCTTCTATATATATATATATATACATGTTTATGTATATAAAAGAACCAGTGAATTAATCATCAAAGTTAAGTGACGCAGCCGATGACGCGCGCAAGTATACTCCGACCGCGTCGACTATCGTCCAAGGTGACTCTTTGCATATATTTATATATATGTAGCTTTTATTTCGTTATTATTATTATTATATTCATTAACCGCAAAGGATCAGGCGCCAGAGGATCTAAAGCTCGTTTGAGAATTGAAGTCGCTCGATAATTAATTACAAAGACGAATAGCTTTTCTAATTTTTAAAATTAATTTACTCGTAACGGATCTTGAATAAAAATTTTATTTTTTAGATTTTCAGTACGATAAACCTAATTTTTACTAGCGAAAAATTTTATCTTTTACTTCAATAATAAATTTTATCCTTATTCGGTGTCCCATGATAAAATTTTTCCGAGTATACCTATTAAAAATAAAACGAGAAACATAATTTTTACAACTTAAGAGATATGTGTGTACATGTATCTTACATGGTAAAAAAAAAAAAAAAAAAAAAAAAAAAAAAAAAAAAAAAAAAAAAACGAGCAATAGATATTTCAACGATAATCATTAGTATAAAACGCACATCACAAGTATATTCATGTGTACCTGTTGCTGCGCGAAGGCAATCGTCGCATCTGCACCTGATTTCGTGGGGCATCGGCAAAGTCGCGCCGCGATCGAGCAGCAACTTCAAGATCTCGTAGTTGTTCTTTTGGGCGGCAAGTATTAACGGCGTCATGCCCGGAGGATAGCGAGCCAACGATGAGTCTACCTTCTGCCAACTGTGGATAACGTCGGTTTCACCTAAAACAATTATTGATCTATGATGGATTCAGTTTTTTTTTTACCTTCTTTCTTTCTTTTTACCGTCGATTGAGATGGGATATTGTTCTCACTTGTAATTGAGATTTTTTACAAATAAGATGTCAGAATACGCGATAAGTTGAATTAATTTTTTCTCATTATAATTTCGAGTATAAAAAAACATTAATTTAAACTCGATATTTACAAAAATAGGCGATACGTGGGCATTTTATTACCAGCACTTAAACTTATTACGAAATTAATAAAAAGAAGCGTTTTTTTTTTCACGGCAATCTATTACAATGACTTTACACAAATGCCTCATGATAACTAAAGAAATATTAATAAAAGATTGTGCACGATGAAACTTTGTTACAAAGCATTAATTAATTTTCAATTTTGATGATGAATTCAGTTGCATAGGGAACGATTTCTCAAAAATTGACAAAAAGTAAACCGAGAAGAATTCAATGCAAACTATTAAATTCGCAAGTTTCTTTTTCTTTTCTCCATCTCGACCAATAAAAAAAAAAAAAGAAAAAAAAGAGAGAGAATCAAAACAAAAAAAAAAAAAAAAAAAAAAAAGAAGAAAAAAAAGAAAAAATAGTTAATCGTTTGTCAACACTTACAATTACCACCGGCAGTTTCGATTTCGATATTTCGCATGAGTTCCTCGTGCTCGAGCAACAGTTCGACGGCCTCCACGAATTCTTGATTGATCGCGTGTAGAAGCGCGTCCTTAGTCTCGACGCCCATAACTATCAGCAATTCGACCATTTCTAAATTTTCCGACTCGATGGCCAGAGTCAAAGCACCACGGCCGAGACTGTCCACGCAATTTACGTCTATTGTTTTAGCCTGCGACGTTACAAAACATTTATTATATACATATAGGCTCGTTGATTTTATGGCAAGTGTCACATTCTAGTCCTAATTTATCAAAAACTAATTTTAGATAAGAACACTTTTAATAACTTTAATGGTAATTTAATAAATTCGTTTTGACTCTATTAAAAAGAAGAAACTGACAACCCTGACGCGATACATATATATATATATATATATATTAATGAAAATCGTAAAAATTAAAACAAAAAAATTTTTAATAATAATAAAGTAAATGCCTGTTTCGTGTAAAATTTTTTATTTAAACAATCTTATTTTACAAAGATGACTCCATCTGCAAAGTTACATAAACATTTCTAATCTATGTACCTCAATAACCAGTGAAGCCTTACGCTACCTATTACACGCAGTTTTCTCATCATTGGTATTAAAATTTAAAATGGATTTGGTCAGGAAAAAAAAAAAAAAAAATTAACATTACGTTAAGAAAAACTTGACGTTTTAAATATAGAAAGCGATATGTGCAAATGATAAATTAATTGGTTTATTTTATAAAAACGTTACTTTTCGTTCGCTTTTTCGAGAAATTTTTTTTTTCTAATTTTTATCCTACAAACAATTTTTCTCTCGTATAAGATCGAGTCGAATCAAAGAACGTCGATAAAACGATCCCCAGAAATTCCTACATCGTCAAAAGCTGCCTCACTTCGCTGCAATCGTTTTCAGTTTATGTAAAAAAAAAAAAAAGGTAAACCAATGCTTATTATACCCTTGAGAAAAAAAAAAAAAACAAAAAAAAAAAAAAACAAAAAAACCTAAAAAAAAATCGTACCGATGATTTGCTCGCGGTCTGCAGTATCCTCCTAACGTTGGATAAATCTCCTCTTTCCACGCACACGAGATACTTTTTCTCGTCAATGGTAAGAGATCTTGGCAATTGGAATCCATAACTGTTCGTTCGCTCGAATTTCTCCGGCGCGGATTCCATTTCCTTTTCGCGGCCCATGTTATTTTTTTTTTTTTTTCGTCCTTGGCTTTGTATCCGCTTTGGAAAGGTACACCCGCGCGCGGATCTTTCGCGCTAGTTATTTAAAAGCAAAATTATGGTAAACGCGTTACCGATATCTTTATTTACGTTCGTCGAGACGAGAAGAATTCATCGACGTAGCGTATGAGTATTATTATTATAAAGTTTAACGGAATATTTAACGTATCGAGACGACGCTCGAGCGCACGAAAATCCGACTGCCGATGCATCGTCACGCGTCCGCTCTAGTCTTTCCCTCGTCTTTTTACATATACACATATCCGATACCTATAGACGCATACGTAAAGCAGCGAGCACAGGTCGCGTTTGAGGATCAGGAGAAAATCGAATTAGCCGGACTTAACCGAGACCCTATTGTTTATTCCGGTGAGTCGTCGTAGTCGTCGTCGTCGACCGCAACGTCGCCGCGGGAACGTGCGCGGCACACATACATACGCGTATGTAACGACGCCCTTGCGATTTTTTTCGCTTAATTTGCTTAACCCGCCTCCTTTATTTACTTACTTTTTTTTTTTTTTTTTTTTTTTTTTTTCCTTCTCCCGGATATCTCGTTAGCAAAACGTCGAAGCACGTGCCTGTGTCTCTCGTGCGACCCGTTCATCTTGAACTCTGACCGACGACGTTTGTAACTGCGTCGAAATATAGAAGAATTTCTCGGAAGGATAAGGGAGCGAGCCCGAAGAAAGTGGGAAAAGAGGAAGGAAAATGTTCTACGGGAAGCTTACGCAGTTAGAACGTTACTACACCTACTACGCGAACGTCATGTTTATATGAAATGAAATTACATTCGTTTTCGAGATAATATAATGTTAAATCGAACAAATTTATACGGTTATCGGTCAAATTGATATTTATTAAATGAATAAAATAAAGTATGCGTATTTCCAAACATTGATTACTGTAATTTGTGTACTGCGAGTTATAAAATGTACATATTTGACAAAGGTTGCTTGTATACAACAAGCTTCCCGTACTATTTTATCCAATTTATTCTTAATCTGTCCGGTAGATTTAAATAAAAGTATCGTAGAATCTTGACCCAAATGTCTCCAATATATATATATAGTAAATATGTGTAATTTAAACTCAATAACATACTAATTAAAGCACACGAGCTTTAATTCCATTTTGACGATTAATTCTTTGAAATTCAGTAATCCTGATGGAAAATAATAAATTACTTCTGGCACAATATTACTATTCCATGCGATCAAGAATAACAAAAAGTTTATCCAGTCTATTTATAATAATAATCTTCCATATAAATTACTAAACGACTTGTGAGTATTTTAATTTTAATATATTTGGAAAATGTCAATTCTGAATCTAACATTTATTAAACCAAATTGTATGTCATCACATTCATCGTGAACGATAAATCGGCGTGATATTATTTGCAAACGAAATGTTTATTTCGACGAAACAAAACCATTTCTTCCTTGCTATTTTAAAACTGTACATAGATATTTTGATCTTCTTTATCACGAAGTAAATTTTTTTTCTCATTCATTTTAAAATAAAATTTACTCGAATCGCGGAACCAATTCTATTAGTTAAACTTAATGTTGAATATTTCAAAATATAAAAAAGAATATTCATGGGAAATTGATTTTGTCGCATCCATTGTCTATCCCATGCACCAACGAATCCAATGGTGGGACGGTTTAAGCCAGAGTTATTCGAACGAGTAAAAGATAGATAGACAGATAGATAGAGAAAATGAGAGTAAGAGAGAGAGAAAGAGAGAGAGAGAGAGAAAGCAACGCTTGCATTTTTTACTTGGAAGCGTATAAAAATTGGCGGTTTTGCGGCGCATTGGAAGAATTTTTACGTTTTGCTTTCTTGTTTTACTCGGAAAATGCTAATGCAATTATGCATATTTTCTTTTTTCTCTTTACTCCTTGTCAATTTCTCTTTAGGTGAAGAATATTCAACTCCTACTAAAAAAAAAGCGTTGTTGTATGCTCAATACACCTTACTTTTTCAATTTTTTTTTATTCAAGGATATCGTAATTTATATAATTCTGTGTAATAATGTGCATAACAATAATTTTTACCGTGAAATAATCTGTTACATGAAGTGAAAAGTAATTTTATTTATTAAAAACAAGTTACATAAATATTATCTCTAAAACAATGTAAATTACTATTGCGGTCGATTGCTTTCATTTTTCTAAATTATTTAATTCAGTGTTAAACTTTTAAAAAAATATGCATATGCAAATACAATGTTACCATTTAAAATTCCTACCCCAACAATGCTTTTAATAACATTAATATTGATTAACATTAATTAATCGTTGTTGATAATAAAACATTTTTCATTGAAAGTTAAAAATTTCCGTATCGTAAAAAGTGTCGATTCATTCATACCGAAGAAACGGAATTAAGAAATGAAACTAAATTCTGAAAGACTTTACCGAGAAATCAATATTATATTAGCGAACAATCCTTTTCTTTCTCTCTCTCTCTTTCTCTCTTTCTTTGTCTTTCTTTCCAACGAAAGAACGGGTTTCTTCTCGCTGGTAAACGCGTCCTATGAAAAAAAGCAAAAGATCAGGCCAACGGAGCGACAATCATATAATCGGTTGGAGGGAAAGAAAAAAAACAAAAAAAAAAAAAAAAACGGCGTGTCGAACGTCATCCTCGCGCATCTTCCATCATCATCACTCGCGAGCTATAATATCAGCCCGTCGAATCATCCCCGACAGGTTAGTTGTCCTCGGACGTTCGATCGAGGCTCATTGTTTAGAGACGATATTTTCGTTTCGTTAAATTGTTTCGAAGGATTAACGAACGACTGTGACGTAGGTGAGTCGAGGTAATCAATACGACGCGATGTATCGCTTCGTGTCCTTCGTAATGATCATAAATATATGCGCGACGTTGCTGGCGGTGGAGTGCAAAGTATCGAAGAAAATTTACATGCGACCGTTGAGATTCAAATACGTCGACAATGATCAGGAAACTTCCGCGTCTCATCACGAAGGTAGAGTATCATTGGTGGTGTATTTTTTATTAGTTTGTTAATAAGAAGAAAATTTTCTTTATATTATAATGTTTAAGATAAATTAAATGAAAAATTTTCTTTACCTTTGCTATCGAAAAGTTTTTCGTTTCCGTTGCGAATAAAACTTTTCCAATTTCTTGCCAATCCTATTGATTAAATTAAATAAATTAATCAACTTTAGCGACTTAACTGTAAAACTTTACATAATTACTATTAAAACGATACATCAAAACTTTTTTTTTTCTCTTACATTTAAAAATACATTTTAACGACGTTTAATGGAATCGAAATTTACGGTCATTTATTATTATTGTACGAAAATATGCGTCAAAATAAACAACAATTAAAAGTAAATATAATTTTCAAAAATCACAATTAATTATATGCAAGATAAATTGGATACAAGGTATAATATTACGTATTTTAAAGTATCGATTTATCATCTATTTATTTAAAAATTCATTTCGATCGCTGGGTGTAAATTGTTTTCGATAATCCTACAACCATTTTTTAAATAAGTACACATCAATTGCAATTAATTTTTTGATATTGAAACGAAATCGAAAATTCATTGTAATTCGTTGTTTTGTTTTAACGAAACAAAATTTCCAAATAATATGTAAATTTATATACCCATTATAAATTATCCATCCATTTATTAGTTAAACTTGTTTATTGCTTATTTGCAAGGAAAATTGTCGTAGTACAAATTGTTTTTTTTTTTTTTTTTTTTTTTGTTATTATTATTATAAAGAAAAACCCCATCACGACGATGAAAGCCACGCGGAGAGCGGAAAAATGGGACATCATGTCGAGGATCACGAGACGAAAGGACACAAAGGCCACGAGGTATTATATCTTGCTCGTATAGCGTTTTCGTTATGCCGCGGTTATATCGCGCCCTCAAATATTGAACTTGTCTATTGTTATTGCCGGCGCTGCAAATTTAATAAGTAATGGCGAAACTCGTACAATATTACGCGTTAACTTTTAAGATCGAGAAAAAGTTTTAAAGTCACCAACGCTCGATCCTCCTTTCATACTTGATGCATTATTCGGTAAATTTTACAAGAGTTATGTACCTTTTTATCCTTTTATCAATTTATGCATGCATCATATATGTATGTACGTATGTATTAAACGCTCATCAAAATAATCTACAGAGTTATAAAAGTTACCACGAATCGGATGAAGGAGAAAAACAACATTTAAATGAGACGGGTCACAAAAATCATTACGACGCGGAGAAAGAACACGACGGTGAAAAGCACGAGGACGAGGATCGTTATAAAGAGCGTCATAAAGGTGAAAAGGCGGAAAAGTCAGGTGAATTTGAGGAGGAGGCAAAGCATCAAAAAGGCCACAGTACCAAAGGCGAGCATAATATATTTAAAAAGGTTCGTTTGATTACGACATATAATTTTACTTTTTCAAAAATCTTTGTATTTATCTCATTATTGTTAAAAGAAAAGAAAAAAAAAAAAAAAAAAAATTTGATATTAAACATTTTTTAAATAAAATATTGCAATGGATTTCAGAACGAATACGAGAAGAAGCGCAATTTTTATGACGAATTTCACGAGGACGATGAGCAAGAAAGACACGGAGCTCGTCATAAGCATCGCGGAGGTAGTAAAGGTGGTCATCGTGATTCTGAAAGCGATAAAAGCGCGAAGCATCGGGTAATTTATTTATTTATTATAATTATAGCGAAATATATAATTACCGATGAAGAATTTTCCATACGCAAGCTTTACGATAGATTTAAAAGTATATGGGATTAATACTGCGGTGTAAAGTGTTTCAATTATAAATTTTCGTCTTTCGAAATTTCAGGAAAAAGAAGAAAATGAAAATAAATATAACAATGGTCATCATCGTCGTAATCATGAAAAAGACGATATTCACAATGGACATACGCATCGCAAAGAATATCGTGAGAAAATAGGAAACAAAGGTCTCCATGGCGATGGAAAGAAATGGTCGCATAAGCATTGAAAGAAAATCATTATTTGGAGATAAAATTTTAATTCTATGTAAAAAACAAAAAAAAAAAAAGATGTATATATATATATATATATATATATATATATATACATTTTTATTTAATAATATTTGAGATGCGACTCTTTGATGATTCTGACTTAAAAATTGTATTATAATTTAAGTTAAAAAATGATAAAATATTGTAAACATTACTTTCTACATTTTCATTATAAAATATAACAAAAAAGAATTATGAAAAAATAACAAACGTAAATTATTACATAATGATGTATTTCACGTAAATAATTAAAAACTTTTAAAATGAAGAATGAATGTATATAAAAATTGTTAAAATTCATTAATTTCAGCACAAGTATCGATAAGTATCGCCATTATAATTCGATATATTACGGTTGCGTTTTGCAACTATCGCACAAACTATATCCGGCCATTGCGAAATCAGCGTTGTATTAGCGACGAATGAAATTTCGTCCGATCAGCCGATTAACGATTTTCCTTGGTCAAAGTAAACGAAATAATGGCCGACACAATCTTAAATATACATATATTTATCGGAATAAATATATACATATAGTATACAAAGGCATCATAAATCGATTCGATTATAAATCCGTGATCGAGCAATTCTTTACAACGAAAGTGAAAAGAGCTGGCGTGAAATTGGTCATACTCGGTTAGAGCCCGAGCGTCAAGCCGATATACTTACTTTTCTTACTTCACCTGTGCCGTAAATCTTTTGTTCGCGCTCCTCATTGTTTAAATGGGAGGTTAACGCTTCGCGAATGCGTTCATTTCTTGTGCGATAATAGATAAATCCAAATTTATTTTTCTACTAATTGTTCCTCGCTCATTTCTATTATTAGATTTTTATTTAAAGCGTTTTAAAACCCCTTCTAATAAGTAGTGTGAGATTTATTTTTAAAAAAATCCACGCGTAATAATTATTTGCTCATTAAAAAAATAATATATCTTGTAAAATTGATGTAACGATGTCGTGTGAGCAAAAATTGAGTGTTCTCATTTTTTTTTTTTATTCGCATATTTATGCGTATAAATTTTTTAAACATATATTTATACGTATATTGATTTATCGATATATTACTCTTTTAAGCTATTCAAAAATTTATATTAAAATCAAAATAAATTAATTGACTATTTGTAAAAATATAGTAAAAAAATCTTCAAGTACCACAAAATCGTCAACTTCCTTGTTAAAGTAAAACGCGCTAAATTATAAAATAGTTGTTGCTCCTTACATAAAATTCTTACACAGTCAGCCATTATCGTTTCGGCGTCATATATTTTATAAGCTGCTTTTTTTTCTCCCAGATTACGTTTACATTGGCAATTTAGCCATTGTTAAGGGATAAAACTTTCAAAAGTGAAGGATTTTAAATTATTCGTCCCGGTGTGAAAATCGAATAGAATAAATAGAAACATTTAAACATCGTCAATCGTAATAATGACATAATTTCACCGTCGCTTTATTAACGAAACGAACGAAAAAATAATAATACGCGATGGAGCGTCACGTCAATTTCCGATTGTTCAAATCGGACTTCGACTGTGTTTGTATTCCGAGTCTTGTGCAACCGAGAGAGAAAGGAGGAAGCTGGTTACTGTGAAATTGTCATATCAATCGCGAACACGATGACTTATCCGATTCGTATCGAGGTGATATAATTACCGTCGTATGCCGGTGACTCCATTCAGTCGGCTTCCCGAACAGAAAGGATGACGACGTCTATCCGACGGATATTCGCTACGGCCCTCGTTCTATCTATGCACATGGTACATCGGCTTTTAATTTATTTTCCTTCATTTTTATTATCGTGGAAATAACGCCGAAGAGCTTTTTTTTTCCAAGTGTCAAAGTGTGTGATTCGCTTCGTGTTTGATAAACTTTTGTGATACCCCGAGTGTTTTAGTGCTACGAGAATTTTATGGAATGCAGATTCGTGTCGAAAATTTTGCTTAAAAACGATCGATAAAATTATTTACGTTTACGTTGGCTTACGATAGTTCAGTATCAAAATATTGAGAAAAATTAAATGAATTTTATTGATTTAATTTTTAATTGAATAATAATAATATTATTATTATTATTATTATTATTATTATTATTATTTCTAAATTGCAATTTTATAAATTCAAAACATAATTTTTTTCTATTCACTTTAAATTTAATAATAAAATAGAATAAATATTACAAACAAAAAAAATTATAAATAACCGTTCAATTTTAATTTATTGCAAAATATTAATATAAAACAAATTTGACAGATTTTACAGTGTTCAGGAATAACGCCAAATTCTCAATTGCAAACAACTAATACAATAACGCAAAAACACGAACAAAATTTTACAAATCAACCTTTGGACGCTACGACGTTATACCCTGAGAATCCTTACGTATTCTCAGTTGAAGATTATGATGGGCTGCAAGATGCGGAAAGCTTACATCATGCGTTATCGATCGTTGCCTATGAGCCGCAAAAAATTAATGCGAAAAAGACTAAGAGAAAAATTGCTAATCATGATGAAATAATAAGTAAGTAAAATTTTACTTACGGTAAACAAATTTTTACATTTAGTTTATATTGAATATTAAATTAAACAAAAATAGATTTATTATATCAAACATATCAAAATTTTAATGTTTATATAATGTCGAAACATTAAAATTTTTCAACAAATAATTTTTCTTTGTATCAACTAGCTGAACAAAACTATCAAAAACTAATTAAATTTTTTTTATACTCAGAGAAAAATACTTCAGCAGTCCATACAACAACTCCACTGCCACTTGAAAAAAAATATTACGAAGTCCCCCGCAAACAATTAAGAACTCAAGCGCACGTCAAACTTGATAGGGGATCCGAAGATATAAACGCATATAATACCGGAGAAAAAGCTTCATTGCTAAAACGAGCTCACGAAATAGAGCAGCAAAATTCGCGAACCTTGGAAATATATCACAATCAACCAACCAATAAATCGATGACGCCATCTTCGACCAGATTTATTGCAAAAACAAATAACGAAATCATTTCGACATCGCCGTTCTTACCATCTTGTACTTCACAAACACAAATAACGCCGTCAACAAATTCCAGCAAACCTATGGATAATTATCACACTGCTTCGAGATCCACAAATGATAAAGATACTCAGAAGGATAACCAAACTTTTAAAATTCAAGAGAATACACCCACAGTAAAGAAAAAACGTCATAAGAATCAAAAAACTCTGTCGATAGAGAAACGAATAAATTTTCAGCCGCACGAACTGATGCAACATCGAAACCAACATGAACATCAGCAAAATCATGATCAACGACAGCAATATCCGCAAAAGCAACGCCAAAAAAAATATCAAGATAAACAGCACCAACACAAGCAACAATATAATGATCAAGAACGTCAGCAACGCCAAAAGTATAATCTACATCATACTGAGCAAAATAATAATTTATTGGTAGCAAAAGATAGAATTCCACGACCTTTTTCTCTCCCCGCTAATTCTGTTTCAAACAAGGATGCATCAACTACTTCGAAGCGCTTAGAATCTTCAAATAAAGACATTTATCGATCACCAACAAAATTTATCGAACAAATATATCCTCAGCCAAAAGTATCAAGACAAAATAAACCTCGACATAATCTATTACAAGAATCTTTTGATTATTTAACAGATTCGTCAAAACCGAAAATTGATGGAAAACTTTTAAAACAAGAAGAATCAGTAGCATATTCAGTTACTCCGGAGGAACCACCAAAAAATAATCCATACTCAACGATACCTGTGAGCAGTCAAGAGCGAGACGTGTCATTTCAAAAAATTCCTTTGAGACACACTACAGTACGTCAGAATGTTCCTGCTGAATTCACCACGGAAGCTCCTTTGCCTATTCCTTTAGAACAAGTTGAGGCAAGTTCGATCATACCAAGAAAAAAAGAAAAATTTACTGCAAATACTATTCCTCGGAGATCTGAGAATGTAAATTCTCCAACTAAACGAGAACAGACGCGTTCAATTGTTTCAACGGGTCAGAAACAAATTTTTAAACAAGATACTTCAACTATACCAACTAAACAAGATCCTCCTTATTCTATAAGACAGGAAACTTTGAATCATCATGCTTACACCCCGAGACGTAACAGTCAACGTGATAGTCAAAATATACAAATTGAATCTGAAGAAATTCATTCAACTGTTCCAGCTAAACAAGCACCTCCGCATTCAAGTATTCCTTTGAGGAGAAAGTCAATTCATCAAAATATTCAACAAAACGAAAATGCCGCATCTCCAACAACGTTTGTAAAACAAAATATTGATTATTCGACCAGCGACAAACCGGTTTATGTTTCTAAAAATCTCACTAGACATCGCGGTGGAAAAAAATACAATTCAGCTGTTGTTGAAAATAACAATCATCAAAAACATTCACCCAGTCAAAATAAGCACAACGATTCTAATAAAAGCGTTTATAATCCTGATAATCGTCCTAATAAAAACGACGATGATGATAATAAAGGATATAGTTACAGTTATGTCGAACGTTACGAAGAACCGATTGAAGATGCATCGACAAGTCAGCAAGATCACACATACAAAGTGAAAGAAGACGATTCGGATTATCCAGAAAATGCATCGCAACAAGCTTACTCGGCTCCTAAACGAGTGATTTACAAAAGCGCAAATACCGATTATGATCAAGATCAAGTTCAATACGCGGAAGTTCAAGAAAAAGATGCCGATTACGATCAAACACAAGGACAAAATTTACAGCTAGAAGTAGCGGAAGCTCAGCATCGGCCACGCGGAGATAAGGAAGATCTGCAAGAGGAAGCCGATCATCGCCATAAAAAACATCACAAGCCGAAAAAAGAACATCGCGAAGAAGAAGGAGGTGCCGAGGAGCATCACGAAGGCGAACATCATGAACATGGCGAGAAGGGCGAGAAGGTGAAATTTCAATTATTTGCATGATTTTAAGCAACAATTTTTTGAAATAATCTATTAAATGAATTTATATTTAATTCTAAAATTTAAAAAATAATATAAGTACATATAATTACGGAAATTTTTATCCGTAACGTCCGCGTAACGTAAAAATTAAAAAGTAAATTAGTATAATTCAGATATTTCTGGAATTCATCGCGCACATAAATATCTTAACACCTTGTTCTTTTCTCATTCTAAAACATATCTCCTTAAATTTTCAATAAATTATATTTTACATTCGCTTTATTTTCACATAAAATATTATTTTTATCGAAGGGATACGAAGAATTTCACGAGCAGGAGGAGGGAGAAAAAGGACACCACGACAAAGAAGGTCACGATCACCACTACAACGAGAAGGAGGGCGACGCCAAGGAACACCACGACGAGGCCGGATTTCACGAGGAACACGAGAAGGGTGAAGAAGGTGAAAAGAAAGCGGCTTTCAGCGAAAAAGGAGATCACAAAAAAGGTCATAGTACTAAAGGCGAACATGTGATTCATAAAAAGGTAAACGAGCTATAATTTATGTCTCTATTGATTTTTATTACTCTTCAAAATGCAATAGAATATACTTTAGTATTGTACTTAAATTAAATTGTGTAATTTAAAAAAAAAAAAAAAAAAAATGTAAAAAAACTACACAACGCAATTTTCAGAACGAGTTCGAGAAGAAAACGGAATTCTTCGACGAATTCCACGAGGGCGGCGAGTTGGACAAGGATGGCGGCTACGACGAGGAATACCATCACAAAAAGGGCGGCCACTACAAGAAGGGCCACGAGCACGAAGATCACCACGAGAATAAACACGGGAAAAAGGGAAAGCACCATAAGGGCCACCATCATCACGAGAAGAAAGGTCACGACGAGCACGAGGGTCACGATCATCGTCGTCACCACGAGGAGCATTACGGTAAGAAAGGCGCTCACGAGGACGCGAAACATTGGCACGGCAAGAAGGGCGACAAACGTTGAGCTGCTTCGACCTTTCTACCTAAGATTTCGTCCTCAGCGCATTACTTACACCTCGAGCGAACTCATTTCATCAGGGAGGCTTATTTTCTCTCTACATTGTGTACTTCTATCATACGTATCGGAGAGGTGTATATTTATCATCTCTCTTGTGCACTAATTCGTTAAAATTTATGACAAATTTGAAAAAGTCGAGTAGCTAGTAAGAGATATCGCGATAACTATGTATTTATTGTTTAACGACTTATTTATTTGTTAATTATCTACATGCATGTGAATGTACATATATATATATATATATGTAGATGTCACGTATATGTCATGTACCTATACTATGGAGATGAGTTTGAGGATTGATGTTATCTTTATATAATTTTTTAACGTACGTCACAAATTGGACGCGATGAAAAATAAAAAAAAATTTTTTTAGTAAATTTTTATGTAATTGTAATAAAAAAATTTATTATTACAATATTGTTCAAACTGTAGCAGTAAATATTTCAAAATAAAATATAAAATAAAAAGTATTTAATAAATTTCGAATAAAATTTTTATTACCTTCTCTGGTTAAAAAAATAATTTTAATATATTACTTAGTTAAGGCCAAAAATATTTTTAATACATATAGAAAGTATACAGTCTGTCAAGTAAGAGCGTGGTCGTGTTAATTTATAAAAAAATTTATTTGATAAAACTTTCATATTTATATATACATTGTACACATTACAAACAATGATGCAATTCGGTCAATAATGTGTCCAGTCACCACCGGCGTCGATAATTGCCTGGCATCTCCGAGGCATGCTTTCTACTAATTTGACGGCGTATTCTAGTGGCAAGGATCTCCAGATCCGACAAATTTCGTAAGACAACTGCTTCAAAGTGTATGTGCGTCTTCCACGAAGCTTCCGTTTAATATATGCCCACACATTTTCAATAGGGTTTGCATCGGGCGACTGCGACGGCCAATCCAATGTAACGATGCCAGATTGAGTCTTCCACTGAGTACAGAGCTTGCTGCGGTCTTTAGGATCGTTGTCCTCCTGCAGAATCCAATCTTCATTTTTTGTGATGAACCATCGTTTGGCAGATGGCAGTAAAGCCTTTTTGTAGATTTTTATCATTTTCTCGGCATTTAGGTTGTCAGTAAAGAGGTGCAAAGTGCCGAATCCCTGCTTTGAGAAGCAGCCCCAAAGATGCACCTTTATTCCATGTTTTACGGTCCGCTGAACAAGCCTATTGGTGGAAGTTGACCAGGCTCGCGTGAGGACAGAACGTGCCCATATAGAACATTCATCAGTAAAAATGACATTTTCAAAATCTCTATCAATATTCTCATGCGCCCAAGCAAGTCGCTTTGTCACATATTTTTCAGTCAACAGAGGCTTCTTCATTGTGTTGCGCCATTTCAGATGATGAGTACGAAGATGGGTTCGGATAGTTTCGTAGGATATATCTAAACCTTTTGCCATTAATTTTGCTTGTTCTTGCCGCAGTGTTAAAGCAGGATTCCGCGAAAACAGATTCACTATTCTTTTTTCATCTTTTTTGTTCACTTTTCCTATCGAGCCACGTTCTGGTAAATCATCGACATTTTTAGCCACTTTATATGGCTGTATCCACTTCTATACAAATGCCTTCGACTTTCTCATATATTTAGCAGCCGCTGATTGCGACATTTTGGGACCTTTCGGGTGGATGCAAAGGAACACAGCCTCGTAGCGCGACGCGTACTTAGCACTCATGGCGTTTAACGTGATTCTCTTTCAAAAGATCAACGACAACTGAATCTTTGTTGACAATGCATCAAGGACAAAGCTTTTCTCTATCGGTTTGCGAAGGAATTAGAGCAAAATCTTTCATTACCTGTCGGTGAAGTCAACCACGCTCTTACTTGACAGACTGTAATTAACTTTTTTTTACTGGGCAGTACCTGAGAATCTAATTATGTCCCTATTCAAATACAGTTTAATAAAAATATTCGTTTATATTTTATAATGATCATAATAATTATTATAAATTTTAATTAAAATTAATGAAAACTTGCTGAAATAAACGAATGAAAAATATAAAAAATTATTTTTAAAAATAATTATTAATTTCATGTAACGGAGGGTTAATATTTAATCGAAATTGCAAATAATAAAGTTAAGGAATCCTTAGAAAATTTTTCTGAAATATTATAAACAAGCTAACTCGAAAATTTTACATTATTAAATTCAAGCTCGCGTATAACTTTACCGATAATAAAAACCATAAATTCGTGCGCAAGATATTAAAAAAAAAAATAAATAAATAAATAAAAAAATAAAATAAAATAAAGGCGTTACAAAACTCATTCGACATTATTGAAAAAATTAAACATTCTACTCGACTTGTTTAACTAAAAAAAAAAAAAAAAAAGAAAAAATCAATTTTCGCGATATCATTTAACCAGCAAAGAAATAATAGAGTAACGGCATTGTAATATTACCATATAATAGGGAAAGAGTAAGAAAGTCAATATAAAAACAGACGCACGAAACACCAAATTAATTTTCTGTCAGTACATCGTTTATACCCACAAATGCAGCTGTTTTCCAGCTGTATAAACGAAGCCGGCAAAAATAAATTTTTAATATAGATACTTAAAATAAGCCTAGCTTATCTCTTCCTCTCGCTCTCTTATACCTATAACACGTATACACAGCAGGAGTTGTCTCGACACAGATTTACCACGTTTATAGCCGCGAGAGCTTAACCGGGTGAATATTAAAAGTGTCGGAAAGAATAGAGAGAGAGAGAGAGAGAGAGAGGGAGAGAGAGAGAGAGAGAAAGTGCAGAACGAAGGCCTTTAATGAAAAAGATATCAGGCGATAAGGCGGACGGATACAATAACGAGACTTGCGCACACGAGACCAAAGCGTTTGCTTGCGGCCGTGTAAAAGCGCTCGTTGCGGTTTTCCTTAATCTCCTCTCTCTCTCTCTCTCTCTCTCTCTCTCTCACTCGATGTAGATCAAACTAGCCGATGGGATAATTGAGCGGACGCTTGATGGAATCGAAATTTGCGCCCCCGTATGTGTGCCAGTGTGTAAATGGATGCAAACACAGGTTACGATACAAAGTGTAAAGCCACACGCGCTTAGAGCGCGGAGGTGGTTTTGGTAACGATTACAGTTCCGTGAATTGACGGGATTTGACGCGTTTGTTTGTTTTCTTCTTTTATTTTTTTTAATCTTTCATTGACTTTCATTAATTACTTAATATTAGATTAGACATTGATAAATATTTCGTTTGTCTTCTTACTCTATTTTTCACTTTTTCTGAACATAATGAATAATTATTGCAATTTATTGCTGAAAAATTCTTAAGTTGCGACAAATTGTTAACTTTTCTATTACCTTTTCTAATTTTTGACGATCGATATTCAATAAAAATAATTTTCAATAAAAAAAAAAAAAAAAAAGAAAAAGAAAAATTTTCATTGACGCAAAAAAAAAAAAAATTTACTAACACATCATTCAATAAGTCCCGAGACTAACCCAGAGATGATGCTAGTAGTACCAAACTGGCCACGTTTCCATAGAGTTCGAACCTTTACATGAAACGTGTAAAAATTTCACGTCGATCGGATCATAGACAGCAGAGTTATCGAGGTTAGAGTAAAGTCACTTTGTAATTTGTTTGAAAAATGGAAAAAAGCGAGTTTCGCGTGTTGATAAAACATTGTTTTTTAATGGGTAAAAACACCGTAGAAGCCCAGCAATGGCTTGAAAAACATTACCCGGACTCTTCTCCATCCAAACCAACGATTTGTCGTTGGTATGCTGAGTTTAAACGTGGTCGTACGGACACAAACGATGCGGAACGTTCGGGTAGGCAATTGGAAGCCGTTACACAGGAAAATGTGAGTGAAGTGTTAAAAATTGTAATGAAAAATCGCAAAGTGAAGGTCCGTGAGATTGCAGAAATGACACAGATATCATCTGGAAGCGTATTTACAATCCTTCATGAAAAATTGAGCATGAAAAAGGTTTTTTCCAAATGGGTGCCGCGATTGCACCAATGCACCATGCCACAAGTCCATGAAAACAATGGCAAAATTGAACGAATTGGGCTTTGATTTGCTTCCCCGCGCCCCGTATTCGCCAGATTTAGCCCCCAACGACTACTGGCTCTTTGCTGATCTCAAAAAAATGCTCCAGGGAAAAAAATTTGGCTCGAATGAGGAGGTCATTGCCGAAACTGAAGCCTATTTTGAAGCAAAGGATAAATCCTTCTATAAACATGGTATAGAAATGTTGGAAAGGCGTTGGAAAGATTGTATCACTCTAAAAGGAGATTGTATTGATGAATAAAAATGATTTTTGAAAAAAAATGTTGTTTTCGTTGTTAGTCTCGGGACTTATTGAACGATGTGTTAGTTAACGACATGTGCAAATAAATAGTGCCAATTTTAACATGTAAAGTGTTCTATAACTTTTCAATTTTCCCTTAACACCGTAAACTAACGACAAAACAAATTAGTAAAATATTCAGCATTAAAACCAATATTCAAAGTATTAAATTAGCTACGAAAATTGACTAATTACAATTGCGATTATTTTTGTCATAATTTTTTATTAATTTAAAAAAAAAAAAAAAAAAAAAAAATGTTAAAAATTATGTATGAATTTTTAAAATTATTTTTACCAAAAACTGATTGTTTTTTTTATTTGCGACATTACATCCAACTTTTATTTTGTGCCTTTAACAGTTTCATTATATCTACCGATTTAAAAACACAACGGATCGAACATAAACGAACGAAAATTCCAACAAATTTATACATTCAATTAAATGTTATACTACAAAGCGTCGCTTTAATATTTAAATGTATAAAGTATCGCGAACATTGCGCATTCTACGATAAATTTTTATCATCGAATTATACGATACGCATTCGCCGTTTTAAATGATGAAATTATCCGCGAGTACATACACTCGTACATAAGAGCGTTTTCATTAAAAAACACTTCCGAGGTAACGCCGATAAAACGATCGATTTCAATTGTCTTCGATCGCGCTTACGTTCCTTTCCTTTCTCTTTTAACCTAAACAGGCAACGTTATGCGACCTCCACCTTTACCTTCCTCTTCGCGATAAAAGTCCACCTCGGATCTGTTATTATTAGTGCTACTTCTACAACGACTGCACTCGTTATTATTACCTCTTCCTCATTGTTATCGTCCTTATTATTGCGAGATGTTCTACTCCCTCGCGTAGTATTACGTTATAGAAACTCTCGAGAAGTAGAAGGAGAATAAGAGGATGATGATGATGATGAAATAGAAAAAAAAGGATTTCTTCCTCTATGAGAGAATCGAGCTATAATAAAAATCGACATCCGCTGTATATATATATATATATATATATATATATATAGGATGAATCTATACGTCAGCGATCCATGGGGAATTCAACTTCTTCGAAATTTTCATTTTGTTTCCACTTGTTCGGCTTGCTATATACTCACGGACACGCGTGACCGGACTTGGGGATTATCTTTCCTGCGCGGCACTCCAAGGTAAATGAATACTATCGGTTATCGCGCGGTTTCACGTTTTATTTTTCTTGCCGCCTGCTTTTATGCTCCTTTATTTATCCGCGTCGCCTCGCCCGCTTTCCTTCGCCCATTGTAAGAGCAACAGTTTTCGATTATTTATTGCGCTTTTCTTTTTTCCGGCGTCTCCCCTCTTTTTCATCACACGTGAGGCGGTGAAAGCGAAGAGGGGGAGTTTTATTTCCAATGGCACGCGCGCATTTCACGACGTGTTTTTTTACTTCTTCTTCATCGAGCGGTCGATTATACACGTGGACACGAAAAGAGATGGATTATGTATGGGCAAAATTTTATATTATATTTATATGTTGGTGGTTAGCGAATGTTTTCGATTATGAAATATATTTTTTAAAAGTATCTTTATCGTTCTATTGTTATATACATTATATCGAAGATTTTTTATAAAGAACGAAATATTTTTGGACAAATAAAAATATTCCAAAATAAAAAGTATACTTTTTTAAACGCTTTTAAAATTCATTGCTTCAATGGGAACAAACGAGTGTTACAAGTAGTCACAGAAAAAAAAAAAAAAAAACACAGAATAACAATTTTAAGCCATTCACCGAACTACAAATACTATATATAAATTCATTTTTGTTAACGATGAAAACGAGAAAGTATTTTTATAATAAATTCGGTATGCAAATTTTACGAGGTAATAACGTTTTGCAACTTTGCTCATCCTACACTTATGAATAACTTACGTTACATTTAGTATGTAATTAGGTTCTGTGATATTTTTATAAATTTATTATAATGAAACTTTATCAAAGGTAAAAGATTTTGATATGTTATACATTAAAATTTATTATAATATTTAAAATACTCCTATATTATAATTTGTAATTTGACAAACTCAGAATAAAAAAAAAAAAAAATAATAACAAAAATTTAAAATAATTCAGTCTACAAACTAAAATTATTCTTTTAATTTCATTAATCTACGAATTAACAAAACTATCGATACTTTTTAACAAAAAAGAATTTCAAATCTGATCAACCGGTGTTGAAAGTAACGTTCAAACGCAAACGTTTCCGTGCAACAATCAGATCGTAGCTCGCGTACTCAAAGTCAAGATTCGCGTGTAATTAGATCCGTTAAAAAATAAAAGAAAATATTCTCAAAGGAGTATATCGTGGCTATAACAACGCGCGCACATGACCGCTCGATTTTTTCATCCTCGGCGATTTTCACACGGATTTTTACGAGAGTATGGAGATCGACACTCGTCGAAAAGTAGAAAACGCGCAACCCGTTTACGAGAAGTTTTTATAAAAAATATATATAGAACTCGGCTCTTAATGCATTTACGAGAGAAAGAAAGAGATGGCCTACGTTATGTATACGACGCTTTTTATTTCTCTTTCCTTCTCTCTTCTCTACCTCGGACTTTTATATGCAAATACTCATATGCGTATGTACGTGCGTAGCCGACATTACGATCATTTGAATTTATAAGAATCTTTGGAGTTATGTGGTCCAAAAGAAACATAACTAAGTAAGAATGGAGAACGCGCGCGTTGGGGATTGAAAAAAATAGAGTCGTGAATGGAAAGAGAGAGAGAGAGAGAGAGAGAGGAAAAACGAGGGGAGAATATTATATATTTCTTGTTAGTGACAAAAGTTATCGCGGAGCCGATTGCTACGAAGCTGTAAAAAGTTCCGATACTCTAATAAATATTGGATAAAAAGTATATCGTCATTGCGTTAAATTTATAACCTAAAATCAAGCTTATTTTATGAAATAAAAAATAAAAAAAAAAAAAGAAAGAAAAGAAAAAGTAAAAGAAAATGAAAAAGTTCGCTTATTTTATTGCAATATTCAAAATTTATTTGTAATATGACTTATTATCTGGCAGGTAAGTATCGCCGTAAATTTCATATAACTTTTTCGGTCTGCGTAAATGTTAATAAATTTATTCTTCACAAGTAAAAACTACGATGAGAATCAATAATTTTTGCTCTTAGAATTTTTTATGAGTTGTGTAACTTTGTCAATGAATACAACGACGAAAATACTATGTATAAGCTAATATAAATATTTTAAAAATTAAAATATATTGAACGCACGTTTCAAATTATAAAATAATGATAACATGGACTGTAACGCTTGCTTCCCATTCATTTCAGTTAAATTTATAGATAACGTGTATGTATGTGTGTGTGTGTGTGTGTGTGTGTGTGTGTGTGTGTGCGCGTATGGATTTTAATTGCAATTTATTTTCAAATTAAACTAGTTTCTCCCACGTTATCAAGTTTTATCATTAAATTGTGCCACAAACAAAATTGATATAATAAAGTCTCTCTTTCAGTAATTTGTTCGAATCATTATATTTTTATTAACGTCCAAAATATTTTATTTTATAACAAACAATGTCATCGAATCGACATTAAAAATACAATTTTAAGTAATTTTTTAAATTCAATCGACAAAAACGCACGGCAAAAGTTTGAAAAGCTCGATCGCACGTTGCTTACAACCAAACAATTTCGCCCTCGAAGTCAAAGTAATAAAAAATAAATAAATAAATAAATAAATAAATAAATAAAATAAAAATAAAAACAACGGGCAATCGAAAAAATAGTAATTCAATAAAAAGCGCAACTCGACGTTGACGAGATATATCCACGCGGCATTAACCAATCACCGATGTCTCGTTCGCGCTTAACAAGTCACGTGGCAAACGCCCGGGAAAATTGAGCGAAAACAAAAAATTAACACGCGCTATATACTCAAAGCCCGTAAGTTTTATCCCATTTTCCGATTCTATATTGCTTTACGTAGATTTCGACTAGCACCGGTGGGGACGAAGAAAAAAAAAAAAAAAAAAAAAAAAAGCTGGTAAAAAAAAGCCAACGACCCTGGATAACGCATATTACTTTCCCTTCCAAAAGCCGATCCTTATCACAGCGAATGTGGGAGGTTTTCCCTTCGGCATGAGTCGAGCGTAATTAATTTAACGAAATTGCCGACCCCTGATTACCCCGTTTTCTAACTCCTCTTCGACGACGCGGTTGCGCTTGTTGCCGTCGTCGCTGACGTCGACGTTGAGTTTGTTTCGTTTTCTATTGTTGTTTTCGTTCTCGTCGCTTTGGCCTTTTGGTTTTCCTTTGTCTCAGGAGACCCTCGGGCAATCGGCCGCGGTTATCGTCGAAACGTTCACAGTTTCCCTGGTTTTTGCTTTATGGACGCCTTTTTTTTTATTTGCACTTTTAATAGGTTAATACACTGGAACGTGTAATCGGTACTCGAGATGTGGTATAACAATTTATTACGCTGAAAAAAGATAATGTTAATTAAACGTATAATAGTTGAAATTAAGTAAGAAATTTTAAGTCTAAAGAAATCTGTGGGTTTTGATGAGAAATTTAATAAATTAAACATAATTTAATAACTTTTCGGTAACTTACATCCGTAAGTAGTTATATGTAAAATCTGGTCAGACTACTCATTATACATATAATACGGTATATGAACAAAATTATCAAATTGATAATATATATATATATATATATATATATATATATATATATATATATATATATATATATATGTGTGTATGTGTGTGTAAAATAAATGAGAAAAAAATGAGGAGGGTGTGAGGGAAAGGTTTGATTAAACAGACACGGGAATTCCCGTTAATAAAACGAAACTTGATTCGGCGTAAAAACCCTCACGGTTTAGAGGGAAACGCCAAAGCAAGCTGACTCTTCGTGCTTCTATTTATTGATAAATAAATTAATAATACAAAAATTTAAGACAAGCACATTAACTAAAATCGCGCGTAAATAAAATATCGTAAAAAACGGACGATGACGTACATACGCACACTTAAGACTAACGCTTACCATGGGTCACGTGAACACGAACAGTATACTTCTACGCTAATTCAGTACAGTTTTAAACATTTACACGCTAAACTTTTTCGTTGCAACTTTTTTATTGCGATTGCTTTCGTCGAGTAAATTTCTTGAATTAGATCATTTTTTTTTTTTTTCTTTTTTTTTTAAATAAAATAAAAAATTCGATATTTTAACAAGCATAAATATCAATTTCTTTATTACTTATTTTAATCAAAATTATTACTGAGCATTTAAATGAGTAACTCTTTTCAGTAAAATACTATTTACCCATAAAATGGTTAAGAGCATTTAAAATTTATGTTTGTCTTTCCTTCGTTACCAATACCTCTTCTGTTTATGTCCACATTATAAACGTGAAAAAGAGAAGTTCTGTCCCAATGTTCTTACTTCAATCAAGCTCAAAAAAATAAATAAATAGAATAAAAAGAATATATAGATATATTTAATTTTAATTAAATAGTAGATTACAACAATGACATTGAAAATTATTATTGGATATTGATTTTAACAATGTAAATTTTAATTATTCAACATTGTGACATTAAATCTTTACTCGTTTGATAAAAAATTATTAAAATTTCAATATATTATGCAATATAATATTAATTAAAGTAGAATTTAATTCTAATTAAATTAGAATCATAGTCTTACATGATGTTTAATTTCTAGTTTTTATTAAATTGTTTATTCTTAAAAGATAAAATAAATTATACTTCAAAAAAAGCTGTATCACGTTTTTAAGAAATTTCATTTCTCGAAATTATAATTTAATATAAAAAACATGCGTCATTCTGAAGATAAAATGTAACAAGTAGTTTACTAAGCTTATTTCATGATAAGACATAGAGATTATTACAACGACAAGTTTGTCAACGCCACTAATTTTCATTCATATTAATTAGTATTTCGCGTTAATCAGGAAAAGTTTTAATTATTAATAAGGAGTTGAACAGTAAGATCTAAGACAATAGATATTTCATACAAAATCAAACTTAACTTTCAATGCTTTTAACTTCGGCAAAAGTTTACGATATAAAAATTAATAAAAAGTTTATTGTCGAAATATGTGAAATTTAATACCTGATATAACATTTGTAAAATGAATAAAAAATTAATTGATATAAACTTTTTTTACGCTAAGGGATATTACAAAAGTTAATTTAATATTCACACCGTTACTTACCAAAATTTTGTTAAACCCAACATCCATCATCAATTTCCCAGCGCGTCGGTCCCATTTGGCAAGAGCGAAATTGAACCAACGGCTAAAAAGAGAAACACATTTATTTTTTTTAAAACGAATAAATGATACGGCATCGTCGAAATTGTAAAATTTCGCAAACATTTAATTCGATTTCGAGCACACGTTTAATTCGATATGTAAAGGGTAATCATTCAAGTAGATTGAAGAGCAAAATTTTCCGAGTATAAAAATTTTTCCGAATAACCCACAAACCGTGAAGTAAATATCTTACCTTACCGGTGGCTGCATATTCCACTTCCTTTCTCCAAGTATACGTATTTCCTTAACTCGGGAAAACTTATGCACTCACCGAGCGAAGATAAAAGGATGAGACGAGTCGCTCGGTCGTTTGTTTCATTCGTCAATGGCAGTTTCTCGTTCCTTCGTCGTTGAAACGTTAAAATATGTGCGGCTTTAATTAAAAATAACGCGAAAAATAACGTTATTTCTTGGCTTTTCATCGTTATTGTATTTGTCAATTTTATTCACGAGCAAATCAAATGGAACTTTGTTCCATGCAAGAATTGTTGTTAATACATTAATCCGTAACGATAATTTTGATAAATAAATGTACGTTTAAAAGAATTTTCACAATTGCGTATTGATTTAAATTATTAAAACATTTTACAACTAAAACCTAAACCCATGACGCTTTTTTCTCGAAATTTCATCTTGAATACGAAAATAACGCGAATTGACTTTTTTATGACATGAAAACCATGTCTTTGAATAGTTTTTGTCAATAAAATAGTACAAAATTTTCCGAATATTAAAGAATACCTTAAATTACTTTTTACGATATGTGACATTTAAAATTTTTTCATTATCTTTAAGTAAATGAAAAAATTCTATAAATGCGAATCTCATACCGCAAATTGAATAAGCATTAAAGCATCGTACCTCTGCTGTAAAATCTATAAATTTTAGTGCGCTTTTCTTATTCAACTTAGTTCATTAATAACTTAAACGTACGTAAATTTAACTCATCACAAAACCGATTATCAACCTTCCAATGCAAACTTACTATCCACCTCTGTAAGCTGTACGATCAACAGGTTAAATGAAAAAAAAAAAAAAAAAAAAAAAAAAAAGAAAGGAAATGCAGAAGACGAAAGGTATACATGGGCTTCTATCGTCGTACAGCGCGTAGGCTGTACGCAAAGAAAAGGACAAACAATGAAGAGAGAAAGAGAGAGAAAGATAGATAGAAAGATAGATAGAAAGAGAGAGAGAGAGAGAGAGATAAATGCGCACACACTAGAGGCGAAATTGCGCGCGCGGGTTTACGAGGGGATGAAAGAGAATCTCGCCGGCGACGAAAAGCTCATGCGCTGGGCTAGCGCGCGCTTCGCCGTATATAGAAAGCGCCGCTCGACTCCGTCTCGTCATTCACGCGCCGCGAGCTGCTGCACTAGGACTTCCAAACATACACATATACATATTTATATATATATATATATATATATATATATATATATATACACACACACACATATATATACATACATACATACATAGAGAAACACTACACCTTCGACGCGCCTTGATCACTCGATCGACTGATACTTTATTTCGTACGGCACGTATCTCTCACGTAAATCAACGCAAGGACCGAAGGATTTGTTTTTTATTTTTCTTTTTTTTTAAAGAAGTTAGAAAAGAATAGTCCTCCGCGCAAACGGGGACGCGAGTAAGGATCGTTTTCCTTCGAGGAAACACGAACGCGAGTGAGAGCTGCCTCGGAGGGCTGACGCAGGAGCAACAGGTGAGCTGCTTATTCTTTCTCTCTCTCTCTCTCTCTCTCTCTCTCTTTCTCTCTTTTTCTCTCTTTTTCTCTGCATAACGATTGCATTCTCCCTCGATACATACTCAGAAAAATCAGCACGATTTTTTTTAATGTGTCGCAAGCCGTTGCATTTCGATTTTATTGGCTTTCCGGGCATTGTGAGACTTTACGATTTCGATGCGCTACGTCGATTTGGAAAAAAATTTTATGCGGAATGGTGTAAGGACCGATACTTTATCAAAACTGAAATATTTCTCTAATGGTGATTTTTATTTTTTTTTTCCCTGTTTTTTTTATTTAACATTTTCAATAGTTTTTTTGCAAATTATATCATCGCATCGTAAAATTTGTTATATAAAATACTGTGAACAATTTGCCTATTTTTTATTTTTAACAATCTAATTTTATTAAATATATACTGTGAAAAAAAAAAAACTAATAAAAGATGATTAAATGCATATGAGTAATTTGTAAGCATTCCAATAATGTCAATAAAAATAATTAAAAATTATTAAAAATTAAAAAAAAATAAGTTTTAATTCAATTTTGTTTCGTAAAGCAGTATTCTATGTTCTGAAAAGTTTGTTATCGAAGATTTCAATGCATTAAAATTATTGTTTTGGAAAATATTTTATGATAAATATTAATATTAATCGTAACCAACAAATCTTTCTCAAATTTTTTCCAAAGTCCCAAAAAGTAAAATCAAACGCCCATTAAAAGTGGATGTATTTTTTTATTTATTACAGCAATTAATAAAATGTTCGCTGTTTCGTTATTACCTAAGAAATTTTTCATTGTAATTATACAGATAATTAGACATTTATATGATGAAAAAATATTACACGAATAAAATTCGAGTTCGCACCACTTTCTGACTTTCTCCTCTATATATGTATACATATTCTCATAAAAATTTAAGAAGCTTACAAAGTTGAAATGTAGTAAAATTATTGGGTACTTACGTAATTAAGTTAATTGTCAAAGTCATAATTTTTTTTTACCCTTTAAGAAATGTTAGTGTAATTTTGTCGATAAATTGTGTCTTATGCCGAGCTTTAAATAATAATTGCGCGAGTAGATTAAAATTCGTCGTTATTTTATATTATGATAAAATTTTTGGGTGAAAAAATTAAAATATCGTTCGATAAATGCATGAAATATTTTATAATTTTTATTGAACATTGAATTAATTTTTTTTACTTATAACAATATTTTATTAACGCCACATTTTATTGCAATTTATAAAATATTCAAGTAAAATTATTATACTCATAAGTGAAAAATACTAATTCTTTTTTTTTCGTTCAGTAAGGGGGAAAAAAAATTGTTTTAATATGATAAAGTAACCGAAATATTTTATTCGATGAAAAAAAAAGAAAAAAGTTTCGAGATACTAGAAATTGAAAAGCACTATGTTTTACAAAGTAAGTTAGATTGGTTATTTTAGTAGAGTAAAATGTAATAGTCAATATGGAATAAGAAAAATGCACAAGACGTGCATTTAAAAATACGAAATTTATATATTTTATTATGTTTAAGGCTAGTATTAGAAAGAGTATGTGTTTGGCATTTCATTCGAATGAATTTTTAGAGAAGAAATTGAAAATTTTGTTTATGGAACTATATGTTTCTTCATACGATCGATGTAGTTATAAATTCCGTTAGCTTTAAAGTTATCGAAATTTTAAAAAAAAACAACGAAAACAATTGTAAAACGTAATTTTATTTTTTTACCTTTTTTTTCTTTTTATCAAAAACTTCTCAGCAATTGAACCAAGAAATATGCATCGAATAAAATATCATAAGGAAATTAAACGAGAGCAATTAATTAAGTAATTTTCTTAGAAAGCAAACAAGCATCATCGGCAAACAATATATAAGTTATCGTCAACGAAAAGTTATATATAGATATTCTATGTATACCATACACATAGAGGAAAAGCCGATCAATCGCCAAACGCTAATCACACCTCCGACGTGCCAGTTGCGCTCGAGCGTAACAATTGACGATTCGACAAACAAGCCATTGTAACCGATCGGTTCGCCGCGACGAACCATCTCTCTAATTTGTTTGTTTTTTCTTATACAATTAGCCTTTTCTTTATTATTATTTTTTTTTTTTTTTTTTTTTTTTTTTTTTTTTTTTTTCATATTCTCGCTAACCGATGATCGATCATATTGCAAACGATATATGTAACGGAAGGAATACTTTAATTGTAAATGCGCGTTATTATTTTTTATCCGCAGATATTCTTGAATTTAAGCTCGTATACTCGTTGTCTCTGCAAAAATAAACTCGCTTTATCCGAATTCCCGTATGTGTTAATATTCGTGAATTTTCCAACAATCGTTTATTATAATATCAGGTACGATTTTTCCATTACCGCGCACTTTATTACGCGGATATATTCAATTCGATGTGATCGGTGACTTTTAAGAATATCAAGCAACGTCGTTGTGTAAAAGTTGAAAAATAAAAGTGCGTTGCGCTTATACTTACTACTTAATTATCTGTTCGCACGCGCATGTTAGGTCACGACACCTGTGAACCTTGTATAGTTCTTTGAACGCTGACCATTGAGATTGTGAGAGACAATTTACGGGGTTTAATTAAATTTTTTTTTTTTTTTTTTTTTTTTTTTTTCTCTCTAACGCAATGCCCGCAAGTTTTTGTCTCGCGGTTAAATTTACTTAACCGAAAAGTTCTAATTATATCGCGAGGTTTAATTTTTTAAATTATTTTGAAAAATTATATTAAGAGATACTATTTTTTTTTCTTGAAAATTCAATTTTAATTAAATTCACTTGTCACTTGTCCTTAAAATAGATTATTGTTTTTTATTCTGAAAAAAAAAAAAGTAAATTTACATCCAAATGCTTGATAAGTTAAAAATTTTTATAAGCGAAAATAAGTGATTGTTTAAAAATCGGATAAATAATCGTTTTAACTCGATTGTCAATACTAACAATAAAAAGTGAATTGAATTGTTGCGAATAACGTACGATGCAATCATTATGACATAAAGGATAAATATAATAAATCGAACAAATTTTATCATTGGATCGATAATAACAGCGATGCGCTGATATTAATTCGTTCGTTTTGCAATATAAAATATTTTCATTCCATAAAATTTTACGCCGCATTATTATGAATTATATTATAAATTAAATTTTTTTTTTTTTTTTTTTTTTTTTTATCAGCGAATAAAAAAGATTTTATTGCCCTGCGCTAAAAGGCATAATGTCTTTTTATACAACAAATTTAATGTTATAAGTTTCGTTGATGCTTAATTTATGTATATTGTATATTAAACGAAAAAAAAACCCTTACAATATATTTTAATTCAACTTCATAAATAGCGAATTAAACATAATTAACTGTTTTTCTTATTAACATGCAAATTCTCTTTTTTTCTTTTTTTTAATCTTCGTCAAACAAAATCCCGCAGTACTATCGGATATTAAAATCGCGTCTGTCCTGTCGCTGTCTTATACTACTTATACCGCGCTCCAAAATCAACGACGCTTGGGCTTTTCTTCTCCGCTAAATACTTGCATATATTTAAAAAATATTTTCAAGCATAAGGTAGATTATTAATAAGAAAAGATGAAGGAAAAAAAAAAAAAGTCGGATTAAGCCGGCCTAGTTACGGGAACGATAAAGGGGGAAAAAAAAAAAAAAAAAAAAGAAAAACGAAGCTAAGAAAAAAATTAGTCGGCGTGAACAATTCAAGAGAACATAATCTCGGTGATGAGAGTAAATTGCGTTACGAAGTCTGTTTGCGGCTTATGCGACTTCATCGTCCCTTTCTCTTTTTACATATACGGAGATTTGTATCCACACGAGTGTGAACGGGAAGAAGTCGAGAGAAAAATCCGTAAAACGATACAACATATATCGTATATGGTACACACACAAGTTTTACCTTTTCTCGATATTTCGTTTGCACGTAAAGAATAATATCGTCTCTCGATCGTTTTCCGTTGATCTTTTATTTTTTTTTTCTCTCTAAAACGAGATAAATAACATACACTGATTCTTTTCTTTTCTCTCTCTCTCTCTCTCTTTCCCTCTTACGGATGATATCAATTCGTAATCGATACAGATTTTTGTCCTCTGTTAATCTTTTCATTTGTTTTTTCTTCGACTTTATCCCGATACGTTATGCATGTAGTGGAGAGGATTCCATGCGAGCGATGATTTTTTTTCGGAATGTTAATTTTAAAGTACGTCGACGACTATTTCATACTAGAATAAATGCTGCTATGCAATGATGTATAAAAAAAAAAAAAAAATAATAACAATAATCACGTACTGAGGTGTACACATATGAAGAAGCAATGATGCGATCGCTATTACGCAATAAAAAAAAGGGGGAGGATAAGCAAAAAAAAATATGGTTAAATTTATTTTGTCGGATGACGAATTGAGGTTTTTTTTACGCTTTTAATACAATGTGACCGATGGTATTAGAAATATTTATATGTACATGAGTTCAAATGTGCTGTTTTTGAGCGATTTTATTTTAAAAAGACAATATTAAATTTTGATCAAATGATAAACGTTTGCTTTATCGTTAAAAGTATAATAAATTTGTAAAATCTAATATTTGTATTAAATTTGTTGATGTCGCTAAGTTTAAAATTAAAAGATGATAAGTTTGATAGTTGAAATAATAATGACTTTTGAAATTCAAATTGAATTACTAAGCTTAGTTATAAAATTCATTGAATTATATTTGAAGTTGAATAATTTTAAAATTACTTTTACAAACATTTTCTGAAAATTAGATAAATTTTATAGTTCTGTATTTCATAATAACTTATTTCCATCAAAAAATATACTTCTTTAGAATTTAAAAATATAAAAATAATTTCATTTTCAATGGTATTATTGTTTTCTAAAAAATAGTTACGTTGTAATGAAAACGAAAAGAACTAACGTTAACAAATTTGAGAATTTATCACAAAGTTAAGCTCGAAAGTGCGCAAAATATAAATAAAGAAAAATAATCATACAGCAGGAATTTTTATTTATTCCGAAAAAGGTAACTCGGAGATACATGAAAATTTAAAATCGATGCATCGCTTCTCGATTTAATCATTTATAAGCGCGAAGCAAGCTTTTTTTACGTGAAACTATAACGAAATGTCCGTTCAGTTTACATGAAAATCAATCAAAAAATGTATGCAAAAATTGAAGAAACAAAAAATTAGAAATCATCGATAAAATATCAAATTTTACCGATCGTATCTTACGTATAAAAAGGTTCTGTAAAATACAAAAAAAGGTTTACTGTTGTGCTTAATCGTCGAAAACAATGCTAAAACGTTTATGTGTATACAATGTCAAAATTATTTTGAGTCATAAATTGAAAATAATTGAATTGATTAGCGTTAATTATCTATTCAAAAGGAACAATTGTTAATGTAGTAACGAAGAGCTTAAAAAATTAACGAACGAACAAGAGTATAATTATTATTTTATAAAAAAATAATTTAAGTCATTTGGTAAATAATTTAGATAATGAAATGCAACCTTTACTTTTTAAGGTCAACATTTTATAATTTTCATTCTCAAATAAAAAAGCATTCTGCGCTTTGCCGCAACTTAACGTCGCTTTAAAAATACAACGAAAATTTTCGATAGGTTCATTTTCGTGGAAAATATCCTCGATGAATAAATATTTATCAGTTAAATTGTCACGCGTTTAACGCGCGACGATTTGGAGTCGCACGATTGCATGACCTTAACCATTGTATGTACATAAAATGAGATCCAATCGCGTTGTACAATTCTCAAGACGTTATTTTTTTTTCTTTTTTTTTTTTTTTTTTTCTCATCGCAATTGTTTATATATATGATCGATTGTAGGGAAGGTTTATTGTTTCTTGTCAAGTTAAATCGACGAAAGCGAAATCCCGTGAAGTCATTGATGATATTAAACGACTATATAAACGTTTCAGTGAATTGTAATAATCTTTAACTTATTAAATGAAAGTAATAAAATAAAAGAGTTCAAGTTAAAAATATAATAATATTTGAGACGATACTTTAATATTGAATTTTACATTGACAACACAATGAAACTTCATAAGTTACGAATTATGACATTTTTTGGATAATTTTAAAAGATAGTAAAAGTGATTATACGTTTAACGTTCAACCAACGTCAAAAAAAAAAAAAATAATGATAATAATAATAAATAAATAAAGAAAACATACATCGAATCGTCGTTCGATATCGAAACACACAAATCAAGCATTAAAATTCCCATTAACGAAATCGAATAAACTAGGATCGAAAAATAAATAAATTCAAAGAGAAAAGGATTGCTCATAAACGCAAAGTAGGATTACATTGAGTTAATGTCCTTTCGAGTATCTTAACGAAAATACATCTCTTCTCGATATCTTTTTTAAGGCACCCAACCGACGACAAATCCATCATTCCACATGCGTTCTTTTGGCTCGTAAGCTCCCAAGTGCGAACAATCTTTCCACGCTTACACACACGCAAACATAGATCAACTTGTTTACTTATCGTACGCGTTAACGTAATACGAAAAAAAAAAAAAAAAAAAAAAAAAAAAGTGCAATTCAATTTCACGGCGCGTCACTCGTTCTCGCTCGGAATGAATATCGAGCGGACTTTAATCTCGTGTGCTCTTCATTAGCGAAGTCTCGTATGGCATACTTTCATTAGAAATAGCCATTTTTTTTTTTTTTTTTTTTTCATTTCTTTTTAATGCATAAAAGAGCGAGAACGAGCGGAAGGTGGAATTAACGATTAACGTCGTAAAAATATGCTCGGTCTATAATTAACCGACTGCAGAAGCCGTCGAGGTTTTCTTTTTTTTTTTTTTTTTTTTTTTTCTATTTCTCGTGTTCCGTCGTTTATCAAAACGAAAAATTAATCGCGAAATGAATTTTAGTCCCGCGTAAGGAAAATAATGATGAAAGTTTCGTTAAAGTAATAATATACTATGCATTGCCTATGCAATTACTTGGACGATATGCTTCGCTAACTAGCTCTTGCGTATTTTATAATTTTCCAAATTTTTTTTTTTTTATCAAATGAACATCTTTTTAACATTATTAACGTTGTTAATTTAATCTTTTTAACATTTTAAACATTATTATAATTTTAAGGTTTACTCACGTCGTATAATAATTGTTTTTAATCAAAATTTTTTATTCGTTGTATTATCGTAAATTTACGCTTAGCAAATAAATGATTAATTATTGAGAGGATTTAATTTAACGATTGATAAATTATTATAACGACATAATCATTAATATCATTAATATCGTATATAAAATGATATTCGACATTTTCGTTGATATTGAAATTAACATTATCAGTTTGTTTGGCAACAAACACATTTATATTTTAATAATCCTTGGATTCCTTCCCAGAGCATATTTTGCGCAAAACAAGAGAGTTCTGAATCTAACGATATATATAGTATGTACTATATACCAAATCTTCTTTCGATTCAATCTTCCTTTTTTCTTATAATCCGTACATTCTCGACACAGACATGCAACAGCTGCAGCTTCGATGCTCGAAAATTTTATATACACACACACATATATATATATATATTATATGTACATAATAACTTACCTTTTCACTCGCCAAACCGTTCGCTATAGCAGGACCATTGTTATCGAGGAGCTACCATCTTCTGTGCACACTCGTTGCGCGGACGGTTTTCCTTGTGCTTTTAATTTCTTTTAGTATATAATTTTTCTCTTTTTCGCTATATAATTTAACGAATAAAAAGAAGAAGAAAGAGGATAAAGAAAACGAAGTTTGTCATTGTGTAGCCGGGATTTTCATTGCTTCCGCGGCGATTAAAAACGTTTATTCTTTTAAACGCTCTTTGTTTTTACCGCTATTTTTGATAAATGAAAGATGACACGCTGAGATAATTTTCAGTCAATGGGTATACGGGTTTTCGATTGGATTACGTGACGAGCATTGCCGCGTTGATTGTTACTCGATCAAATCGTGGTTTACTGCATTTTGGCGTAGGTTAAGTTAAGTGTTATATGAATTAATGCTTTAGAAAAAAAGAAAAAAAATTATTACAATTTATAAAAATTTAAGATTCTAAAAAAAAAAGTAAAATATTTATAAAGGTGCACATGTACATAGTTCAAAAAAATTATACATATATATGTGTATATATAACAAGTTAATAATACTCTGTTCCTGTCGAATCTCACGAAAAGCAACTTGAAACATTGAATATCCATTTTATGAGAGTTTAAAACGTGCGCGTGTAAAATGATACAAACCACTACGCCGATGAGTTATGTACAAATCTTGGGGTCAAAATAACTTTGAAAAATTTGATAGCTATAACCTTCAAAAACGACGTAAAGAACGTACATTCTTGCTCTGCATATTTTTATATAGAAATTGTATAATGTGCGAGAGAGTATTTGATTTATCGAATATTAAAGTGTCGCGCCGACATATTTAAATAAATATTATGCGATGCTTAACAATTTCAACCGCTGAAACAGTTTACGCGTATTAAATGTAAAATTGATAGATAATAAATTAACGAAACGTTTTATGTGAAAAACATAATAAAAATTTAAAACACTCAAACTCGCGGCCAATGAAAGAAAGAAAAGTGAATCCTCCTTCAAAATTCAATATAATAAAATGAAAATGTGATCGCAGTGAATTTCTTCAACTTTCGGTTCGCCTTCGTCTTCCAGCGGGATTGGACAAACAATACTAAATCTGATATCCGCTTTACTATTATGAATAACACAAAAGCTATAAAAAATTCACACGTATGGATTTATTCTTCGGCGATTTAGATATTTGCGAAAAATGACGCGAACCGCGCATTGATTATTTTATTTTCGATCGAAGCGTTCGTTCAAAAAATTAATATTATATTTTGTTTTATCAAAAATTTATAAAATTAGAATATTTTTAAAAATAAATTTGTAAAAATTTATGAATAATAAGTGAACGCGGTGACTATAGTTTTTTAACAAAAAATTATAAAAAACTTGTAATATAAATGAAAAATATAACATTTGATATCGTTCAACTAAATTAAAATTAGCGATAAATGTTAAGTTCATCGAATGCAAGCTCGATTATTAAAACAAAATTCATCTATAAATAAAAGTAAATACGAGAGATTCTAATCGACGATATTTCTTTATTTCGATATTGGCAATCGTTTGTTCAATTCCACCTTAGCATCAGCTTCCGTATAATTAAAAAAAAAAAAAAAAAAAAAATTGGTAAAAATAAAACATAAAAAAAAAGTCCTTGTCAAGGGATGGTAATCGCCAGCGTTAGCGAACCTTCAATCTCTCCTTTCTTTCTCCGGCCTACCTTAACAAGCTCGTAAAATTTTTACGTAAACGCGTCCTACCTATTTTTACGATATTTTCCAAAGGGAATTTAACCCGGTTGTTGCGTAACGAATTTCTTTCTCTCTCTCTCTCTCTCTCTCTCTCTTTTTCTTATAGCTTAATAAATGGCAAAACGTTTTTTACAATTTTCACTATTACGTATATATCCCTTTCATTCTCGCGCTTTGCGGATAACGAAACGTTACTCTGCTGAAATAAAACGAAGTCGTCTTCGATTTCGATTCAAACTCGGAGACTCGAGATTTTTTTTTTTTTTTTTTTATTTTTTATTTTTCTATGTTTATTCTCTGGTTTGTTTTATCGAGCATTGGTCAAATGTATTTTGATAAATTTGTGATACTAGTTTCTTTTATTTTCTTATTTTTTTCGCACTATGATTAAATTTTACTACGAAACTACGAATAAAATTTAACTTGTATTGATTTAAACGAATGTATAAGACTACATTAACCTTATTAAAAATATTAAATTTTACTTATTATATATTTGCGCTCAACATAAACGGCACGTTTGCGCCAAACCATTCGTCTTATTATGCCGTGTACGGTTTCTAATTTTATCTCAGTCATTTCGGAAAATAAACCTGAATGGCCATAATCTTGAAAACTTAAATTTAATAGTCCGTTTGAAAGCCAGTGTCTCTCAATACGACTAAAACATGACTTATTAAAATTCATTAACATAAAATATTGTATTACATAAAAGTTTCATTTTGATTTAAAGTGTCTACATTTTTGCGGACATAAATGAAATGCTAATAAACGAAGCCCTAAAACTATAAAGTTTATTAAAACTATAAATGCACAATTATTGCATAAAAAACTTTCAATAAATTATTAAAAATTACTGATAAAAAATAAAATTCTAATGAAAAATATAATAATGGTTATATAATAATGTTTATAGTTTATCCGTTATTATCATCACTATTGTAATAAGAATCAGTATGAAAGTTCGATGCAAATTTTGCAAACAATAATAAGACCTCGACGTAACGAATCCACCAAACAAGCGTTGAAAAAAAAGGTTTTTTCAACGTTTAAGAAATACATGACGTTTTTATAAAGGTCTTCTTCACTTATAAGACATCGATAATGCAAAAGAATCCGCGGCGCTGGAATTTTTAATACGCAGCACGTAAGATGCATTTTTCAATATTTTTCTTCTCAAATAACAAAGAAGCAAAAAATTGACAGGCGTTTCAGAGAAAAACATACTCTTTGTAAAATTTTTTAAAACATTTTTGAAAAACAAGAAAGCCATATTTCATAGAGAAAATTTTTATCAACAAAACAATTCGAGGAAAACTTTTCTGGAAAACGGAAAAATTAATTAAATCAAATAGAGAACGAGAGAGAGAGAGAGAGAGAGAGAGAGAGAGAGAGTGCGAAACTGAAAAATAATTTTACATAAGAATAGTGAATGATGAAAAACCTCGGGGACTCTGTGTATACGTGTATATATAAATATATAACCATAGAGTATACGAACTTTTTAATCTGGCGCAGGCAAGATATCCAGCTGAGACACAATTTTCAAAAGTAGTCATTTCATTATTCCACCGGAAAATTTAACACATTTATACAAACGTGAAAACTCGATTGTTCGCATAGTTAAGTTTTGTGCGGATCGTATACTATATGTATGTATGTATCTCAACTTTGTTGATGTGCCGTCTGACTTTTCTGTCTCTGCGAGCTTGTATTCTCGCTCGGTTAAATTATCGGTCGGCTCCATTGTCGTTGCTTATGGAATTTTTGAAAAAAAGAAAAAAATTAATAAATAAATAAATAAATTACATAATTGAATTTCGAGATTTCATAAATTTATATAAAAATATTAAGGAAAAAGAATATTTGTATTTATAACATAAGCATTTATAAATTTAACGTTAAAATATGCAAAGCTAAAGTTAAAAAATAATTTTCTTCGTTATATGTAAATTATGAATGCCGATAATTTTATCGTTTGTTTTACAGAATTTTAGCTCGTATTTTACGAGCCATTACATGTTTATAGATCTTGGAAAAACAAATGGATACTTTAGCATAATTTGCCAACTGTGATTCGGTCGTAATATTTTAATTACGCTCCGTTTAAAAATTATACAGGACGTACAACTTTTTTATATATTCAAAAAAATTGCTAAATTATAATGAAAAATTTTGTTTTTAAAAACGTTGATCGGCTACTTTAATATCGTTATTTATTATTTTTTATGTTTATAAAACTATGGTAATAATGAAAAATTCTCAAAGATTAAATAAAAAAGTCTCGAAAGAAGATACTTTCGCTGAATAGCGTTTGAAAAAAATAGAGCAAACACCAACTTGACAAACTCGTCGTAGCGAATATCTATTTCTTTTTTTTGTTATCCTCGAAATCTTCGCGACAAAGAAGTCGCGTTAAAGGAAAGCAGATAAACCTTCGCCGTGAAAATTCTCGGCCGTTTCTTTGCGCGAGCAAAAGATTCGTATGTATACAAGTGTAGATAAAAGAAAAGGAAGCAAGCCGGCAAGTAGATGGAGCCTCTTTTGAGGTGAGCTCACCTTGTTCCTCGGCGGCGAAACACTTTCTCAGCCGAGTCTTGGATAAACAAAATCCCAGGTAGCAAATGCGCTATGATTACCGAGGCGTTCGCTATCCTTCGCAAATATATGCTCTACCTTGCACCGATCCCCGTTACATTCTTCCATTCGTCGAGGGGCTGATATCGTTTTTTTTTTTTTTCTTTTTTTCTTTTTTTCTTTTTTTTTTTTTTTTGTTTTCCTTTCTTCGCAAATTGCCACTTTGCTAAAGAAGGTTTAACCGGTGTGCTTCGATCCGACGCTGTTTCAATATCCGATGGTTCTGCGTAGTCCCGTTGTTGTATCGATCGGCGTGCGAGGTATTGTGTAGGTTTCCGTCATCGGTCGGTAGTTTCTTTAAATACGCGGGAGTGTATGCAATCTTAGAAAACATTTTATTATATCGCATACTTGTAGTTTTAATATTAATTTTTTCGAGCTCTCGTATTATTTTTATAAAATTTAACCATAATATTCCGTATATTAGTTCGATTACGTTTTAAAAATTCAAGAAATAAATACTTTTGATAAATATACGAAAGCTTTAAAAACTTACGAATTAATTACGCTATTTCCTCGCTATGTATATTACTTTTTTATTTATTATATTAACGAGTAACTTATGTTCCAATCAACTTCCTTTTAAACTCAGCAACGCGAAAGGTAACAGCTTGACAGAGAGGGTGGGAAAGAGAGAGAGAGAGAGAGAGAATATTTTCTACGGCGTCGCAGCGTTTAATCGAATTAAACGCATATTGAGACAACTGGTTTTGTATACATATACGTAGCGTATGTATACGTAGACAGGGAAGCAGAAGCTCATAAAGCGATATAAACTCGAGACATTTCACGAAACATTTGTACTTTTAATCAAATACACCTACGATCTCAACCTTTTCCGCTTTTAGGATACCTATATTGTTTTCTTTAGTGGTCGCGCAAATTTTTTGTTCCTAATTTTTCTTTTCTTTTTCTTTTTTCTGTCTTTTATTTATTTTTGTATTCTTACACACAAATTCCTAAAGTTTTTTAATGGAAAATCTAGAATGACTTTAACCGCGAGGAAAGAAGACATTTAATTAATAAAATGTAAGGGATATTAGGAATCATTCGAAACGCGCGTTTATCGTTAAAAGTATAAAGGAAGAGCAACAGATGTGTTTGCAAAAGCGTGCAAAAGTATGACGAGAATATAAAAACTTTCGTAAAATAAAAATTATTTAATGTCAACTCGTGACTTTAAGCGTTCTGAGATTTCACGCAAATTAAAAATATTTTCTTACTTTTTATGTATCCTATAAATATGTTGACCGATAATTAAAATAAAATAATGAATAATTGCTCAAATACGTGTTTAATGGAAATTAAAATTTTTTAAAATTATAAATGTAATCAATCGAATAAGGAATTTGTTAGTTTTTTAGTCACTTTTCGGTATAAAACAAAAGTTTATTATGAAAATTACGATTCGATATTCAAATTAATAATTAGGTTCAAGATTGTAATTATCGTCTATTTTATTATTTTATTAATATTATTGTTCGCATAATGTGAATATTCTCTATGATAGTCAATAACATCGATAATTGAAAATTTATTTTAATTTCATATATATATATATATATATATACATATGGTAATAGTAAGCTTTAGAATTTCAAGTTCACAAAGCTTATATAATTCTCTGAAAAGACTGAATTAATATTGAAAATCTTATGATTAACGTGCAATTTATTATTATAAATGATCGACAATTCAAATAATTTTATGAAAGAGTAAATAAAGTCGCACTTCAAATGCTATTTACCTTAAATAAATGTTCGCGTACATTATTCAAAGCAAATATTTAAAATTATAATCGAAACGTAATAACATAATAAAAATAGGCTCCAAGCATCGCTTACTTCAATATTTTATTATTAACCCTAATCCCGTGTCGCTGTTTTCAACACACATAAACCTTGAACATGGGTCATTTGCGTCCGCCGCTCATTTAACTTTGTTATTCCGTAAGGAAAAATCTGAAAAAATTCGTAAGCGTTTTTTGTACTCCTAACTATGCGAATAGAATTGTTGTCAGTCCCGAAAGTCCCTTTTTCAATAAACATTTTCATCAAAATTCGGAGGCATGTAGGCTGTTTACACAAACGACTGTTTACACAAACGACTGTTGACACAAACGACCCATGTTCAAGGGATTAGGGTTAATTACACGACATAATAATGTTGTTTAAACAACGAAGCATTTAATCGCTCGTTTATATAACAATCAATATCTTACAGGTTAAAAGCAAGACTGAGTTGACAAAATAATGAGATCCTCGGAGATGTTGGCGATGACGAGGCTGGCATTTTTCTGCATACTGAGCATCTTGGGTGGTACTTCGGTAGCGATGGACGAGCCCGTGGCCTCGTTGCCCTCCTCCTCCTCCTCCTCCTCCTCCTCCTCCACCTGGTCTTCGTCCTCGGCTTCCTCGGCGGCGGCCCTCCACAATCCGCGTTTCCTTCCGCTGATCGACCCGAGAAATCCGATATTAGGTGGAAAACGGGCGTACACCTATAGATCCGAGTACAAGAGGTTGCCGTTGTATCAGTTCGGGCTTGGGAAACGCTGGGTACAGGACGTCGAGGATAAGGTTTGTTGACGCTCGAAGGAAATTAATTTCCTTTCGTAATATTATGTGGTCTTAGGATACGTGCCTCTCTAAGCTAGAATGCTTAATTTGACGAGAGTGAATTTGACGAAACGAACGAAAAGATTAATTTAATTATTTTTCTTAATTACAAAATATTGGTTTTCGTTTCGTTTAGTTTAGTTTCGTTTCGTTTCGTTTCGTTTCTTTCTTTCTTTCTTTTTGCGCTCTACGCCGAAAGAGAAAAATTTTATTTATAAATATATCTATTAAGCAAAATGGAAAACTCATTTTCATCGCTCGATCCAATTTATACAGAGAACGCAGCCGTTTTCCTTCGGATTGGGAAAAAGAACGAAACAATATTCGTTCGGTTTGGGAAAAAGAAGCAGCTACGATGACAGCGACGGCACGAGAATTAACTTCGGCTATTTGCCGAACGAACTTTACGATTCGTACGCGCAGAGAGACGAGCTGGAAAATTATTTGCAAAAGAAACGCGGACATTTCAATTTTGGTTTGGGTGAGTGAATTCCGGTTATTTTTTAATAAATTAAAATCGAAGATATTTTTAAATATAGAAATACTTTTGAAATACTTATTTATTAGCTCTTTGCATGAAAATACTTCTGCCCCGATACATCGCTAAATATTTTTATTGAAAAGTGATAAGAACGAAAAATAGAGAAGGTACATTGTTGAGTTAAAATAAAATGAGTTTGATTAGCTACATGTTCAAACGTTTTTGTTAATTTGAAAAGTAAAAATAAACTAGAAAGTAAAACGATTAATTTATAGCCTACTCGTTATGTAACTTCAAAAAAATAACTTTATTTTCTTTTTAACAGTGACGATTCGTTTATTTTAATAATGCCAAATATTATCGATGCACTCGAGCAACAATTTCGCTATGAATTTCCTATTTATCCAACTTTTTTTTTTTTTATTCACGCACGATACCAATGTATCGCGCGTCGCAGGTAAACGAGACGCGGAGATGAACGACGGGGAGATACTCGACGAAGGACTTCATGAAAAACTCCCCATCAAACATTCGAGGGATAAATATCTCTTTGGTTTGGGTAAACGGGTACTCTTCGGGGAGGACGAGGACGAAGATTCCGACCTCTCGGCGCAGCTTGTTTAAGAGTATATTATGCCGGAGCAGCTTTTCACTTATTTTACTTTTTTTTTTTTTTTTTTTTTTTTTTTTTATCGACCATTTTCACATCGAGGCACAACAACTACAGGCATCATGCAAAAAGAATGAAGAGAAAAAAATGGGAAAAAAAAAAATCTAATATGCTTACACAAAGAGCTCGAAATTGTGCGATGATATCGAGCGAGATGACATATTATATATATATATATATATATATATATATATATATATATATATATATATATATATATATATATATATATATATATATATTTATAAATGCATACATATATACTGATATTCTCTTGTTTCGTTTTTCCTATACGTATATATATATATATTTACCGCCTTGGATGCTGTTGACGATGAAGACTCGGTGCTGAAAGTATAAATAAAATGCTACAATGCAAAAAAAAAAAGAAAAAAAAAAAAAAAAAAACAATTAGCTTAGTTTTAAGATAAACTTTTATTGAAAAGAAAACTGTTAAATACAAAATTATCGATAAAAATTCTATACCGATTAATCAACCGTCGATTCTCGATATGAGGATGATTTTAACGGTCGTCATTGATATACATTCCCATCATACCTATTGCTTCTTTTTTTTTCCGTGATATAGAGACACGAAAATACAAATATGTCAATTTATCAATTTACCAAAGTACACTTCTATAAGTATACAAGTACGTATAAGTAGATTCTCTTGAAGGAGAAAGGAGAGAAAAAAGTCTATACTTTATCGAGGAGAAGACGAAGCAAGGAAGAAAAAAGAATGGAAAAAATAAAGCATAAATGCGTAGCTGGCAGATGGACGAAGCGTTAGGAGGAGGAGGGGAGCTGAGGGGGGGGGGGACACTGCTTGTAATTGCATTACGCATCTCGGCACTTATTCTTAACTATATACGACCCACACGACACACATACATAAATGACATACAATCTGTAATGAAATTTTGATCAAATAACGTGTATAGCATATCTGTGAAACAATAAAATGGATATATAATTATAATTAGCTTTGCTCTTTCGAAGATTTGTGTGTTTCGTATTTTACTTCCCTTCAACATTATTTTTCAAATATATTATCTCTTATATAATTTTAACATTTTTATTTATGTAAACTATGCGAGATGAATAAATCATATTTAACGTAAAATTTTTTAAATGTGATATTTTTATTTTATAGTACATTTATACAGATTTAATGAGGATTCAAAGAAAAAAATTTTAAACTGCCATTTTTTAAATTTCATTTTTCATAAAATTATATAGGATTAATTTTATTTTAAGACATCATTTTTAAGAAAATGACGAATGAATAATAAACCATGACATTTTGCATCTCGATCACAGCCATAAAAATCAATTTTAAAGAAGAATTATACCTTCAATGGCGTCGTTAAGCATTCTTTATCAACGGTATCGTTACAAATATTCCAATACACATTACTCGAATGCTGAGTTATCGCTGGTAATTGATATCCGATACTCCCGATATATCAGATTCACGCCCCCTCAAAACTCGCTCATTCTCTCTCTTTCTCTCTCTCTCTCTCTGTCTCTCTCCCTCTCTGGGTTTCTTTCTCTTCGAAATAAAAAATAAATTGAAAACAAACGCGTCCCGGATTTAGTTCGACTCGATATTCCACAATCGTTAAAACGACGCGATGAAGTCTTTCTTTGAAATAACGATCGTAACGGCGACCGTCTTAGCGGTGATTAAGACGAGGCACGGGAAAGTCAGGGCTTTGGAAAAATATTGGCTGCCCAACGTCGAATGGCGCAATCCGAGTAATTGGCTCGAAGGCTCGACGCCGAAACTCGACAACCGTGTAATATTTCCCGTGGAAATGCGACACGTCGTTGGAATGCCACGCAAAGCGAATTTCCGACTCGGCGGTATCGAGCTGCCAGCCGATGGTGTCGTCGCTCTACCAGAAAATGGAAAAATTGAGGTAAGTAACTCGATGATTTTCAACATTTATACAATAGATGCGTATGAAACGAATATTTTAGTTTTTTAATTGGCGCTTTTAAATATTTAATCGTTTTATTCGATTTTATATTTTATTATGTTGTTTACTTTTGATTTTAATTACCAATAATTAATAATGATCATAATATTTTTAATCCAAAACGTCATTAAATTTAAATATTGTGATATTAATTTACATTATTAAGGGATGTATTATTAGAGATTTGACTTGCAATATGATATACACATCGTGTTTGCAATGACGAAAGTTAATCACAATTGTTAACTGGAAAATGTGAATAAATACATATTTTAAAAAGTTGTTTTAAAATGAAATTTAAACAAAATTGATTTACGTTAAATGTTTAATTAAATGTAAAAATTTGAGTTTTAAATCTCTTATTCCTCTCTTTATAGAAAATTGCTTTCGATAATGTAAATTTTGTTTTTCTTTAAACAATTGAAATGTTTATTATATATAATAGTGCACATTCATTTTCGAGAAATAATTAAAAATTTTCATAAAGTTAATCAACGCATCAAATGTTTATCGACAAAAATAATTGCAAAAACGTATTTGATTCTATTTTCATAGAAAACGTCGTTTACCTCCCATTGAATTAAAAAAAAAATGTTTCGTAAATGAAAAAATACCGTACCTTCGATATAAATTTTTTATAATTTTAAAAATAACTCGTTGAAATAACATTTTTTATTTTAAATAAAAAATAACAACTTTTACTTTAAATCTCATCCGAAAGCTTTTCATCTACGAAAATTTTACGTTTTTGTTTAATAATTATTTTTTTAAAGCAGAATAAATTAGAAACTAAAATGGAATTATATATAACTTTTAAATTTACATGAAAATTGCATTTTTTTTTTTTGCTCGTGCATTACGAATACGTATAAAAAATTGCTAGAAGCATTCAGATTTTAATGACATTAGTTTCCAGTAACTTTTCGTTGTATTCAAACGAAAACTTCCAGATATAACTACCTATTCTCGCAACCAACCTTTCAAAACAATAACGCTTTTCTCGCTAAATGAAAAAAAAAAAAAAACTAGTCAATCCCTTATCTAATCCTACACAAACTCGAACGAATCTCAGAATCGACAATATCGCAAAGCTTTTCAAACAAAGCAAAATAAAAAAAAGAAAGAAAGCAAAAAAAAAGCATAGAATAAAATAACGACAGATAAGCGAAGAAAGCAGCTCGAAGGAAAGAAAATCATCTCGATGGGCGAGAGAAACGCCGTTCTTCTGGGTCGATCCGCTCAATTGGAACGGCTCGTCGGAAGCGGTGCCGCACATGGAGAGATTACCCTGCCAATCCGACCTGGTCGTCCTGCCCGCGAGCTCGCGGACCTTCAGCGTAAGGCTGCCCGAGACTCGGGACGTCGAGATCCAAGCCGTGAGGATCGCCGACGACAACGTCAGTCTCGCGCGCTGGGAATGGCGAGATATGGAGGAGAACGCGGAGTTTCTCGGGAGTTCGTTCAGCGTTAAGTATGAAAATTACTTTTTTTTTTTTTTTTTTTTTTTTTTTTTTTATCGTAAGGATACACTATTTATATTTATATTTTCGTAGATGCGATTTTAAATGCATCGACGCAATAATATTGTTTTAAAATATGATACTTGCAAGAATTTTTTTTTCGATATTCGGTGTAGTAACGCGTATACAACGTTTTGTTCAGGTATAGTCCTTTGATGGCTTGCGAGGATTGCAATTGTCAAGAAGGTGATTTATCCGCCTACTGGGAAGAAATCTGCGACGTTCAACGGCCAAGATGCGGTTTGCAGGCTTGCGATCAGCCTTTGAAGGTCGTTTATAGTCAACTATTATTTTAATTTAAAAAAAAAAAAAAAAAAAAAAAAATATATATATATATATATATATATATATATATATATATATATATATTCGTCATAATAAATAAACGCTTATCGTATTTAGGTGGAGGGCCACTGCTGCCATTATTGCGGCGGTAGGATTCGGCTTTCGAAAAAAGTCCTCTTGAGCAGCGCTCGTAGAATCGCGAGGAATGTTTTGAAAGGATACGTGGGCACGATTTTTTGGCACTCGAGGCCAACGTGGGACGGCCATAGCGAAATTCTCATAACCGAGAAGGGCACTTATAAAGGCACGAATACCATCGTTGCCCTTGCCGACGTCGAGGCTGCTTTAAAAGGTAATCTTACGATTGGCTTTTCGAATCCTTTAAAATAAAACGAATATTTTATACGCGAAACACATTGTTTTGTGCTTTAAAACTTTGATGAGTAAATATTTACTCTATAATTGTTAATAATTGATATTGTATAATCAAATTAGCGGCATTTTATGCTCCTTTGTATAGTTCGAAGTACTTTGCCTTATCCGCAAAGAAAATTTTTAATAACCTACGAATAAACCTCTTTACATTAGGTTAATTTTTCAAATATATCATAAACGATAAATAATAAAAAAAAAAAATTTTTTTCATATAAAATTAATACATCACCGATGACAAAATATCTACCTGCATTCAGAGGAAAACATGGAGATATTATTCAGCGAAACATCGGGTAAACCAATGTTCGATCGTCAACTGGCCGTAGCCTTGGGTCCATTCCTCGGTGGATTCCTTCTACTCCTCGTTCTCGTTCTAATAATCTTCCGGATGTATGGCTATACATACTCCGAGTAAGTACATCAAACAAAAAATAGAATATATATATATATATATATATATATATATATATATATATATATATATATATATATATATATATATATATATATATATATATATATATATATGTATCCATAAGTTTAAAAGAGAGATCTAAAAATACGCAACAGGTTACACCATTTCGGAAAGCATTCCGTGTAAGCAACCTTTTGCGAATTTTTTCTTTTAACATCTTTCGTACAGTTTAATTTTTCATACGAATTTCGACTAAATTGAAACTTGCTACTACGTACAGCTGCAACAGAGCGCTTATCGCGATATATCGCGTTCCTTTTTAAAGCTATTTATACGACACGAGAGCTATATCGTGATTATGTGATGAGTTTCATTTTTGAAACGTAAGTGGGCTTTATGAACGCCCGTTTGAAAGATTAAATTAAATTTTCGCAAATTTTTGGTAAATATTAATCAAATTTTCATTTCATATATTTAAACAATTTTTCTTTTACGAATTATCGTGAAAATTTTTAATTAGATTCTTAAAAATGTAGCGCTTGAAGTATAGTTTTAATTCGCATGACACAACGCGAATGTAATTTTTATGCGAAAGTGCTTATTGTAAAAAAACATCCGCAAAATACATTCCGCTTGAAAATTGAAAATTCAATAATTTTTTAAATATTGAATTTTCACTATTAAAATTAATTTTTGTTATGAAAATTATTTTCTTTTGATAAAATTTTTATTATTTATTGTGTGAAAAGTTTTTAATAATTTCTCCATCGTTTCAAGAATTGAAAGTTGACTTTTAAAACGTATAGAGGTTTAAAAGTAAAAATATATATTTAAAATTTTCAATAAAAAAAAAGAAAAAAAAATAAAATAAAATAAAATAAAATTCAAAAAACAAAAATCATACAAATCTTAAAAAATATTTATTCACCGTTTGAAAATTTTTATTTTTTTTTCCAGCAAAGTCAATATTAGATAAACTCCAAAGATTCAAATTATTTTTCGGTTAGATTATTTTTAAATTAAGTAAAACTACTAGTTCAAATAGTTATGTATAAAAATTGATCTTCGTTTTTAATAAAAATCAACGATAAACCACAAAATAAAACTTTCAAACAAACAAAAGTAAAAAGTGCCAAATCATAAGCTAAGGCAAGCTAAAAAAATTAATTAAAGGATGTATCATTAAAATTTTTCATTGTCTAAATATACAGATATGCGCGGAAACAAGCGAGAGAAATGTTTAACTCCCACGAGAGATCGAGAAAAATTGTTTCTCTGCTTTATGTTTCAACCGAATGGAAAAAAAAAGAAAAAAAAAAAAAAAAGAAAAGTAAAATCATATCGATTTCTCGGAGAGAAATATCCTTAGTTACTATATCCGATGATATAAACTTTTCTACGTAAGCTGCAATGTTCGACATGAGACTGTGAGTTATAGAATTGTATGTAATATTTTTCAAGAAGCGATGGTTGGGTATTTCTTTACAGACTTGAATCAACTTATTTTTTTTCCAAAAGTTACTGACGTACAATTATTATTTTAATATAAAAAGTATTATTTGTTTTTTTTTTTTTTTTTTTTTTTCATTCTATTACATAAAATTTAGCAAACTTTTTGCTATAATAAAACGTTAGATTTATCGAAGTATAGTTTTCAATTTACCTTTTTTATTTTTCAATAAAGTTTTCAACGTTTCTTGACTCTATGGAGTAAATTGAATAAAACTAGAAGCGTTTGGTTTCGGTCTACCCACTGCAGCGCTACACAATATACTATATCGCAACGGAAACTAAACAAGCGCGTAAGAAGTTCAACGCGAATATTGACGTACAAGAATCGACATTTATCTATCTTTGTCAATTTAAATTACTAATGTCCACCTAGAATTTTATAAATCGATAAATAAATTTTGTAGATAAATCGTTTTATAAAAAAAAAGAAATAAAAAAGTCTGCATTTTATTAGCAAAGATTTTGAAACGTTTTTATTAATTAAACAATTAGAGAGACGATAATGAATAATTCAATTTTTTTTTTTTTTTTTTTTTTTATTTATTTATTTATTTATTTAAATTTGTATAAAGATATAAAGCGAAATTGTACAATTTAAAAAAAAATTTACGATAGTTCATTTATAAGCTCAAGTTATTTCGAGACAATCACGTAAGTTGTTATTTTCGCTGAAGTATTTCCGAAAGCAAGATAAGCGAAAAATATTACCCCAAATTCGTTTTATAATTCGTAAAAACCTAAGCTCGCTTAATCTCGCCACCTTTTGCTATCTCCTTACACGATATATATATATGTCATGCGAATTTTCTCGCGGTATAATATTCTTCCTCTTTTTTTTTTTTTTTTCATTCTATCGACGCGAGCGTATAACATCGTGCCCGAGTTTCAAAATCGTGCTCTCGCGAGAGAGCGCGCTTTTAATTAGTTCAGTTTCCCCCGACGTGCGCGGCAGCTACTATAACGGTTTATTATTTCATTCCAACCATCTTGCCTACGCTTGCCTCTCTTAAACTCGATTTCTCATCCCTCCCTGTTATTAGTCTACTCACTCTTCTCTCTCTCTCTCTCTCTCTCTCTCTCGCTTTCTCGCTCTGAGATTTCGAAATGAATTCGTCGCGTTTTCTAGCTGTGAAATAGTTTTCTCACTAGAGCAAGAGAGAGAGAGAGAGAGAGAGAGGGAGTGAGAAAGAGTTCGGTCGAAGCTTTTGAATCTCAAGCTTGCTCGTTCTCAAAGCATATCAAAACTATTATTATGGAAATTCGATCGTTTTATTTCGAGAATAATGCTTTATTATAACTTAAAATTATGTTGATATCTGTGTATAATTGTCTCGTGTTGGTTTGATCGTACTTCTAACGTTACATAAACTAATTGGTAGCTTTTTCCGAAGACACAACTTTTAATTTAGTAATTAAATAACATCTTTCAAGACATCTGTTCGATTTTTATTCTTTAAAATTTTAATTTCGAATTTTAATTTTTATAACCAATTATTTTGGATCCGTTTTGATATTAAATTACCAAATTTATAATTGAATTTTAAGAATTTTTGTTAAAACGCGTAATAGAGTTTACGAAAGCGAAATATTAATCACTTAACTCTTATTATTCTCTTTTTCTTACATTCTTTTTTTTTCCCGTTCTTTTATATTGTACAATTGATTGACATTGACACTTCCGCGTCCTACTTATTTTGATGAGAACTAATTTCAATAAATTTTAAATGCCTACTTTCTAAGTCTATACAATAATAATTATTTTCTGCCACGTGCGTTATTTTACTTTATCGCATAAAAGCTCATAGAATTAAATTGTAAATATAACCTTGACTGCGTACGATTTCTTCATACACTTAATGCCAAAGTATAAAACATATGTACGTATGTACGTATGTACGTATGTACGTACGTTAAGTTAATTTATAGGGAATAAATAAACTCTATTCTATAAATTTACCAAATTGGATAAAAAATTTATTTTTCTGTGATACAACACGCTTTTATCGTACAAAATAAATAAAAACTCAATGTTAAAAAAATCATTTATTACAAATTACGATAATTATAAAGATGTATCCAAATATCAATTATTTATTAAAAGTAAATAAAAAATTTAATTTACAGAGTATGGGAGGCATGCCGAGAGTTAGGTTACGCGATCCGGATCGAGGGTCGAGTAAAGGGTGGAAAGCGTAAATCCTTCGCTTTCGCCAGATTCGAAAACGTCTCGGAGGGCAACGTCCGATTGGCGGAGGAAATCAAAACGAGCGCTTCTAACGCTCATCCATCGATCACCGGTGAAAGATTCGAAAATCCACTTTACAGATCGAAGAAAGGACCGAGAAGCGGTGCTACTGGTAGGGGTCGAGCGAAAGCACTGGATCCGAGCGAACCGGTCAGTTTGCTCGCTCTTGAAAAAGCTATCGAGCACGAGCGGACCGAAGAAATCGAAATGAATATCGAGAATTTTTGATCTTTAAAATACTTTATGAATGGAAAATTGATTATAATTTTTCTCTTTCGCGCCTTTTTTAAAATGATTTTTTTTCTTTCTTATTTTCATCGAGTCGAAAAATTTATATCTGAATTTTCGTTAAAATTATATTGTGAATTTTAATAATGTTATAAATTAAAATAACATACACATGTGTATGTATAATTGTATAAAGTATCTGTGTTCATAATCACGTGCGTAAAAATATATTTTATATATAGCAATCAAATCTCAAACGTAATAAAAAACACAATTTTTAATTATTAAATTCTCTGTTATTTAATAAAATATATAATAAAATAACATCGGTAAATTTTACGACATTTTAATGTATCGTTTTCACAAAATTGATCGATTCGTCTTATTTACTTGCTGTATTAAAAAGTTTATTTATTTCGAAAAATTAATCACAATAAAGATTCAAATTAAAAATTTCAAATTCGTTCATTTGCAAGTTACAATCAATGCATACAATCTTCTGCATTAGTTGAGTATCCAAGAATAGCTCAATTTTTGGCTCACCGAGATAAGATGTAAATGAGATTATATCGCCTCACGGCTCTCATTTCCTTCGGCGACACGAAGACGTTCGGTTATCAGATGACCCAAGCGAAGAAAAAATAAACTCAAGGCGTAAACTCGATGAGAATCTAATCTCTTGTCAAACCGTGCCAGTGGTAAACAATTAAGAAAAGGCTCGTTTCGATTAAGCCTAAACCGACTTGAAGTCAATTACTCTCTCTCTCTCTCTCTCTCTCTCTCCCTCTCTAGAGGAGAGAATGGAACATCTAGATAAATGTTTATCCTTTCGTAGTTATTTTTACTTCTTCTCCACTTCGAAATTTTATTTGATTTATTTAAATCGACAAAGTTTTTAATATTTTATTCAATATAAAGTTAATATTAAAAAAATTATTGAATAATAAATGAATAAATAAGTAATAATTTGTAATAATAAAAGCTACATTTTACAACATTTTTCAAATATTTATAGACGGTAGCCAAAAAGCTTTAAAAAAAATGTCTATCAAATTGACGGGAGGTTTAATAGAAATAAAAAACAAAATAAAAATGTCGAGCCACACGAGTTTTATTTTTTTCTTATTGTCGGACAACAACCAGTCAATCTATTCAGTGAGGTATACATGCGATAAATAGTGACAATCGTTTATTCGCATGTACATTGATATATCAGAAAAATATTTCTCTTTTAAACATATAAAACTTTAGCAATAGATTCTTCATATTCTTCATAAGTTCGCATAATATACACGTTTGTTTTCTTTCAATTTTTTTTTTTTTTTTTATTTTATTTATTATTTTTTTTTTTTTTTTTTTTTTTTTTTTTTTAATATATATTTATCATCCTCGCATACACGTTTTAATATACTGTCTCTCGGTTTTCTTTCTCACTCTTATTGTATATAAATAAAATATTAACATTCAGACGCGTATTTGAGAGGCGCGTGCAGGACGCGCACACGCCTCAAAATATTGTATGTACTAGTTTACAACAAGTAACACGAAACAACACGATTGTAGATTCGTCGCAAATTGATGATAGCCACTTATATATCTTTTTGTATATGTGTATATATATATACATATATATATATATATTCTATATACTCTGATATAAAATATACAAGTGCTATGTTATAACATGTATATAAAGTGAAATATATTATGTATATGAAATATATCTTTAAAATACGACGCAAATATAATTTTATAAAAACTCGTTATTGAATATATGATTTAATGTATATTTATTTCGTCTTTTTCTCTCGCAAAACAAACAACAAAATAAGTTCTCATAAATGTATTCTATTATTTACGAAACGTAATACACTATTCAAAAACTTTTCAAGTGCATAAAGAATGAACAGTCATAAATTTCTTTTAAAGTTTATAGAAAAAGACGTATACATAAATCTATTAAAAAATATTCTTTTATATATAAATCTATATTTTTTTTATAACGAGATCTTCAAAGCGATTAAAATAACAGGCTTCGACAAATTTAAAAACATTGGAAAATGTTTTATAATATTTTGTCTATTAATTATATCCAATAAAAAATCAAAAGCGCTCGTTCGATCACACATTTAATTTTCAATAGGTAAAATAGGAAAATATGAATAATGATGATTTTAATGAATAAATTGATTTATGATAACTCGCACTCACTTGCACGTCTCCCGATGATTTGGCAATAGTCCATAATGAAAATTATGACCGCAAGAGCAATCGCGTAAAAGTAAGGCATGACTTAAAAAGAATTTTTTTACTTTTTTATTCGTTGCCTTGAAAAATTTCTATATACATTACACGTAAATTAAATAGTTATTTATTTTTCACATGTAAAACGACTTTCATCTTTTAAAGGGGTTAAAGAATAAAATCGCCCCATTGTACAATCACTTAATCAACAATTTGATTAACACATTTTACGAAATAAGTGTACACAAATATACTTCTTTTGAGCGTACGCCTCGTCATTTATCCTAAATAACTCTGTAAATGGTAATGTAAACTTGTAGATAAAATATTTTAGGTCCCTATATTTCATTTTCTTTGGGGCTTCAAATACACACATAAAAGCCCGAAGACTGATGAAAATATTGGCTCTGGCAAAGGCCACAGTCCGTATACTATTAAAAATATCTCAGTGCAAGCTTGCGCTGCTTACAAACAAAGGCACCATTCTTTTTATGCTAAAATTAATCATTAAATGCTAACCATGACATTGCTAATCGCCGCTGAAGAATGTTCATAGCTTATAACTCGCTCAGTCGAAGCATTTTTCATAAAATAATCCTAACGCTTTCTGTTTGGGATGTAATATTTTTTAAGTTCGCTGAGTTGGAAGCAAACTTATGAAGGAATATATTTAAGAAGACTTTCGTTGTATAATCGCTTGGAGACGTTGTAATTCTTTAAGAAGCTGACGATTGGTCGATTCCAAAGTAGAAAGCTTTTCCTTGTAAGAAGAATTTTCGTTCATCAAGAACGTAACCCGCCTTTCAAGACCGTCCATATATTCTTTTTTCTTCCTACGTGATTCTTGAGCAGATATCTATAAAAGGAAAGTAAACAAGTTGCATAAAAAAATATATTTTTATGTTATCAATAGTGAGTTAGTATTTACATAAAATATAGAAAAATATGCAAGAGTTATTAAAAATTGTATGTATCAACATTTATTACATTCACACTATTTATAGATTGTATTAAACTCTATTTTTACTTTTTAAAATTTTTTAATAATAATGTTTGAATGTTTTTTTTCTTACTTTATTCTTGATTTTTCTGCGCACTTTCTTTAACGATTTTTCTTCCTGCTTAGTAAGTGGTAGTTTTGTTGGAACAGGATAACCTTCGGCGATCAATGTTCTCTTTTCTTCATCAGTTAGTACAAGAACACCCGTGGAGCCTTTCTGTAAACGTAAATAAAAAAGTTGATATAAAGAAGTTTTACAACGCGATATTTTTATATTGAAAATCTGCGAATTTTAAAAAATTTATTGAATACTATTTTTACTAATAAATTTCATAAATATTTTAAAAAAATAAACTAATTTTACAATATCAATAATTTTTTTAATTTTTCCTATACATGCGAAATTTGTTATTCCAAAACTTACCGGTTGACAAGAAATCAAGGGTGTATGAATAGGCTGGCGCGTGCTGGTTGTATGCTGACCAATTGTACCATTAGTTGTCACGTATAGCCTCGGCTGCAGGAAACCTCGCAAATTTTGTACATGGACGGATCCATGAGAATCTCGGCGTTCAGGTGAGCAAGAAGCAGATACGGTACCTTCACTGTCAGAACTTGCACTACTTGGTGGTGTTGGTGGCAATTCTTGATTGGATGTCTGATCAATTATGTCGTCATCACAAGGCAAATCTAATGTCTCAACTTTAAATTCCTGTAAAAAATAAAAAATAATTTAATTAAATTGAAAAAATGTTTATTTGTATAAATTCAAATTCAAATTTGAATTATTTCGAATTTTTAATTTTGATTCAAAATTATTAAAATCAATAATTATATTATATAAATCTATTTTATTTTTCATATTCTAATAAATCTATATTAATGTTTAGATGAAAAAGAAAACTAACTTCAAAATAATATTATATCTACATTTTATTTTTTGTTGGTTAGATAATTTAAATATTTTACTTGAGGCATATCTTCATCGTCTTCTTCGCTGTCACTGGTCTGTGAGCCAAATCCTGTTAAGTGTAAACTATGAGGTGAAATAGCGACGGTACTTTTTTCATCCAAAAGAATAACAGGATCTGATGTGCATGGACTGCATGGAGCACTCAGAGGTTCCCCTTTAATAATTGTGCATTCGCTTGTGTCATCGTCACAAATATTCGGCCTTGATATTTCAATACTGTCAGAAGTTGATGAAAAAGGTTCTGGGGAAGATCTTGAAGAATCTCTGCCTGATGCGGTATTCATAGAAATAGCTGGAAAACATTCCTCTTCCATGTCTGTAACTGTGAAAATAGCAAATTACTATTAATTTATATATAAATCATTTACATTATTAATTTCAAATAATGTATTAACAACATTTTTAAAATAGAATATTATTTATCAATTTCTTGTATTTAATTTTATAAATTATTATCAGCATAAAAGGTCAAACCTTAAATTTTTTATTTATTTTTTTATTAAACTTATCATCTACCTCTTGACTTTATCTAACATGTACCTTTTGGCAAATAAATAAGAGTACGCTGATTTATCATGATCACGTGTGCTTCTCCATTCAACTAATCTTAGTTAAAATCATTAACGATATAAATCTTATTTATATAGTATTAATTTAAAATATTTTGAATTTATTTATAATTTTTAAATATTATTGTATTATAATTTCAAAATAACTATAACTCTAACCTCAAAATTCTTAATAATTCTTTTAAAAAACTAACACATGTTTCATACAAATTTTTTTATTTACCTATTAAATAATGTGAAAAAAATGTTAATGTGATTTAAATATCAAATAAATTTTTTTATTATAAAATATAAAGTTAAATATAAAATATTACAATAGCTACAATGTAATATATTTTAATTTTTTATAGATGGCGTTAAGGAAATATTTGAAAACTTTCCTATTATTCTTAATCTATTTTTTATTACGTAGCATTTAGTTAGAAATAAAAGTAATAATTCATAATAAGCAATAAGGAAAATAAATACAAAATTAGATCTTTTCAATATTGTTCGTACAAATATTTGTAAAACGATGTAAAAAAGTATTATATTTAATGTTAAAATATTTCAGCATTTTTCTACATCGGTACTTTTACCATTACAACTCGTTTTGAATTTTATCGCATAATAATATTCATTACAGTTATCTACACAAAAATTAATTTAGAATTTAATGTGCAAGAATTTATTTTTAACGTTTTTCATGCATAAACGTTAACGATTTTTGTTACATTCGATGTTGAATATTAAAAGTGAAATTGATTTACATTCTTTTAGTAATGTTATGTATAACTTATTAACAAATACATGTATTTGTAATGGCATGAAATAAAATATGCTTAAAAAAACAGTTTAAATTTAGTAGAATCAACTTTAACGACGAAATTCACCATTAGCTGAATAAGCATAATTTGCAAAAGCAATTTCGTTGCCATAAATCAAGGTGAAATTCTGACTTACACAACTCGTTTACTATAAAAAAATAACTTATTGTTAAATATTGTATAATTTAATCTTTTATTAGAAAAAATCATAAAAATATTACAATAATTAAAATCTTTTTTTTTTTTAAGATTAATAAATAATAAATACCAGCAGCGATTATTACCTTACTAGTAAAATTTCATTTATTAAAAGACAACGCTCAAATCGAAGCCTTGTGCTGCGGTTTGCGTTTAATAACGACGTAAGAAAAGAGAAATTTGTCGTCCAAATAACAAATCATCGTTCACCGTCGGCAGTATCATTACCAATCTAACTTTCCCCGCTGAATACTACTACCTATTTAGACTAGATTTAAGCCTCGACACTCACCGTCGATTCTACTGGGCTCGCTGACGATGGTACCGGCAAAGACGCCGGCAACATCGGCCGCAACCTGATGGTGATGATGATGGTGGTGATGGCGCGCTTGTTGCTGAGCCCGTTGCTGGGCGGCGTTGTTGCCAGCGCCGGCGGCCGAAGAGACGGCAGACGGCGGCGGCGGACTGCACGCCAGCAAGCTGTAGCTGTGCTCGGATTTTATGGGTTTGGGTCCGCCGAGGGCCGCATCGGTCATGAGTCGGTCGCGCAATACCACGCCGAAGGAGGTCTGCTTGCTGTCTCGAACGCTCACCGCACCGATGTTCCATTCGTCGTCCTTCGAGCCGCAGCTCATTAGCACATCCTGACCAAGGCTCTGTAAACGCAAAATATGAAAGACGGGTTATTACGGATACGAGTTATTAGAATTTCTTTTGTTATGTGTGCGTTTGTTGCTGTGCACGTGCGCATGCGCACGCGCTCGTGTGTGTGTGTGTGTGTGTGTGTGCACGCGCGTGCGTGCGTTCGTGTATGCATGTGTATTTGTAAGGATATTGTAGCGGGACTTAGCATTCCATCGCCTTCGGAACTTTATTGGGTTTTATTTGAAGCGTCTAGCATGGAGAAGGATAGACCGTGATTTTTTATGCACAATAAATATTTTCTTTTTATTTTAAGTTTTCAATAATCCGTTTTACACATTTTTACAATTGCGAATTATATTTTAAACAGATATTATCACTGATTGTAAAAATTAATTTATTCTACACGTAATTTAAAATTAAACCATTATCGTTTACATTTTTTTTTTTTTTTTTTTTTTATTTGTTTGTTTAAAGATAAGTATATATTTTTAATGCATTTAAATTTGTACATTTAATTAAAATCGATCAAACAAAAAAGTCAATTAGAAATTGATTGAAATTGAATCAATTTTTTTTTTAATCATTCGACTAAAAAAAAGTAAAAACGATTGGCAGAGTCATCACACAAGAGTGTCGCAAAAAACGAAGAAGTTGCATTATTACTTTTTTATTCGTACATTTTTTTCGACGGGTCGAATTCTCATATTTTAAAGTGTCGTGTATCGTGCCTACTCAGTGTTTCATTTGCTTCACTCAAGTTTTTAATAATATAATTTTAAAATTTCCGTCAAAATATTATTTCATCATGTTAAATGAAATGTTTTATTTGTTTGTTTTTTTTGTTTTTTTTTTTTTTTTTTTTTCATTTACAAAATATCGCCGTTAAATTTTTTCTAATTATTTTCTTTTTTCAAAGAAACAAGGAAAAATAGTTTCATATCATTACCGCTTTTGGTTACGCAAGCAGGCTCGCTACTCGTGCATCAATAATTTGTGTAAAGCAAACTAGTTCAAGATTAGCGAAATTTTTCCAGCGCCAACTAATTGACCCCGATAAATATCCCATTACCTTAAACACTCGTTCCCAATTTGTCCTACTTCGCGACCTGTAAAAAACCGCTACACGAATTTAAAAACCTTTTCCACCGATACGCGCCGCATAGTACATACAGCGGAATTCCTCTCGAAGCGGATCCATTCATCGATGAAAGAGTACATCGAAAGAGCCGAAGAGAGCATCGGTCGTTGCAAATCGCCACGATTAAAAGAAAGCGCGAGGACGATTGCCGCGAGTATTGGCTGCAGTGCAATCCCACGGTGCAATCACCTTCTAAATACGAACGCATTCGCGTAAAGACCAGCGTAAGTATCCATACAGCGATGATATTTCCCAATCGGGTGTACTACTACTGGCTACGAAGTGGGGGGGTCAAGGACCTAAAGACGGCTCGGTCAAGTTGAAGGTCGCTCTCTCGACTCGGGCTCGTACACTAGCGAGCGAACGTGCGCGCGCGCGCGCGCGTGTCTCGTCTCGTGGTATTAACTGCGTGCGCCGCTGCTGCGGCTGAGAGCGCAAAAAGTTTTTTTTGCCTCGCGCCAAAGAGATACATGTACGTATATATATGTATGTGTGTGTGTGTGTGTATGTGTGTGTGTGCATGTGTATACAACTGGTTACACGCTATGCGTATACCTTCGCATAAGACGTTGAGTTGAGTGTTGTGTGTGCACGAAAGCGCGCGCGGTTACACGTAGAGGAGGAGTTTGTCGACCGGACGAATAAAAAAAAAAAATATAAGAATTAAAAAGAGAATCAAAGAGGTGATAGTCGCGAAGAGGTGAGACCTTGAATTTCGGACTTTGCACGTGTGCGGGAAAGATTTTAAGTCGAAATTTTATGGAGAGAATCGGTGAATTGTTGGTGTGGTTTGGAAGAAGCGAAATCGCGACCAATATTGTGGTTGCACGAAAGAAATGTTTATTTCTGATATACTATACCTTCGAGTTATCCCCGAGGATTATCTTAATGCTCCTTTTCTTTTTAATTTTTTCATTTGGGAAGGATACAAATTTGAAGAAAAAATAGTGTTGAATATAAATATACTTTTGTCCTTTTGCTTTTGGGACTTAAAGCTCCTTTTGCTTTTTTATAATTATTACGAAAATAAAAAAAAATGTTTCTCGAAAAAGATTAGTTAAATTTAGTATGAATAAAGTAATTGGATTATTACTGTAATTGAATTTTTTTAATTTACCTCGTTCTTATCAAGCGTATATAAAAAAAATGGCATTATATTTAACATTATCTTTTTTTTTTTATTATTTGTAATCGAACCCATTTTCAAATTATTAATTTAAATAAAATACAATAGTACAATAAAAAATATGTATGGATTCTTTAAAACTTTACTGTAAATCCATGCATACACATATCCTTCAATTACATCGAAATCTAAAACCTCAAAAGCGTGTCCGCCATAACGTAACGTATAATTTTGTCAGCGACATAATGTCCACGATTCGTTTCCAATGCACGTCTCCATTATATAACCCAAGTTACGAGATCGGTATATAGATAAATATCGAAGCATGCGTATATATTGTCAAAAAAGTTACAAAGGATAAAATCGAAACGAATTCTGCATATATACACGAGAGAACACTTCGGAGTTAACAATTTCACGTTGGGAAAACAATTTCGATGCTCTTGCAGGGCCTGCGTTGCGGAAGGACTTGATCAAGAGAACGAGAGAGAGAGAGAGAGAGAGAGAGAAAGAGAGAGAGAGAGATCTCATCCCCCATTGAATCCACGGTTCAACTATTTCCGACGCCGACTTCCGCCGGAAATGTTGTTTCTTCCTTCGCGGTATCGTTGCACACTCTTTACACTCTCTAATTTTTCTTTTCCCTTCTCTCCCTCTCTCTCTCTCTCTCTCTCTCTCTCTCTCTCTCTCTTTTTTTTCTTTATTTCTATGAGTAAGGAAAAATACTCGAGAGCTACTACTATAAAGCCGATATTCTCGAGCGGTAGCCTTATTATTGGTATTAGAAGGAAGAAGCTTCTTCGTCGTCGTTACACACTCGGCTATATACGGACAGGTGAACACGCGTCCAAGTTTTCTTCCCGCAATGTATACGCGCGCGTGTGTGCGTGTGTGTGTGTGTGTGTCACGGAACTCAGCAATTTCGCTGGGTATAAGGAGAGTAGCATAGCGGGAATTATTTCGCTGGCTCGTCGGATTCATCGAGAAGACGTGACCGCAGGCGACGACGGCTACGAGTTTTGCGCAAACATACCGACGTCGTCGCGCACGCGCATTCCTCCCCCCCCTCTCTCTCCCGCCCCCTTATTCTACTCAGTTGGACACCGCAATCACGGACTTGATGCTCTTCCTACGTTTTTTTTTTATACTCGGGTTTCTATATCTCTATAAATTCTTGATTCTTCATTTCTAATGCAAACGCGGATGTTTCGAATTTATACTTGTTGCTTCTTTTTCTTTTAATTTTTTCCATTTTTCTTCTTTTTTTTTTTTTCTCTTTTAATTAATCATCATTAATTTTCATTGCGATTGCGATGTTGTTATTTTGCGCAGTCATTGGATAAACCGAATAATACAATGTAAGGATTGACTGGATTCTTGAATTTTTCCTTATAAATTTTTAATCGAATTCAACAATTTTTCGTGGGATTTTTCCCAACTTGTCCCTTGAAATCTTAAAATTTATTAATGAACAAATAAATAGTAAACATAAAACAATTTTTTAATATTCTTTAGCAAGAAAAATTGATTTTAAAAGTCTATTTACATTCAGTTGAAATTTAACAACGATAACGACTCAAATACGTGAACGTACAATACCCATATTGATAATTATATTACTATTAAAATAAAGTCTAAAGTTTTAAAAACTCAATATTTACATAGCTTAAAATAGCTATATTAAATTACGCGTGAAAAAAGTAAAAACCGGAGAAAGTAGTTCACCGATAGAAGATGATAAGTAAAACAAATAGATTGAACAGCTCGAGTATTTCGAAAGTGGAAGTGTTGAAATAGTTCAAAAATTATACAATAATAAACCCAAACGAAACAAACGAAATTTTATCTAGATATATGCGAGACATAACGAACTAATGAAAGAGCAATAATAATTATCTCTCAACTTAAATATGACATAAACAACGATAAAAAGATACACACAAATTTTTCATTTTATCATTTTATTTTTTTTTTTTCACCTCGCTGTCGTTTCATTTACTCAATTCAAAGATTAAATTTACGCGTTGATATACGAGTATAAAAATAGCTCAAGAATTTTACCATACAGATTTTTTTTTTTTCTTCAGCAGTTTGCACTAGCGTTGCTTTAACAATTTTTTAACAGCGTATAAGACGTTACGATTTAACCTGTTTCAGCCACCCTCATTTACATCGGGTGCATCCCGTGTATGCTGTATAGATATACGTTCATAATGCACGTGAGATAAACATCGCTGCATGTTTATATGCATGCGCATCGCTAATTATCCCATTAATGTGACCTTGATCTAAGATTAAAAAATTTTTTTTTAAGGTACACATATGTGAAATAAAATTTAATTGTCGACTGCATTAAAATGTAAGTTAATTAAATTTAGTGATTGTTTTATTTTCTTTTTTTCCTTTTTTTTTTTTTTTTATAGCGCATTGAGCTTTGTAACTAGTTTTAGAATTAAAAATAAATCATGGAGAACGTCGAAAGAAAATTTGTCGACGAAAAGGAACTAATATATAATTTTTTTTTAATTATATTAAAAAAATATAATATTCACTATTCGGTGTATTTTTTTATTTTAATTTATACGTACTATAATTCAACGATAATAAATTATGTAAAAAAAATATAATAATAATAATAATAATAATAGTAATAATAATAATAATAATAATAATAAATATACATTTAATTGCAACAAAAAAAAAAGTCAAGCAAATATTTCATCATTACGAAATTCATAAATCTTCAAAGCTTAAAATTCTTCGTAAAACTCGTATTTACATACATTCACGCACGTACACACTCTTACACATCATCGTCTCGTTCAAAAGTACTTCCAAAATCCTATATAATCAATTTTACCGAGTCCACCACTCAATAGGTGCGAGAACGTGCGAAAAAAACATTCCGAGGCACTCGACGAAATAAGAGAGAGAGAGAGAGAGAGCAAGATAGAGAGAGAGAGAGAGACGAGAAAATAAAATATGCATCACAACGTTATTGGCTTTAAAAAGCCCGGGGCGAGTTCCTTGGCCCCAAAATGAGGCAACGCCTCGACTATAGCAAAGTGTGCGCGAGGACTATTTAGCCGGAAGTGTATATAGCAGATACATATATATGCGCATATACATGCGTATATACACCCATACGGAGGAAAAAGTCAAGCTAAAGAGCCTAAAGAGCACGAAGCAGGTGGATGGGTATATACGTATACAGGCTCGACGAAGTTACGAAAAAAGGTGAACGTCCTCCGGCGTCTCCCGACAAGCAACCGAGCGAAAGAGCGAGTCTCATCCAAACCTTCCTATCGCCGAGCCGGTATTCCAACGAGGACGACGGCGGCGACCAGGAGGAGTATATCGCTTATGTAGCGAAGGCAAATGCTTACGTATCGGTGTGTGTGTATATGTGTGTGTGTATATGTGTGTGTGTGTGTGTGTGTGTGAGAGAGAGAGAGAGAGAGAGACAAGCACGCCAAGGCAACCCGTTTTAAAAGCCGAATCACGCTTGTTCGATACAAGCTTTGGGTCCTATGTTTACCGGGCGCCCCTATAAATTTTCTTTCTTTCTTTTTTTTTTTTTTTTTTTTAACGTTCGACTTTTAGGGTGTACACTTTATTCGTCGTTTTTGAAAACGCCCAATTTTTCTCAAAGGGCAACACCGAAAAGAGCTACGGTTTGACGAGTATCGTCCGTTTATCTTTGAAATTCTTGACTTATAGGGGGGAACGCTCCCACGGGTGGACCTGGCCGCACCTGTTAATACAGCACCACTTCTATATCTCGTTTCTTCACTTTTTCTTTTTATGATACCACATTTTCTTCGATCCTTACGTCTGTTTACAAATAGAGATTTTAGATGATTTCTTTTTTTTATTCATATTTATTTTTTTAATTTTTATATTTATAGGTTGAAAATTACGACGTTCGTTTTATTTACATTTTTATGGAGCTTTTTTTATTTCGATTGCTTTTTTTTACATACATATGCGTATATATTTTCACGTAGTATTACGTAAAAAATAATTAAATTTTTAAACGATAAAACGGTCTGGGAATCTGAACTCTCTAAGTAGCAACCGCTTAAGACGGCCGAGATCTTGACCTACCGGTTTTGATGCATGAAAAGTATACCGTGTAATTCTTTAAAGCGAATTCTAACTATAGCAAGATGCTATATTATCAGCGCGTCGAGTAAGAAAATTATCATCGTGAGAAATAAATTCATTTTTCATTATTTATTATATATTATTTATTATTTCGATATTTATTACATAAAAACAATACTAATTCAATATTTTTTTTTTCTTTTAAAAGCACAATCGTTATAAAAAAAAAAAAAAAAAAAAAAAAAAAAATTTATGTCGCTATAATCATCGTTAAAACGGATTTTATTGCACAACAGAAAGTTCGTTCAACTCGCAAAACTTAAACTCTAAAACGGTAACACTTTAAATCTTGAAAAAAAAAAAAAAAGAAATAGACAAAAACATTAAACGATTATTCAAATATAAAGTTAAAGCGGCCGTAAACGCAAAGCATTAAAAATCGCTGCAGCAGTGTTACAACGAATTGTAAAATTTATATAAACCGACTCCGAATTCAATTGAAAGAGATTTACTCAGCGAAATAAGCCGAATGCAAAGACTCGATTGCCCAATATTCTCTTTACCGCAAACGCGTTCATTTGTGTATATATATATATATATATATATATATATATAGCCCACGTAAAAAAGAAAGAGCGAGAGCGAGAGCGAGAGCGAGAGCGAGAGAGAGAGAGAGAGAAGGAAGAAAAGCCGGGGTCGTTTTCCTCCTACGGCGCGCGGTCAACATTCTTTGCGACGAACAATACGACGAAATTTCCGAGAACGCGGCCGACGCTTAGACAATAGACGTTTTCACGCCTCCGCATCGACGCTAATGGATAATGGACAAGTTAATGGCGGCATTTTGTGTGTAAATATATATATAAACAAATCTAAATAAAGGAAGCTTTAACATTGTAACGTCGTCCGATAGTATTACGTTTCTTAGGTTTATATATATATGAATATATGTGTGCGTGCATAGACACCGATAGCATTACTTGCAGTCAAGGCCACAAAGAAGAAGAAAACCATTCTATTCCTATATAAGCGTGCAAGCGTAACAGTAAAAAGTGTCCGACGTAACTGTAACACACGGCGGCTCGGTGCTGACCCAGCAGTGCAGTAAAAATTGCGCGTCAAATCGATACACTCGCGCTTATATTCAGTATATTATACCGAAGTAAAAAAAAATAACGTTACAATACGTAATATTATACAAAAGCTAAAACAATACATCTTCATGTATATTACGTAGTTTCTTTATTTCCGTGTCAATTACGCGAGCATGCAGTACGCATACATTCCCGTACATAACTCAGGCCTATTTCTGGACGCCGCGAGTCTCTTATCGCCTATTTTACTCCCCATAGTATCTGTGTGTGAATGACAATAATAATTTCGACGTGCGTGCGTGCGCGCATAGTTATGTCACGGATAACGAATGAAATTACGTATGTATATGCATTCGGAAATGTGATCGATAGCTCTCGAGGTCTTTTGGATCGATAAAAAATATTGTTTTTTTTTTTTGCGATTTTTTTTTTTTTATTTTTTAGGTTAAATTTGTCTTAAAGCAAAGAGTTTAGCAAGCAAAGCACGGCGCAAATAGTGATTTTCCTTGAAATTCCGATAATTCCGATAATTCCGATGCATTTGCGACGGCGAGATTGACGATATATAGGTTTAAATACTTTTTATGAACTAGTCTTAAATATAAAAAGATAAAAGCTAAAGTTATTAAGATATATAAATACGATATAATAATTATCTTGAATAGATATTAAGATTTCTATTAAATTTTATTCACATAGCCAACGAAGATATGCTTAAAATATTATTCAACTACTAAACAAAAATATTTATATTCCTTTTTTACGCGCAAATATACCAATTTGAGCTAGAAGCGCATTAAACGACTAAATTTTCCAATGAACGAAAGTTTAGAAATTCAGTCATGCACAATTGCAATAAATGTCACATTTGAAATAATCGTAATGAAATAATAATTATGCGATAACAATATAGTAAACTTTGAGGATAAGAAAAAAAAAATGTTATGTACAGCAATTGAAGGTTATAATAAATGAATATTTTTAATTTGAATTATAGACATTAATTAATTTTATAACAATTGATTTATCATTTTCTTATGTTAATTTCAATAAGCGCCGGGAGTATTGCTTAAGACACTTTTGTTTACAAAATTCGATTTATCGTTATTCCCCGTCATTCTTTCGAATACAGAAATTATGAAAACTTTACGAAACGACGCTCTTAATAAATTCTTATCTCTCGTAATACACGTCATCGTCGCGATGACATCGCGTAGATAAATTTCAAACTCATCAATTAAACGAAAAGGAAAACCCGATTTTTTTTTTTTTTTTCAATTACCCGGTAAACCGAAAAATTTCTCCGCGACGTTGAAAAAGAAAAAAAATCAAATCGTTGATAAGCTGAAGGAAAAACAAGAAAGCAAGAAACGCGAGTAGAACGAAGGAGAAAAAAAAGTGAGAGAAAGAGAAGGAAAAAAACGGCTCTTTTACCTGTCGAAGCGAAAGCGAGAAGAAAAACGTTCGGCATTATAGGCGAAGAAAATGGTTTCTCTTTCTTTTACACTGGCGCTCGACAATGGATCGCTGCCGCGCGAGCGAGCGAGCCACCGGCATTATCGCGACCTTATCCACAAAGCGCACGCGTGCATGTATGTGTGTGTGTGTGTGTGTGTGTGTGTGTGTGTGTGCATATGTGCGCGCGCGCAGCTGGCTAACTGCAGATTACGCCGACTGCGATATCGCAGCGGGTATATGGTTATGTATACCAGAAAGTTTTATGCGAGCTGCAGCGTCATGTTAAATGTGTAAGCGAGAGAGATGTTGCGCGTACCGTATGATGTAAGATCTACCCACAAAAATTAGCCATTTTGTTCTTATTTTTTTTTCGTTCTATTCTTTTTTTTTTTTATCTTCGCTCTAAATCGCGTGCTCGCGGCTCCCACGTGAACACATGAAATGCCGGTGTATTGAATTTTATCGAGCGTTTCCGTACCGAAAAAAGAAATTTTGTATTTTTTCTTCTTTTTGGCTCGTTTTCCTGCGCTCGTCATGCTATATCAGTATCGAGTAATTGAACTTTTGTGGATTTTAAGCGTTTATTTATCTGACGAATGCTAAAAATAGGTTTCTTATATATATATATACACACACACACAAACACATAAATATTGGTTTTTTTTTTTTCCTTACAAACGTTAGCATCCAATAAAAGGTCTTCGATATACATTTGAACTTTTCAAATATGCTTCGTTTTGGTTTCGTCTTTTTTTTCCGTCTTTATTCGATGAATTTATCGCATCGATACATCTTTCCCGAATCAAAATAAAATAAACAAATAATGATTCAAAAGCACATTCGAAGCTTCTCTTCTGTAGCTTAAATGAAATGAGGTCTAGAAATATTATAAAAAAAAAAAAAAAAAAAAAAAAAAAAAAAATTTATAATTGCTTTTACAACGAAATAAATTAAATTTTTTCGCTCGAATAAAACCTTCACACGTGGTAGTAAATGGATTTTGTTAAATGACTATGACTTTAATTAATAAACTAAACACAATCAAATTGAGATAACGCGGGATTATCAACTCACGCGTTTTAACAACTTGCTTGAAAAAAGAAAAGAAAAAAATTAGAATAAAATATTTATGCATCATCGTTAGAAAAACTGTAAATGCATAAGCAACACAAAAAGAAAATAAACCATTCGTATAGATAAAAATGTTCACGACTTTGCCGTAACATATTTTGCATTTATGAGTCATTTAACACTTGAGGACGTTATGTAATATACGATACGAAATGAAATATTGAAAATTTTAATATATTTTAATAAACAAAACAATTTTCAATATAAATTTGAAAACCTAAAAATATCAAAAGAAAATAGAGCTAAAAAATGAAAAATATCGCATAAGTAGCGCAGCGTAAAAACCCTATGATAAAAAAAAAAAAGAAAAAGAAAAAAAATTTATTCCGTCACAAAACTGTATACCCGTACCCAGAGCTTATCTTTTTATGTTTCCTTCGATAAGCGGAAAACGTCACGTGGTGTCCACATTGTATCGACGTCGAGATAAAACTTACAACGCTTTCGTACACGTTTTCGTGCATATGGTCAAAAAGAATTCCGAGACATTGTATGTATGTATGTATGTATGTATATCTATATATATACATGAAAAAAACTTCTATCGCGGATGTATGTTAAAGAGCGTAAAGTTTGTAACAAAATATAAACAATGTGCGTTCTCAAACTCCGATGCCAATCGTATAATTCTATCGTATGCACACTTAATGAAGCACACAGTACATGCAGACGTATTAGTTATTTATGTACCTTGTGCGAGCCTCGCGTCATTACAGCTTGAGGCAAAATATGTTGTGGATGGATAGTAGGGCCGCAGTCGCGAGCGCAGCGAGCGACTAAGGCGCCTCTATCCATCCACAAAATATGAGCCGAAAGCTTTAATGACGCGAGGTTCACTCATGGTGCTTAAAAAATTTTTCAGCCTTGTAACCCGTACGAAAACTCTTACTTAGTAAACAAAATAATTAATTTTATTTTGTTGCATATCAATATAATGCAATTTCGAACCCGTACTGACAGTTCGTAAACTACAGATACCGTCTGCTAGCGCATGCGCATTTTGTACACACACGCGTGCATGTACATGTAGTGTCAGAAAGTGATAGACAACATAATGTAAATATAAATATAAATTATGAAATTAAAAAAAATAGTAGATGGATTTATATTTAAAAACAAAATTAATTCTTAAACAATTATTATTTATTAAAAAATATAAATTTCTTGAATATATTTATTAACCATTTATATAAAATAACATTCTTAACAAAATTTTTTTTTATAAGATTTTAAGACTTATAAATAATATTAATACTATTATAATTAATATAAATACTTTCTTATATTATTTTTAACATAACAATACTATATTTGTTGAACACATATATAATCAATGAATTTTAGTCGTTAACATGAAAAAATAGAAACTTTTTAATTATTTATCTAAATCACAAACAAAATTATAAACTAAAAAATTGTCACCTTTAAATCACTTATTATTAATAGTTAAATTGCAATTTGTAAAAATATAAATTGGTTTTTCTTTCTTGCTTATATTACTTAAAAAGTCAGTAGATAAAATTTTTTCTTGGGCAATATTTTCAATATTGCTATTAAATTGCTTTTTGTTTTTTTCCATTTTTTTCTTTGGTAAAGAAAATTCAGTCTTTACTACTTCTTCTAACTCTTCCTGGCTAATATTTTCTAAGCCATCGATTAAATTATCGTTAATCTTTGACTTTCTTCTTTTAAGTTTTTTATTTGAATAAAAATCAGTTTCTATAACTTCTTCTAATTCGTCTTGTGTAATGTTTTTTATCTCATCCACTTCTATTTGTGTTAGAATCGTGCTTTGTTTAGAAGTAGATGGACCAGCACAATGCAATTCTTGCATAGAATTTATTGCATTAACACCTATGTTTGAAAAAGCATTTCTTTTTGCAGAAAAAACTTGTTTATTATTTATTTGGATAGCCGTTGAAATTAAATTACTTATATCCTTCTTATTTTGCATTGATTCATTTATGTAGCTTTCAGCTACAGTACTACTTTTCCATGCTCCATGTCTTTTCAGTGTCAATATATCTACTCCTTTGTCAGCGATTAAAGTAGCCGAAGTTCGTCTAAAGGCATGTCCTGTGTATTTTTCAGCTTCAGGAAGATTGAGAAATTTAGCTATTTCTTGCGGAATAATGCCAATTTTTCCTTTTCCCACATTCTATAAACGTTAATTATGTTATTTATTAATTTAGTTTTGTTTTTCATAAATAAATTGAAATGGAAATATATTTTACCTGGCGTGTACATTTTTTGTTTTTATACTGAAGAAAAAATCGCTTCATGCCTTCAGGACGTAGCTTTATGTATTTTTCAATAATAGGAAAAGCACTTTCACATGTTACAAACGATTTGCTGACACCTGTTTTTGTAACAGGTATTGAGATATAGTAAAGCGACCCTTGACGTTTTATATCATCTATTTTTATATTTAACAACTCTATTTTACGTAGACAGCCATATAACCCAATAAGTAAAACTACCTGTTCATGTAAATAAGTCGAAAAATAAGTTTTTAGTATAGTAGATTCTTGTTTAATGATACCTTGTATTTAAAAAATAGCATTTTTTTACTTTGACTTACCTTATGTAAAAGAAACTCATCATCTGATGCATCGATAATAAATTTACTGATTTCATCTTTTGTAAATACTTTTGACTTTTGTACGATGTCATGTTTTGTCTTTGTTTTTAGAAAATATTGCACCTCCATGTATTTACTAATGTCGATATTTTGTTTAAATATGAGCATTGATTTCAACTTAGTGTACGTTGCCCATAAAGTTGTCGCTTTATAATTTTGAGACAATTTTTCAAAATACGCTAATACGATTTTTTCATCTATTTTCTTTATTTTCATTTGCAAACACCAGTTTTGAAACTTTTCATACTGTATTTCATATAACCTTTTTGAATTTTGCGGGATTATATTACACTTGGCTTTTTCTACTAGTTTATTTAATTCACGTTTACATTCTTCATCACTGTCACTATCACTCGTCCTATTTTCATTATTTAATAAATCGTCCATTTTTATTCCTCTTATCACACTTTAAGAAAGTACGTTACCGGCACAACGATGCAAAGAAATCTACACAAAGAAAACAGAAGAAAAGCCAGAGCCCCCGTGGTCGCTTGAATGTATATTGAGAGAAGGAGAGAGCGAGACGGAGATAGGGTGGTCACGTGGGTGCAATGGTGCGCGCGCTTTTATCGCTATCTCGTTCTCTCTCCTTCGCTCAACATACATAAGTCGTATTACGCGTTCCAAAAATGTAAGTCTCGATGAAGACTCACATGCTAGGCTATATGAAGCGACAAATACATAGCAGTGGCGCTGTTAACTTTTTTTTCTCCTGGCACATATACAGCCTAAAAGGACGTATAGAATGTCTATACAGCCTAGAAGGACGTATAGAAAAATGTTAATACGATCGAGAAGGCGCTTGCGCGTATGGAAACCATTTACCCGCTGAGGATGCTCCGTCGGTAAGAGTCGCCGTACGGTCGCCGTACGGGTTAGTAGGCTGAAATAGTTATTTATGTACCTTGTGCGAGCCTCGCGTCATTACAGCTTGAGGCAAAATATGTTGTGGATGGATAGTAGGGCCGCAGTCGCGAGCGCAGCGAGCGACTAAGGCGCCTCTATCCATCCACAAAATATGAGCCGAAAGCTTTAATGACGCGAGGTTCACTCATGGTGCTTAAAAAATTTTTCAGCCTTGTAACCCGTACGAAGACTCTTACTTAGTTAACAGAATAATTAATTTTATTTTGTTGCATATCAATTAAATGCAATTTCGAACCCATACTGACAGTTCGTAAACTACAGATATCGTCTGCTAACGCATGCGCATTTTGTACACACACGCGTACATGAACATGTGTGTCAAAAAGTGACAGACAACATAATGTAAATATAAATATAAATTATGAAATTAAAAAAAATAGTAAATGGATTAATATTTAAAAATAAAATTAATTCTTGAACAATTATTATTTATTAAAAAATATAAATTTCTTGAGTATATTTATTAAATATTTATACAGAATAATATTTTTAACAAAAGTTTTTTTTATAAGATTTGAAGGCTTATTAATAATATTAATACTATTATAATTAATATAAATACTTTCTTATGTTATTTTTATCATAACAATACTATATTTGTTTAACACATTTTTTGTATAATCAATGAATTTTAGTCTCTTATTTAACATGAAAAAACAGTAACTTTTTTAAATATTTTAAATTTAATTTCTTCACACAAAAAACTTTTAAATCATTTATCTAAATCACAAACAAAATTATAAACTAAAAAATTATCACTTTAAAATCACTTATTATTAAATTTTTTAATTTTGCGGGATTATATTAGACTTTGCTTTTTCTATTAGTTTATTTAATTCACGTTTGCATTCTTCATCACTGTCACTATCACTCGTTTTTTTTTTTTATTATTAAATAAATTGTCCATTTTTATTCTTCTTCTCACATATTAAGAACGAATATTACCGACACAACGATACACTATACTGAAAGAAAACAAAAGAAAAGCAGAGCCCCGTGGTCGCTTGAATGTACATACTGAGCGAAGGAGAGAGCGAGACAGAGATAGGGTGGTCACGTGGGAGCAATGGTGCGCGCGCTCTTATCGCTATCTCGTTCTCTCTCCTTCGCTCAACATACATAAGTCTTATTACGCGTTTCGAAAATATAAGTTTCGATGAAGACTCACATGCTAGGCTATATGAAGCGACAAATACATAGCAGTGGCGCTGTTAACTTTTTTTTCTCCTGGCACATATACAGCCTAAAAGGACGTATAGAATGTCTATACAGCCTAGAAGGACGTATAGAAAAATGTTAATACGATCGAGAAGGCGCTTGCGCGTATGGAAACCATTTACACGCTGACGATGCTCCGTAGGTAAGAGTCGCCGTACGGGTTAGTAGGCTGAAAACATACATATATACCCATATGATTCGAGGTAGTCAATTGCGTCCAATATAGTTCTCGGCGACTAAAAGCTGCACGAAACTCGCCGGCGCTGCTTAAGAAGAAGAGCAAAATAACGTGAGATAGACTCCAAGGCTGGAGACAAGAGAATCCATCACCATCTTTCTCCCCCTCCTCTCCTCTCTCTCTCCCTCTCTCTCTCTCTCTCTGACTTAACGCCTACATGAGAGAGTCCATTTCGCGCTCTAATGGGCCTACGCGCGCTTTTCGCTACGTACGTGTGTTATCGTCGTATTCTTCGGATGGTATGCCGGACGCGGAAAGCGAAAAAAGGAGGCCGGCCGCGATTCGACGGAAATAAGAGAGAACGAGAACAAGCCCATACTCTCTGTGTACATTCGTTCAGTTAAAAAATTGTATAAATGCATATATATATATATATATAGTGATTACTGTAATTCTTTTCTTTTTAGTAAAAATACCGATGAGTGTTTCATAACTTTTTGTCGATTGTTGATTTTTTTCCACTTGTTAACTTTTTTTTTTTTTATTTTTTTTTAAATTTTGCGTTTACTCTTGTATAATTGAAAAATCTCATTATGAATATCGACGTTATCTGCACATATATTTGTCAAAAATATTTCATCATTGCACGAGTTTCACGTCAATGATTTGGAAAGAAAAAAATGTTCTTCGACTCGTGTTTGATTTTATGTCTACAGACGTTAAGTTTATCGAGGCATCAAAAGCTAATAATTTTGTTAAATATGTTTTGACTGTGTAAATCAAATTGATTCTTTTATAATACAATGTGCAGTAATTAAAATTAAATTTTTTTTTTAAATTTAAAATTTTAAAACAGATAAATGTGTATAATATTGTAAAATGTATGTTACTAAAATTTCATTTTTCCACGTTAATGTGTAAAGATTTTGAAACGTCATAATTTAAAAAAGAAAAATTGTATAAATAAATAAAACGAAGACCCTACTAAAGTTTTGCTAAACAATGCTTTCATTATCTAATAATTTACTAAATTATATATATTGTTATATCCCGCAAAAATGTCATCTCGCCCGGTTATGTTCGAAATAATGATATAGATATTAGAAACAAATCAGTTTGAGGATCTGATAATAAATTGACGTATTATTGATTTGTTGTATTTTTCAAGTTGTATTGAGTTAATTAATTTAATCTTTTGTGTTTTTGAATGAATTGTTTATTCTATGATATAAATATAACAATGCTATCATTATCTAATAATTTACTAAATAATATTTTTTTTTGTTGAAAATTTATCAACTTTTAGTTTATATCAAAATAAGATATCATGTCAAGTATCAGCTCAAAATATCAATTTTTAAAAAAGTTGTGCATGTTTAAAAAAAATAAGGAGTAACATTTTTAAACTGTTATATCTCAAATACTAATTAACGGAATGACGTAAATTTTTTTTACAATTACGCGAATAATATTGAACTTATAAAATGTATATAATTTGATACAAAATTTTTTTATAAAAAAAAGTTACAACAATTTTTTATAAACAAATTAAGTTTTTTAATCAAGGAGCACATACGATTTTTAATGTTTTTATGTCAAATTAAAGCCTAATCTTTCTTCTTCAATTTGGTAAAAAAAATTTCCGACATTTGAATAGAAAAAAAATTAGAGCTATTTGAAGTCGACGCTCGGCCTGTTCCCCTCTTTTTTCGTGGAATCAAAATGGAAATTTTAACATTTATTTTTACATATTTTATTTTATAACTTATTTTTATCGTGTCTTAATAAATGGGATTTAGTTATAGTATAATGCAAGAAAATCACCTATTCTGATTGTTTTGTTTACTTCCCTAAGATACGTTTGCTACACTATTTTACCTGTTTAATTGGAGCCTATAATGTAATTTAATTATATTGCTTTGTAAATTATATTAAATTATATAGGCTACTATGCAGGTGTTACAAAAATATAGTTTTGTTATTTGGAGTCATAATTAGTAATGACTTCAATATTTCCTGGAAACTAAAAACTTATAAGATATCCTATAAAAACTAAATACTTATAGATAGACATATGATATTTATAAGACCTCTGGTACAAAAATCAATCATTTTGAAAATAAAGTTAAGCTAAAATTTGCGAAAGCAAAAACAGTAACCGGAACGTTAACATCATCACGCCTTTCTACCAGTAAGTAAAGAAAATGTGCAAGAACTTAAAATAAAATTATATTCAAACTCTTTAAACTTTCGAATAAAAAAAACTTGTTGAACAATAGAGTAAATAATAAATTAATAATTCTTGTAATGCGTAATAAGTAAAAAATCGTGATAAAGATAATTTATTATAAATCTTAGGACATCCGAAAAAAAACTTTCATATCATATGTAATTTTTTATAAATCGATAGGTTAGTATAATTTTTATAAATAGACCCAATTATATAGTAAAATATGACTCAAATAATTACAAAATATTGAAGTTATCAATTGATCTACTTTTAATTAAAAAAAGCCAGAATAAATAGATAAAGTATTAGATTTAGTTTTTAAGTTAATTACTAATTATAAAATAAGATACAGATATAAGCTATTGTTGAACATAATCAAATGTAAATATTGTACATAATTGTTATAACTAAATAAAGACTGTTTTCAATGAATCAATAAAAAAGTTTTTTTTTGTTTTTTTTATAATAAGACACTATTTATCAAGACAGTGAAGAAATAAATTATCAAATAAAATATGTTGAAATGAATATTAAAATCCAAATTTTAATTCCACGAAAAAAAAAATCAATAAACTTTGAAATAAGAAAGAAGCTTGAAAAATTGAACAAAGCGCTCCTTAAGCAACCGCCGTATTATGCAGCGCATACACGCGGCGCGGCGCGGCGCGGTGAGAAGCACCGAGCGTCGGCTTCAAGTGGCTCTAATTTTTTTTATGAAATGTCGGAAAATTTTTTTTTATCAAATTAAAGAAGAAAGATTAGGCTTTAATTTGACATAAAAAAATTAAAAATCGTATGTGTTCCTTGATTAAAAAACTTAATTTGTTTATAAAAAATTGTTGTAACTTTTTTTTATAAAAAAATTTTGTATTAAATTATATAAATTTTATAAGTTCAATATTATTCGCGTAATTGAAAAAAAAATTTACGTCATTCCGTTAATTAGTATTTGAGATATAACAGTTTAAAAATGTTACTCCTTATTTTTTTTAAACATGCACAACTTTTTTAAAAATTAACATTTTGAGCTGATACTTGACATGATATCTTATTTTGATATAAACTAAAAATTGACAAATTTTCAAAAAAAAAAAAAAAAAAAAAAAAAAAAAAATAACACTCGACTCCGAAACATACTAAGAATTCATTGGAACGTCCCATATATATATACACCAACGACACATTTTATTTCCATCTCATAAGCACAAATAATAGCATAAAAAAAATATATATATATATATATATATATATATATATATATATATATATATATATAAAACAAACAACAAAATAATAAGCTTAACAATATAAGCATGGAAAAAACACTCTTAGTGTAATGGCGTGTGTGCTCACATTATTTCATAGGAAGAAAATTTGTACACACACACACACACACACACACACATATACATGTACATACATACACGTGTATACACGTAAAATAATTCACGTACAATCGGGCGCATTTTACGAGTACTTGCACATTTCACGATTAGAAGAACGGCTCAGAGCACCTGTGTCATTAAAGTCGTTGTCAACGCGCTCGCAAATAGCGCGTGGGGCACTTGTACAAACTACGCGGCTTAAATACACGATACGCGCGCGCGCACGTGTGTGTGTGTGTGTGTATATACACACGAGAATCGTTCTGGCGATACAATTTTACATTTGTTTGTAATCAACAACTTATGAAACTCGCGAAATTGAAACCAATACGTGAACATATATATGTGGCAGTCCGGTGAAATATTGATGTCAGGAGGCAGATGTGACTTATTATTATCGATTATTGCCAATTTTTTCCGATAAAATTCTTTTTTCTCAATTTAATAATTAATTGATTAGGAAAGAAGTTTGCTCGCGAAATATAAAAAGTTTCAACATATTAAAAATAACAATGTTTACTTGAATAATTATCGATAATGTCTGTAAGTTTTGTTTATTATATTGTTCACGTTTTCTTCATTTTCATTGTTTTTTTTTTTTTTTTTTTTTTTTCATCGCATTATTTAATCTTTATCGCTGGTCTTTTTTTACTCATAAACGTATAATACATTTTTATTCGAAAAACGACTAAACTGTGATAAAAAGTTTCAAGTAAAAACATTAGAAAATAATTTTGCGTAAAACTAAATAAAATATATGGCATATTTGAGTTATTTGCTCACATTACACAATGATTCGTATTATTTTTTTTCCGTTATCGTTTAAAAAAAAAGAAGAAAAAAATCTAATAGAGCATTATCTATTCAATATTTACAATCATTGTGTGTTGACAATGAAAATCAAATTAGCATAAAAAAATTAAAAATAGTTTATACTTTTAAACGGTAATATCTCGAATCTTCTGTTATTGTATAAATACGTAAAATTTGGCCAATATATTTTAGTATTAAATATTTGACGAAGCCAATGTTAATCGAAAATTCAATGCGTTAGAAATAAATCATTTTGATAACACAATTATATACTTTTAACGTATTTTTTATCTTCGATTCTCGCGCTTTCTCTCGCTCTTCACGAGTATACTATATATTCAGTTAAATATATATATATATATCAGTATATATTTAGTTAAAATACAGACGTTCGACAATATTATAGACGTACAATAATATTATTTCGTACATCCAGAGATTTTCAATTTTTTTTCTTTTTACAATACATGTACATATACATATAGTATGTTCTAATCGCTCCCAACAACCATCTGTTGCGCATAATATATTCAAAAGCACACAACGCATAAATTTAAAGGCCGCGCGTATAACCGAGAACTATATAAATATATTACTCTTTATCAGCGCGTTTATCGTTGCCCGTTTGGCTCTTTGCTGAGCTACCTTAAAAGATAATAATAATTAACGTTCGAAGGCGATTTATCGATACGCGTATATAAATAAGCATATATACATACTGCGACTATTTGCTCGTTGAATAATAAAGGCGTTTAAGAAAATTTCGTGCTAATGTTCGCTGTTAACCGAAAATTACATTTACATATTTATACTCATAAAATGTACTTTTAATGTACAAAGAATGACCATTTGAGAATTTTCGTAAAGCTAAGCGTTCGTACCAGATTTTGAAGATGGGCTCGTTAAGACGCGCTCATTTTACAATTCGTCCTCGTTGAAAATTTAAAATGCCCTCGGCGCCACTCATCATTTATACGGACTTGATTAATCATTGGATTCTTCAGATGCATTGATAACGCGGAAAGATACCGTTGTCATTTGTCTTGATTAAGCGCTGGTTAAAGTAAAGTCAAAAAAAAAAAAAAAAAAAAAAAGAAAAAAAGAAAAAAAGTTACGCAATGCTTCTTTTTGTTTTTTTTAATCTGTTCGTACGTATCTTGATTCTTAAAATTAACAATCGTTGTAATCGTTGTTATAGAGAAATCACCTTCGATTCTTGCAATCGCTTCGAGATTCGAGAAACTAACGCGCAACGATCAATTTAAAATTACAGATTAAAAACTATTGCGAACGTATTTCATTTAAGTAGAATTTATATTTTACATTCGATTTACAACAACTATATCATTATAAACAAAGTTTAATTAACAAAAAGAGCATAAAAAAAAGAATGAACGATTGTTTCACAAGCTACGATCGTTATATATATTCCATTATAAGTCTTTAAAGGCCTTTTCACTTTTTTCACGATTCAATTTTATTGCAAATGTTTTTTAGTGCGATGGAATAAATCAATAAAATAATAGATTATCGTTTAATTGTAAAGCGAAAGGACAAACTACTTTGGTGAAAGTATGATAGATAATCGCTTTTAAATAATTTAAAATATATACATACATAACTACAAAAGCCTTGTGAGAATATATATATATATATATATATATATATATATATATATATATATATCGTCTATGTTACGTTTATTCTAGCGAGAATTTTTTCGGGGCATTCGTCCGTAAGAATTTTTATCGGCCGAAGGAAACACGCGATATAAATCAATTAATCAATTCCAAGACGTTCGCTCTTGATCCTGCCTGTATATATATATATATATATATATATATATATACACACACTCACACGTGTATCTACGCATCTTTATAAGTATATAGAAGTAACTGAACACTCACCAGTTCGAGGTAGGAATCCCATAGTTCCCTAAGGTCGCTCGTTCCCACGTCGTAATACTCCATTATTCCTTGAGGCTCGGAGGGTAACCGGCTTCTTTTTTTCCCTCCCTTTTTATTACCTTGACCCTTAAAGCGACGACGGCGGCAACGACGAAATCGACGACGCGTTCCTTTCTTCTCCTACTCTTCAAGAGAAAGAGTCGCTCGCCCTTTCCGGTTTCTTTACTCGATAAGGCACCAAGACACTCTTTGAGCCGTTAGCCGAATTTAGGCATCTCGCGCGTCCTTTTCTCCTTTCACTGCAAAGTGAAGAGAAAATGAGATCAAAATCAGTCCTACGAGTGATATATCGATTAAAAAAAAAAAAAAAAAAAAAAAAAGAGAGAGAAAAAGAAAACATGCTTCGATATTTAGATTAAAATTTTGGTTTTTCTTTCTGTAGAAAGTTTCTATGTCACGTTGATTTTCGTTTTATTAATTAAAAAGAATTTTATATATATATATATCAAATTAAAAGATGGAAGATATACAAGGAAATTTATCGCCGATGCGAAATTATTATTAAATGGGATGGGTAATGAGTTTTCATTGTTGGTACAAGCGATCGTCCTTCTTATGAAGGTGAAACTCATTCGAGAGAAATTTCTCCGCGATGTGCAAGTTTCTTTCGAGGTGACGCAGGATAGATCACAGAAAACTATGATTCATTTTTACCAAGTAGGTACACAGCCATTTTATATACTATATATCATTCTAATATGCTACTCTAGGATGGTTTTCTAAATTTTTTGTAAAAGTAAACTTTATAGATTGTTATAATTGAAAAATGTGAAAAAAGTAATCGTTACATAAATATTTTTAACATTTAAAACTTAATTTTTCACAGAATGATAAAGATACTTCTGTTCTATTTTATTCTGTATGTAAATAAATGCAGGATATTCTGCTGATTATCGCATTGTCATATATCATTACATTATGACATCACTTAAAGTCAACGCTCTGAAAATAGCAGTTTGAACTTAATTCTTGATTAAATTTCTGACGTATAATTATAATCCGAAAGTTTATAAGAAAGTAGTTTATTCTTTTATTCTTTTTTAAAAATTACGATCTTTTACTTAATAACATCGTTTAATAATAACATTATAAATGTATATATATATATATATATATATATATATATGTATATATCGTTTATGCGCAAAGATAACATCTGCATAAAAATTTTTTACCAATTAAATTTTTACTTTTCCATTTTCTGCGCGAGATAGCGCGTATCTTTCACCTTGAAATCGCGCTCGCGCGCGAATAAAAATTAAAAATAAGCTATCGGAGCGAAAAACAAGTTACCGATTAAAAAGTAATATTCGCCACGCATATAAAAGTACTACGCTTTTTCGCACGCGTAACAACGCGCACAAACGATTTCCACCAACGCGTTACATCTTACCCGATCCACCGCGTTTTATAAACCACGAGTTGAAATAAAAAAAAAAAAAGCCGCATCATCGGATACCTACTGCGTCCCGAAGTCTCGCGCGATGTATACTAACATAGCCATCGCACTCGTCGTCATAATCGTATAGCGTGCGTCTCGAAATCCGCGTGTTGGAGACCTAGTTGCAACAACGCCGGCGGATCGAGATGAGATGACGCTTAGGCGGAAGACGCGCGCGAAAGAGAGAGAAAGAGAGAGAGAGAGAGAGAGAACGAGTTGACCGTCTCTCTCTCTCTCTCTCTCTCTTTCTATACCGCGAGAAACGTCCGCACGCGGCGAATGTAACACGCGTTATACGTATACCTCTCCCACGTGCGTTGCGCCGGCTCGCACGCTCGCGATGTCAATGGACATATCATGGCGTAACTCTTTGCGCCCGAATTATTTTCGTCCTGCGGTTTTTTTTTTATGAAAGGATAATTTTTGTATGTTTCAGCGCTCCTTTTTATTCACTTTTTCTTTCTTTTTCTAGTGGCTTTTGTTGATGGGCAGTTTATTGTCCCTGGGCACGTGGACGCAAAATGGATCTTTTTTTTTTTTTTTTTTTTTTTTTGTTTTATTTCTTTTTAAAGAAGATACATGTTGGTCGAGATAATGAATTTTGAAGGTTTGATTGTCTTGAATTTGAGAAAACATTGTACGATGCTTGTATAAGTATTTTCTACTCTGTGTGTCCTTTTGAAACCAACTCATTACCAGTTTGTCATAGAGCAGAAAGTTTGCATGGAACAAAAAAAATTATTGCGATAGTAAAGTACAGTTTAAGCCTGTATTTAACTTATAGCAAAATTAATTTTCAAAACTTATAAAGATGAGTTCTTCGGTAAAAATGTTTCTTCGCCCGACTAAATGGTTTTTTTTTTTTTGTTTTTTATTAATGAAGGTATATTTTGAGGATATGTATATATAACATTACAACTAAAATTTAAAAATATTACAATACGATACTAAGCAAGAAAATACATTGCGTGCATAAAAAATAAGTTTTATCTTAAAAAAAAAAAAAAAAAAAAAAAAAAAAACTTGTTGAAAAAACAAAGTAAATTATTCCAAATTAAAGAAAATAGGTTTTACATGCTCGAGGTAGATTTTCTGTTTCAGCAATTTTGAAAGTGGAATTAGAGAGTATCTTTTTTTTTATTTGTTTTTTAATAAGCATAAAATTTGAAAATTTTACATTCTCTTGTAGAATCATGAAAAAAAGTTTTATTTTTAGATCGCTCGATTATTTTTAGCGAGATTAGAAATTATTCTGTTAATCCAAAATGAATTTTCAATGCTATAATGACGTGAAATTTAAATTTCATTAGAAGCATTTCCATTTAAAGTAGACGGACTAAAGGTTTCTCACTTGAACGGGTTTAACTAATAAAATATCGATAATCGTTGTAGCATAACGAAAACAATTACGATTATAATAGGAGAATCTTTATTCGAAACTCGTTACAAAACGCTAGAATAATTACTTCGATAAAATTTGAAAATAAAACGTCGTAAATTCTGTCTAAAAAATTTACTAGCACAACTCGCTAAAATAGAAAGAATTAAAAGTCGTCGGATAATGGAGCGAAATCCCGATAACGGACGTTAAAGAAAACAACGAGAGTGCCGGAATACAGCGAATGGCACAAGAGCCGAAAATAGATCGCGCGTGGCGGAAATGCGCGGCGGCGTTGCGCTTTATTGTGTGTCGCTCGCACGTTTCAACGTCCATCTATATAATTTTCGCGCGATACGCGACTGGAGAAGCGTAAGAGATTTTATTATTTTTATTTTTCTTCTCTCAATTGACGGAATCTCCGCGAGTAATAGAAAATGAAAGAAGAATTATCTCGCTTACTAACGAGCGAATGGAAAAAGTACAAGGTGAAAACAAAAAAAACAAAAAAAAAAAAAAAAAAAAAAAAAAAAATGTACGCGCGCGCGCGCGAACGAACCGGTTTGCAGGATCTTCGCGTTACACGTTAAGTATGAACGAGCCGGCGAGAAGCGACAACGTGCTCGATTCTCGTGAAAAAAATTCGTTTCGAAATGAGAAAAGAGCGAATTATTCGTCAATTTTTGTTCTCTCTTTATCCAATATAAATTTTACGTGAGATAAGACGAAAATAGCTTTTTAATTTTATCTACCACAAATAGATATGTATACGTTTAAGTGCACCTTTTATACATCCATGTAAGTATATGATTCGCCTTAATTATAATATATTAGCTATTTGAAAGTTATAATGTCTATAATTAATATTGAGGAGAAACGATAATAACCTCAACTATAATTAGTAATTTTTATTGGGTTCGAAAAATTACTTTGGATAACAAATGTTTTAATGCATTAAGATGCTCTCTAAACTAATTTACAAACAATGCTTCAAAACAAATCGTTTATAAATGATGATAGCTATACGCATGAAAATTATTCTTTTCTGATTTATTAGTCATTCATCAAACTTTCAAAAAAGATTTGTACCTGTGCTTTCAGGCATTTAAATACAAATTTTAAATTATGAGTCTTCCTATTTTTAAATATTTTTATAAAAAAGAAAAAAAAAATTATTAATTTATTAAATCAATCCTTTTTAACGTAATTTTTAAGTTAAAGTTTTACGAAATGAGCTTCGAAACGTTACGAAATAATCAAAATTTCAAATATATGTATATATATATATTTAGCCATGAATTCATTAATTCTAAACATAGAGAATTTGCTCCCATCGGATAGACTTTACCAATTAAACCGTACAATCTCCGAAAAATAACTGAATAAATCGATTAACTATGCAAACAAGCATAAAAATATCTCGTAAAATAATGAAAGTAAACTCGAAATCTCTTCTCAAAAACCTCTCCTTTTTTTTTTATCTCTCCTTACACATACACACACACATATTTATACATACAGCGGTGAAGGGAAAGAAAATAAAACACAATATTTCGTCGGATTACTCTCCGATAGCATCGCGGCATCGACGCCACCGAACCCGCGTACTTTCCTAAAGTCCCGCTAGCGCGTGTGTAACTTTCATCTCTCCAACCGGCTTTACTTATCTCTCTCTCTCTCTCTCACTCTCTCTCTCTCTCTCCTTTGCCATTCTCCGTTCCCTTCTCCTCTTATTTCTTCTTCGTCTCTTGTGCCACAAATTTGCCGACAATTCTATATAAAAAGAAAATAAAATAAAAGAGAAGAATCTCGCTTACCTCAACACAGCTCGCGCACAAAATTCACTCGCACCTGAAAACTTTTAATAGGGAGGTCGCTTGAGCACGAAAGGATATTTACCAAACAGTTGTTTTGATGTTGTGGCGAATGAAATATTAGAATAAACGAACAATTCAAAGCGCAAAATTTTGGGATTTGAATGTTATCGAATAATAAATTTTGTTTGATAAGCGAACGATAAAATTTTCATTAATCTTTCGTTAATTTTTTTGCCGCGAGATTGGCTATCTGCCATTTTGATTTTCGAATGCATGACTAACCAAACATAAAAGACGACAGTTTTCATTAAAAAACACAGAGAAAAAAAAAATACCAAACGACTCGTTGATCGATTCCTCGTATTTTACCAGCTTGCGAAAAAAAGGGGCTAGACATCGTCTACCGCGATGTATTCCGCTTATTTTTAAGGATGTGCGCACACACAGAGGCATACTTTAAAAACTTATTAGTTATTTATGTACCTTGTGCGAGCCTCGCGTCATTACAGCTTGAGGCAAAATATGTTGTGGATGGATAGTAGGGCCGCAGTCGCGAGCGCAGCGAGCGACTAAGGCGCCTCTATCCATCCACAAAATATGAGCCGAAAGCTTTAATGACGCGAGGTTCACTCATGGTGCTTAAAAAATTTTTCAGCCTTGTAACCCGTACGAAGACTCTTACTTAGTTAACAGAATAATTAATTTTATTTTGTTGCATATCAATTAAATGCAATTTCGAACCCGTACTGACAGTTCGTAAACTACAGATATCGTCTGCTAACGCATGCGCATTTTGTACACACACGCGTACATGTACATGTGTAGTAGTGTCAAAAAGTGACAGACAACATAATGTAAATATAAATATAAATTATGAAATTAAAAAAAATAGTAAATGGATTAATATTTAAAAATAAAATTAATTCTTGAACAATTATTATTTATTAAAAAATATAAATTTCTTGAGTATATTTATTAAATATTTATACAGAATAATATTTTTAACAAAAGTTTTTTTTATAAGATTTGAAGGCTTATTAATAATATTAATACTATTATAATTAATATAAATACTTTCTTATGTTATTTTTATCATAACAATACTATATTTGTTTAACACATTTTTTGTATAATCAATGAATTTTAGTCTCTTATTTAACATGAAAAAACAGTAACTTTTTTAAATATTTTAAATTTAATTTCTTCACACAAAAAACTTTTAAATCATTTATCTAAATCACAAACAAAATTATAAACTAAAAAATTATCACTTTAAAATCACTTATTATTAAATTTTTTAATTTTGCGGGATTATATTAGACTTTGCTTTTTCTATTAGTTTATTTAATTCACGTTTGCATTCTTCATCACTGTCACTATCACTCGTCTTATTTTCATTATTTAATAAATTGTCCATTTTTATTCTTCTTCTCACATATTAAGAACGAATATTACCGACCAACGATACACTATACTGAAAGAAAACAAAAGAAAAGCAGAGCCCCGTGGTCGCTTGAATGTACATACTGAGCGAAGGAGAGAGCGAGACAGAGATAGGGTGGTCACGTGGGAGCAATGGTGCGCGCGCTCTTATCGCTATCTCGTTCTCTCTCCTTCGCTCAACATACATAAGTCTTATTACGCGTTTCGAAAATATAAGTTTCGATGAAGACTCAAATGCTAGGCTATATGAAGCGACAAATACATAGCAGTGGCGCTGTTAACTTTTTTTTCTCCTGGCACATATACAGCCTAAAAGGACGTATAGAATGTCTATACAGCCTAGAAGGACGTATAGAAAAATGTTAATACGATCGAAAAGGCGCTTGCGCGTATGGAAACCATTTACACGCTGACGATGCTCCGTCGGTAAGAGTCGCCGTACGGGTTAGTAGGCTGAAAATATATATGCGCGTCTCGTAAGTAGATTCGCACGCGACTACTCGGCACGTGTCTTGCGCGGCTTTTCGCATTATGTGTGTGTATATTAGTTATTTATGTACCTTGCGCGAGCCTCGCGTCATTACAGCTTGAGGCAAAATATGTTGTGGATGGATAGTAGGGCCGCAGTCGCGAGCGCAGCGAGCGACTAAGGCGCCTCTATCCATCCACAAAATATGAGCCGAAAGCTTTAATGACGCGAGGTTCACTCATGGTGCTTAAAAAATTTTTCAGCCTTGTAACCCGTACGAAGACTCTTACTTAGTTAACAGAATAATTAATTTTATTTTGTTGCATATCAATTAAATGCAATTTCGAACCCATACTGACAGTTCGTAAACTACAGATATCGTCTGCTAACGCATGCGCATTTTGTACACACACGCGTACATCTGGATGTAGTGTCAAAAAGTGACAGACAACATAATGTAAATATAAATATAAATTATGAAATTAAAAAAAATAGTAAATGGATTAATATTTAAAAATAAAATTAATTCTTGAACAATTATTATTTATTAAAAAATATAAATTTCTTGAGTATATTTATTAAATATTTATACAGAATAATATTTTTAACAAAAGTTTTTTTTATAAGATTTGAAGGCTTATTAATAATATTAATACTATTATAATTAATATAAATACTTTCTTATGTTATTTTTATCATAACAATACTATATTTGTTTAACACATTTTTTGTATAATCAATGAATTTTAGTCTCTTATTTAACATGAAAAAACAGTAACTTTTTTAAATATTTTAAATTTAATTTCTTCACACAAAAAACTTTTAAATCATTTATCTAAATCACAAACAAAATTATAAACTAAAAAATTATCACTTTAAAATCACTTATTATTAAATTTTTTAATTTTGCGGGATTATATTAGACTTTGCTTTTTCTATTAGTTTATTTAATTCACGTTTGCATTCTTCATCACTGTCACTATCACTCGTTTTTTTTTTTTATTATTTAATAAATTGTCCATTTTTATTCTTCTTCTCACATATTAAGAACGAATATTACCGACACAACGATACACTATACTGAAAGAAAACAAAAGAAAAGCAGAGCCCCGTGGTCGCTTGAATGTACATACTGAGCGAAGGAGAGAGCGAGACAGAGATAGGGTGGTCACGTGGGAGCAATGGTGCGCGCGCTCTTATCGCTATCTCGTTCTCTCTCCTTCGCTCAACATACATAAGTCTTATTACGCGTTTCGAAAATATAAGTTTCGATGAAGACTCACATGCTAGGCTATATGAAGCGACAAATACATAGCAGTGGCGCTGTTAACTTTTTTTTCTCCTGGCACATATACAGCCTAAAAGGACGTATAGAATGTCTGTACAGCCTAGAAGGACGTATAGAAAAATGTTAATACGATCGAAAAGGCGCTTGCGCGTATGGAAACCATTTACACGCTGACGATGCTCCGTCGGTAAGAGTCGCCGTACGGGTTAGTAGGCTGAAAATGTATATATAATCTCTCGGCCAAGCAGTATACATGTACACACACGTGATCTCGCGGCGCCGCTCCATCTCCTCTCTCGCGCGTGAGAGCGCGCAAGCGTGCGCCTCCGCATAACCGTGTGTTTGCTTCGGCACACACAAATCCATGCGAATCGAACGAACTGCCGCCTAAAAATAAGCCCTCGTACTAATGGCAGCAATAATAATAATAACAATAACGACTCAACATTTCCAAAACGGAAGAGTGGGTGTACTGGTAATAGTGGAAAATCGCTACCTCGGGCGCTCTCGCGCGCGCGATAATGCGCCGGCGGATGTGCCGTTATGAGAGCACGCGCGGCCTACACCGCCGATGATAAAACATATGGCGAAAGTTAGATCGTGGAAAAACGCTCACCGGACCGCGAAAAAATGCTAGTTCGAGTCACGTTTCACCCTCGATCCTAAGAAAGATTGAGCGGCGATTTTTTTTTTTATTTTTTTTTTTTTTTTATTTTAAAATAGCAAAGCTTACCCCTTGTCGATGATGCGATAGCTGTAAGGATTGTCCGCTCCTGGAATCGAAATGATAGCCGTAAATTGTCAAACTAGTGACAGTGTGTCTGGTTTTCTTGGTAACTCGTTTACTGACACACTTGGATCGTAGACGAGGGGGGAGAGGTCGAAAAATCAAATTATCTCCCTTTGCTAGGTCGCGATACTAAACTACACCACTAATGTTATTAATGCTTCGCTCGCGCACTATAATTGTGTATATAAATGTATCGGTGTATTATATTCGCGCGTATGGGTGTACCTATTTCTTCCGGATAGGTCTTCGGGACAGTCTTCGGGATAGTCGAGGTACCGATGTATTCACTGTGTTTGACTATATGTGCACATATGCGTCACCAAGATGCGTCTGTATATACGTACATATACATGTAAAATGCGTGCATACAATGCACGAGAAACGAATTAAGGAGATGAAAGAAAAAAATAAATAGAGTTATTGGATCGATGAAGAGGAAGACGATATAACACTCGAACACTGCGCGACGATCTTCACTGCCGGCAACACGGCGATGCTTCTCTCTTTTCTCTCTTTTTCTCTGTTGTGTTTTTTTCTCTTTCTTTCTCTCTCTCTCCTCCAGTCGGTTTTCACGAGACGCCGGTTCGTACAGTTCTACGAGTGCCGCTGCGCTACACCGTTGTGCTACTACTGCTGTTATTACTCCGCGCCGTGCTATACCACTACGCCTGGGCGTGTCCTTTTAAATTTTCGCGCCCGCGAGGTCGACAACTCCAGATCTCCTTTGAATTCTCGGCTAATGTTCAGTGATGCTTGAGCCAAGGGGCCACGCCGAATTATTTTTTGTAAGTGGGGGAGCGTGTGTGGTTAGCGTCGTCTCGCGTCGTACCTAAAAAAACGCGTCCGAGCGCACGTGGTACTGCGGGCGCACTGCGGTCGCGGCTTCGTGCTCGTGTGTGTTCGGTGCCCGTACTAGAGAGGGAGAAGCTATGAAGAAGGGAGGGTAGCCGCGCCGCTACGAGAGAGCGAGATTCGACCAACCAACGTGAACCACCTGTTACTAGCGGACCGGACTTGCGCTTGCCCGCTGACTGTGTGAGTGTATCCGTATAATCGTGCGCGTCTGTACCTCGACAGAAAGAAAAAGAGAGAAAAGCCGTCGCCTGCAGTGGAGCTATTCGCAGCGCCCCCGAGTATTTGCGCGGATGAACGGAGAAGTTGAGGTTAAGTGTATATACTTGTGCACGAACGTGTATGGGTTATCGATCAAATCCGCCCGCATGCGTTGACCCGCTCGACTTTCGGAGGCGAGATAGCTTAAAGAGAAATGAGATTTTCGCCGTTGGAAAAACGCCCCTGAAGTTACGGATGTACGGATGTTTTTGGGCGTGAGCTGCCGGCGATGCTGTGCGAAATGAAATTTGGAGGTGTGAAAGATCGGCGTGGAATGCGGGTTCGCTTGTGGGAGGGGAAAATTTTGTGAGCTTGGCTATAGAAGTTAGTTGTGAGCATTTTCATACGTTAAGTTTTACTTTAACATTTTACTTAAAATGTCGGTTGGAAAATTTAATTAATAAATCAGCCTTATTTCCTTATGAAACTTCTTTGGATATAATTTAAAAAAAAATAATTCAATTTAATAATGCTGCTGCGTAATGTAAATAAAAAATAGTGTAAATTTCTTAGTACTACTAAACTTTAATTCAATGATCTACTTATTGTACTATATTGAATTAGTATTTCTAGAAAGCCAATTAATCTTTATTTTCACTTGAGCACATGAAGATTTTATTTTTCTCGCTTACTATACATACACAGATTATTAAATTCAATTTGTCGTTTGTTTACACAACAAACAAGTGGTATTATATTTAAATATTTTTTTTTAAAATGCTGTTTTTTTTTTTTTTTAAATCATCTTGTGTAAAGTAGTGCTGACTTTACAAAAATGTTATAGAAACATTTTTGTTTGAAACGAAATTTTGGTTTTTTCTTAAAAAACATTGTTTATGGTTAAAAATTCATCGCATACTGAGCAAATTTATGTTCGAAGGATGCATAGTCCGATCTGCAAATCTATAATGTATAGTATAAAACATTTGCCGGAAGAGATTCTGTTTATAATTGTTTGTGAAAAGATGTCTGTAGCCGATGACTAAGGCGGAAAAAACGACTAAAAGTTAACGTAAATATGTTATATATATATCGTAATGTAGAGATCATATGCGGGTGGAAAAATAATTTTAACAAAAATACATTTCCTTACTCTTTGTGTATACGCTTCAATGCGGGCAAACAATCTGTGATGATATTATTTTCACACATATTTGAAGCTTTTCCCACTATCCTTTTAAAAGATCAAAGTGAAAATTGAAAAGAGATAATGATAGAAAAATACAAAGACCAAAAAATAACGAAAAAAATAACGAGAAAAATAATAAACCAATGAACTTAATAAATTCAATGTTTGATGATAAAGTAGAAATAAAATAGAAATATTTAATTTTATTATTATAAATTTTAATAACATTTTTATAAAAATAAAATGCATTTCACGTTATCTATAATATGTTTTTACTTATCTTTTAAATTTTATCGTTTAAAAATAGATTCGATTTTCGTTATCTATAATAGACTTTAATGCCAAAAACATATTTTACTAAGCTTTTCATAAACCACTTTTCACGTGAAAATTGAAAAATCAATTTTTAGTTTATTGCAAGGTAAGCATTAAAGGCGCTAGTTCTTTGGAGCATCAATTAGCGTGACAGTGGGACGGTGGCAGACCTTCCTGTGTATATTACTATGCGAAATGAATAGATACCGAAAATGGAGATTCTAATGAGTATTTAATAAGGGTCGACGCGTGCTAAATTTCGTTAAGCGTCTAGACGACGAACTATAATGATTCATTCTTATGTGCAAGGACTTTTGCAACCCAATATACAGAGAGACCGTATGCGTACTTTTTTCGTATTTGCGAGTTCTATTATTGTTCAAATGGATACGTTAATTATTTGTAAAAGATCATAATTTTATTTAAATATTAATTATGGTAATGATTATATCATTAGTCTGCTTCATAAAAGTCTGAGGGAAATTATATTTAATGAACATAAAAATTTACAATAATTATATATTTGTACCGTTAAAAAATTATTAAAAATCATTAAAATAAAAAAATTTTATCAAATTGCAATTTTTTTTATAAATTGCTTGTTTATTACAAATGTTTTAGAAAAATATTGCTTGTTTTTTTATTTTATTTATTGATTTTTTTTTATTTATATAATTATAAAAGTAATATATAATACCGATTGCTAATGTAGTAAAATGCGAAACTCTATTTTATCGACTTTATATGTTTTTCTTTGATGAATAACTTGAATGGCGCGTCTAAGCAGTAACAGCGTGTGACGCCACAAACAAGTTCGCGTGTGTGTTGTTATTTTATTATTTATAAATGTTTATGTGAACAAAATGTTGAAGACTATTGCATATATTTTTTTGTTTTTGGGAATAACTATACAAAATGGTAAAAAAGTATTATTTAGCACTCTAGCTCATTGTAACCAAACACCACTTCAGGGGGCGTGGCTCATATAAATAAATATTTTTCCAAAAATATTTATGATTTATTGATACATTTGATTTATTTTTAATTTTTACCATTTGACCTTCTTGTATATTACTCATTTTAATTGAATTTCATTAACATACATAAAATTAATAATTAATAGAAAACATCAAATGGATAAAATTATTTAAGAAATATATAATTGTTAATTTCAAATATGTTTTATAATAAATTAATTTATTTTGATCAAATCGGATTTATATTTGAAGTTTTATTAAATTTATATTTTCTATCGTCGAAAGGTGATGCTCTCTATTGCTATCGATGCAATAGTAATCGACCTGGTTGTGGAACTCCATTTAATTGGTTATGGCACTGGGGTGAATATTGTCCAGAATATGATGACAAATGTGTCAAAATAATTGAAAGAAAAGAATGTAAGCAATATGAGTATCAATAAAAATAACCATAAAAAAATTTTAGAAATGCTTAAAATTTGTTTGTTTTCAGCTGAAACTATTATTACCCGAGAATGTTTAAGTGCTGTTAGAGGATTCAGAACAGACATTCCAGCCGATAAATATGAAGGATGCAGGCCAGCTGCCAAAGACGTTCGATTAGGACACTATGTCAATAATAGTATTCAACAACTTGATATTCATAGAGATTATTATGATGAAGTTACATGGTGTTTCTGTTACTTTGATCATAGATGTAATAGTGCCTCAAGTATAACTTTATCTATGCTAATTATTATTGGCATCACAGTATTCAAGTTATTATTATAAGATAATAAATATTGACTGAAAGAAAATTCCGTCCAATAATGATAAAAATCTCAAAAATCACTAAAATTGTGATATATTACCAAACCGTCGAATAATTTTTAAGTTTATATTTAGCATATTCTAATTATGCTAAATAATTATACATATTTTATACGTAATAATAAAAATCTTAATTTATTGGTTAAAAGCTGCAAATAGAGATTATATTGTAACAGCTTACAGTTTCAAGCATAATCTTCCAATTAAAAAAATTAATCAAAGCCTTTGTCAGTCTGTATTTTTGTAAAACTTTTCTAAACTTAATTTGTAATAAAATAAAATGTAAAATGTTTTATTACTGTACTTTAATGATTTTTATATTTTTAATAAAGTATATTAAATTAGTTAACTAGTAATATAACAATGGTTTTTTATTGTCAAATGACTGAAGATGACGCTGGTTTGTAAAATGATCAGTTAATAGATATGTAAATTACAAATTTTTGTAAAAATTCAATTTTGCATTTATATAAGTATACAGCAAAATATGAATATAAAATGTGCTTAAACAAAAGTACAATGATTTAGATTTTTTTACAAATATTCCGTTTTTATCCGTTATATCGGATTTTTATAGTTCGGGGTCTCATTTCGGCTTAATATAATGAAAGTGCAGCTATAATAACCTACGCATTTAAAGTTTATATTTATAATTATATGTACACATACAGAATGCTTGTCATATTTAGATAAATTTAGAGCCAATTGTTCTACGCAAGTATTGAGTATAAAAAAAAGAGCAATGGAGTTAATATGCACTTTTTTTTTTAATTTTAGCATTATGCATTAAAGTTATAAGGATAAAAATTTCATTAAAAAACATACATGTGTAAAACATTCTGTACATCGTTTATTATCCAATTGCTAGACACTTATACTCGCATCACAGTCACTCCTCTCACGTTTAATTTCTTAAACTTTCATTGTGTATTTGCCAATTTCAAGTTCAATTGTATTGTTAATAAAAAAATGACAATTACTAATGAAGTCTTTTAGTATTTTCACTTACGTAAAAGTTAATTAAGAAACTTTGAAATACTTAATCATCAATTCGCAAGCACGCATCTGTAAAAATTATCGCTTGGTTTTAAAGATAGGAGAAAGAGCAGTTTCGCATAACATTCACAATAAATAAAAATCTGGAGCTAAGAGAATTATTTTTCTCCCGATACGCATTATATATAATGAAAAAAGCGCTTTTTATTGCTTAAAGCATACCAAAGCCCTTTGAATAATTAATTGCTTTTAACAAACGATCTTGTAGTTTTTCTAATGTACTATAATCTGGTAACAATAACACATTAAAACACGTATGAGCTATTGGTAATCTGTAATAATAATTATTTTATAAAATTTAATTTTTTTTGCACATTATAAACAAAATAATTGTTTTTAAAAGAGAATACAGCAATTTTTTCTTGAAATTGTCTTCTTAACCTTTTAAATGTTTTTAATAAATATTTTTGATCATAAAAATAAATTATCTAATGAAAAATATTTTTTTTTGTATATTCCGTATTCTCCTCCAAATTGAATTCATATTTAATATATTAATTACCTGTCAGAATCCGGGCCATGACGAGCAATTACCATTTTAAGACGTGAAAGACCTCCAACAGGAACTCGATCACTACCGGTTGTGAATTGCAAAAGTCTTCTTTGACTCTCAGGTGGCAAGGAATGAGCAACTTGCCAAAAGTTTCGTATTGCCTCGCTTTCAACGGTATATCCACCTTCATATTCTGTTGCAGCTTCTAATTCAGAAAAATCAAATATTTTACTTCCGCAGACCAATTGTTCTATTTCTTCAGGTCTAAATAAGAGAGCTAATGGACTTTCATCAGTAACCATTTGAAAACCGCGCTTGAATGCTTCAAACTGTGTTTTCACAGATTTATTAAGCAAGAAGTCTGCATATAAATCTACAAATTCTCTTTTATTTTCTTGTACTACATAAATTTCATCCCCATTTTCTTTAAGTTCGTGGAATAAAAGATTCCCAAATACATCTCTACAAACGTTATTAAAAAAATTTATATTAATCTATTTTTCGTAATACATATTATAGTTAAAATTAAAATTAAACATTTTTAACTAAAACTTACTTGTAACCAACTTTAAATGTTTGCATAAATGTATCTTTCATATCATCTCCTGTATATTCTAGCACTTCCATCATTGTACGATGAAGTGTTGGATTCCAATCTTCTAAATCAGCAAAAGTTCCTTTTCTGCCTAATAATTTGCGATATACAACCATTGGAAAACGTACGTCCAATATTACATTATTATAAATAGCTAATCCAAGAACTACACCAATAAGAGTGAATTGAGCATCACTCTCAAAAGATGTTGGATTGAACCACATAGTTTGTGTGTCTTCCTGTAAGTTAATTTTATATTATGAACAATTATTAAAAAGTAAATAATTTTTTAGTTTTTAAAATATTACCTGTGTTGTAAACATTCCATAATCTGGATTGAAAATTTCTTCAACTACAAGTTGAAAAAATTCCTTTGAAACACCACCTTCGTCAACACCTTGTTCTCCTTCAAACTCTACAACTAATTGTTTTTTTAGGTCATAAGGATTTTCTACTGCGACTACTTCCAATTCCACTAGAGCATCTTCAATTAAATGATCTCTTCTTACCTAAAAAGTAAAATTTCTTTTTAAAAAATGAAAATATTTTTAAGCACAAAATATAATATAAAATAAGTATAATTACTTTCAGTCTAAGGTACGGATTCGTTGGTCGACCAACTACTGTTTGTATAAAACTCATTCGCCGTTCACTGTACATCCTTATGCGATTGTCGTAGTATAAACCAAGTGTTTTTGTAGCAGGTGTAAGAATGAATGCATAATTCATAAAACTAAATTTCTTTGGCTGCTCACTTTTATAATATGCAAAATCTTTATCCATTTCAACAGCATCACTTAAAGGTTCATTGTAAAAATCGACAAAAGGTATAAGAGGATTACGGGAATCTAAAGGTGAAATTCCTAATTCAATTGCTAAAGGATCCTAAAAATAAATTTTTTTTTGTAAAAAAATTAAAAATTTTTTATTTGAACAACAAAATTGAAATTTTAAATTTTTTATTTGATATAAAAATTTAATTTAATATACTTTTTAATCTGTCTAAAATAATTTATTTAAAAAATCATACTAATAAATATACCTGAGGCGTTGTTGATGCCGTTTGGCTTGATTTTTCAGAACCATTTGCTTCACCATCTTCATCACAGGCAAGATCTGGCGAATCCAGCTCACCAGCTAAAATATTAGCATAGTATAAAATTTTCATAACTTTCGTTGGTGCAGTAATAGTATCTGTAATTTGAACACAATAATCCCGCGTGAATACTCCGCCAATAACCTAAAAAGTTAGTCAACAATAAATATTAAATATAACAATTATTAGCCTAGAAATAAATTAAGAATAAAATTTTATATTTCATTTTTCACAATAAAATTTAAATTTACTTTAACCGTAATAAGCTGTTGAAGAGCTTGAAGTAAACTTGGTAAACGAGTCTTGCAGTGTCGAGCCCATATACGAGCTAGTTTTGCTTGAGCTGGAATAGGCAAACAACTTACAGCCTTGCACAACATGTGTAAAGCCATTTCTAAATATTCACTGCTTCCTAATACAGGTATTTCGAAGACAATTAAGAATACATTTAATAGACTGTCTGCGGAATTTATTCCAAATACTCGTAAGTCTAATTCTGTGTTATCAGCTAACGTGACTAGAGCATGTACCAAGGCAGATTCAAATGCTTCTCCTAAAAATAATTGAAATTACTGCTTTATGAATATTAATTTATATTATCATTAAAAAAATTTAATGATAAAAATGTATTCATAATTATATCTGACAAGAGCCAAAACAAATTTGCAGCTATACCTGGTAAAGACCAAAGTGCTGCAAAAGCTCGACGAACAGCTGGCAAATCTACACTAGTATCAGCAAGCTGAGGAACTGTAGGAGTAGGATCACTGCTGTCCTCTTCTTTATCTTCTCCTTGCAGAGATCTAACTGCCTCTTTACTTAAATCTCCTGAAGGACATAATAAGGATGCAGGAGCTCTGTCAAGTAAGGCTGTTAACGGTGAATCATTATTTTCATACTTTTGAAAACTTCGGCTTAAAGCTTCTGCCGATGAAAAAACTTCTCCCAATGTCCTAATAAGAAGAGAATATGAACTTTCTGATTTGCATTTATTAATAATATACAAAAGTTTAGCTTCACTCAGATATGGCAATGGTTTTCCTGAAAAAAAAGAAAAAAAAAATAATAATAATAATAATAATAAAATAACAATAAATAAGATCATAATTTACATTTAAATAAGTTAAGCTGTTTTTGATAAAATATAGAAAATATAATTTTTATCAACGTTAAAACTAGTAAAAAATAGCCAAAACATTTTTTTTATAGTATTTAAAATATAATAATTTAATTTATTTTCGTATTAATTATACAAATGAAAAATCAATAAAATTTTATTTTAAAAACGGAATTTATTTTCTTTTAAATTCATTAATGTAACGTTTTGCTTCAACATATTTCAAGTACAAAGTTAATGTAATTAATCTGTCAAGTAGAAAATTTTCATTATCATTTTTAAATTTTAAATTGTTATAAAAATTTTCAGACTTCACAGAGCACTTTGATTTTCTTCGAATTTTTTTCTTGGAAACGGCTGATCTTGATTTTTTACGATGTTTGCTTTTAGACATAAACGCGTTATATGAATCTAAAATATTAAAAATACTATAATGTTTAAAATTTACAATTTACTCATTTACAAAGTAAATAAGGTAGTAAAATAATAACTACTTCTATCAATAGATTTCACAAAATCAATGATTATACTTTTGTCATCATTTTCACTTAAATAATCAACAGCTACTTCATTTTTTTGTTCTTCTGGCACAATATTATCGGCCATTTCTAAATTTAAATACAAACACAGAGTTTTATATAACTTTTATACTGATTATTTTACATTAAGTTGAGCGTTTGTTATATACCTTCAGAACCTGTAGTATTGAAATTTTTGTTTGGTAGACTTTTAGCTAAGGAGGCTGGACCGGGCTCCAGGGTTATTCTTGCAACCTTACTAGGTTGCACACCGTCGCACAATCTTGCCTCTTGTGAAAATAAACTAATGGCTTGAGCTGCTGCTTCGTTTGCTGTGAGATTCGTAACCTGAAGTTAAAAAAATGTTTAAATGGTATTTGTTCATATAAAAATAATATTTTAATCGACAAAATTAAATTTTACTAATTAAAAAAAACTTAACTTTAAAAAATTTCATTAAAATGAATTAATTAAAATTTATAAGAACATTAATAAATGAAATTAAAATTTATTAATAAATGAACAATGAATAAATTAAATTCTTATTCTTGATTAGTAAAAGTCAAAATATTTTCTAATAGTTTTTCTAAAAATATAATTTAGTAGACATAATCACTTATAAAATTACCAAACATTTTATAATTTAGCAATAAATTATAATATATTAATACGAATACTTAGCAATATAAATAACCATATAAAAGTTCAGTAAAATAAAAGTTATAACTGCTCGATATATTTTGAAAAGAGTCTTTAGGATAGTTTTAATTCTCTGCATACTTTGCCACTAGATGCACAATGCTGATTGTCACAACTGGGGTTACCACAACCATCGATCAGCTGGTAAAAGTAGCGCTCAATTAATTTTTTGGCAGCTGCACGCTTCATATCGCTGCAAGGGCTCTCTGCTCCTACCCTGAAGTACAATTATTGTAAATCATTATAAAATCATAAAAATTTTTTCAAATATTTTCAATATAAAGTTTACTGATTTATTTTGTAACAATAATAGTACAAGGAAGAAAAGAAGAGAAATCGTTTTTTGGCATTTCTTAGTAGAGATAAAAATAACTACAGATACACACAAAGCATGAAAGACAAAGTGCTAATTATAAACTGTAAGGTCAGAGATGGAAAGTAGAATCATCAAAATTTATCATCAAAGAAATAGAGAATTAAGCAAAAAAATCAAAGCATCCTAAAAATTATCATACTAAATGTCTAAAGTAACCTCAAATTTAGGTTACATAGATATCAAATCTAACGCGTGTCCAAAAAGTAAACAAAGGCAGCGATTCAAGTACAAACGCAACATCTAAGATACCAAGATCAACGTCTCTTTAAAAATGTAAGCGCATTTAAATGTCACGAGTTCGTCTGCAATCTTAGCAAATCTCGAATTTTCTTTTAGAAGTCAAAATCAAAGAATGAGGTTAACTCGATGTTAATAAAAAGTTACATAATTATTAATCAATTACGAGACGGTGTAATGCAGCAAATCGACGATTTGTATTTTGATATAAAATTCACCGCGTATTACCCACATAAACATACGTGTAAAATATCGACTATCACTCAATAGAAAAGAAACAGTGCGCGCGTGTAGAGGCGCGCACGCATGCACATAATGTAGATAATTTACACACACGCACTTTCATTAATACGAAACGAAAATGATGACAAACCTGGATGTAAGATCTTCTCCAGGGTCCCCTTGGCCCTTAGTGCTCATAGAACGTGAATCGCCGTAATCTTGGCCGTCGCGCGTGCACGGACGGACACACGACGACAATACAACACAATTATAACAGCAGTACTTCTGCCTCTCAAGCCTAGAGAGATCGGCGAGTGTGGCTATTTATTTATCAACGATTCCCTCGTTTTCGTTGCGAGGGACCAGCCCTCGTTGTTAAGCACTTTTTCGATTAGTATAAACGGTAGATATTTGTTTTTTAATCGTATACGACGACGCGCTGTTCACTGAGACTTGATCCTCGGCGCGGCTGCCCACACGCACTCTGTGGATGCCGCCTTCCGCTCTTATTCGTCACAGCAGCGATTTCGCTACGTATATGCGTGTATGTAGATATACAAGCGCACTCAGTCGCGACGGAACCACCTGGAGAGTACGTGTGTATTTTGCCTGTCGCACACACACACTGATGTTCTTATAATTCTGAGCGAGGTGACGAGGCTTACGTACACAAGTTTATGGCGCAGGCGTATTTACGGTTTTCTAAGCTTCGATTTTTTGCATGTATGGGTGAATATGTGTATGTGTGATTTGATTTCTCGGAGTCGACAATATTTCATTGAATAATTCACATTTGAGAAGTTAATGGATGATGAGACTTATTAATTTGTATTGATAAGCGTTTTGTTTTGTTTACGTTACACTTATAGAATTAATAGATCTCTTGCAATTTTTGATGTAGACAAATCAAGAAGACTTGAAGTTTTTCACATTTACTTAGAATTAAATGAATTTGTATTATTTTCAGGTACTTAGAAGGAGAAGCGAGCCGAAAATTTGTGTCAAAGTCGGGATAATTCGTTATCTACATTCGCGAGTGACAAGAGTCAAGAGAGAAAAAAAAAAATAACAAAACACTATACGCGTGAGCAGTATGACAGCAAAACCGTGCACTATATTTTAATTTCTCACTTGTTGAACAAATTTCTACATTACCTACAATCGTTAAATAGAATCAATAATTTTGGGAATTATACATTAAAAATTAAAAAATTACATCATTAAATAAAAATAATATATAATTTTATTATTTTTTTCAGATAATGAGATTCAGATAAAATTAAATTTCAGATAATAATTTTTTAAAATATTAATTAAAATATTCCCCGATAGGTATAAAAACCTCTAGAAAAAAAAAAAAAAAAAAAAAAACGTAAAATGAAGATTAATGTAATAAATTATGGGAAAATGTAGGTTTGTATTAAAATTGAAACATTTTTTATACTTACCTATATTTTTGTAAGCTTTTGTCTATTATAATACATTTTATGACATCTTTAAATTCAAACGAAAATTAATGTAAAATCTAAATGAAAATGAATATAATTATAAATGTAAAAAATCTTAAATGAATTTGGATTTATGTGTTTTCATATAAAGCTGGCATTTTCTAGAATTTCATATATTTTTTTTTTAAATTTATATATATTTTTTTACTTTTCATACAATGAAATTAATTAATAAAAGTAAATTTATAAAATATTATTAGAAATAAAAAAATCTCAATTTTTGAATTTAGAATATTATTTACAAAATATTTGGAGTGAAATCATAGCAGTAAAAATTCAATATTCAATAGTTAATATCTGAAAATGACTAGAAAAAAAAGATGAGTAAATGAAACAGTGAATAAAATTGTACACAAAATGTACATTCACTTTTCTTAGGATGTAAATTGATGTATACGATTTTTAAGAGGATGAATAAAATATTTTTCCGTGAAAAGGAATTAATCTCAAACTTGATTAATGAGCGACCTACTTGTGCGAATATTTTGAATAAAGAGAAAAGTCATATAAAATAAGAACGTTTTCAAATTTAATTTTATGAAGAATTTCGATAATTCAAGTAAATTAAATGTACCTTGCTACTTATCTGAACGTTGACACAATTAAAAGTAGACGATTTGGATTACAGTATTTAAAAGTCTTTACAGAAAATTATAAAGATGTTAATTTTCAATTTTTTTTTTTGCCAATTAAATTGCGGAAGGAAAAAAAATTTAAGAAATCGAGTTCAAATAAGTATCGAATAAAATGATAAAATGCACGTCTGAATTTCTTATTGGAATGTAGATGTACAATGAAGAAAGAAAAAAAGCGTTTAAAAAAAATCAATAAACTTATCGTCGTATCAAGTATATATGTACAAAGAAATAAAATACACTGTAACAGTTCGAGGAGGTGAAAAAGAAACGTCGAATTAGTCTTAAGTGTTCGAGCGAGATAACTTGATATCCTTTGCAAAGGGACGCGTACAACAAGCAAAGGGAAAAAACTAAGAGCGGAAAAAAGTAGGCAAAGGAGCTATGTATATAGTTCACGCATCTCGCACAAAAGGGATCGAATGTAATTGAGGAAATTGACTCGGAGAGAGAGAGAGAGAGAGAGAGAGAGAGATCGAAAAAGCAAGAGAAAAAAAAGGAGACAAGGGGGATCGAAAAAGGGTGCTCGTGTGTGTACAGACTTGTACACGAGTCACGACGTTGTGGTTGCCCAAGGGAAGGGAGGGAGAATCGACCAAAGCGGAGAAGCTAATCGAGAATCCGATGGAGAAGCGCTGATAAGACAGAAAATGAACCTCGAGCCGCGAACATCCTCGAGGCCTCTTTCTCCCTTCTTCTTTTTTCCATTTTCTCTCTCTCTTTCTTTCCCTCTAGTCATCTCCGTTTGTGGATATATCGAGCGCAATAATGGCTTAGGCTTGGCTTGCGTATTATATATATATATATATACATGAACACTTATAGAACGGATCAACTTAACCGAATGTATCTATTTAGACATGCATACATCTACGTCGACGTAGCGAATTGAACTTTAATAGAAATGAATTTTCTTTTATCTTGGATAAAACGGCCTTTAATATAGAAAATATACGGACCTCTGTTTTGCCTATTAATCATAACATAATCGAGGTCTTGATCTATGTATGCTTGTGTACCTACATGCTCCATTTTAAGTACGTAGATAAGACTGTATTTCGATTGTTTTCGTAATTGTGTCCGAACGAATGTCCATTTAATATATGATATGAATTTGCAAAGGACATTTACCCGTGCTCGTACGCGTTCGACATATCTTTATACTGTACTATTTTTTTATAAATAATTTTAAATATGAATATATTTATAATTAATTTTTTTTTCCTATAATTTATATGAATTTAAATTAAATTTTTCAATTGAAGTATATTATTATGCTCGTAAAGAAGTTACTTTTGTTTCCTTTATAACACTTTATAATATGCGCATAAAATGCATTGTCAATAAGGAAGTACTAGTATGTCAAAAATATAATAATTGATATTGTCACAATATTAAGATAAAAATTTCATTCTAATATCCGCGCTATCAATCAATAAAAATTAATTTAATATTTTATATAAATTTAACGTTGAAATATATACAAAAATCGTGAAATGAATTTCATTAAATTTTTTATACTCAATTTCCATTCGATGAATATTTTATAAATCTCAGAAATTTAAGTTTTTTCGGTGGTTTCGATGAAGTAATTTTAATATGTTATAAATTTCATTTATTAATTTTTTTTTTCTTTTTATTCTTATAATATAAACGATGAATTTCGAAAAAGTCGAAACAAAATATTTTATTATCATTTAACTTATTATGCTTTATACGAATTGAAAAAATGTTTTGATGGAACCCAGGATTATTAGGATTGAAAACGTAAATGCCTTTTAAATACATATTCTAATGATATTATTATTTTATTATTGAAAATATTACAATTACATTGCATGTGAGTAAACACACATATCTTTATTTAGCAATTTTATGAAAATTTTCACAACTGTAATGATGATACTTTTCAAACATGACGATGTTAAATGTTAATGTTCGCGAATGCATGTTTTCAATTAAAGTATCTTATATTTAATAATAGTATTCTAAGTAACCAAAGTACTCGCTAAGATTTATTATACCTCGAATTATAATTATATAATCTTAATAACGGCTCAATTAGCGCTGACTCTTGAAACGCTCGTTAATTTAAAGCAATAATCACCTGTAAAGAATGAAAAAAAAAAAAAAAAAAAAAAAAAAAAGATAACGCACCTTACTAGCTTGACCAAAAAAACGTTATTATTTCCTCAACTAAATATCGCAATTCTCGCGGCTTACGATTAACTTCTCGCTTCCTTTGTGTTTTACCCGCGATCACGCAGCATCGGCGTCATCCACGGAATGTAAGAAAGTAACTAGATCACGCATTTGCAAATAAAAACAAAAAAAAAAAAAAGAAGAAGAAAAAAAAAGGAAACAATTATATATATATATATATATACACGAAAGCATGGCCGTTCGTACGTAACTCGAGTTAAGTAAAACTCGGAGAAACTCAGCGCGCGGGCGCATTCGACCTTCACCTCGCATCGTCCCGGGCTATAGAGCTCAACGTTGTACGGACTATATAGAAAAAGCGCGATTCCTTATCTCTCGTGAGCGTCGAACGACTTGGCGCTAAATTAAATAGCCGAGCTTCGTGATTCCGATGGATCTTATTCCCCTTCCCCCCTCCCATTTCTCCCCCATTTCCTGTACCATGCTCGCTTTTCTAAAATTAAACTCAAAAAAACCGACGATTCTTTTTTACGGATTACGTATGAGTGAATTTTTTTCATTCGACGTTTCCTTTCCTCAAAGCATTGCCTGCTTTTTTTTTTCTTCTCTTCTATTTTTGCGCGTATTTATGCTGTGCGAGAACGTTGAAATGCTTCGTAATGGCTGAAAAGTGCGGCAAATTTTCTTTGATGAAAGCGAACGTTTAATAACTGTGTAATGAATCGCGCGCGTTTTTTTTTTTTTTTATTTAATTTTACTTATTTGTTCAATAGATTCAAATAAACGTTAATTTATTCACAATAGTATCTGCAATTTTTTTATATGTTATCGTGTTATGATTACATTGATGCGATTCTTCGGTATATCGAATAACACGGGAAGCATCTGTATTCACAGTCATTGAGTAGAAACGGGCGAGCACGGTATGCCGAAGCGATAGGACGAATGTTACTATTACGTCTCGCATTCAGCTTTATCTTTCCGTACAATTATTTAAGTTTTTATCATTCAAAATAATGGCGTTCTCATAAAAAAGTAAATTTATGGACTTTTTAATGTCTTGGCGCAGTGGGTAAATAAAAACGCATTCGATCTTCGTGCCTTTAAAGTATTTTTATTTTTCTCATTTACGATATTATATCTCGTGTAACGTGCACCGTTTTATCGATTATTGCAATAAAAATAACGAGCGTTTAATATAACAAATATAAAACAAAAAAAAAAAGAAAAAAAAAAATGTAAATAAAATAGAAATCAAACTAAATATAAAAAAAATCGATAGAGACTGTTAAAAATAAAAAAAAAAAAAAAAAAAAAAACAAAGAAATCAAAAGAAACTTAAACGCGCCCATTTTGACAGCGTGGACATTTTTTTATCATTTCCCAGGCTAAAATTCCACCCTCAAAAATCTCGCCTGTCCATCCCCCTCCTCGAAAGGCATCGAGTGATATAAAGAGCGAGAGAAAGTTAAAGCTAGAGAAAGGAGGAGCGAGGGGAAATAAGGAAAGACATCAAGGGCGGGCGTATAGCTTTCGCTTAAACGTCAAAAGTCCGTCCTCGCAATAAAGCATCTTCTTCGTTCTCGCTTAGGTCGCTCGGCGGTGCGCTAGATCTGCAAAAAAGCCAAAAGCTCTTTCTCTCTTTCTCTCTCAAACAGTCACACACGATTTATACGGACACGTGCATACAGTTAGCCGGATCAAGACACTGTAAGACGCTGAGACGCTGAGGGAGGCGAGAAAAAAAAATGATAGATAAAAAGGATAGGAAGATAGGTCTAAGTGTACGTCATAGATGTATATATACACGCGTAGTCGTACACATCGAAGTCACGAGTATTGTATATCCTACTCCGAAAATCCCCGAAGCGAGAACGAGCCCGCGCGCGCAAACGAACGCGTTTACGCTCGGCGTCGTGTCTATATAGCTTACTCTCTTGCACCCGCTCGACGAAGAGCGAGAGAGTGGCTGCCTATCTGAAAATGATCAATACACCTTGGCCCAGAGCTGCTGCTGCTGCTGCTGCTGCCGCCGCCGTCGACGTTGTGAGAGCGACACGTTGATTCCCTCTCTCTCTCTCTCTCTCTCTCTCTCTCTCTCGCTTTCTTTCTCCAAATGAGAGAGAGAGAGAGAAAGTGAGAGAAAATCTGATCGATGCCAGCATCCCCTTTACACGTTTTCTCTCGCTCCCTCTCTACAAGTGCATGCACACTCGTCGACACATTCAGTCGACCGCCCTCTCGACTCCTAATGTGTATGTGTGTGAATCTGCGCGCGCTTGCGTATATGTCTGTATGTGTAAATATGTCTCTATCCATCTCTTATCTCTGAAGAAGTTCCCTCGTTTCTACCCCTGTTTCCTTTCGGTTTACCGTTTTCTAGGTTTATCGTTTTTGTTTTGACATCCTTCCACGGTCAAATGTTCGTGTTCTAAATAGTAGAAATAAGAATCATCACTCCAGCTCGGAATCATTCTTTTTTCTTGTAATTTTTTTTTTATTTTTTTTTTATTTTTTTTTTTTTTTACTTTAACTAATTGAGTTTGCACTTATTTCGAGATGTAATTCATTCAAAAGAGAAGAAAATTTTCGCTTCTCAATGTTTTGAGGCTCTCCTATTTCATAATCTATATTCTTTAACTTTTTAAATCTTTTAAACTCTTTTTTCAATTCAGTATTACGTTCTTTTTTTTCTACAAATGATTAATTTGATAATGCACTCGACTTATGTATTTCATTTCAACAAATGTTTATTTTATAAAATATACAAAAATACATTTACTCTAATTGCGTCAATAACAATGATTAAATAAAATTAATTAAAATTATATTATTTTTATAAATTTTAAGGATAAGAGCATTTTTATGCGTTCACTTTTATTAAACAAAATTTTAATTTATTAAATAATATTGTAAAAAAATAAACAATTGATGCATAAATATTATTATTAGAAAGCGTAATACGACATAATGTTAAAATATGCCTTAATCGTCATCCAAAATCTAACGATAAATAAATAAATATATCGCTTTCGCTTTCTTTCATTCTCGAGTGAAAATCGAGCCAAGAAAGAGCGAAAGTGCCCGAGCACACGAGTTTTCGGCGAGAGCACCGCGATCGAGGGAAGTGGGCCAGATCGTTTAAATGCATAAATCTCAATTCGAAGCGAATGAACGAAAGATGGAAAGAAAGAGGGAAAAACGACCACGAGCTAGTAATCTCCTCCTCCTATCTCAGAAACAAGGGGACGAAATATAATAACTATACGCGACCGCAAAAAATCGCGAAAAAAAGAAAGCAAGTTGGAAAAGTCGGCCACTGGTGGCGGCGACCAGGGGATGTTTATGCCGATCTTTAGTGGGCGGCCATACGTAAACGCCCGCACGAGGCTCCTTGCTTGCGTACCTCCTCTCTCTCTCTCTCTCTCTCACTCTCTCTTCCCCGATACAGACAGATAAACGTTCTGAAAGACAGAGCGAGAGGATAGATATGAAGAAAGCGAGAGGTAGAAATAAAAGATGCGTCGTTAGCTGAATGAGGCATAAATCTCTCGAGTCGAGTCGCACGGAGCTCGGGTGCTCTCTCTCTCTCGCGCGCGCAAGAGAGGGAGAGCAAAAGAAAGAGAGAGAGAGAGAGAGAGAGTGAGTGAGTAGGGAGGATGTGCGCTCGGCCTCACTCGGGGGTAAACTGGTGGGGAGTGGCCCCACGCGTCGTGGGAGTTGAGAGAGAGAGAGACGAAAGGGTGCAAGGTTTCGCAGGAGCAGTAATATCGATCGAGGGTGCTATCTTTCTCTCTCATTTTCTCTCCGGAGCGCGCGCTTCCCCTTCGCGCGGCAGTCGCCGGAGAGAGCGGCAGCTGGCTGGCCGGGCACTAGCGCCGCAACCACTCGTCGTGCGAGCCGCGGCACCGATCGCCGCGATCTCGAGAGTAAAGAGCCGCTGCTCTTCGGAAAGGAGCTCACCGAAGCAGGAGAGCGCGCGGAAGAGCACCTTGACCTACGCGCGGAGGACGCGGCGACCGCGCACCCACAGCTGATCGAACTCGCGGCGCTCTATCTCTTTTTCTCTCTCGAGTTTCAAGGTCGCCTCGATGGAAGTGCCTTCGGAGCGGCGCGCGCCCCAAACCCAAGGTCAGCCCGCCGCCGAGGAGTCCTCGCGCGCGCGCTCGTCGTAGTAGAGCCCGGGGAGAGAGAGTGAGAGAGAGACGAGCCGGAGCCGGAGGTGAAGAAGCTCCAGGGTACAGAGAGACGAAGTGGCCGCTGCCGTCGTCGCCGTGCCGGTGCCGTGTGTTGTCGTGCGTCGCAGCATGTGCGGCGAGTACGGGGAGTCGTTTTCGTCGTTCTTAGCTGCGCAATCCCGGCCGTCAAATACGTCATCGAGTTGCTCATCGCTGCTTCCGACGGCGCTCGCTCGACCCGACGACGAGTTTGCCATGAAGAGGAGAAGAGACGAGTGATCGGTGTGAAAGCTGCCGCTGGAATATTCAATACAACGACGACGTCTACGACGATTATAATTCAGGATGGAAGACTCGTCGCCGCGTATACGCCCTTATCTGGACTGCTGGGACGTGAGTACTTTAACATTTTTATCATCTCTCTTTCTCGTTTTTTCCTTCATTCGAGGGGGTAGTCGCTCGGTTTCGAGGCGAACCTTGACGCGCGTGCGGACGAGAGAACTCTTTCACTCTCTCTCTCTCTCTCTCTCTCTCTCTCTCTCTCTTAGATCGAAGAGAGGGAGCGGAAGGAGATCGATTTTTTGAGAAGGGAGAATCGCGAAGGACTTAGCAGGAGAAGGAGGATACGATGCGCGCCTACGGCCATGGCTGATTCATAAGTTTAGCCTCGCGCCGAAATGCAAATTAACGTATTTCTGCTCTTTACGATTTAAGGCGTAATGCGATGGTACGTTTGGAGAATATCGCGTTTACGGTATCCTTCGATCGGATGTGGCCCCTTTGTTTGTCAATTTTTTGCCTTGGGTTCTTTCGATGTTTAATGAGATTGATCGTTAAAGTGGTCACTCACGCTTGGGTGAATCTACTTTTTTTTTGTCGCCAATTTTCAATGCTTTTTCACTGCTCATTGAATATAATTTTTTTTTTTTTTTTTTTTGTTTTTTGTTTTTTGAAGAATTATAAAAAAGATAATGCTTTTATCATTTGACTTTGCTTTATTTTTGTGCTCGTAATATTTTCAATAAAGTATTTCAAATTTATTACTTTTTATGTTATTTTTACATGTAAAACATTTTTTAATATTAACAATACCGAAAAAGTTTTATTATTTACTCAATTATTCTTTAATAAAAAACCTTTCATGCTTCTTTTTCACGAGCACTATTTAGATCGACTAGAATTTCAATGACACTTTGCGATATCTGATGGGATGCGATTAAATTATGTATCGCGTCCGACCAACTTGGCTGCATCTACTTTGTACCTACACGGACACGACACAGCGCGAACTTGTGTTTACTTGAACTTGACTGTACATTTTGAACTTTCTCTTTCGTTAACAAACCGAGCCAAAATTCTCTCTTTTTTTTGCTTCAGATTTTGACATATTTCGCACTTTTGGATTATATCGATTAGATAGATTATATTTTTTAGGCGTGAACGACAATCAGCCTTGATTCGCGAAAAATATTTCTTCATTTTGCGATGAGAATCTTAACGGCGAATTCTTCATATTTTTGAACGTCGAAAAATATTAGTACCATTATAGTAAATAAATAAATAAAAAAAAAAAGCAAATTTTCTGCTTCATTTCAACGAATAAACGTTGTTTGCTCTATCAAATATAACAAATGATGATATTATATTTTTAATCGTTGTTTCGTTGTAAACTATAAAATATTTATGTTTTAAATCAGATATATGCATGTATCGTACTTACTAATGAAAATATATATATATATTACATCGGCTAACATTTACTGATTTTCATGGAATCCATCTCATGGGTAGTAAAATACATTATTAATCCTACTATCCATACGGTAAATATAATTTAAATAAATTACGATGTAATTAATGCTATTCAATTGTATGATGCTTTGTAAATCGTTCGATAAGAAAACAAAACAGATTTGTTTAATTTATTTTCAATTTACACTGGATCATGTTTATCGTCGTTATTTTTCCGCGAATACGTTTAAATATTATTGGAATAATCGATGACGTTGAAAATGCTATTTTATAATGCAATTTCACGTGATATTATCAATAAAGTTTTTATTATTTGACAATTTTTCGATTAGTTAACTTATTGTATGATAACGTCAACTCCAATACAATATTTTGTTGAAAAATTCATTTTTTTCTCGTTTATACACGATATATGCTTATACAAGTAACCAACGATCCGCGACGAATTGGTGCTACTTTGAAATCCTGCGAAAAATAATTAAGAAACAATTATTCTATTTGATCGCGGTGAGTTTTTTATTGAAAAGCAATATTTCAAAACATGGTTACCCACGAAAGAGAAAAGACGAAAATTACGCGAGAAAAACATAATTAATACTCGTAAAACACAAAGGAAATTAAAAATGTCCTTATTTTCTCGATGCAAAGCTTTTTAGAAAACACTTACTCGTATTTGAGAACAAGCGAAAAATTCACGCGTCCTTGCTTATGTAAAGAAAAGGAGAAAAATACGAGGTACGAAAGCTCACTCGCAATCCAGCTCGTGAAATTTCCTCAAGCGCCGTAATTACGAGCGTAGATAAGTACGCGTTGCGTCCAAATCTCCCTTTCTTTCTCTCTCCCTAGGCTCATTTTCTTAGCATCAAAGACACGTTCGAAACGACGCGCGAGATAAAGCGAAGGACAAAGAGAAAGGCTGATAGTTTACCTCGCTAGTAATCGCGTATAAAAGTCAAGATTAAAAGAAAACAAAAAGAAAAAAATAATAATAAAAAAAAAGAAAAAAAAAAAAAAAAAAAATCGGAAAATAAAAAGAAACATAAAACAGGAAGCGAATTGGCGGGACTGTTGCAGAACGAGGACAAGTACTCGGTGGCCAACAGCCAGGCGCCGCTTCAGGGCGGCGAGGACGAGCATCCGGAGCGCGGCACCTGGACCGGCAAATTCGACTTTCTCCTGTCCCTTCTCGGCTACAGCGTTGGTCTAGGTAACGTATGGAGATTCCCGTATCTCTGCTACTCGAACGGCGGTGGTGCCTTTCTACTTCCCTTTACCGTCATGCTCATCATTGCCGGGCTGCCTTTAATGTTTATGGAATTGTCGCTCGGTAAGTTTACAAATAATTATATGAGAGTTCTTTTTTTTTTTTTTTTTTTTTTTTTTTTTTTTTTTTTTTTTTTTTTTTAATAAATAATAAAATAAATTCATTAAAATACTTGTGCCATGCTGGTGTTGTCTTTTTTTTTTTTTTCTTCATCGCGTATATAATATTGCAATCGACGGGCGCGCTGATGATTTGTGAAATTTCAAAATAGAACGTCGCACAAGAGGCGGGTTCTATAACGGGTGAAAAATTTGCGTTAGTCACTTTGGTTGATGGAGGAAGGGAAGGGTGAAAAGAGAGACAAAAAATAAAGTTCCTGGGCGCGGTCTCACAGCAAAGCGCGCGTCATGCGTGCGACGTTGGCGCGCTTCAAATGTTTTTCATTCATCGGCTCGTTTATACATTTTTTTTTTTTTCTTTTTTCTTTTTATTTCACCCTTTTATAAGAATTATATAAATCTGACTCACGCAAATCGTGTAAAATATAAAGTGTGGATAAATATAAATTAATGATATTACGTATACGTTTATTACTTTAAACGCTCGGCAAACTCGTTAAAGCGCGTTTAATTTCATTCTCTCTCTCTCTCTCTCTCTCTCTCTCTCTTGTTATGTCTATTTAATGCAGAAGGGAGAGACACAGAGAGAGAGAGAGAGAGAGAGATAGAGAGAGCATTTAATCTCTCGGCGTTTAAAAGTAACGTCGTTAAGTCGAAGTAAAATTAGTAAGTACGGTAACGTGAAGTTTATTTTGATTACTCTCGCAAGATTTACCAAAGCTCGAGGAAATCTTGTAACTTGCTGTCGGAATAAGCGACAGCACCCGCGCAAATCTTAATTGTAATAGGATTAGACAATAACTTAAGGTTACGTTACAGGTGCCATTAGTACTATAATAGTTGTATCGATCAATCTTCGAAATAAATGACAATAATAAAACAAATTCACAACTTAATTTAAAAATGTTACTTTATAAAAAATGAAAACACTCATTTTACAATTGAATTATTTATCCGACGATCGAAAGGGAAAAATATAAATTGGAACAAATATTATATCAATCAATTTTTTCAGATGAAATTTCAATTTTCTAGATTGAGTGAATTGATTTTCAAGCAGTCAATTTTTCACACTTAAAATGGAACAATCCAAAGAACTTGGGCGTATAGCATCTTATATATATATATATATATATATACACATTATTTTCAAATATCAAATTTCGGCACCGATTTAAAATATTTCGTTTTTTAATCGGAGCAATGTTTTAATTATTATTGAATACGATGAAATCAATTGTAGTTTATTGTCGGTAAAAGTAGGATTTATCAATTTTATAATTTTAAAATTAAATTTAATTTATGTTGATGAATTAAATAAATTTTAATAACAAGTTTTACTCCGTAATTATCGATAACGTAATAATAACAATGATCGGTATAATAAAATAACATTATGAATGATATCAAAAGCTTGATTAAAATGCAATTTCTCACATGCATAAGTTATCGCTTAAACTTTCGCATAAAATTATTATTCATACATCCGCAAGAACAATAATAATAAAATTTTCCGTCTCTATGCGGGCTTAAATTAATCATTTAAAAAAAAAAAAAAAAAAAAAAAAAAAAAAAAAAAAAAAAAAAAAAAAAAAAAAAAAGCGTAGAACTCGGTAATAACTAACCCACAAAGGAGGATAACCGAAGCGGTATAATAACCGAATTAAAAATGCACCCACTCCCGTAACATAATAATAATAATAATAATAATAATAATAATAGTAATAATAATAATTCGCCCGTGTTCGTCCTGCGAAAATCCTACACGATATGTACACACCGAGACGTAGAAACTATTTTTAGTTAATGACATTTGTCGGCGTTGCTCGACAAGTTTTCGCCCACTAAATATGACCTTAGCCCTTTCCCCTTGTTTGAACCTCTTGGGGCTATAGCCGCAAACGTGAGCGAAAGCTTTCGCGTATCCCTTATTCTTTTTTTTTTTTTTTTTATTCTTTTTTCTTTTCTTAATTTTTTTTTTTTTTTTTTTTCTTGTTTTTTATTATTTTTCGTTTTTCGTGTTTTAACCGATGCTGGCGAGGAAAGGATGTAATCTCGTTGGTTGATTATTGGTTACAGGCCAGTACGCGAGCTTGGGTCCGGTGGCGGCTTACAAGAGATTCTGTCCACTGCTGCGAGGCCTCGGCTACGGGATGGTACTGGTCAGCTCTATCGTCATGCTCTACTACAATCTCATTATCGCGTGGACGCTCTTCTATATGTTCGCCTCGGTTGCAGGTATGATTAATACCGTTACGATGAACAACGCTTTAACAATGCGATGGCTGCGATGAGCGAAGAACATTTTTAATTTTTATCGATTTATATAAATTTTTTGCAAAGTATTCAAAACGGACATGCGCCAACAATATTTTTATAACGCGTAATGCTAATTAAAGGACAACTTGATCTTGACCTAACTTGAATCAACTGCAGGATTCTCTTTTTTTTTTTAATTATCAAAGGAGGATCTGAAGCAAAATAATTCGACGTTCAAATCGTTATCGTCATTTTATTTTAAATCCTTATTAATATTTTCATGCAAGATAAAAACAAAAAGGCTCGAAGGCATTTGAATTACTCCAGAGATTGCATTTTCTTCGGGTATATAAGTATCGTCTATGCCGTGGTCTTGACTCATATTATAAAATTTAAAAATCGTCCTTGTATATAATATATTAAAATACTGAAAATGCAAAGTTAGCGAATCCGGATCCATATGACGGATATTGTTTTAAAAAACATACACGAGTAACGCATTGTTATACCTATACAAAATGTATATAAATAATACGGTTTGTAAACTATATTTCATTTTTCATTAAAAAAAAGTACAAAGACTTAAACATTTATGAAAGAAACAAAGTTTGAATGAAATTTTTATTAAAAGTTTGATCGTAGAAAATGGTAAATTTATTATTTTTAGATTAAAACGAAAAAATAAAAAAAAGACAAAGTGAGAAAGAGAGAGAGAACGAAAATCTTTAACAGATGCGAAATTGATTTAAAAACTGCTAACCTGTTGACAAAAATCTCTTAGCAAGTTCCATTATACGGAAGTTTTCAATAAAAACTTTTCTCTCAACTTTCCGCGACACACGTGCACGCGTTTACACAACTTATTTACATAAAACACGCGCATACACACGTACAACTGGAAACGTAACTTTCCCGAGCAGCACGACAATAATTTCCCTCTCGATTATTCGCTCATCCTCCCCGCGCGCGAAAACAAATATTTTCAATTAAAAAGCTAATCGATTATCAAAGAGCCTATACACACACGTAAACGCAAATTTTTTTTTTTTTTTTGTTTTTTTTTTTTTTTGTTTTGTTTTTTTGTTTTACCTTTCGATCGAGAATATATACACATATATACACGTATATTTGTAAATATATATATGTACGTATAGATATACGTATATAAAATATAAGCATCCTTTTAAATACGTTGTACAGATGGAGGTGAATTACCGTGGAGCAAATGCGCGGAGGAATGGAGCACGAAGGAGTGCTTCATGCCGGAAATAGCGTTGCTCTGCGCAAGCCAAAACATGACGTACCACAACAGGGAATGTCTGAACTCCAGCCAATTAGCAGCAATTAATCTCACTCCGGAAAATATCACGTCCGACGCGAAAAAACCTCCGGCCGAGGAGTATTTCAAGTAAACGTTTATTTTACTTATCATCCTTACCGGCGCCTCCTTCCAAATTCCCCTTCTTTTTCTTTTTCCACCTATCTTTTATCAATCTTTTATCAACTTTTTTAGTAATCACGTGCTACGATTAAGTCGTGGAATTGAAGAAACCGGCACAGTAAATCCAAAAATGGCCGGATGCCTCTTACTGGCCTGGATCATTGTTTTTCTTTGTCTGAGTAAGGGAGTCCAGAGCTCGGGAAAAGTTGTCTACTTTACCGCTCTATTTCCCTACGTAGTTCTGGTGAGTTGCTTATATTTTTTTATTGCCACAATTTATGACGAGTTATTAACCTGTTCTTTATCGTAAATTTATGCTTTAAAATATAAAATTCATTTAATTTTTTAATAAATTGTGCAATAAATGTCAACACAATTAATTTACATATATCGATTTAAATCAGCGCCCTTAAGGAATAATCGTAATACTTTATATAAATAATGTTAATATAGCATTGGGAACAAGTAACGCGTCTCCTTGGTTTACGAAGGTGAAAGCTATTACATTAAAATTTTTCGAATATTTTACATCAACGATGCCGATATGAATATTTATGATTTCAACCATTAAAAATTTAAGTTTAAAATGAAGAAAGTACAATTTATGCGAACGAATAGGGCGCGCGTTAATCGCAAATTTATAAATTATTAAATATTTAAACGATAAATCGATCTAAATAGCTTTGAACAAGTTTTAACATTTATCGATACTCGAGTCCGAGTAAATTTTCAATCGCGCGGAGTTTTGTAAAAATGCATAAAGATTTATCGATGAGTCGATTCGTCATCGTACGTCGGAAAAAATACCTTTCAATTAAGTTTTATCGAAATCCATGATTCGGAAGTATAACATTCGCTTCGTAAGTTTAATTGTCATGGGAATAATTATTATTATCACGCGATCGATCATTTCGTAACTATATGTATTATGAACTTTTTATCGGAAACCATTTCTATTAATTTATTCGTAAATGATAAATCAATCGACGGTACAGGAGTTCGACTCTTACATTTAATAGTTTTTTTTTTTTTTTTTTTTTTTTTTCTTCTTTAAATTAAAAAGCAATTAATCAACGATTTGAACAATTTGAAAAACTTCAGATCACTCTGTTCGTCCGTGGTATAATGCTGCCGGGTGCAGAGGAGGGAATATTGTTCTATCTGACGCCGGATTGGAAACGTTTAGCCTCGGCAAAGGTTTGGGGCGACGCCGCCGTACAGATATTCTTCGCTTTGAGTCCAGCCTGGGGCGGTCTTATAACGCTCAGCTCTTACAACAAATTCACCAACAATTGTTACAAGGACTCGTTAATCGTCGCCGTTAGCAACATCGGCACCTCCTTCTTCGCCGGACTGGTAATTTTCTCCGTTATCGGCTTCCTGGCGCACGAGCTTGGCGTTGACGTCGATTCGGTCGTCGATCAAGGCGCCGGTCTTGCATTTATCGTTTACCCGGAAGTAAGAACTTTTTATATAATGATAAATCATTTTATTTAATTATAATAGTGATAAAATTTAATCAAATTTTCTTTATGATAATTCGTTTAAGAAAAAAAAAAAAGAAAAAAAAAAAAAATGCATAATTATGACACGATGAATAGGTCGTAGCGAGGTTACCAGTCGCGCCAATTTGGTCTCTACTCTTCTTTGTGATGCTCTTGACACTCGGCTTGGATTCGCAATTCGCTCTCATGGAAACCGTAACGACGGCCATACTCGATGGCATACCGGCACTGAGAAATTACAAATTCTGGGTGGTGCTCGCCTGTGCCGTATTCGGTTACGGCGGTGGAGTCATATTCACGACTAACGTACGTTACATGTAGATAGAGCGCCTTATATCTAGATTATTTACCATAATAAAGAAACGAATAAAGGAAAGAATGTCGATCGAATTAATGTATAAATGGACGAACTTTTTTTTTTTTTTTTTTTTTTTTTTTTTTTTTTTTTTCCATTGACACAGGCCGGCATGTACTGGCTACAGCTGATGGACAAGTACGCGGCGAACTGGTCGGTACTGCTGATCGCGATAAGCGAATGCATCCTCGTCGCGTGGGTATACGGGGCGGATCGTTTTCTCGACGACGTCCAGCAGATGATCGGCGTGCGCAGCCGATGCTGGAGGTTTTTCTGGACATGGATGTGGAAGGTCGTCACGCCGGCGGCACTATTTTTCATCCTCTTCTTCAATTGGGTGAAGCACGAGCCCCTAAAATACGGCACTTACGTCTATCCGAGATGGGCGGACGCCGTTGGATGGTTCGTTGGATTGGTGCCAGTTATCGTCATCGTCGGTATTGCCGTCGTGAGTTTGTTGGAAATTATTGATTTGCTTTTTTTTTCCCTCCCTATTTCTTCTCGATTCTTTTATGTCGAATGAAAGACGGTCTTTTTTTATGTATTTGCAAAATTTGCGACGGAATGTATTTGAAGGATCTTTTTTCTTAACGCCAAGCAGTTTTTACTGAGTATCTTTTGTAAATAAAAAAAAATGTTTTTTCCTTTATTTTATATTTTTCAATTCAAAGTATCTTAGTCCTTTCAATTTCGATAAATGAATTCAAACAAAAATGTACGAAATTAAAATAATTTCTATGTTTACCAACTATTTAAAAAAATTAAGCATTCAATTATTTTTATATTTTGAACAAATTCAAATATTTTACGTGAAATATTCAAGTGAAAACCTTGCGTAAGGCATATATAGACAATTTTACCGTTTTATTTTAAAAGATCTTGTTTAAACACATAAACTTCATTTAATTCCAGAGATTAACAAAAATTCATTTCGTTTGAAATAATTTTTCGTATTAACCGTAATCCCTCTTTACAATTTATCCAACCTCTGAACTTGCATAAAAATAAAGAGATACAATAAAACGAAAAAAAGAAAGAAAGAAACTAACAAACAAGTCCACGAGTTTATCCGCGAACGAAATTAAAAGCCGAGTGACAAACGACAAAGGAAAAGAGCGCACGCCATATATCGTTGTTTCGCAGTCCCAGCTGAGAGTGAGCAAACGTCACCGCTCGGGTTACGAGGACGAGGAGGAAAACGACGAGTTACGGGGTACGGATAACGAGAGCGTCTGGAGTCGGGCGCGTAAACTCCTACAGCCGACCTCGGATTGGGGCCCGGCTTCTCGCAATCCCCTCACGCCGTCCAGGACCCTACCGCATACGCTCTCTCCTGGTAATTATTACTTTTTCTTAACTTCTTTTTTCAACTTTAATTAGTTTAACTCTGAAAAATTGTTTAAATTCGTAGCACGCATACACGTACGAGAACTTTCATTTTCTTTTTCTTCTTTGACACGCCTTTTTTGCATTCCCTGTATTTTTTCGTTTTTTTTTTTTTTTTTTTTCCCTTTTTGAATAGAGTGAATCGTCAAAGACGAGAGGGATTATAACGGATTCCTTGCGTTTTTCATGGGTAGTAGTGTAGCGACGATCGTCGCCGTCGTTAGAATTTTATGGGCCGGATGCTCGTGACGTGCACGCGCGCGCGTGCGGAAGTGAAAGAATATGAAAAAGGGAGAATCGCCGAGTTATTGGGTTATTGATATACATTACATAGAAGATAATTTAAACGCCTATGGCACTTGGGCTACTTTGTTTATTTATTTATTTTTGCTCTCACTTGAATTCACTTTTAAAGTAAACGTAACTGTTTTTTTTTTTTGTGATTATTATTAATTTTGCGTCGGTCGATTTTTCAACTCTCTATATATTTTACGGAAAAATGAAAACTCTTTTTAATAATAAAAACTTTTTGTTTGTTGAAAAATAATTTAAATTGTATTTTATAAATTAATTTAGTATAAAAATGTATACTCTGCATGATCCTTTGCACGAATTCATTCCTAAAATCCGTTAAACTTTGGTACATTGCATTTGGCATGTTACATTTCCAAAACTTTTCATTCTCAACACTATTTTAATCTCTTCCGATCAATGTAAAAAATAGTCAAAGTCAAATAGATTATTGCATTAAATAAAGTTGTTAAATTAAAATCAGTAATACAATACGTATACCTACTATATTTAGGATAGGTTAAAAAGATTTCTTATTCTATCAAAATTTAGTTCCATTAGTCTGTTATTATATCTCAGTTCAAATATCGGTAAAAATATATTAGCGTTATTTAGAAAATTTTTGTTGTCATTACTTTTTATAGTATTAAAATATTTAAGTATTCAAATGATTCTAATAGAAAATAGTAACGGTCTCTTGTTAGCTCAGAAAATTATTAAAATTCATTAGTATTAAACTTAGATTTTATCATTTTATATAACTTAGTTTTATATAAATTAGTATAATTTACATATATTGAATATACTAAGTAATAACATATTAAAGCGAAAATAATAAAATCAAATTTCTTACAAATTCTCAAAACGAATGTTAACTTAAATAAAAAGTTATTAGATATTAATTATTATAAATATATTATTGTATTTCATTGTATTCTCTGTAAATTTTTACAACAAAAAATAACTTTAAAAAATAACCAAATCAATTGTTATTATTAAATAAGTAAATATTATAAAATATTTAAAAAAATAAATATATATATACAATAATTTGTAAAAAGGTTTATTTAAACTTGATTTTTCGAGTACTTTTTTTTTTGATAAATGCATTCGGAGAAAAAAATCGCTCATAAAACAAGATTTTTTCAAGACTCCATGAGTGAATAAATTAAATTAAATTAACGTATAATTGAATTAAAAAAAAAAAAAAAAAAAGTGAAATATTTCAAAAGAAATTTCAAGTTTAAACGAAATTAAGATTTCTGAAAAACTTTATGGAAGAGATTAATAAACCGATAAACATGTATATATCAACATTTACACATACATAAAAAAACAAAAAAAAAAAAACAAAAAAAAAACAAAACAAAAAATCCTGCCCGTTAAATGTGAATAGAAAAATTAATAAACCAAGTTGCGAAGTTAAAACGATATCCGCAGGAACGCAGTGCGGTTACGATTCGGTGACGAATACGATAGTCCTGGTGAACGGGCAGCCGATGACGGTGCAGACCGCGGCTAGCGGGAGCTCCGGTGGCGCGCAAAAGCTACCCGGGCCGTCGATACTCAAGAACTCGAGTAAAACCGATCTCATCACCTCGCAGCAGGTCTGACAAGAGGCCGATTACGACGACTATCCATCCAGCGAGTGCGCCTTCTCCACATTTGGATTTTGAATCTTTTATATTTTATCGTTTTTTTATTCTCTCTCCTTGTCTTTTTCTATTTTCCTCCGTCTCTACGTCTCTTGCGTTATTATATATTTAAGCCGTTTTTACTATCGTTTTCATCGTCGCGATCCTCTTTTTTAAACCGAATCTCGTCCTCTCAAAACCCACATATATATATATATATATATATATATATATATATATATATATATCTCCATTAACTGTATAACTTATCCTTCTTTTCTTCGCTCCTCGTCGACTCGTGCTAGACGCGTCTTGTGCTCTGTATTATTGAAGAAAGTGTTTTGATGGTGCGCGCTATATGAGATTTGTGATTTGTAGCTGTGATGTTGAATTAGAGAATCGGAGAACGATTATTTATTTAACGAGGTTACCATAAGCCTTCGTTGTTTGTTCGGTTAAAGATCGATATATTGGAAGTTAGCGGAGAATTTTAACGATATAGTTAATAAATATTGATTACTACAAGTGTTTAGAAAATAAAATATAATATAATAAAAAAAAAATGAAAAAAAAAAAAAAAAAAAAAAACAAACAAACAAATCTATTCGAATAATTTTTTTCTTTTTTTCTTTTCGAGTTTTAAAATATAAATCGTGCATCTTCAAAATACATAAAAAAATAATGCATTGCAATGGCGCGCGATATAAAAATATGTATATTCTGAGCCAAATACATTACACACATGTACGTCTTTCACGATCTATTAAGAAATCATATGTGAACGTTGTTGTTGATTTTTAAATTTGAACGCGATTATTGACGCACGCGATAAAATTATTATACGTAAAAATAAAATATGAAAATAAAAGAAAACAATGAATTAAAAAATATTGTGAAAAATATAGAAATTTTAAATCCAATCGAAAATTAAAATTATAATATATATATATATATATTATGTATATTATAACAGAAAAATTAAACGATGTTGCTTCCTGCTTTGTCGAGTGCAAACATGAACAAACAGCAAAATTGTTCGGAGCGTATATATATATAGTTATATTTAAGTATATTGAATAAAAATGAATTTTGAAAAGTCGCCATTTAATGATTGTTTGAAAATTTTTTAAATATTTTACTCTGTTGCAACTAGTTTTTAGTTGTTGGAATTAGTTTGTAAGGATTATTTTTCGAATACGTATAGAAAAGAAAAAATATTTAAAAAAAAAAATAAATATATATATTATAGAGCCAAGAAAGTTGATTTGTTTAAAAACTTTAACCTATTTAAAGTTGTAAATAAAAGAGAGTAATTGATAATTTAATGGAAAAAAACACAAAACACTGCTCCCATGATGTTACGAGTACAGTTGATGATTATGGCAAATCGTGATTGTTTTGAATGCTTTTGATATATTAATTTTAGGAAAGTAGACTTAATCAATTGAATGAATTTCATTAAAACAAAGCCAAATAAAATTAAAAAAAAAATAAATAAATAATAATAATAATAAATTCACACACGCACCATTAGTTTCCAATGTGCAAGAAAAAATTAAGAAAAAAAAATCCTTCGTTTATTGCGCTCAACGAAATAGAGTCGTATATTTTTTATCCACAATTCAGCACAAATATCTGCAAATTTTGGCTGTGCTAAAATGAAATATTACAATTACAGCAACAAACACAACAAGAAAATAATGCCCGCGAAGTACCATAGATAGAATCGTAGAGACAAGAGAAATCAAAAAGAAGTTGGATTGTTCAATGTCGATAGTCAATACAAATAATAATAATATTATAAATGAAATACCGTTAAAAAAAGAAAAAAAAAAAAAAAACATGACCTCTTATTTTTTAAGTACATACACAACAAATACATAGATATATATATACATATATTGTTTATGAGTTATCGCTAGTAATACTCAAACAGAGCGTCGTATATATCATAATATATAAATATATACAGATGTTTAGGTATGTGTTCGAAAATGCGATGTAATAAACCGTTGATAGGTTTCGTCCGCATCTGTTATTATCTGTATAAAAATTAGTATAAATTGTGTGTAGATGTTATAATCGAATGATTTTTTTATTATAAGGAATTTTTCATTGTTCGTTGATTTTCGTAAAATTTTTATGATGGATAGATTGTATAGTTTAAAAAGGGAAAAGTGTTTGTACTCGTGCAAAATATGTAAACCATCTTGCCATTAAGAAATTCTTATAGATGTAGAAGTTTATTAATTTATTTATTTTTGCATATATTAAACGATAAAAATATATTTATAAATATAGATTCACGAAAAAATTTAATGTAAAAAAAAACACGTCCGTCGATCTTTGCCTTTGATTTTTATTTTTTTTTTTTTATTTTTTAATTTTTTTTTATTTTTAAGCGTTGTAAACCAAAAATATTTTTTTTTCTTCTCATTTTATTAGATTATCAATTTTACTGAAAAATCTGAAAGTCTTTAGATGATAGATACAAGTTCCTAAAATTATTTAAAAACTACTTTAGCAGTCTTGATAAACAACTGCAACGTCACAGATATGAATAAAAAAAAAATAAATATAAAAAAAAAAAAAAAAAGAAAAAAAAAAAAAGAAAGAAAAAAAATATTCCTTTTATAGAATTAAAGAAAAAAAAAAAGGTCAAGTACGACGTATTCTCTTGATACGAGCCTTAATTTCAATACTTATACATACCTTAATCGATGCAATCATGATTTGCGTTTTTATCGTGAAAAGAATTGTAGTATCAAATTATACAATAATATAAATGATGAAAATAACAAAAGGATATTTTTGCTCAACAGTAGACAAAAGAAAGTGGTAGATGTATTTTTCCAGCACGAGTGTAAATAACTCAGTTCAATATTCACATCCATATTTTTTTTTTTTTTTTTTTTTTTTTTTTTTTTTTTTTTTTTTTTTTTTTTTTTTATAATTTGATTTAAACGAATCAACACATTCGCGATTAATTTTATACTCATCAATTCTCATCGTTAATTATTAAGTGTAATTATTTTAAGAAAAATAAAAAAAAATTTAAATCTATTTCTCTTCATGTCAACGAGAATAAATTAAAGTTATTTTAACACGCAAGAATATAAAGATTATAAGTTAAAAATAAAGTTTAAATAAAACATTTTTTAATCAATCATCTCTTGACTAATATACTAAAATTACGTAAATTTGTAATATCATTTTACAAAAAAATTAATAGCTTTTTTTTTTATAATATTAATTTTAACACATAATTTTCTAAAATGGCTTAAATAAATTATTGATTTAGTTTTTCGCGTTAATTTTACATAAATTTTCTTATTATTGTTTATTTATTATCGTACGATAATCAACATACGCGAGCAATAAGTTAAACGTTAATCATTCCTCCGTGTATTTTAATTTTTAATTTTAAGGATATAACTATAGCGATTAATTAAATCGGAATTGAAAAAAGTCTTGTTTCTGATAAGTAGACGTAAGCATTAAAAAAAAAAGATATCGTATATGTATACATCAGAAACTACAATAAAATATCGAGTGAAATTCACTTGAATTAAAAAATTTTGAAAATCAGTGAGAAACGTCGTACCTCTTGTTATTGTTCAAAGAACGAGAGAGAGAGAGAGAGAGAGAGAGAGAGAGAGAGAAAGTGATAGTTAGAAAATTATGTGCGAATGTCGAATAAACAAGAGTGAAAGAATGCGAGAACCCACAAAAGTCGCGAAAATTTTCATCGTGTTGCAAAGATATGCATAAATAATAAATAAAATTAATTTATTTGTTGCACAAGTAAATGTATGTAGATATACGCTAATGTAATAATTCGGGCTAAAGGTATTTTTTCGCTAAAAATAAAAATAAATAAAAAAAGAAAAAAAAAGTAATAGTGATATTTTTTCTTGATGAGAAAAATAATTATCTAAAAATGTAAGTCGAGTGACTGATCTAGTTAGCGCATCAAAATGAATTAAATGTCCTGCGTGGATACGCGACACGGTATTGAATTACTGTAGCTAAATAATGTACTGTAAGAAAAAAAAATTCAAGTATCAAAAATAAGATAAATGTAGGAAATGTATAAAGTACAACTTATGATACTCATATGGTGCTTTATACAAGAGAGAAAATATAAAAACAAAAAAAAAGTGGTTATATTGTACGTTAAAAAAAAAAAAATATATATATATATTAAATAAAGTAAGAAATAAAAAAGAAAAAAAAACTTTTTGTAGCGTCCACCCAAAAGACACTTGGCATTAGATGAAAAACGTCGCGTGTATTGTGAAAAATTAAACGGAGAGAAAGGGCATAAAACAAAAGTAATGTGTACGTTATTTGTTGTTAATTAGACGTTAACGATTAAGATTGCACCGATTTAAAAGAAATGAAAAAAATTATTTATTAAATCGAATATTAATAATAAAACTACGTTAAGAGTCTCGGATTTGAAAAAATATTGTTAAAAAAAGAAAAAAAAGTTCAACACTTTAATGAAAAAAAAAAAAAAAAAAAAAAATAAATAAATAAATAAATCTACCCCGCGTTGAAAAATTGTAAAACGATGGTTTTTCGGGGTTTTTTTTTTTTTTTTTTTTTTTTTTCAAGTAAATACAAAAGGAAATAAAAAGAGCTTCGACAAAAAAATAAAAAAAAATAAAAAAAAAAAATACGAAAAAAATAAATAAATAAACGAACTCGAGCGACGAAAGCGACTTTGGCCGCTCGGTGATAATGCGAACGAGCGCGCGTGTAGCTAAGTGTTCCGAACTTAATAAGTGAGCTACCAAATATAGAGCAGTCAGTACAAAGTAATGTGTCCTAAATATTGTACGAGTACGGAAAGTAACGTTAAGTTTAACGATAAAATGCCTGATTATGATGTTATATAGTTTATTGAAGCACAATAAAATAATCGCTGAGTGGTTTTAATTCACGACGAGAGAGAGAGAGAGAGAGAGAGAGAGAGGGGAGAAAATATAAAAAGAGAAAAAATAAGCAAAAAAAAAGAATAAAAAAATATATGGATAAAAATTATCTTTCGAAAATTCCCTGCGTGGAATGAAATGTAAAATATATCTACTCGAATAAAATGAAACGATGTTTGCTTAAATTAACAGTAAAAATTTTTATATTTAAATGTTCGCAACCAAACGTTTAATGTCAATTTTGTTAAAGTAATTTTTTTTTTTTTTTTTTTGTATTTTATTTTGAGAGTTAAACAAACGATTCATATATACATATTTTCAGGTCTCGTACACGAATATATCGCATGCGCGTGAGAGAATGAAAGCGATGAAAAAAATAAATATAAAAAAAAAAATAAAAAAAAAAAAATAAAAAAAAATAAAAAATAAAAAAAATAACAGACGAGCGAATGAGTGAGCGAATAAGACAGTTCAACAGTTCATAATTTCTAAAAGAACATATTAATACCGACGAGATAAATATGTAATGGAGTTTATCACATTCACCGATATCAATTGCAGAAAAAAAAAAAAAAAAAAAAAAAAAAAAAAAAAAAAAAAAAATGATAAACAAGCACCCGAATTTTCTCCCGGCGGATAAATGTAACAATAAAATGAGACAAACAAAAAAAACGTGATGATCTAATTGTAGAGTATTATATAAAAGTAGGTTTAAAAAAATTAAAATTATCAAGGTTGCAACGTCTTCGTAAAATTTATCCCCTCTCCTACATTCAAAGTATAATTATCAATTGCTTTACTCACAGCCGTAAAGTCATTCGAATTATACAAGATTATTATGTGGAAAGGGATATATTTTTACGTAGCAATGTAGTCACAAAGCCGAAAAGAATTTTAGGAATTATTATGACGCGATGTATGCAAGGAAATATCAATTATTATTATTTTCCTTTTAGTCTTATCTTCATTTCAATAGAAGTATTTACTTATTTGTTTATTCATTCTGTCCATATTTTTGAAATCGAACTATTAAGTAAACTGAATATTTTTTTAATTTATAAAATAATTTTAAAAAATATTTGTGAAATTTATTCGGTTACAGTTACGATAATAGCGCATACTAAAATAATAACGATGAACAACATTACATTAACAAGAAGACAAAAAAGCTAATTTTTAATCGACAAAAACGATGTTTTTATTGTACACATTGCGTCTTTACGTATAAAAAAAAAAAAAAAATAGATGCAGATCTATATATGTATAAAAATAAATATATATACATACATACATACATACATACATACATACATACATACATATATATGTATATATATGTATGTATACACGTTGTTACATAATGTTAAGGCAAAAAAAGAAATAAAGAAAAAAAAAAAATTAACAGAGTTTTGTTGCGATAAGAAAAGTATTCTTGTAAAATGGCTGACTGTATTACACAAATAGCAGATGTATTTAATTTAAGATATTGACAGAGTTGTAAAATGTACTATTATGCAAATATATTGTATTATGAAAGAAAATATATACATTATATTATGTGTATATGTATATGATGCGTGTAAGATTAATAAAGTGTTGATATATGGTTGACGATAAACGGTGAATTTTTTATATTTAAAATAAAATTTTATCATCGATAAGGTAATGTATATATAATATATGTATATATATATATATTATAATTTATTTTATTTAGTTTTAAAAATATGTTTATAAAAATATTACAAAAGTTATTATTATTCTAAATACAACAAGTGAATTTTAAAATATTAACAATTATATATAACGATATTATTATCTGCGAAAAAAGTATCATTAAAGTGTGCGATATGTATGCACTGAATACATTATGGCATTTTTATGTAAGTTTAAGGTACAGAGAAAATTTTTTAACTGTGCTCGCGAATCGAGAATAATTTTTTTACTTTATATTTATTTATTTATTTATTTATTTTTTTTTTTTTTTTTTTTTTTTAATTGCCAATTACACGATAGAAACCATGTGTCGCATCAAATGTTGAAAAATTCTTAATCAAAAATGTTTAAAAGTAATTACACCGGCATTAAAAGTCATAATTAACGTTTAAATTAATTACTGGTCAGTTTTTAATTTGTTTGAGTTTTAAATACAGCTATATTATACGTATAATATAATAAGATAAAATTCATTTTTCAGATCAATTAAAATATTAATAAAAATTTATCTGGTTTTCATACTTGTATTGAAAGGGTAAGTAACGTCAATTTAAAATCGAATCACTCTTAATTTATTATCGAAATTTTTCGAAATTAACTAAAATTCTTGCGTAATATTTATACTTTTTATCGATATTAATATTGTGCATCTATTTATCTCACACTAAAAATCAAGCAATTAAAAAACAATTCGTAAGAATTTTTATTCATGACTCACTTAACTAATGACACTTACACGGTCTGGAACGCGTATATGTAACTAGCTAAATGTGGGAGGCTAAAAGTGGTGTATAAAGAGTGACCGTTTAGATTCGCTATAAAGATTCAGGCAATATACGACGGTCTTAAAAAAATATATATACGACGATGGAAAACCAGATAAACTTCAACCATAGAAACAACGAGATACAACGCTATTTTTACATAAAAAAAAAAAAAAAAAAAACAATTGTTAACTATACAATAATTTCTTTTTCGTTATTGTAACAGTTTTTCAAATATATAAAAAAGTATTTCTTCATCTCCAACGTTTTTAAAATTTTGCAACGAGACAATCTCTCGATGCAACAATGTCTCAACGATGATGGACGTGTTCTCATATTAAGAGAGAGAGAGAGAGAGAGAGAGAGAATACGCCTATTATTATTTATACGGCAGCGTATATTGCTTTAACGGCGCTGTATAGAATATATGTATAAGAAAAATATACGAGGGCGTCGCGATTAATCTTTGGAAACGTGTGTCGCGCATTATTACGACGTATATGTACGTATGCGTTAGCGTGGCATTTTATTTTTTATGTCACCTCTTCTTTTTCTCTATCCTTTTACGTTTTTAACGTAACGAGCTTTTTTTCTCAGTCTGCCTACGATTGCGTTTTTTTTTTTTTTTTTTTTTTTTTTTTTTGTTAAATGGTAAAGCTGTAAATTATATAATTTTTTTTGTTTTGTTTTTTTTTTTTAGGTAAACGTGTGTGCCAAACGCGAGTTATTTAAACTAAAAATTATTTTACATTCATTTAATAAAATAAATCTCAGCTATTCTTGGTGTATATTATCTTAAAATTCGAACAATCTGAATAATTTTCAGTTGCACGTACAATAAAAAAAAAAAAAAAAAAAAAGAAAAAAAAAAACAATAATCCATTAGTCGTAAACAATCAGCCGTTTGTTAACTTCACGTGCTATTTCTCGCCACTTGCACGTTCCTTTGCGTCGGGGGTTTAGCTAGTACCCGACTTCTGGCGATGGCCCCGATAACGGGCTTGACGAGCACGAATACACCCGCGATGAAGAGCGAGGCGAAGACCAAACTCCTCCCGGTCTCCGAGGCTTCGACGTGGGTCCACCATTTGCTGTAAGTCCCGTTGATAACCGTAGCCAACAACAATATCGTCACTGCGATTCCACCGAACGCGTGGAATACCTTGACGAGGAGGGGCCGCACCCGGGGATAGAGGACGCGGGCGTTGTTGGCGAGGATACCGAAGCTCGCTACCGCGCAGGTTATCACGAATGTCGACAAGCCCAGCTGGCCGTGCGTCGTCGCGAAGTGAGACTTTCCCTTGTTGTTTTTGTTGACGATGATTATCGCCAAACCTATCGCTAGGAGGACGACACCCACGAGGTGCATTATCCAATGAATCCTGATGCGGCTCGAGCGATTCGCGTATTTTGAGACCAAAGGCTCGCCCGAGATTGCGAATACTCCTTCTACGATTATTAGAGCGGCCTGAAACAAATCCATCGTTTACTTCATTTATTTTTCCTCGTTTCTAGTTTTTTTTTATTTCTATATGTTTTTTTTTTTTATGTTTACGCGTTTTTCAAAAATTTTTCAAAAACAATAGAGTGTAATAATTAATAAAAAGAGATAAGAGTTTTAAAAATTTAATTTTAATAATTTATATAAATTATAATTTTTCCTCGTTTTTTTTTTTTTTTTTTTTTAGTGATACATAATTTGTTACTACATATTCAATGACCATTTTCACACGCACAAACTAAACATTATTTTATTTTAAAATATTATTTTCTCTGCAATTATACGCATTATGTAATTATTAACACATTAATTTTATAACGGAAATTCAAGTAAACCATAAAAATGAATGATCTTAAACTAGTTAGAAGATTATATAAAAAAAAAAAAAAAAAAAAAAAAAAAAAGTTCAAGAGAATGCTACTGATTTTCCTGAGTCAAGGTAAAAAGTGCATTAAAAACGAACGAACAATAATTGTTAATGTTTCTGTGGCCTTGTTATTGGTTTATTTAAACCCGCTTACTTAATACGCTAAACAAATATTCTCTTTTAAGAACTGTGTTTTCATGTTTTCAATATTACACCAAATGCTTGACTTCTGCGCGAGTGAACATACATCTACATATAAATTTAAATAAATTTTAAAATTAATATAAAAATCTTTAAAATTTGCACGTTTATCGCTTACTTGAACTCTATTAATTGACGAAAAAAAAAATTTTATTTTTGAAAATTCCAATTGTAACACAATTGATTTTTAGTTAACGAGGAAACAAATAGATGCGTATTTATAACTGTGAGATAAATGAATAACTAAAAAATTCCCTATTTATAATTAAAAATTTAAACGATCGATGAAAAAAATTGCATAAATAATAAAACAACTTACTCCAAGAGACATGAGGACCGGATGCCAAGAAAAAAATTCATAGTTGTCGAAAGCAACGCTGAGGATATAAATCACCGGAGCGAGCAGCAGTGCGTGCGTTACGAAACTCATTATCAACGCCATTGGACTGGGCATTGCCTTGTCGCTCGACTGTTCGGACTTCATCGTTATCACCTGCTCCGTGATAACAGTTTCAAAAGTGAGACCCCGGTCACCAAATTAACAATTCACACGCATATACGTGTCCCTGCAACAGTCAACGATATTTTTTATGGTCGCACGACGAGATGTACATCCTTCGCGTAGAGCATATTACGCAGCGAGTGGATATTTCTCTCTCTCTCTCTCTCTCTTTCCGCGGGCGAAAGAATCGTTGTTCTAAGTAATAAACGACGGTGCAACGAGCGATGATTCATCGAAAGATCATCGCCGGCGTCGTTCGCCTTAAAATTCATTTTTCTTTCTTTCTCTCTTTCTAACACGCGCGAGTATTTAACGCCTGCGTGGATGTACATATATTATAAATACGCGCGAATGTAAAGTAACGTCTCTTTACTGCACGCCGTAAAGTGGGGGAAGGGAACGAAGTTTAATCGAAGAACGAGGGAAGGGGAATGTACAAGGAGCGCATTGCTGCACGTGCACGCAAAATCTATATGTATAATGTATCGCGTACGCGACGTATACATACCGAAGAAGCTCCGTTGTATAATTCAAAACAAATATATAGTGTATGAATTTTTACTCGCTTTCGTTGCTTTTATAATAAACGTGTATACGTTTGTGTACGAAAGTTTGACGTTTCTTGTTTCTCTTTTATTTTGGTGGAAATGTATATAAATACACCTCGATTGTTTAAAGTTCTTTGATGTCTCGATCGCGTAAACGTATAAATTCGCGTGTGTTTTGTATTTTCATTGTACTTCGCGGTTATTCGCAAGGCTCGATCGATGAATAAGGATCGAGCGTATAACGAATTTGTGAATTGATGGAATTCATTTTTAAATTTTATTATAAGGACTTATGAATGATGTTTTCGATGAATGATGTTTTGAAACGGTCCGTTCGTCGTATGACAAAAAAAAAAACAAAAAAAAAAATTTTTATATGTTGACTAATTTTACTACGAATATTAATGTACTGATTTATATTGTTGATATTCAGACTGACATATGGTTTAGGATGAATAATTTAAAAAGACAGTTATGATAAATATTTATTAAAAGATTTATTGTTACGAGTCACAAATACTTTTGCGATGTATTTTATGTTAATTATTATAGAATCTCTTATAATTAAATAATTTTTTTTTTTTTTTTTTTTTTTATGATTTTATATATTAAAAAATATGTGTAAAAAATTTATTTATTAAAAAAATGTTTACACATATCAATTCACCAATCCATCTTCGTAATACTAAATAATTCTTTAAACTCAAAAGAAAATACAAAAAAAAATGAAAAAAATGAAAAAAAAAAAAAAAAAATTTAAAATTCAATGTACCCTCAGTCTTTGCGTGGCAGAATAAAAAAAAAGAAATCCGGAAATCGTCAGATATCGCGTTAATAAATCACGGCGCAAGTATCGCTTTGAGAGACTGAACAATTCCCCTATACACAACCGAATCCTCTCAGCATTAAAAACTCCATCGTAAACGCACGTTCCCTCGTGTGTTAAAAATAAAGTTCGCGCTCTATCGCACACCCGTGCAACAACAAACGCCGCGTCTTTCGAAATTAGAATATCAAACGAAAGGCAGATACGTACGAGAATAGAGGGGAGAAAAAAAAAAATAACGGAATAAATGAAAACGTTCCCTTTTTCTCTCTTTCTCTCTTTCTCTCGTGTATACACAAACACTCGTAAGCCGCGATAAAGATAAGGAAAACAAACAAACCTGTCGTATAAAGCCGCAGGTGTCGCCCGTAATATAAGAAACCGCGAAGCGATCTTTGCTCAAACTGCGCCGTCGATCCTTTGAAATCTTTATGCTTACCTCAGAGGTGCATCATTGAGAGGGAGAGAGAGAGAGACAGAGAGAGAGAGAGAGAGAAGTAACAATGGCTTATGTCATCGGCACGTATATATACATGCACGCGGCTCTCGGTGTATTATTATACACCTCGCAGGTTTGCGCATATATACCGTATATATGTGTACACTTGCACGAACGCGTGCGAGCGTATATATATATATATATTTTTTTTTTTTTTTATAAACACGCATAAAAATTACACGCGGGAGTAAGCGCGAGAGCCGTGCAACACGCGCTTGGAGAAATCCACGGAACGACTGCTGCTGAGTGAATTCCCTCCCGGCCTTGGTTCGTGACTTCGTGTACGTTTTGCTCTCTCTCTCTCTCTCTCTCTCTCTTTCTCTCTCTCACTCCCTATCACTCTCTCTCTCTCTCTCTCTCTTTCTCTGTCTCTGTCTCTTCCTCGTACTCGATTACCAGTTCTACTTTTCTTTTTCCTTAAAGACAGACGATGCGTTTCTTCGTTTTCTTCTTTCTCACTTTTTCTCTTCGCGTGAATTTCTGTATCCGATATCCACTCTTGCGCGGTTGTATCTCCGAGCTATTTCGCTTTACACTGCGGTCATAAAGTATACAACCGAGCTATGGTACTGAGCTACCGTCTATATGCGCGATTGTGTGCGTTAATTTGGAATTCTTTATGAGGGGGAATGGAGTTTATTAATACGGAGTTTTTCTCTCGCTCTCGTGGAGTGTACTGTTTCAATCTTGACGAGTTTTACAAGAGATTTGAATCTTTCATTCGGTGATCTATCGCGGCATCTGGAATTTTATGAGATCTTTTCTGGAAATGAAGGAGGAATATTTTCTCATTTTTTAGATAAAAATTTATATTTACGATCGGTATTGTTACGTTAATAATTCTTTAACGCTATTTTTCTTTATTATTAGAAGGTAATGTGAATGCATTGCGTTTTTATTTTTATCTCCCGATAAAATTACGGTAAAATATCTGGATCAAGGCTTATAACCCAGACCACGTAAAAAAAGTTCCCGTATTTTATCTTCATACGTAGCAAGAATTTAACACATGAAAATTTATGTATCAAAATCATTTTTTTAGGAATAAAAAGTATATCACATTGGCATTATTACACAATAGGTACTTTTATATTTTGTTAGATTACTTAAATTGTAGTCAAATCATATTTTGGATACATGTATCTAAATAATGATTCCTTATTTTTAAGTAAAGAACAAGCCAATCTTTCTAACGTATAATTTTTCAACAGAAAATGATGCATTTAATTAGAAAAAAAAAAAAAAAAAAAAAAAAAATAATCTAAGAAATTCGCAAGAAAAACGTCTCTTATAAAGACATCTCCTTGTAGAATCTTTACAACGCCTGCCGACGAAGTTGCTAAACGTGCGTTCGCATCGCAATTATAAACTCTTCGGTTATTCGTATTATTTATGCATCGCTGTTCGGCTAGTTACGAGAGTGAGAGAGAGAGAGAGAGAGCAGCTACCTATTTAACGTAAGAATGCGTCGATCGACGCGCACCTTTCAAACAACACCCGTGATGTAAATCTTTGTCATTTTTCATTCATGGTCACAGTACACATAAACATACAGACGCGCGCGCGCGCGCACACACACGTGTTCACGTCGTAACGACGATACTGCTCCCTTAGGTATTGTCACTGTATCGGCAGAGCGATATTAATTTATTTTCAGTTTATTAACTTCCGCACGATAGATTGATCTCTTAACGATATGCAATGTGTTACGTACACATATACATATATATATATATATATATTGTATATGTGCAATGTGATGATTTGAAAAACATAGAGGATACGTTTTAAAGTTATAAAATGTACATATATCACCGTATAAAATTTTTTATAATTTTCAAACTTTTGTGAAACAATATAAACATTCTTTATAAAACTTACGCGCGCGCCCGCGCTTATTGAAAATAATTTTCAAGCAAAATACGCGGGTCTTGAAATTCTTTAATGAGTAATAAAAAAAAAAAAAAAAAAAAAAAAAAAAAAAATTTCACAACGCGCTGCTTCATATTAGAAAATCGAAGTATATCGATTTCCTCGGTAAATCTTGGTCATCAAGGTCGCCAAAGATAAAAGGTCACTTTTAAAATCTTAAATAACACGCAAGTATTAATGAAAATTTTTCGACACCGGTGTGTTGTTATGTACACCAATTATTTACGACAGACGCGTGCTTAACAATTAACGCGTTCGTTTTCATAAAAGAAAATTCGTTAGAAAAAGCCGATATTTTTGTAAAGGTATCAAACAACTCAATCAACGAATAGCCAACAGCATGTAGGGTAAATGTGTAGGATAGGTACACACACATACACGAACGCGTTGCCGGTCAGCATTTTGTTGTTGGCTACTCGCGTCGCGTCGTCATGGATACGCGGAACGCTCGAACTATCGTGTCTATTGTTGCATCGGGAGTGCTCCTACGAGTTTTTCCCATTCGAATTTATGTCAACGCGTTTATTGACGTTAGCTTGCGAATACAAACGACGATGTAAAAAAACGAAAAGAAAAAAAGAAAAAAAAAAAGGAAAAAAGGAATAAAGAATAATGGTCGCGGCAGATAAACGAAGAAATTTCATAATCGAGACGGCGCACAACTTTTTCGGCGTTACCGCGCAAGATGAGCTCGCGAGCGAGGAGGTGACGTTGCTTGAAAATTTTTTTAATCAAGCCAAGTGTCGAACGCTTTGCGCTATTCCCTTGTTGACGACGGTTTACTCGGAGTCTCGCGTTAAATTAACAAATGAATTATCCTTAGGTGACAATACCTTGGTGTTTTTTAAGGTGAGTAAACTTGTATCTAAACGACCTCGCGTAATCTTGAATAAACATTTTTTTCATAAATTTTCTATTATAAAGTTTTTTTCTTTTTTTTTTTCTTTTTTACAAATTATTGTATTATCAACGAGCAACTTTAACATCGATCGATGTATTTCCGCGCATTTAAATTTCTCATATACAATTTGTACACTTTCTTTCGCCGAATGAAGACGAAATAAAAAGCACTCGATTACCGAGCTCGGTTTCTTTTAATAAATAAAACGAGGAAAAATCTTTTTTCCTACGTGTATGAGCACAATTTAATGAGCCGTCGTTATCTTTATAGTCGCGATTAACTATAAATACTTGATAAGAAAGAGTAAACTTAGTCGGGCAAATTATAAATGGTAAATTGATAATAAATACCGAATATTTAAAAGCGTGATGTTGCAGTAATTCATTACGATTTGTAAAAGCACTTAAAGACGTAATATAGCGAAAAAATTATTCTGCTTTATTGACTTGAATCTGTAATTGAATTCTCGAGAGTTTTTTTTAATGAATATTGGATCTGCATTATAAATGAGCTTTTCTTTCGTCGCATTGTTTTAAAAGGATTATAATTTCGATTTATTTCTTTGCATTATTTTCTTGCAATTAAGAAAAGTCGTTTTATAATAAATGAAAATGCGTTTCACAAATAGCTTTATTCGTTTAACGAATAGCGATGCAGCATTGTAACGACGTATATATATAAAAAAAAAAAAAAAAAAAAAAAAAATTAATCGCAGATTTCTAATACATCGGTGACGGAGGAAAATTTTCACGACGTCGTGCAGGTGACGTCGATAAATAAAAACCGCGCGGCATCGCTCGCCGAGGCGTTGCGGCAAGTTTGGACACCGGCGCTTCAAAACGCGGGCTTCGATTCTCTCTTTTTGAAGAAACTCGAGAATGAGCTGCTCGGCCCAAAAGCCACGTCTTCCTTGATCGAAGAGGAGACGTTCATGCGGGAAAAGTCCAAAGCCGCTAAAATTCCCGAGGAGAAGAAACAGTACGAGCGCGCCGTACTTTTTTTGAAGAACATTAGACGCGAGATCGAAAGTGCCGCGGTTGCGAGGTAAGCTCTGCAACTTATCGCATGACGCCGAGAGAATTTTATGCCTTCTTTTATTATTTTTTGTTGTACGATCTTAAGCATCGATTTTAATTATTTTTGACCGACACAGTATACATAGTATACGTTAATGTTTTAACACAATATTAAATGTAATAGGGAAGGTCTGGTGATGGTAAAAGAAATTCTGGATTCGATATCCGGATATTCAGACGATTTATGGAAACTCAAAGGACCAGTTTACACCGAGGAGCGTATGCAAGCTCTGTTAGAAATAATCGGAAGCGAAGTCGCGCAATTGGTCAAGTCTTTTATTACCAAAGTAAGCTTCGATACATTTATTGATCGAAAACGTTTTAAAAATAAATTAGTTTTTTTTTTTTTTTTTTTTTTTTTTTGTATGTTATCAAGAATTTTCTAAATGCACTTGAATATATTTGAGAATTTGAGAAAAGAAAACAAACATTAACAACGCGAAGCCTTCTATTATAATTAAAGAAGGAATGTCAGTTGGAAAAATAAAAAATATGCCAGTCGTTACGTCACTCATTCGTTATGTCTATTAGATTCAATCGGATGGACGCATCAAAGACGAAGCTGTAACGCTTGGCGCATCAATTTGCGAAGAATGGGTGACACTATCCACACGTTTGACTAGATTATTCTGGCCTCATCTTCCCGATCACGCGTGGAGGGGTAAACCTTACAAGCCCGAAAAATGTGGCAATTTCGAAATAAGATTGAAGTAATAATTTTTTTTTTTTCTCTTTATGTAAATTTAAAAAAAAAAATAATAATAATAAAAGAAAATGCATTTTTGCATACGCGCTTTATTTATTTTATTTTTTTTTTTTTTTTTTTTTATCGTTCGCAGAGAAATAGCAGAAATAAAAGCGCAAAATCGTCAATTAACGAGGTTACTCACTGCAAACGAAAGGGAAACTTTGGGAATAGACGGGCTTTTTCAAAAATTCGACAACGTGGAAGGCAAGTTCAATACTTTGAACGATACGACAAAAAATAATAATTACATTTATTCATGCACACGTATACACGTATACGTAGATGTATATTCTAACGTATGTATAACAGCGAGTGAAAAGAAAGGAAGCATAATCTATCGGCGAATGGGTTACAGAATTGCTGGGCGAGGAGAACGACCTCGAGTGGAATCGATTGAAAGACAAGGTGCACAACGGCCTGGCGCCGACGGAGGAACGAGTCGTCGCGAAGCTGAAAAACCTAATCACGGCCGCGAAGACGCCGCTCGCATTGGAAACGGAGTTTCGCCGATACAGCGAGCTTATGAAGAGAGAAACGATAAAGAACTTGCTTAGGGCCGAACGGCAATCGCTATTGTTTGTTTATAGCGACCTTATCGGTACGTACGATTGATCCATTCTTTCTCTCTTTCTCTCACCCTGTAATTGCTCGATAAATTTCAATGGCTTTTACGAGATATTGTCATTCGTTACTTATACCGTAGCGATCTAGCGTAATTATTGCCAGTCACCTTTCATGTTGTTTATTTAATAAAAAATTTTAATTAAAACTTTGACGAAAAATACGCTTTCATTTAAATTCGTCAAAATGTCATAAGGTTTTCTTTTATTTGTTATGTATTTTTTATTTATTTATTTATTCATCTATTTATTGATTTTTTTAACGATCAAAGATGCTTGTCAAAACGAGCCGGATACCAACGAGTTGCTGGATACGCCGGAAATTTTACAAAAAGTGCAAGCTGCGAAAGTGTCGGAGTTGAGGCTTGAAAGTTTGAAAAAACTTGGGATACAATTACTAAACGATCTTCCAGGATACGACGATACTTATGGAAAGTTGATGAAAGTTCTCGTAGAGGTTGAAAAGGATAGACAAGAACTTGTTGAAACATGGGTAAATAACAATAAATAATTAAAAAAATCAATCATTTCGTTAATGACGTTAATCGTTAACGACGATTAAACGAAAGCACGAAAGCTCGATCGAAATGAAAAATACGAGTATGTTATGTCGAAAAATAAAGATTTTTTATTATCGTAAAATCTTACGCGTCCTTTATCATTAGATTGAAGAAACTCGAGAATCCGTAGTAAGCAACGAATTAACATTGGGCAAAGACACATCTGTGGTGGAGCTAACCGGCACGAAAATGATGCGCGTTAACTTCGATCCGCGATTAACGACGCTGATTCGCGAAGCTCGTGGCTTGTCCGGCCAAGGTGTCGAGCTGCCGCGAGAGGTAAAAGATTTGGTGGAGCGCGCGTCCGCCTTAACTGGACGGGCTCGAGCGCTTCAACAGATCGCCAATTTTCACAATACGATCGGCGATCGTATGATCGGCTCCCAAAGGCCGCTGATGCTCGCGACGGCGCTCGAACTCGCGGGTGCGGTGCGCGAACAGTCGGGCGTCGCCTGGTCGGATCCTCGGGCCGTTGATGCGTTTACGAATCGATTGAGAGAATTGGTAAGTTTTCATTTGTTATTGTAGAAAAAATGATTTTTTTTTTTTTTTTTTTTTTTTTTTTTTTTTTTTTTTTCAACAATACTTTTTTAAAATACGAAGGATTATAGTCGCAAGAGTTGCATGTTAAAAACTGTTAAAACAACGATTATTATTATACATTCAGCTGTTGTTTAGAAACGAATAATTTTTATTTTTATATTATGTCGATAAATAAAGGTGAAAAAATTCGCACGTCAAAATGCCGATCTCGCATCGAAACACGCAGTTTTACGGGATTTGGTTTGCAATTTATTGAAAGGCGACGCTATTAATTTAGTAGCTAATCAAAATACGTGGAAGGATACATTGAGGAATATGCGGGAAATTGTCAATTCGGTTGAAACTAATTATGGAAATACGAAGGCATGGAAATTGCATTGGGATCGACAGCTATTGAAAGCTTTAGGAATAGCATATAGGTAAGGTTTAAAATGAATTTATACGCATTTAATAAATAAAAAAAATTTCCAATTGATTTTTCAACAGAGCAGCATTGCCAACTTTGTTAAAAAAATTATCGGAAATTCGAGTCGAGTTGACTTATCGAGACGAGTCCCTACAATGGCGTCCGACGCTCGAGGATATTCGGATGAAATTGTATTCGGGTATACGACGCTTTTTGGCGATCCCGACTAATTTCCGAGGAGTTGGCGATCAAGCAAACGGTTACTTTCAAACTTTGATTCCCCGAAGCGCCCATTTGTTCGGAGGAGTTTACAAGGAGGCTGAAATTTTACTCAACGTCCTCGAAAGTTTCCGAATGAAATGGTTACCTCTCGTTGCTCCAGCGAAAGTCGATATTAGCCAAGCGTAAGCATTTTTGTTGATTGTTGTTTAATAAATAATTAAAAATAAATTTTAACATTCGGTCGGAATTAGATTGAAAGGTAAACAGCCCCAAGACTGGGAAAAAGCGTTCAAAGATGCTAAACAATGGGCACAAGAGGTAACGTATCGCGTAATAATTTAAATTACCTTCGTTATTTATTTATTCGTAAAATTTACATTTTCATTAACCGTCGATTAAAAATTAAGGTTGGTAAATTGAGAGCAAGCGACGTTAAAATATCGTGTATAATTGTCGAAACTGGTACTATAAGAAACGACTTGGAGTCCTTATCTCGCAGGTAAATCAACGATTAATAAACAAAATTTTAGTAGATTGCATAAAAATTAAAAAATGAAAAATCATATAACAATCAATAACCTTTGTTTTATCCATTTTTAAAGATATTGGGAACAATTAGCTTTAGATTTACGGGCAGAAGCGTCGTCGCGCTTAGTTTCTATCGTCGACTTTTTGTCATCTGCGTCGAAAAAATTATCTCAGCGCGCTCGTACTATCGAAGAAATTGGCGAATCGTACGACGCTTATTCAAGCATTCAAAAACAATCCGACGAAATCGCTCAAGAATTGGAAGACGTTACGGGACTGGGTAAAGTTTTAGCAGCATGGACTAGAGAGAAACTCGAAGGTGGGTTAATTAAATTTTCAATATTTTATAAATTCTATACTTATACGCGTTAATAATATTATAATTTAAGGTTTAAATAATGCTCAAAATTCGTGGGACAGTCTGAAGGAGCGGCTGGACAATTACCATAATGTTATGTTACACCAGCTCGAAGAAGCAAAATTAAATCTACGACATCAAGTGTTAGCTGTTCACGATGAACAAGAACGCTGGAATGCGAAATGGAATTCCAGGCCGGAAGTAATTACGAAAGACTGGATCGAATTGATGCGCGAAAAGTGGACGAATTTATCCGAGCAGAGAGATACGCTGATAAATGATTGCAGACGACTCAATTTGCCGATCAAAGAAATATTTGAAAACGATGAAAAAATGTTCATGCAATTAGAAGTTGAATTAGAAGCCGAAGAATTGAACTGCAAATTTCAAAGCGAATTTATGGAAGAATTGGAAAAGCACGAGGAAGAAGAATGGTCGGTATCGAGACGACGACTGACAAAATTTCACGATTGGCTTGACTCTTGGGAAAGTCAGATACAATTGCAGTCGAAAAATCAACGCGAAGAATCGCTGCAAGATGAATCTGTCAAGCACGAGAGTAACTCATTTATTTCGCGAAAAATTACCGAATTAAGAGAATCGATCGAGTACGTACAATTACTCAGAGGCGACGAACTCGCCGAAGAACATTGGAACGAATTGAGAGAGATATTAGAACTCGCTAAAATAAAACGCATGACCGATATAAAATTAGGTCACTTATTAGAAAATGCGCACTTAATTAAATCTAACGTAGAACGAATAAAGGTTCGATGATGTTTTATTAAAAAATTCTTTGAATTTTAATAAACGTTAAAAACGTTATATTTAGATTAGAGATTTTTATTGATTTTTATAGGATATAACGAAACGAGCTGCTGCCGAAAGTGGCATTCGTCAAGCTCTTACTGAATTAGAAGCTTGGGAAAGTTATACTTCACTCCCCTTGCAAGAGTCCAAGGATAGCAAAAACGAAGGGATTTACATAGTCGGAGATTACAGCGCGTTATTAGCGAGAGCCGGTAAATTTTCTTAAATATGATGATTTAATTTTTTTGAAAAAGATGGTTCGTTTCATTATAAATAGGAAATTAATAATCAATTTATTGATAAAGGGGAACTGAGATTAATTTTGGAGGGTGCAAGAGGAGCAACGGGTTACGAGAGATTCGCCTCGAGAGCGGCTCGCTGTGAAGCTGCTTTGTACGAACTGGAAGAGCGCATCAAAGTGTTGAGCATAGTTCAAAGAAAATGGATATACTTAGAGCCCGTATACGGCAGCGGTGCTGCACCCAGCGATTCGGGCAGATGGGTGCGCGCTGATAAGGAATTCAGGTATTATTAGAATTGGGTAATGAAACGTTACGAATATTTTATTGATTTTCTTAAACGCATAGGTATTTTATGAGCGAAATAGCAAGAGATCCTAAAATACCGTCTTTAAAAAAATTACCGTTTCACGCTCTTGCTAGTCTCAAAGATTTAATGGATAGATGTCAAAAAAGTTTGGATGACTTTTTGGAAGTGAGTATCCGATAAATAAAAAAGACATTCTTTCGTTTAAAAATAGTTAAACGTTGTTGTTAACTATTATATTTAAAAAGTTTTATTACTATATCTCTATTAATCGTTATTATAAAAATAGAGAATAATAATTAATTTAAAATAATATCTAATAAATTAATATAAAAAATACTTAAAAATGTTTAAATATAATACCTTATTCATAATTTACGCAAATTCAAGTAAAGAATTTTAGTCTTTTTATTTAAATTTATATAAAAATAATAAACTCTATTATTTTGAATAATTAATATCATTATTATTACCATAGGAAAAGAGATCTTCTTATTCAAGACTGTATTTCTTAAGCGACGAAGACCTTCTTGAATTAGTGTCTGGTAAAGGCAAAGGACTCGATGTCCATTTATCAAAGTTATATCAGGGAGTTGGTTCAATAGAAAAAGATAATGGTCATATAATTAGTGTCATTTCGCCAGAGGGGGAAAAATTAAAACTTTCGGAAAGAGTTAGCCTTTCAGAGCCATTTCCTCAATGGTTAGCGACTTTAGAAGAAGGAATACGGAATGCTTTACAACAGAGTTTGAATACCTGTTTGCTAGAACAAACACCGGATATTTCAGCTTATCCGACACAAATACTTTTATTATGCGAAAGAATACGCTTCACTGAAAAATGTGAGCTTGCGATTGAAGACGATACTATGGGATTAAAAAATTTACTCAAATTCTTAGAGAATCAAAGAATGCGTTATAAAAGTTTAGAAGACCCCAATGATGATTTAAAATCATTGAAGGCAAAAAATTTATTACTCGAAACCGTTCATCACCTTCACGTCGTGCGAAATCTTTTGAACGTGATTTCCGATAAAGAGAAACTTATTTGGAATTGGAAACGGCAACTTAGAACTTATAAAAGTGTAAATAAATTGAAAATATTTATAATACTGAGTGAAATATGCCGAAAATGAGATTCTTAAATTTTTTACAGGGTGGTGGAGCTATTATACGTTGCGCGAAAGCTGAATTTCCGTATCGTTTTGAATATCAAGGAGCAGCAGTTGGTCTAGTAAGGACACCGTTGACAGAAAAGTGTTATCTTGCTTTAACACAGGCTATGAAACTAGGACTTGGCGGAAGCCCAACTGGTCCTGCTGGAACAGGAAAAACTGAAAGTGTTAAAGCTTTGGGCAGTATTTTAGGACGTCGTGTCCTCGTATTTAATTGTGACGAAGGTATTATATATTATCGAATTTTTTTTTGTAACAAATTAAATTTTTAATTTATGTTATTTATCATCGATAAGGAATGGACGCTGGCAGTATGCGTCGAATATTAAGTGGCTTAGCACAAGCTGGCGCTTGGGGTTGTTTTGATGAGTTTAATCGCCTTGAAGAAAGTACTATGAGTGCTGTTGCAATGTTAATTCGTCCATTACAAGAAGCAATTCGAGATGGAACACCAAAAACTAATTTTGGCGGCTTAGAAATATCTGTAGATCCGCATTGTTGTCTGTTTATAACGATGAATCCTGCTGGTGATGATTATGGCGGACGCCGAAAATTACCAGATTCATTGGCGAGACTTTTTAGATCAATTGGAATGGCGCATCCTAATAAAATAAATATCGTAAGATCACTTCTAGAATGTGCTGGTTTTATGAACTCTTCAACTCTGGCTAATCAATTAGTTGAAACATTTAATACAGCCGAAAAATTATTATCTAAACAGCCTCAATATGATTGGGGATTAAGAGCTCTTAGGTCAGTTTTAAGTGGTATTCCTACATCAACAGGTGACAATGATGAAATGAATGAAAATTTAAGGTATATTATAACAAAAATTAATTGAAATATGTAGAAAAATAAATATATTTTACTTATTATTATTATTTTTTTTATATTAAAAAAAAAAAAAAAAAAAAAAATTATTTTTAGAATGTTAGCAGGAATACAAGCGTCTACAATACCTAAATTAATTGAAAAAGATTTGCCAAAATTCTCAACATTATTAAACGATATATTTCCTAATACTAATTCATCTTCAACGATTACTATTAAAGGAAAAGAAGCTTTGCAATCTATGCTATCAAACTTATGTGAAGCTCAAGAATTGCACGATAGTCTAATCAATAGATGTATTCAATTAAACGATCAGTTACAAACGAGAAGTGGAGCTGCTGTAGTTGGACCTCCTGGCAGTGGGAAAACTTTGATTATTAAAACATTAGCAGAGGCTTTATCTAGATCCGGAGAAACAGTAAAACTATTTCAAGTTTATCCAGGAGCTATTTCAAAATCAAAATTACTAGGTGTGGTTGATTCTCAAACAAGGTAGTATTTTATAAATAAATGTTAATTTATTTAGTTATATTTGAAAATTAAAATAATTTAATTTTATATTTTTAATTCTGATTTTTGTTACTCTTATGTAAGAGAATTCAAAGAGGGGCTATTGTCAAGTCTCATTTCAAATAATCGCGATCAACTATTGTGGATCGTATTTAATGGTGATGTGGAGCCAGAGTGGGCTGAAGCTTTAAACTCCGCTTTAGATGATAATCGTATTCTAACATTACCGAATGGCGTTGGTATTAAATTAGGAAACGGAACGCGGTACTATAAATAAAAATTAAACTTTTTGAAATATTTTAATAATCAACATTAAAATGTTATATTCATTATTTATTTTAGTTTTATATTTGAATCACACAAATTAACTAGTGCAAGTCCTGCAACAGTTTCACGATTAGGTATAGTTTATCTTGGAGGTATTTTGCCATCCACGATTTTAAAACCATCTTTGCTGGAAAATTTTTCACCAGTGTCAAGAAATATCATTACAACTCAACTAAGTTCTGTAATAGAACAAGTTATAAAAATTAAAAAAGAACAAAAATCAGCTTCAGGTTTATTAAATTCCGCCCTTACTCATTTGAAAACAGCGCGTACCCAAACAAGTTGTACTTACGCATTATTGGCATCTATGTGTGGACAAATTGAAAATTTCAATTTGCGGGATGATTTAGCACGTTCTATTTATGAACTTACTGGCATTTGGTAAATCATAGTATAAATGTAGATATATTATGGAAAATGGTCAGAAATTAATTATTGTTACTTTTAGGTGTCCCGATTCTAATAATCCTTACGATGTATTATATAATAAACAAAAAGATGCCTTGGATCCGTTTACAATTGATACACAAACATTAAAAACCGAGGATGGACCTATTCATCTTTCAGGTTAAAAATTTTTTTTAAATTTATGAAAAGATTGTAAATTATGTATATGTATAACAATAAATGTATTATAGGATCAATGCAAAGAGGTATAAGCAGTGTTTTACCTTGGATTGAATCTGGACATGCTGTGATTTTTCGAGGACCAAATGCTTGTGGGAAAAATTCTTTACTTCTTGCAATTTTACATTTAGTTAAGAACGAAGCTGATGAAACAGTTTTAGTTGTCAAGGGATCATCTTTATATGGATCGAAAGATTTGATTACCAGATTAAAACGATCTTGTATTAAATTAGACTCATCATCTAGTGGCAGAGTATACAAACCGAAAAATGGCTCTCGTTTAATTCTTGTCATTGAAGATTTACATTTAGCTTCGAAAAATTTACAGGTATAATAATTAAAATATTATCGCTATTAGTAGTCATATAATTTTATTTTATGCATTTTACAGGAATTTGTTCGTCAATTAATCCAAGAAGAAGGATTTTATGAGGATGATTTAGAATTTGCTAAAATATCGTTGACTGTATTAAGTACCGGTGATTTATCAACAAAATTGCACCCAAGACTAGATGCATTATTTTCTTCACTCTATATACAGTAAATATTTTAAATTTTTCATTTTTAAATATATGAATTTATAATAAATTTAAAAAATGATAAATTATAGATTTTTAAAACCAAAAGATTTAGATGCAATAGTTGAATTGCATCTAAGAGAATCTTTAAAAAGCGACGAAATAATGGTAAAAGCTTGGATTACTAAAATGTCTCCTACTATTGTTGAAGCTTTTAATGAAATATCTTCGGAAAAAACATCTTTAAAATGGACGCCAAAAGATTTATTAACGTGGATTGATTCATTAAAATATTACCCAAAACCTGAAAATGAATCTAACATTACAAGTTATTTAATCGATGCTGCGCGTCGTTTCTTTAGATCTAAGTAATTGAAAAATATCAATTTTCAATAAAAATAATAAATAAATGGTAATAAAGTTTTTATTAAAATTAATTATTTAAATAAATTTAGATTGTTAACAAAACAACAAAGACGTTTGGAAACTATTATTAATTCTCGAGCTTCATCTGGATCCTTTTCTAGTGATATTCTTTATGTTTGGAAAGATTCAAGCTGCGGATTAACCCTATTATCAGAATCACAATGGAAAAATGAATTAGAAAATGCAGTAACTAAATGTAATAGAGAAGGAGATTCTATGTCTACAAATATTTTTTCTTATTTATTAGATTTATCAGCTGGTAATATATATTTTGCATCTAAAAATAATTTTAAACTTTATAATGAACATTTTCTAATTTTTATACAATCTGCAGGTATCAGTTGGGCTCTTGGTTGTGAACAAAGAGGTATACTTTTAATTGGACGTCCAGGTGCTGGTCGAAGGTCTTCGATAAAAATTGTTTCCGTGATTTCATCTTTACGACTCATTGATTCTGGACCTGGTAATTTGATTAAATATTCTAATTAAAATTTAATTAATAAATTAAATAATCTTACAGGTAAAGGTAAATCAGCTATTAAAACTGCTGTTCAAGCTGCTGGAGTTGAAGGAGAAGCGACTATTCTTTTACTTGAAGAACATCATTTGCGGGAGGAAAATTTCGCTATTTTAGCAAGTGCAATAATTTTTAATGGTGAAATACCAGGACTTTACACCTCCGAAGAATTAGATGGTCTTGTGGCGCCACTTGCTGAATTAGCAGCAAGAGAAGAATTTTCAGGAAGTTTAGAACAGTTTTTGTATTATCGTAAGTAAATTTTAATATAAATATTTAATATAATCAATTTTAAATTATTCAATAAATAAAATTTTTATTTCATATTCTTACAATTAAATAAAATGTTTAGGTTTGAGAAAGTATCTTCGTGTTGCTCTTATCGTTGACGTTTATGATTTAAAAGCACCTTGGTTATCTCATTCAAATCTTCTACGCCATTGCGTACAAACAACTGGTCAGAGTTTAGGTTGCGAGTGGTGGTTAATGGAAGGACCGCTGAGCGAAGTTGCTTTTCTATATAGAGATCCTTCGCAAGAAGTAAGCGAACAATTTTCCGGAGTGAAAGAAGTAGTGCAAGCGCAATTAAACGCAACACCACAACAACAAGCGCCAGCACGTTTTCTAGCATTACTGCACAAGTGGAATAACCTTCGCGAGATTTGGCTCGAAGACATTCTCTCAAAGCTGAAAAATCTTCAAGCGGGTATAGATCGTTTAAAGGAAGCAGGTGATCGTGTAGCTAAATTAGAGGAAGACGTTAATAAGCAGCGACAAGAACTCGAGGTATAAAACATAAGGATAAAATTTATAATTAATTTTGTATAATACGAATTAAAAATATCATTCTTTTATCATTTTCGCAGATTGAAAGAGGCCGAGCTAATGCTGCATTAGAGCAAATAACCGCAACGATGCGAGGTGCTACAGGACAAAGAGGTGAAATGACTTCTTTAAAAAGTGAAACTGAAAAAGAAAGTACGGAACTTGCCCGACGAAAGGTGTTCTATTTTACATTATCATTATCCACGCTAATAATAAAAAATTATAGCAATTTTAAATGTTTTAAATTTTAGAAAAATTAAATTTACCTTGTCATGATGACATTTAAAATCAAACAATAGAAAATTATTAATATTAAATAAAAATTTACTAGGCCGACATAGAAAGCGAATTGGGCAAAGTAGAACCATTAGTGGAACAAGCGGCACAAGCGGTGGCTGGAATTAGTGCAGAGGCATTATCAGAAGTGCGTTCTTTGAGAGCTCCTCCAGCACCAGTACGTGACGTTTTAGAAGGTGTACTTCGTCTGATGGGTATACGAGACACGTCATGGAACAGCATGAAGACGTTTTTAGCCAAACGCGGTGTCAAAGAAGAGATTCGCAATTGGGATGCACGACGTAGCTCACCGGCTAGTCTCGAAGCTGTCGCTAAACTTGTGAGCGAAAGGCCGGAGAGTTTCGAGGAAAAAACTGCTAAAAGAGCATCGGTAGCGGCGGCTCCACTGGCTGCTTGGGTGCTGGCGAATCTACAGTATGGACAGATTCTGCAGCAGGTTGCACCTCTTGAACGAGAACAGCGAGTTCTTGCTGAGTAAGTATTAATAATTTTAATAGTTAATAAAGCAATAATTAACAAAGCCAAAATAATATTTGCATTTATAGCTTAATTCTATAAGATTATTTTTAGCGATACATTTTTCCGTGCGTAAAAGAACAAAAAATATAATAATTAATAAAATTTACTTAAAAAATATGTAATTATTTTATCTATAAAACAGTCGTCTCTCGGCTGCGGAAGCGCAAATCGGAAAACTCGAGTCTGACTTGAATTCAGTTGAAAGCAAAGTTGCTCAATTACAAGAAGAGCTAGCTGCTCATTCAAGAGGCGCAGCTGCCCTCCAATTACGAGCTGAAGCTACCGAATCTAGTCTCGCAATTGCCAGAACTTTGTTAGGTAAACTGGATGCTGAACATAGAGATTGGCAAACACAATTCCAAATTCTTACCGAAAGGAAAAACAGAATCGGCATCGAGGCTGCCAATGCCGCTGCCCTTTTAATTTATCAAGTAATTTACACAAATTATCTAATTTTTTCTATTTTTCTGAATTATATAACTTAATTAAATAGATAATAATTGTCAAAAAATATTTAATTAATAATTCATAAAACATGGCTCATAACGTTTTCTTTTTTATAGAGTACATTTAAAAATGATGAAAAACGAAAACGAGCAATCGATCTTTTAATAAGCGAGAGAGATAGGCTACAGTGGCGAGCCCAAGGTTTGCCAGTTGATACAGAAAGCTTTATAGGAGCGGCTCGTGCAGTACGCAGTAACTTAGTGCCACTTTTTATCGATCCTTCGGGAGTGGCGGTCGGTTGGCTTAAATCGAATATTGGCGAAACGAGGCTGGAGATTACAAGACCCGGAGATTCAAGGTTCTTAACTAGCGTGGAACTTGCGGTACGATTTGGCAAGCCTTTACTTGTCGAAGAAATTGTAGAAATGCCAACAATTTTGTTGCCGTTGCTCAGAAAGAGACCGTTAAGAATTGGCGATAGAAGTCTTCCTGCTCAACAAGGATTTCAATTATTTCTTGCAACAAGACAAGAAAGTCTGTCGGATGAGTTGCCAAATGAAGCAGATGCTATTTTGATGAAAATAAGCTTAGGATCCGGTAGCAGAAGCTTAGCCGAACGGCTTATTGAAAAGGTATAATTTATTTATTAATTTTATTCGAAAAAAATAAAAAATAAATAGCCAACAATGCAATGTACTATTTTTTATATAAATTTAAAAATCTTTGAATTACTTGATAGGCCATACTTCAAGAAACACCTGAAATAGAAGTTCGCAGAAGAGAAGCACTTGAAAAAGAAGAACAATTATCAGGGGAAATTGAAGCTGCGAGATTAGAATTACTGGTACAATTAGGTGCGTCACGTGGCCAAGATATACTACAAGAATCGCAGAATCAGCAGGGTGGCGGTCTCTTGGCAACTCTTGAACTTACACAATCTAAGGCTAAAGAAATTGCTCGCGCTCTCGAGGAAAGCCGTCGAGATCTTGAAAATATAGGGAAAAGAAGTAAAGAACATGAGAGGCTTGCTAAATTTACCGCGATTCTTTACAAGTTCGTAAAGTCCTTTGCAGCTCTAAGCTCTCTTTATGTTTTTACCTCGGAGACAATTACCGAGATATTTTTGGAAGCCGAACGCACAAGAGCTGGATTGCATGTATCAAACAGAGATGAACGAGAAAAAACCCTTGAAAAATCGTAAGATTTTTAAATTATCATTTGTAAAAAATAGTAACTATAATATAGTTAATAATTCCATAATATTTTTTATTCAGAAATATTATTAAAAATGAAAAAAAAAATTCTTTGGAAAAAAAATGCCTAAAGAAGCTTGAATTTTATTAATTAATATTTTGTTCGATCAATTATTGTATTATAATACAATATAATATTAATAATTAGACTTTATTATATAAATTGAAAAATCAATACACGAATAATGCAATAATTATAATTAATTTAAATCATATCTTTGACAAATTAAAGTTAAAAATGAATTAATTTTCCAGAGTAATAACTTTGACCCTTCATCATTGTACAAAGGCGGTCTACAGAAAGCACCGACTCCCTTTGGCGTTACATTTAGCAATGTCTTTGAGTTCAGTGCCAGAAGAACAGCGCAGCCTTTTATTAAGCGGTGAAAGTGCATGTATAAGTAGCTCTGGCTTTGAATTTGACGTTCCTAATTATATCCTTCCAGAACAAAAGTCAGCCGTTGAAGCTTTGATAAATACATTGCCCGAAGCAAGTACCTTTAAACTCATCTGTATTATGATATTAAAGTTATTTTAACCCTTTATGAAATTATTTCTTTAACAGATAGCACAAAAAATGAAACCTAGTTGGGTAAACAATATTGTCAGCATCTACGCAGAAGATAATATTAGTCATTTTGAAAAAATTTTAATCATCCAAGCTCTTCATCCGGAGCATCTCCATACTGCTCTTTCAAAATGGGCAGCTCAACAACTTGGTACAATTTTTATTTGTTAAAAAAAAATTTTAATATTATTATCATTTATTATTCGAAAAATATATTAAATAAATGTTATTTCTAGGAGTCCGAAATCTTACACCACCATCGTGGACATTAAGGCAAATTGCAGAAGAAAATAAAAAACGACCTGTTTTATTGCTTTTATCGCCAGGTGCTGATCCGGAGCCAGAACTTAGAGCTTTGGTGACAAATCAAATTGTGCCCGCCTCTGGATTTACTGAAGTCTCGCTAGGTCAAGGTCACGTAGCTCAAGCTGAGATAGCTCTGGAAACGGCTTGCAAGTAAGTTGAAAACATTTTTTTTTTTTTTTTTCAGGAATCTTTAATTACATTATATGAATAGATTAAATATATAAGTATGATTTAATTTTTTTTTTTTTTTTTCATAAATGTAAAAATAAATATACTGTAATAAAATTATAAAATTGAATATTTTTTTAAAATTATTTTTATTATTTTTAAACTATATAAATGAAAATTAATAACTCGTTATATTACTACAGACAAGGTAGCTGGATTCTATTGAGCAATCTACAGTTAGCTTTGAATTGGTTACCGCGTCTTGAGACTCTTTTACGTTCGCCTACTTGCACCACGCAAAAAAATTCTAATACAAGAATATGGTTAACTACGGAAGAATGCACGGGATTTTATTCCGGGCTTTCGGGATTGTGTCTTAAATTAGCTTATGAACCACCCGAAGGTGTTAAACGAAACGTTAAAAGATCTCTTCAACAACTACAACAAAGACAGACCGCCATTAAAGATCCTTGCAAATCTTTACTAATCTCATGGTTGCACGCGATTCTTCAAGAGAGGCGCAAGTACGTATCTACTTCGCGGCGCAGTTTGTTTGAATAATAAAAAAAAATAAAATAAAATGAGTTTTTTAAAGTAAACTTTTATACATATTTTTAAATAGATTCGTACCTCAAGGATGGATCAAAGCTTATGCTTGGAGCGAAGCAGACTTGGAAGCAGCTTGTGAATTAGTCGTCAAAAGTAATCCCAGAGATAGTCTCAAAAAAACAAATGAAGATTGGGAAGCTGACAGAGGAATTCTCGATGTTGCAGTTTATGGAGGGCTTTTACAGGATGAATACGATACGCGCATCCTTCAAGCGATATTAAGACATATTTGGTCAAAAGATACGTACAATGGACGACGAAAACTTGGTGGTGTCTTGAGCGTACCGAGAGCAGCTTCTGAAAATGCGCTCGTAATGGTTGATAAGTTAGAAGATGCCGATTCGCTTCAAGTTTATTTCGGACTTCCAGCGAATGCACACCGAGCTTGGGAAAAATCAGCAGCCGAATTGGCATTGAGATATTTGAACGGTTTGTACTTTTTTAAAAGATGTTAATATTTTTATAACGTTAAATTTTAATTATTTTAAATTATTATTATTTTAGAAATACAAAGGAAAAATGCAAAAATTAGAAAAGAAAATTGGGACGGAAAAATATCTTCGGTCTCGAAAATTATAAAGGAATTAAAACTTGTAATAGATCATCAGCGAATAGATGACTCTAGACATTTAAAAAAAGACAATCAATTAGGAGAAGATCCTTTGAAACGATTCTTCGCCGATGAAATAAGTACCACGAGGCAACTTTTACGACTCGTTCGGTTAGATTTGGACAGTCTAAGATCAGCAGAAGATTTGAAAGTCGGTATCAAAGTTTCATTAATAAATTATTTCAAACGAGAAATTTTTACAAATATATATTTTTACAGACACCGAAAAAATGGATTTCTCAATGGCAATCAGGTCCACAAGAAATAATTCCTTTTGTAAATCGGCTGACGTCAAGATATCAATCGTTAATATCGCTTAATGGATTGCCAAACAAAGTCGAACTTTCCTGGTTTGCTAGGCCCGATGCTTTCTTATCGGCTCTCAAACAGTACACCGCGCGAGAATCAGGACGACCTTTTGAAAATCTACGACTGCGAACCAAATGGGCCGATAGTTCTGAAAGGGAGGGAAGCTGGAAAACGTCCGTATTTGTTCAAGGTCTTCTTCTGACGGGTAAGTTTTTGTTATTTTATTGCATCTTTAAAAGGATTAATTTACTTCGAATAAAGTGAATTGTTATTTTAACTAAATAAACAAAACATTAATTCAGCGCATTAATTAAACAAATGACAATTAATGTCGTTAAAAATTTAAACGTATTAAACTTTCTCACAACTACTATTTAAATTTATAAAATGATCGTGTATACAACAGGTGCGCGCATCGAAAACGGCATTTTGGAAGAAGTCACAGCCAACGCAAGCTCGGTGATAACGGCGCCGGCTTGTTTGATCGGCTTTATCGACGACAGTCACATCGGCCAGGTGAACAAGGAAGGAAAACAAGGGGATTGGGAGGAGAGCGATATGGAATTAACGAGCGATTTTAATGCCCTGGAAGTGCCCGTTTATACGGACTCGTTTCGAAGTCATCTTATTTGCTCACTGCCGGTCCCCTACGTTAAAGACCAGAAAGACATTTGGCATCAGAGAGGCATCAGCTTTCACTTACGATGATCTCTATCGATTAATTTATCAACATGTTGTCAAAATATTTATTCTTATTTAATTTATCATTTATTTATTTATTTATTTATTTATTTATTTATTTATTGAAGTTTTGTCACAGCGTTTATATAAGGTATAAGAACATGTACAAAGTTTAAGAATAACAATGGAAGTTTGGATTCAAAGGAGAGGCGTCGTTAACAAAACAAAAATAAATGTGCTGTAGTAAAGTGCTTTATTTTCATAAAATTTAATAAACACTAGAAGTAAATCATTTTCATTTTATCGAGGAAAATATAGTGTTCAATACCATCGTGATTATTATAAGTTCGTATCATAAATGCGTGAAAATTCATCGCTTTCACACTACGCGCATATTTCGGTAAGATCAGACTACGCGACGAAAATTTTCATTCCACCGAATTTAGATACTTTGAGTACACGCGACTGATTGCTAACAAATTTTTCTTTCATTATTTATTCTTTTTTCTTTTTTTACCTTTTCATTTTTTTATCGCACACGTTGCTTACCGAGAAGTGCTAAGATTTTTATCAGTAGTCTTTACTTTTAGTTATTAATAACAGATTTAAGTTCTATATCTGTATGAAATTTAACTCTCCTTTTTCTTCTATTTATTGGTCCTGTCTTGCTGTCACATATTGCTCCAGCTCCTTTATAGATATGGCAATCGTTATCGCGTTACATACTTTAAAATGGAAAATTTATATTCTCACAAATGTGGATTAAATTGTAAATTATTTTTATAGGATCTCAAAAACGACTAGAACAGACTGGTTTCATTTTATCATAGAATGTTTAATTTTCTTTAAAATTTAGCCAATATATTTTTTCTCTTTCAATTTGTTTTTTTTTTTTTTTTTTTTTTTTTTTTCTTTTTTGCGCATTTCCCTGTGTTGTTATACGAATTCTTTTGCGACGAGAATTTTCTTTTTATATTAAAATAGCCAGTTCTTAAACTACGATAATATAAGGATGATAATCGTAACAATTTAAAGTTGTATTTTCTTTTTCTTTTTTTTTTTTTTTTTTTTTTTTTTTTTTCATTTATCGTTAAACTGGAATAAGTTTTAAGGGGCTACGAACGCACAATATACATACATTTACTTATTAATTAGATTTTTTATACTCCAAAGTATCTACGATATTTTCTGTTGAATTATTTAAAAAAGTTCTTTTTTTTTTTTAATATTTCTACAGATCTGAGAAATAACAAGATTGTTAATAGCAGTCTCCAAAAGTTGATAAGATTTCGTTGTATTTGTACACAAAAAAATGTTACATTTAGAATACATCGTGTAATTGTTACCACCATTAGACTGGCAGGAAAAGGTAAGTACAGTAAAAATAATTTTATATAAAATATAACGTTAATTTAATGTTTTTTTCATTTTCTCTTAAATAATTAACATAAATATAAACACATTAAGTATGGATTACATCCGAATGAAAAGTATTTAAAATTATAAGGAATATATATATATATATATATATATATATATATATATAACGGTTATTATTTTTACGATGCGTTTGTAAATATAATTATTTAAAAATTTTAACATTTTTATTTCGCATATATTCATGCACTAGCAGCCCCTTAAAGTAACAACCGCATATTATTAAAATTTAAAATTTACGCGTTAAAACTTTGACTAGTAAAAACGTAACTTTTTTAATAAATAATAAATTGAACAAAATTAATGATAATATCGTTCGAAAAAAAAAAAAAAAAAAAAAAAAAAAAAAATTTATACTATAATACAAACACCGTTCTTTTTATGTTTCCTCAATATGGGATACGTGGAAAATAATATTGTAACTTTATTACAAACTTATTTAACATTATTAACTTAACGACAGAGAACGCCACTAAACAATAATGATAATGATAACAACAATATAACAATAATAATTAATTTTGACGCTTATACTCTTACAAGGATTACAATATATATATTAACAATTCAAAGTGGATAAAAAAAATAATCCGTCATTATGGAATAGATCGCATAGCTCGTTACATTATATGTCAGAAGTAATAATATCACACGGGAAGAAAGCACATGTAGTCTGTTTGCGTAAATACGCGATTTCTTATAAAAGAATGCCAAATGTGGAAGAACAAAGATTTCGTGAGGAAAGAAACTTTCGTGAAAGATTCTTCGTTTTTTTTTTTTTTTTTTTTTTATTTTTTTTCTTTTATCTTTATTATTCAGTAGTAGTAGTAGTAGTAGTAGTTAGTAGTAAGTGTGGCTACGTCTACAAATTGTCATCAATTCACGTATATACATAAGGAATTTTTTTTACAAAATTTTATTCGAGAATTCGAGTGGCAATATCATCGATATAAATTATAATTTTTCGTTTTTATTCTATATGATAACAAATAATTCACCTTCGTCATATTAATATTTACTTTTTATTTGTTTATTTATTTATTTATTTATTTATTTATTTATTTATTTATTTATTTATTTATTCTTTAAAAAAGATCATATTTATAGTAAATAACAACAGTAATGGTGTGATAATTTCTTACAGAAGATGTACCAACAGCCTGTGTTGAGGTTTATTATTATTTTTAGCTCTACGCGGAGGATTCACGTCAGAATCATATTCATATATCAATAACACACAGTTTCGTTTTCGACGTATTTAATGTTTTTTTTTTTCTTTCATTTTTTTTATTCGTTTAATAATATACTTTGCTATTTTTTATTATTATTATTTATTTATTTATTTATTTTTTTTTTTTTCTTGAAACGTTACATAGAAATTACTGTCTCTTCTTACATTTTATAGGAACTCGCTCCGTCTACAAATTTTTTCTTCTACGTGGTCGTGTATAGGTGAGCTACATTTTTTTTTTTTTTTTTTTTTGTTTTTTTTTGTCGAATTTTCACAACCTATTTATTTATCAACCTTTTTCTTCTTCCTTATAAATGATCTACTGAATGATTTTTTTTTTTTTTTTGATTCCGAGCGAGTCCTGAAGGAAATTCGAATAAATAACGTAAAGAGGTAAATATCACAGTGGATGTCAAGTTCGGGGAGATTAATGTACAAAAACTTAACCGTCTGTTAAATAAAACGAGATCAAAAGATAAAAATGCTCGTTGCAAATACTTTTTTTATAACTCGAAAGGAAACAATAATACGTTTACTATTATCGAGATGTATCGGGAAGAACTTTTATGCAACATTTAATTATAGGAATCGCATGCTTTACAATGAAATTTTGAGCAAAAAATTTATCGTCGTAGAATTTTCTATTTACTTCGATTTTGTAATGACATTATTCACAATATTCATCTTATACAAGAAAAAATGAAATATATATGCGGTATGATTGATTTCACACAGTTCTCGTTTCGTATCGTGCTAAAAGTCAGGCCTTATCTATTTAACATTAATGTCGTTTTGTAAACGCTAGAAAAATATTTGAAAAATTTAAGAGAACGAGAGGAATCCGATCACAACATTTAATGAAAAAACTTTGAAAAAATTGAAGAATAAGGAAATATAGTTCATAGTTAATGCACATTATCGTTAAATATTATATGTTCATTATTTAGATATAAGCGTAGACATAAATTTCCACAATATTTTTAATAATTTAAATATATTCGTTAAACGAGATTCTTCTATAAACAATATCATACACGAATGTAAATTATTTAACGATTATCTAAAAGAAAAGAATATATCTATAAATTACTTACTAATTAATTTTTTAGAAGCTCGTGAAAGGTATATTTGAATAAATAGAATTATCGTTACAATTAAAACGTGTATCACTCGTAATTTCCCTATACAAGTAAGCTTTCGTAACGAGTTTTAAATTTCGATCGCATTCTATATTAAGTTTCGAGTGGTTAGCTCAAACATTTTGCTTACACAAGTCATTCCAGAGAAAGAACAATAAAAATAAGTGTCTATTGTACGCTTTAACTTTGCTGAACTTCATTGATTTATCGGCTTTACCTGTATTCTTTTTTCTTGTTTTTTTTTTTTTTTTTTTTTTTTTTTTTCATCATTTTTTGTTCTTTTTTTTCGTTAACACAAGCGCCTTATTAATTAACCCTGATGTGTTTATTTAGAATGCGAATTTCAAACCGGAATGTTGGTACACGCAATTTATCTTTATTTGTTTGTTTTATTTTTCCACGTCGAAACTTTTCCATGCAAATTTTAACGATTTCCTGCTAGTAAAAGTTAAAAACTCCTTCGATGTTCTTTGGATTTTTAAGAAGATGCAAAAGTTACGACTTATTTTAGATGATTGAGGTAATTAATGATTTAAACGCATATATATTTTTAATTCGCTCGATATAACGCATTTTAAAATTATGTTAATCGAAAACTTATCTTGAAAATATATAGATTATTATTTTTTTTTTTTTTTTTTTTTTTAATTCAAAAATAGATTGTTTATAGCAAGCAATAAACGTATTTTCACAAAAAATAAATATATTATTATTAGGCTTGTATTTAGGCTCTAAAAACATAGGCTCACTTTCACATCTTCCCAACTTATTGAATGAAGACTTATCGAAGAGGAACTCGAAAATAAAAAATCTTTTTTAATATTATTCAATAAACATTTCGTTGCGTGTAGGCGCAATCTAAATCATTTTCAATGACGGAAATGTAAAGTCAACTACGAATTTAAGGATGGAAATTTAAAACATTTTACAAATTCGTGATAAAAATATAATAATTATAATAATAATAACGTATAATGTACAATATAATTTTTCAATTATTTCATAAACATCTTTTCCCTTTTTTTTGACAATATACAAGCGTTACTTTTTTTTTTTTTTTTTTTTTTTCCATATACGTATACAATAATTAATAAAATCAACGAGATAGACGCTATTACAATTTGAGAGAAACGGTGAGAGTTCGGCCCGCGTGTACCTCATTATGATTGTCCCGATTTATTGCTCTAAAACGTAAAAGAAAAAAACGCGCGGGCCGAAGAACTCCGATGTCTCACGAGGAAGGCAATGTTGTGTTTATTTTTATTTTTTTTTTTTTTTTTTTTTTATCTATCATTTTTAATAATAATATACTTGTCGTTTCCAGTTCAAAACTCTCCTTATAGCGATATACACTACAATTTCTTTTTTATTCCTCCATAATTTTTTTTTTTTTTGTATGTTCTTCTTCTTCTTCTTCTGCTTCTTCTTTCTTTTTTGTTTTTAATATTATGGTTTCGTTAAAGTTTAACGTTACACATATATCGTCATACGTTATACATTTTCGTTTATTTTGTTTGTTTATTTTAAGTACGTATGCGATATGGCTATGAATCGTTATCATTGTCATTCTCGAGAATTGCAACGTGTGTACGTACGATGTGTGTGTGTGTGTGTGTGTTTAGTTCTTTATTATTTTTTTTTTTTATTCTGAATTTCCTTGGTTTATACATTAACATTTATCCTGGTCGATCGTCCTTCGTTAAACTATATATTTTCTTTTCCTTATTTTTCTCATGGTTTTTTATTTTATATGCTAATTATGGACCATTCAAGGCATTTTTCGTTAAGTGCTCTTCTGTTAAAAGACTTGGCTAATTTTAAAAGCTGGAGACTGATTTGGATCTTAAAAGATTGTAAATTTTCTTTTTCGCATTTTAAGTGTACTTGGAATTTTACAAAATTTATTATCCGGGTTGATCGATTGAAGAAAAAGAAAAAAATAAAAAAAAAAAAAGGAAAAAACTTGAAATAATATATTTGAAAATTTTTAGAGGCTAATATGAAAAATGTAATTTAAAAAGTTAATTAAAATTTATCTTTCGACCTCGCGGCGCCAATGGCAACGTTAAATTTTACAAAAGTAACCCTATATAATTAAATGAAACACATATATTTTTTAAAATCCTTTTTGATACCCAGCTAGAGTTAATTCGCTTAAAAGATTAATACTTTTCACTAAAACCCCAGTTCACGTTCAATGCGAGTCGTGTGTATGTATATATATATATATATATATAGACGTGTATATAATAAATAATCTCCTAAGATTTTTTAATGTAATTAAATACTGTGCGCAGCCATGACGAAGTATACGAAAACAAAAATTCTCTTTATTATTTTATTTTTACTAAATTAAAATTAAAATTGGTGTTTATGTTTTTTTTTTTTTTTCCCGCACCTCCACGCGAGTCTTTTTTCGCTTCGCGTCAAATTAACGAAAAATAATTATTTTTAAATTAACATCGATACGTCAAGAAGAAAGCGCGTATACAAGACTAATTAAAACAAAATGCTGATTTGGTATAGTTTGTAATAAAGGAAGCTATTGAAATTATTTATTACGTTTTACGCTTTGGCTTCGCCCCAAAAGCTCGCTGCCCTCCGAGGGTATCGTTACGCGGCGTATAGGATATAATCAAATCGCGAAACGTACATTTTGAAGATAATTATTTTATTGTTGTATTTGTACCGCAAGGGTAAAAGCGAGATTATACTTAATTCTCCTTTTCCATAAACGTCAAAGGCATCTTAAATCGTTAAAACGTTATCCCTTTTTCGATGGTTAAAAATTTATCTTTGTAGACATTATTATGTTGTAATGAAAGTATACGGAGATCGAAGAATAAGCGCTTTCATAGTGCATTATATACATATACGTGTATATGACGCGATTTCAATCGTTTAATAATATTTTGATAAAAATATACGTTCATTTTCCCTCTCCCCTTTATTATTATTATTATTATTATTATTATTATTATTATTATTATTATTATATTTCATTTTAAATCGTGCATTAAAATTTAAAAATACGACGACCAATACACTTTAAAAATTAAAATTATCGCGACCTAAGGAGACAATCGCGCAGTATCTTCTGTAAAAATAAAAAGGAAAAAATATTTCAGTTAAAATACAATCTGCAGTAGCAAAATATTACATTTCTTTTCAGACAGTTCGACGTTAATAATGCAAGATTTGATGTCAGTTTATTTGTTTATTTGTTAATTAATTTTTTTTTTTTTTTTCTTTTTTTATTATTTACTTTGGAAAATTACAGCATATTCACGAGAACTTTGCTGATATTATGCGATTCATTGAGAAAAAAATATCGTTTGTATTTCAAGACGGACACGTGTATGATACACGATATATATTTACCTAATTATTTATAATAGGAGCGCGCATTTATAATATCGACCGAAAATTTTACACTCGTTAGTCTCGGGAGATTACATTGACTTGTTCTTGCATTCGAAACTCGTCACTTTTTCAATGATTCGCAAAATTATTCGATCGACGTTGTTTATATATATATATATATATATATTTATTTATTTATTTATGTATTAACGCATACATTCAACTTTATAGCCCGTGCTTGGCGACGATTTTAAAAATTTTTTTTTTAAAGAAAAATAATAAAAATTGTCGAAACGAACGTGCGCGCGTTATTACTCGCGAGCTCTTAATTTGGAACTCGTTTCTTTCGATTCCTTTACTCGTGTAACCTGACCAGCTCCCCTATATTATCGTACATTAATGACACGAAAAAATTAGACATAGTGGAAGGATGGCTGTTATAGCTATGTATTTATATATGTACATGTACGTGTGTATATATATAGTAAATATTTACATAAACACACACACACACACACACTCACTCACTCATGCACACATACATATACGGTATATGTATGTATGTATGTATGTATGTATGTATATATATATATATATACATATATATATATATTCATATAGGTTTATCGTTAAATCGCTCCAATGGAGTACACACTATTGGCTACCGCAGCCCTTAATCTCAGCCGTCGTAAATTTTTTTAAATAGGCTAACCGATCTTATCTCAGAGTCGATACGTATAAGATTAGATTATATTTAAATATAACAATAGCAGTACAATAGTATAGTTGCGATAGACCGCCTCTAATAGCTAATTGGTGTTCGTACGTTGATCCCACTTTTTCATATTGGTACTGAATACAAATACCTATGTTGTCTCATAAAATTGTCTTTAATAATTTATCTCTGTCGTATTTTTATTTTCTTCTTCTTATTCTTCATTTTTTTTAGGTTATTTTTATTTATTTATTTATTTATTTTTTTGTTTATTTTATTTTATCAACGAATCCGATTTAAACGCATTTTTTTTTTTTTTTTTTTTTTTTTTTTTTTTGAACGAGAACGTTCGTTAATTAAGAAAATAACCGGTTTTTCATTTTACCATTCGTACATCCAAATTCTTTTATACTTTCCGAATTCGAAATTTCTAAAAATTGACTTGCGAACATCTTTCGATTACTTTACCTTTCTTTATATTACTCGCGCTCGATAGTTTTGTTCTTCCTTTTTATATTTCATTTATATTTGATTCATAATAAAATCTATAATTTATTAATCTACCCATCCCTGTAGTTTAGGTATAAGTGATGTGTCTTTTGGATTGGTACGGAACATCCATATAATGATGTATATGTTAAGTGGAACATTGGCCACACAGTTACGAAGGATTTTTTTCAATTACGAGATTACAATATATAGTAAATATAATAAGTGTATATATATATATATATATTTTTAATTTTAAATGTTGATTTTTTTTTTTTTTTGCATTAATTTTTAAAACCTTGTTTCATTTATCGCCTATTATAATGCGCACGCGCACTTTCTTTCGCTTCGCTATATATGCGCTATCGCACGTTAGATTTATTTATTGAAGTACTTTATTAATTTTCTTTCTTTTTTTTTTTTTTGTTTTAACCGCAATGATAACGTTTAGAAGTCTGATATGAATGTATCGTCAAGACGTTAAATTGTTTTTTTTTTTTTTTTTTTTTTTTAATTATCATTATTATTTTAATTACGTTTGTAAACGCGTAGAAATGTTTTTATATCGTTTGATAGTTCGAGAGTATATATATTATTAAAATCCGTTGTAGAATTATAATTATAATTGGTTCTATACATCCATCAGATTTCTCTGGTAATTTTATTTTTTTTCTAAAAGATTACTTTAAAATTTACAATCCTAAATTATTATTTTAATTTGGTATTTTTTTTTTTTTTTTTTTTTTTTTGTTTTTTCTCATCTTTTTTTAATTTTTTATTTTATTTTGTTTGTTCAATCATACTTAGATGCTCGTCTTCTCTACGAATTCCCTACATGTGAATTTCGCTTCTTATATAATCAGCTCCTATTCTGCGTTTTTTTATATTCTTTGCTCTTCGTATTTACCAAGTCGCAAAAGAACGAATCGCGTTATAATCCTCGACGACAGCAGCGATATTCTTGGATAATCTTGGATTATACGCTTATATTCAGCGGTATTCTCGATTTTATCACTTTAAAGCTTTTGGAAAGTACAACGGGTCAAGGCTTCGTTTCTTCTTCCTAGTTCGTGTACGATAGGCCCTCGTTTTACGTACGTTCACACGGTATTCATGTCATGTTATCCATATCCTCGGTCACTAGTTGAAATTGCTCTTGGCCTGCATAAAATTATTGCATTTTTTTTTTTTTTTTTGTTTTTTTTTTTTTTTTTTTTCAATAAATGGATGAAAAAGAAAGAAAATAGTTTTGAAGAAAAAAAGAATAAAGAAAGTAGAAAGACTGTTGAGTAAAAAATTTTTAACCAAAAGTCGTCCAACATAATAGTTTTATCGCGGTTTTGTTTGGTTGTGTTAAAAATCTTTTTACAACCTCGAAGAACGATGAAAAAAAATGTTCCCTACAATTTTTACGGCTTTGAAATTCCTTAAAAAACAAAACTTTTCCACGCCAATGTTTAACGTTAAAATATTATTAAAAAATACGACGATTAAGAATTAAAAATTTTTAAACATTCCTTCAATTAAGTAAGTTTTACATTACGTTAGTCAGGGAAAAAAATAAAAAAATAATTTAAAAAAACGGAAAAAATGAAAGAGATTTGTTCGAAATATAGAAACCATAGAAATTAATCTATCTAGTTTTGTTGGCTCATAATCTGCGACACGAATAAACTCGGGAAACCAATTAAAGTGCAAATCAAACAGACGCAAATTCACACAAATGTGGCATGGACACCCGACACACACGCACACACACACACACACACACACACGCACACACACACACACACACACACACACACAATATGAAAATCATATTCGCATCAATATGCAAGAGAAAAATGTTTTTTACCACATTTTTCATTCTTCCCGTGCATATTTATAAAATTCAAAACGCTAGACCTATATATATGAAGAAAAAAAAAATCCCTCGGGAAAAAGAAAAAAAAAAGATGAGAATAATAATAAAAAAAAAAAAAAAAAAAAGACTCGTTAATTTCTTTATTCGCAAACTTACTGTGAAGATAGGCGGCGAGGTCGCGATCCTCGGCAATCAGGGCGAGTTCCCGCGGTGTATTTCCGTTTCGATCTCGGACTGTTAGTTTAGCGCCGCCGGCCACCAGCATGCAGCAGATCGATCGGCGTTTTTGTTGGGCCGCTTTATGGAGAGCCGTTTGACCCCTGGTATTGGCGGCGCAGACATACACACACACACACACAAGCACACGTATATTTATATATATATATATATATATATATATATATATATATATATATATATATATATATGCGTGTGTAGGTATACATACGTCGTATTACAAGTACACCTACGGGCGTTTATACGTGTGTATATGTATATATTACGAACGTGCGTTACGCATGCATACTATGCGCGCTACGTACGCACGATGGTACGGTTGGAGGCAAAGGACGCGGTGAATTTTAATTAAGGGAAGCTGCAAAGATATCGTAACCACGTGCGCGCGCGCGCGCGCGCCTGAAAGAGAAGAGCCACGAAATAAAAACGATTAATTATGATAATATGTGTATTATCCTTATGTATTCTCGCTAACGCGCGTTGATGATTCACATTGCTCAAATTTTAACGGCTAATTTTTACACTACGCTTTCAACATCGCATGAAAGTATCATTAAAAATATTGCTAAAAATCGTCCAGCTTATTTTATTTTATTTTAACGCGCAATGGAACTAGAATAACAATTTTGCGTTAGATTTACGAACAATCGTGTCGTTCATCATGCGATTTGACGTACTATTTTTATAAAAATACGTATAAAAATATTAGGCTATATGCGCTTAGTCATGCTACTTATAATATGATTTATCGCGCGATTTTTAATACCATTTTATTAAGCAATTCATCATGCTTACGTTCTTCATAATTAATCACGCGCGTATATACGGTTAACTCGTTAAATTTAACTTTATAAGCAACGATTCGTATATTTTTACACGACATAGACAAACTTCGTATTCACCTCGAAATATACGTATAACATACTCGTAGTATCTAAAAGTTCATTACTCCAATTTCGCGCGTCAATATTAAAATTCGCTCGTTCACAAACATTTTCATTAATATTCGAGGAACTGCATAATAATATCCGTAGGTATATATTTGATTGAATTCAGAATGAGGCACTCGAACGAATAATTTTTAAAAGAAAATAAACCGCATTCGCGACGAGATGGAAATTTCAATTCGCAAGTTTGTATTTGTAGCTTCGAAAAATACGAGAGACGATTAAATTGTTATATATTATCGGAGCAAAAACGAAGACGTACTCTCTTACGTATACGTGGATAAAAGAGAGCTCTCGTCATCGGCGATTAGATAATACGTCATCGCGATATTATCTTATTCCCCGCAATATAACCGAAGTCCGTAAATGTACATAAGACGCATATACGAGTACACAGACAGGCGTATACACGAATCCATATACACACATATCGCGCCAATTTATATAATTATAGCGAAACTCGAGGAGGACAATGGGTCGAGGAGAAAAGAGTACAGTAGAAAGTCCTCGACTCGGTAGCTCGGTTATAAAGCAAAGGAAGATCGAGAAAGACTTACTTGTCGTTATCGATCATGTTGAGAATAGACGGCGGTGCGCAGGCTATGAGGTACCGAACGATGTCCTTGTAGCCGAGCCTCGAGGCGAGATGTAGTGCCGTCTGTCCGGTCGCGTCGATCGAGAGGAGAGAATAGCCCCGCTCGTGGAGCTCCTTCAACGCCGGAAGATCCCCGACCTTCGCCGCCCGCAATATACCGTCAGACGTTTTTTCGAGTAGCTCCGTACTGAACGTATGCACCTCCGAGCTTAATCCGAAGAGCCGATCCCTCGGGCTGTAAACAATTATAGAGAGCTGCTTTCTTTCTTTCTTTCTCGTACTTTATTCATTTCTCTCTCTCTCTCTCTCTCTCTCATACTCCCGATGCCTTCCGCGCGCGTACCGCTGCGATTATACGAGTACAAAGGGTTACGTAACACCGCTGTATGTGTGTATAAACGAGTGTGTCGAACGCCGTTCGATTCGATATTCTACAGCTGTAGCTTTGAAAAAACTGCTTCAGAGCTACCCTCTAACCCGTACTCTCTCTCTCTCTCTCTCTCTCTCTCTCTCTACCTTTGTAAGCGATAATGCTTTGTCTCAACTTTATGATTGTATTTTGATCTTTCCAATATTCTACCGTGTTTTAAGCGAATCTTGGAATATTTTGCGATCTCGTTTTTAGTGATGGAAAAGCAACGATGCGCAATGATTTCATTTCTTTCTTTTCTTTTTTTTTTTATATTGATATATAGTTTCTTTTATTGGAAATTGAATTTTTAATTTAAATTTCAATTTTATTTTAAGGTTGAGAAAATATTATTTAATTTTGTATTCGAAATCGTTTCACGCTTCAAAAATAACAACGGGGATGAATATACTATTTATATATATATATATATATATATATAAAGTTAAACACAAATAGTATATATTGATTTAAAATTAAAATTACAAAATTTACTCGTTAAAATTACCTAAATTTTGTGTATTTTTCATAAAACTCTAATTTAAATTATTGCATTCGTTATGACTTTCGTAATTGGAAATTTTGAGTTAAATATGAATGATTTTTCCGTTAATATAGGATTAATCGTTAAAAGTTTACTTAAACGGTCAAACAAAAAAAAAAAGCTCTCGTATTTGTTATTATATTATTACTTTTTATTCAACGCGAAAAAGCAAATACTGCAAAAAGGTTTAATTTATTATCACAAGGTTTACTTAAATGTTGTACGTTGGAGTCGATTTGAATAAGATTCGCGTTTATTTATATGACGAACAGAATCTTTTCGGCGAAAGGTAAACCTTATAAGGACTTACTTTCTTTTCATCTAAATCAAATGATAAATACGTTACAGTGATTTTTTTCTTTCATTTCTTTCTAAATAAGAAAGATGTCGGACATTTTTGATTCCGTGAGAATATGAATTAATATACTCAATTGGTAATATACGCGAAATCATATTTAAAAAAAAAAAAGGATGAATCCAAGTACCTAAGCGAGTTCGTTACAAATTTTTCAATAAAAATTCTGAAAACATAACTCGATCGGCGTGACCTCGCTCATTGATACGGTATAAAAAATTTCTGAAAATAAATAACGACGTATCCGTTGCACGTCTACGCCTCCGCATCGGTGATAGAGTGTGGACTCCAAAAATAGGGTTACAATCAATTCAAGAATAGCGTCTCTCGAGTATACATATACCGCTTACGTACTTGCATATACACATGCGAAAGTAATAATACGAAGACAAATAAGGTGAAAAATTCGCAGAAAACTCACCTGATAAAAGTTGGCGGCGGATGATGTCGCATGTGCGCTGCGCTCGGATTCGATCGGTTGATTGTCTTTGAGGATGAGGATTGTTTGGAGGAGGGCCCTTGGGATACTCTGTCCTCGTTAACGTAATTATCCGGACGTTTGCGTTCCTGTTGCTCGTACAAGCTGTTTCTACTTACGTTACCGGCCGACGGTTGACGCGATTTCCCCTCGGTCGTCGATTCGGCTCTCGATGCCGGTTGCTCTTGCTGGGTTATCGATTGCTGCTGTTGCTCATGCTGTTGATTGTCGCGGTTATCGGTGGATCGTTCTTTGTTTCTGCTATCCGAGCGATTCGATTCGGTGCGGGCCTTCTTTTCTGCGGATGACGATTTGCGTCGTTCGTCTCTTAAAGTCGAATTCGTTTTTTTTAAAGTAAGCACGGGGTTTTTATTGTTCTTTTTTTTTTTTTTTCTCGTATTTTCGCGCGAGTTTTTCCCAACCTTGAGATGCTTAACGATAAATTCTTTTTTTCGTGATAGACGATGGTAGAGATAGATGGTTACAACGAGCGTTAGAACTCAAGATGGTTTTTAAAATGAATGGAAAGAAAAAACACGTAATCTTTGATGTTTTAAATTTGAATAATTCGTTAAAAGCTCGATAAAAGGCTGATTTTTATTTGAAAAAAAAGAAACCCAGTTAGATAAATCGATTAACAACGGTGAAGTGAATTTTTTCAATTTTTTTTAACTTTTTGAATTGAAATTTTACAATTTTTTGAAAAAATGTTTAAATTCAAGTTTATAATAATCGTATAGATCGTCTAGAAAGAAAAGGCACATAAGATAAGCTAAAATCTTTGATAAAAATTGAGAGAGCGTCTTTCCCACATACGAGCGATCTGCATTGGGGAAGCATATCAGAATGGGAAAAGAATCGGCTCGGATTCGGATACCGCTTCGATGGCCAAATTCGAAATCTGATATTACAATTTATATATACCTCGTTGCCGCTTGGTTATCGACGTTCTGGTTTTGCGAGCCGTGGCTCGTAGGACCTTCCTGGAGAACGTAAATGGCCTCGCTCACGACGTCCGTTACGTAATGTAGTTGTTCCTGCGCTCGGTCGATTCTGAAAAACCGTTCCGCCGTGCAAGCTGTAAACAACGACGACAAAGAAACTTGGAGATATTTCTCTCTATCTCTCGTCAAAGGCCTTCTATTTTTTTCTATTCGTCTATATATGTTACACGTAATATATATGTTTAGAATGTCAGCAATGAAGAGAATACGCGTATCTTTTATCTTTCTCAATAACAAAGCTATGTCGATAAGGTTGAAAGAAAAAAGAAGTTTACTTCTTTTTACTTTGCTTTCTTTGATGTAATAGAATTTACGAACGTCAAAAATGAGAAAGGGTAAAGTTACATGTGAGTTACAAAGAAAAGGAGACTCGATAAAAACGAAACATTTCTTTTTATTTGAAATATATATTTCGCGACTATTTATTAAAATTTAAATGACGTTATTTAAGAAATCGAAAATATGTGACATATGTGAAAAGAAAATTTAAAATATATTTTATACATTCGAAGAAATTTAATAAAAATGTAAAACTTTATGTTAAAAGGTAGAAAATGCGGTAAAATGACAGACGAAGAAAAAAAGGACAAACTAACAATCGAGGAAGCAACAGTTATCCATGGGATAATCCTTGGCGAGCATTTTCCTAAGCGAGTCGAGATCCATCGCGGCGTCGAGCTCGAGAGGCTCCGGATGCCACTGGGTAGCCGCCTTGGTCAGTCTTTCTTTATCGGAATGAAAATTTTCGTAGTCGACCATCCTGATCTTCATAAGCGGTATTTTGAGCCTCTCGATTTCCGCGGCCTTTTGCCTCGGCTTCCCGGCGTTGCGTCGCTTCGCGAGCATCGTCGCTTTGTTCAGAAGACTCATGTTTATTATCGAGGGTAGCAGCCGACACGCCTCGCCGTCCACCTGTGTGTCAGTTCGGGAACATGTAAAAAAAATAAAGAAAAAAGAAAAATAATACGTTTCGTGGCTTCGGCCTTTCTGATCCTCGTATTTTTCCATTCTCGCTCGATTATTTTCTATCGGTAGCTTTGCATTGTATAGTCGAGCTTGGGAATGACGCGCGGCGATGGTGCGTATGCGTGCGCGCGTGTGTGTGTGTGTGTGTGTTATTTTTTTTTTCTTTTTAGTGGATTTATCGGATGAAGGATATAAATAAAGGAGAACGAGGACGTTGACGCAGCTTGGGTATACGGATTAAAAGATACGACGAGTGAATATTATTTTAATTATTTCGAGAAGCTCTTAAGTTATCATCCTTTCGATGAATATTAATTTGTGGTTAAAAACGTTGAAAAATATTTTTATTCTCTCATTTCGTAAACAATCGATTATTGTAAAACAGCTTTTAATGCACTGATTAAGTTGCCCTAAAGTTTTTACAGCGTACGCGGGCTATTTTTAAAAATGTCGAACAACTTGAGGCACATTTTTGCTTGTGTGATTTTTTTTTTTTTTTCCAACCTTCGCAACGCGGGCAATTAGCGCGAATTCACTTAACCTTTTGTAATTGGTTCGTTAAATTTCTAAACTAGATCGATTCCTGCCTCTTTTAAGAGCTACACGACATAAGAGCTATAAGATATAGTATATCATAGGAATCGCGCTCTTTTTTTTTCAAGTTTTTACTTTTGTTTTTTTTTATTGTTGTTTTTTTTTTAGCTTAATCGAGCTTCTAATTTTGACCGAGTGATATATAATATTCAAAGAGTATCGTATAAAAATAGAAGTTGTTCGATAAAAAAAAACAAACTGTACTCGATTGTTTCCGTACAACTATTTTTACTTATTTTTACCTTTTCAATAATTCAACGGATAAAAAAGCAAATTAATTATACATTCGATTATTAATTAAGTAAATTTTGACTATATGGCGATTCAAATATTAACTTTGAATTTTAAAATATAATACGATATTTATAACGATAAGTAAATATTTTTTTATGGCTTTGCTTCGCAATCAATATTAGTTTATTCGATATTCTTTTTATATCTGAAGATTTTAAATTAAATTCAGATCGGAAAATATCAAACGAATCCAGAAGCAGTTATTTATAAGTTTTAAAACGAAACAAGCTGAAAGCTCTAATTTTGACATTTGATATTTGCAAAGCTTATTCGCATAAATTATTCACCGGATGAGCCATTATCATTGGATTATCGTAGATATTGGTTAATTAATCAACGAAATGGATGGATATTAACGGGTTTGGATTTCAAATCGCGATAAACGATTAAATGGCAAAATAATCGTAACGAACCTGCATGGGTATCGTCTTTGTTGTGACTATTTTCGCGGTACTGCACTGAGAGATGCTGGTCCCGTGTCCTCCCGCCTGGAGTAGCGGGAGCTGATATGTGGTCAAACCGACGACCTCGATCAAGCCGTCCTCGGTCGATGGTTCGCGACCTATGCCCCCGCCCCAGGGATGCGTGCCACCGCCGTAAGAGGCGATGTTGAGAAAGAGGATCGCGTGAACCCGGTGCTCCTTAAGCTTCGCCGTCATGTCCTGACCGTCGCACTCGAGGCACACGAATTCCGAGAGATCCTTCCACCTTCTCACCACCAGATCCTTACCGCCCATCTGACCGTAGAACATTTTGTTGCGCAGACGTGAATTGAAGCGTTCCGGGTGGGCCTCTGAAACAATTTTTTTTCTTTTTTTTTTTTTTTTTTTTTTTTTTTTTTTTTTTTTTTTTTTTTTTTTTTTTTTTTATGATACTTCCTTGAAAGCGTTGAGACTACGTTTTTTGCAGTTGATAAAAAAAAGGTCTCAACATTCTTATTACTTGTTTGAAAATTTTTATCTCTAGCAACTGTTGAAAATTTTAAATCCTTTTACTTGCTTCGTCGTATATAGATTCGTCTGAAACTCGAGCGTATTTTTTTATTCCGAAGTATTTTCTTATTTCCGAAGATTTTAACATCAATTAGCGTAACGGTTAATAATGCATTCGTTATTTAAAGCTATATTTTTAATTTCATTAAAATAAATTTTCTTTCAGCGAAAAAAAAAATTAATATTGCTAAAGTTTGAAAAAGTTTAAAATTTTATGTTTAAATTTTTAACGAAAAATACAAAAGTAAAGTATAGCTCAAAGAAATTTCATTACAGCGTACTATTACTTTTCAAATTTAAAATATGCATAGGCAGAAAGGATAGCGAATTTAAACTAAAAATGCATTTTTAAAAGACAATTTATTTTAATAATTCTTTAAATGAAAAAGTAAAATATTTCGCATTTTATTTCAAAGTATCTTACGCGAATGTATTTTTAATAAATATTAAATAATAGTGCACCCAAAATGCTTTTGTTTAATTAGGCTGATGCACATTCTTGAATTTTCCAAATTAAAAAAAAAAAAAAAAAAATTAAATTATTCATACAAAGAAGAATAAAGCTTTTAACGAATTACTTACGTGGATACAACATTTTTTTGGGAAAAAAAAAATATAATGAATAATACATAATATGGTATATAGCGAATGTACTGAAGAATATAAAGTTTAGAAATTTACGTTACAATAGATAACAACAGTTATTATCCATAAATATACAACAATGAAATTATCTTAGCGGTCACTTTTTTCACTTTTTAATTCCCCTTTAAAAAAAAAAAAAACCATCCAAAACTTATTTCAATATAACAATATAAACTGAAAAAAGATAATTTCATTAATCAATCAATCTGTCAATGTAGATGCAAGTTGTATTTTTCGATATATTCCAACCAGCTTTTAAACTACATCTCATATTGTACGGATGTCTGAAAATCCATATGCAACGACGCTTATACTACATTCATGAATAAAAATTCGTATTCAAATTTGTAAAACGGAGAACATTCATTTTTTTTTTTTTTTTTTTTTTTTTTTTTTTTTTTTTTTTTTTATGTTTCAAATTCGTTTTCCCCGTTTAATTAATTTTTCATTCTCGACGTGAAATTTTATCACGTAAATAATATACGCACTCATAATTTACTTTCAATTTTACAAATGGAATAGTTTTAAAAAAGAATGACCATTTGCGTTTATTTAATCACGAGAAAATAAAACGGCGATTTAACAACATCCATTGAATCAATTGTTAAAGCAAATAAGTCTAAAGTTAATAATAAAAATATGTTTATAATATATTCTAGTGAGATCCATTTTAATATATTGTTATATTTATGGAAGGATAAAGAAAACATTAATTTACAATATTTTAATAACTATGACATGCTATGGCTATTATCGAAAATGTGTAAAAACTCGTTTGTTACAGACATATACATATGTATTAAAACGATATGATTCGCGATTCAAACGAATAAATAGACAATGCGCGAATGAAAATAAATCCACAATTTTTTTTTTTTCGTATTTATCATGTATTTATTATCGAATGCATACACGTGTCTTTACTATATATACCTTTGAAAAATTTATATTACACAAACGTTACACGCCCGCATTTGTCGAACGTGAAATTTTTATGTTAAAAAAAAAAAAAAAAAAAAAAAAAAAAAAATAATAAAATAATAAAAAAAAAATAAATGTAAAAGTAATTATTTCCATAAATTTAATTTATAAAAAATTCAAAAAAATATATATATATATCAGGATGAGTTTTAAATATTAAAAGCGACACATGCTCCTTCACGTTATAAAAATTCAAACAGTTTTTAAGACTCGTCCCAAAGAGAGTCTCAGGAGTCTCTCCTCTTATCGATTAAAACCCAAGCGTAGCGCTCTGTTTTTAAACGTCCTTTTTTTATCGCTTAAAAATTTACGCTCGTCCCTTCGATTAAACGGGAATGATGTATCGCGAGCGTTATACTCGTAAGTGTTAATCGGTTCAGCATCAAATAAAATAAAAATATTCAGAAGAGTTGAATAATCATTTACATTATGGACTAAAGATTTTTATTATTACGTTTCTCCAAGTGTCTTATAAATACGAGAAATTAATAAAAAAACAACAAAACATATCTCTTTTGGAATAATTTTTTAACGCTTTATTCGATGCACCGGTAACTTCGGCTAAATTTATCGCTAAAACAATAGCCGCGAGTGCTTTAATAAAGAAATTCAGCGACTTTATTGTCCGTATTTTACATACCGTATTATTATGAAACGAAACTGTCGTTAAATGGAATTTTTAAATTCACGCGGTTTTATAATACAATGCGACGTAAACTAACAAAATGACCCGCGAGAGTCTTTGTTTTACGGTAAAAAATTTATTGTCAAAATTGAGCGTAGACTCACTTATCAACTGTCAATAATGTTTATTATTGTACTCGAATACAAATATTGAAATTTTGAAATCTTTACATCTTCTTAGTCTAAATAAGCAATGAGAAAAACTATTGCCAACGCAATTGTATAAGATATTCTTCGTAGATTCTGTAAATTGCATTACTTTGTCGAAAAGTTAAATTTCGCGTAATTTTAATATTTAATTATACCCGCGATGCAGTAATCGACTCGAGTCGATTAAAATTCTGACAATAATTTAATTATTGTTTATTATTAAATTTCTCTGCAGATTGTAATGCAGTCTCTTCTGTTTTGTTAAGAAACGTACTGGATATTAATATTGATTCGAATAGTTATAATCCTTTTGTGTGCTATTATTATTCTTATGTATGTTATACCTTACATTTGTACTGATGTACTGATAATCTTAACGATGATGATATTCAAATAGCGATAGTATACCTATGACGATTGTAAAAATTATTCGTATGAAAATTTTGCCAATTGCAAATAAATAAATATATGTGAGAACGTAAAGTATTTTTTAATCCCTTTAAATTGCCAATTCAATACATGAAAAATCGATAAATATATCTCGAGCAATATAAGAAATTTCGTGAAAACTTTTCAGTCGTTTTATATACCTTTAATGCATATTCGAGTTAATCTTTCAGATATTGAAATATCGTTGGAATTTTATTTTTCGATCGGCCGTTTGTCGTAAATCATGTATCATTTACAGTATCGATTTGTTAAATCGATTGCTTATTGAGTCTTTTCCGTTGTAAAAAGTTTTTTATTTTTATTTTTAAGAAATTTTTTGCTCTGGAAAAAAAATTTAACGAAAATTACTTCAACTGCGTAACTTTTTATTAAAGTTTTACATGAGAGAAAGTGGTAAAATTTTGTAAATTTTTCTTTTTAATCTCGTTGCCGTAATTGACTTCGTATTTAACGTATGAGTAAAGTTATAATTTTGAATGAAAGCAAATTTCCACAAAAATTAATCGACTCTGAGAAAGCCGCTACGAGATGTTCAAATGTTACGCAGATTATAGAATGTATAAAATGTGTTTGAAAATTTCTTAGCAGCTCGGATGGAAACATCAATATTTCTAATCGCTAAGAATAATATTGTTAAAATTAATAGTTCGCGTAAGTATATTAGCCAGATCCGAAGCTTGGTTAGCGCAAATGTTGACTCTCGATTACGAGTTTTGGAATTAGCGACGAAGTTTAAAAGGGTATTTGCTCCCTCTCTCTCTCTCTCTCTCTCTCTCTCTCTCTGGGTAACAAATTTTCGTCGACGAAAAGTCGGGTAATGCTTTATTCACATAAACGACTAAAGTTGGAAAGACTCGTGAAATTTGAATTTTGTATAATTCACGTTTTATTTTAAATCAACTTTATAACGTTCAAATTTTGTAAGCGCTAACTGTGAGATATTTTTAATGCATTCTAGTTCCATTCTATTTTTTTTTTTTTTTTTTTTTTTTTTTTTTTTTTTTTTTTTTTTTTTTTTATCTATTTATATTCTATTTTTTTTTTTCTTTAATTAGATATATATTCATAGTTTGGAAATTCGTTTGACAGTTTTAAACATAAAAATTTAAAAAAACGTACGCGAATAAAAAAAATATATTAACAATAATAAACGATGATAAATTTAAAGAAAAAAATAATAATAATAATTTATGCACAAAGATTAAATTTAAAATTAAAATAAAAACATATTAAGACAATATGAAATTGAAAGCCGAGTAAAATGACTGTATACAAAGAAATTGAAGTAAATGGAAGTAAAGTATCAATAACATTGAATGTAATGTAAAGGCGGATACCGCAATAAAAGACTCGAGTCTCGAATCGAGATACGCGAATAGCGTTCAGAAGATCAGCCGGAAGCTTGATAAAAATAATACTTTAAAGATAACGTTCGATGTATACACAGGTGTGAGAAAAAAAATTGCAAAAGCGGCAATATAAGCCCGTTATGCGTAGGTGGAAAAACGTTGCAAGAAGCAAACGAGATAGAAGCCAATGTTAACGTACGAAAAGATCTTAAAATTTATTAAAAATATATTCGGGTGAAATTTAATTTTATTAAAATGGATATTTAAAAATTCCATTACTTTTTTTTTTTTTTTTCATTTTGTAATACAATGTTTAAGAGAAGGAGGATGAAAACCTCTCAAATTTTATTTTATTTTATACATCGTTTGATGTACACAATATTAATTACTTAACGTAATGTTGTATTTTTTTTTTCAATTTATATATCCAAATATATATATATAGATATGTGTACAGGAAAAAAACAAACAAACAAACAAACAAACCTCTAGCCTCGTGAAATTCAAGAGCGATGTGGGCGTCGACGCCGAGCGAAAAGTAATTGTTGACGACGTTGAGGGGCAGATTCTCCTTGCCCTTAGCCGCGTCCTCGTCGTTGCCCTGGGCGTCGGGATTCCTCTCGACGACGAGCTGCCACCTGTCCAATATCGAGATCTCGCTCTCTGCCATGCTGATGAGGATCTTCCCTATGGGCTCGTCCGTGTATCCGCCGCCCCAACCCAGCGCCCGGGCCAAGTCGTTGCCGGTGCCCAAGGGCAACGTACCGACCGCCGGCGGTGGCGAGGCCCCGATCTGGTCCAGCACGGAGAGCACCCAGCCGACCGTGCCGTCGCCGCCGCACGCCAGGATTCGTAGATTCGGTACCTTTTTGAACAGCTCCAGTCTGGAATGCGTAGCGAGGATGTTTGTTAATTATTAGCTTGCTCGGATTTGCTAAGCTCAATGACGGCTTTTATTTAACGGAACTTTACGTATTTCTTTTTTTTTCTTTTTTTTTTTTTTTTTTTTTTTAACGATAATTTGCTATTTATTCGATCGATTTATAAAATACTAACGGTAAATACCTTGTAAAAAAGATTTAAGGATAAAAAAAATGTGGCCATTCCGTGCTGCTGTCGCATTAAAAATTGACGTATGAAAATAAAGAGGGGGGGAGGAGAGATACGAAGAGAAAATTAAAATCGACTCATTGAAAGCTTTGGAATTATTTATGGAATGAAGAAAAATTTAATGTTAACGTTTAATCCCGTTGTTTATGTTAGTAAATACATACGTACATATTTACGACGATGTACGACAATATCAACATTTCAAATACCTTTTCTAAAAAACTTCGAAGCCACTGCTTTTATAAAAATAAGTTTTATGAAAAGAAATAATGAACAATATATAAAACGCAGATAAAACATCGAGCGAGTATTGAACCGGTTGCATAAAAAATTATCTTTGCTCTTTCGTTGAAGATTTTACGATGCAAGGTGTAGATAATACGGTTACGATAACATGGGAAACACTCGAATTAGGTGGTGATTTTCATTTGACGATTTGAGGCACGTTCTCCTCTAAATGCATTTCAAATAAAGATAATGCGACAATTAAACAAGGGGTAATATTTTCTTATTTAAATACATAAAAAATAACTGGTTTAAGGGATCTTTTAGGTTACAATTTTTCATAAAATCAAAAATTTTATATGTTTTATTTTAATATATTGTTGTTCATATATGTGACTACAAACCCATATCAAAAACTCGAATCGTTTTGATGGGTAGCAAATTTTCCGATTTTCAACCGATTCTCTAATCTCAAAAATCGTGTTTTTCTTAAAACGGCCGCTTTCGTTATTTTATAGTGAAAAAAAAAAAAATTCATTCTAGTTCATACAATAGTCTCTTAAACAAGAATTAATTTGCCGGTTTTTTTATTTTTTCCAGATGATCCAGTCACCTGAAATCATGTTCGCTGTCATTTTTTAATGTTTTTTTTTTTTTTTTTTAAGAAAATAGTGATATTTCAAAAAACGTCATTGAAAACTTAAAAAAAATGTTTTTGTACTTTCAAAATATAAATAAATATATGTGCAAAATTTCAAAACGATATCTCTTTTTTTTCTACGAAAAAAAATGCTTAAAAAAAATTTTTTTTTTTGTGCAAATTGTAACCTAAAAGATCCCTTAAATTGCTTCAATGCGTTTTGTTTTAATTATAAAAATTACCTTCAACGCGATAAGACAAAAATTATAAGGTTGAATATTTATTCGCTATGATTATAATAAAATTCAATTTATCTCTCATCATTCCATTGTTTTTACAATATTATATATTAATATTTTCATTTATTAACGAATCGGTACAATAGCAAGCAATTCTATAATTGGCTCATCAAGAAAATAACCGATGCTTGCGTATTAATTATTATTATTGTTGTACCGATACTCATACGCAAGTAATTGGAATAAAAAATATACTCAACTAAGATAAGCACAATAACGTAGAACAATTGCAACGATAGTGAAAAACAAAGAAAAAAATTACAAGAACTCTTTTAAATATTTTTATTATAATAATTTATGTGTGTGTGTGTGTATGCGCGGGGATGTGTGTATACATAAACGTTAAATTTTTGTTTTACAATAAAAAGTTGCAAGATTAATTTTCACAAAGCATCGCGCAAATAAGTACCTCGCGACTTTCTTCCGAGAAAGGATGAGCTTAATAAAAGAGATAATTTGTTTTCTACTAACAATCAGTAATGTTCTACAACTAAATAATAAGGTAGCGGCACGACAAGATAAAAACGAGCTCAAACGTTACCCCGAGCACTTTTTTATCTCAATTATTTGTCCGTGTTTAAGTTTTTTTCCCTTCTTTTCTCCTGCTTGAAATCATTTTTTTTTTTTTTTTTTTTCACTTTAAAAATCAAAAAAAGGTTACATCGTCATAACGTCGTATTTACTGAACGTGGAAAGAGCGAGAGAGAGAAAGAGAGTAAAATGATCTATCGAATGTATTCTTGTACAAATAAATCAATTCTTTCATTTTTCTAAAAACGGGAAAAAAAATTTCTTCTTTCCTTTTTCTTTTTTTTTTTTTTTTCTTTCCGTCAAATAATTATAATTCCTGAAACGTAGTTCAAGTGAATTTTCCGCGAACGCATTTTAGGCGTTGATTACTTTGCTTGAAACTTATACGAATCTTTGTTATATGAGTCTAGTCCTTCGCATAAAAAGTAAATTTTTTTTTTTCTTTATTTCTTTTTGTTTTTTCAAAAAATGCATTAAGCATTACCCAAAAGAGATTTTATAGGTCGACGATTACACATCAAGTGTAAAAATTTTTTCAAATAAGAATATATGAATAGTGGAATAAAAGAGAGGTACGTTCTCTTTTGTTGTTTTACGAGATTGTGAAAATTTTTAAACACGGAGGAACTCTTTTTAAGGTCGTCCTTGCTAGAAATAGTAATACCTTTTCGTCAAACGTATAATTTGATTTATTTGCACAAGCGCGAAATCAGGAACACAAACTTGGATATAAATATTATTATTCGCTTGTTGAGAAAGAAACTTATGGTCTAAGGAGTAATTGTCGATGCAAATTTTTTTTTTATTTTTATTTAACATAAAAGTTGTTAAAATATGCGGCATTAAAAACATGTTGTTAATGCACACAGACTGTACTGAATAATAAAATTTTACATTAGAAGGGGCAAATATTACGAGTGAATTTTAAGAAATACATCTTTGAAAAATTTCATGGATATTTAAAGTTTTATGGGTAATTTAATGTAAAATCGATGTAGTAATTGGCTTGGAAAACAGAGAAGTTCGAGTAGAGTAAAGTAGATAGGGCAGTAAAATTGCAAAGTTGTTTGACACTTCACAATACATATATATATATACACATTCATTTACATTATACATGTATTATTCGTGCAAGTTCAATGCATGTATTATTATAATCTATAATTAACGTTATTACAGTAATTAGACTTTATTTCCGTGCAGCGCATCAAAAATATTCCAAGAAATATTTTTCATGTAAATAAGTTAAATATAATCGTGTCTATAGTATATGAAAATTTTTACTTTAAAAACTTTGCATAGAGTAAAGTTTTAAATTGAATATAATGAAAATATGAATTGACTTTAAATTAGATGACAATTTTAATTTTTTTATTGTAAATTGACAATAGTTACGAGACGATAATAAAATACGTTGAAAAAATATTAATTAATAAAAAAGATTACACAGAATAAAAAGCGTATGTCGCGCAATGAAATAATTTTAATTGCTTACTGCGCGTTTGCTTTTGTAATATATACAATAATTTAATTAAAATTTTAGACAAGCATCCGACGAAGAAAGCGCCACTTGACAATATCATTAATAATTCGCGAAACTCTATTTTATCAAGTTAGATCAGCAAAGTCGGTCCTTTCCCCGAGGTCAAACGCGAGAGAATCACCCGAATCATGAATATGTCAGATCCACTTTATGAAACGCTTTAATTGAATAGTTCCCTCATGTGAATCCCGACGAATATCATCGGAGCGAAGCGAAATTGGCAAAGAGTACGAGAGAAAGAGAGAGAGAGAGAGAGAGAGAGAGAGAGAGAGAAAGGGAGGGAGCACTTTTAGCCGAAAGTGAAATAAAATTTTCGGACTTACTATATCGTGTATCCTAGCAGCCTATTCCGTCAACTCTTGGAGTTCTTTTGTCTCGCGCGCCCGCGAGCGCTTACTTTAGTGTATTCGCAATTTTAATTAAAGGCCGCATTTACACGACGAGTTAAAACTAGGTAAATAAGCGCGCGGTAAAGCGTTCACTTTTTTAGCCTCTGCCTTCTTTACCTCAGTGAGGAGACTTATACATTTACAATTAGTCGAGCGTAAGGGAAAAAAAAACTCGGATTTAATTATTCGGCTAATTCGTATGCGTTTCGCGCGATTTGGAACGACAGATGAAAGAAAAATAATGATAAAAAAAAAAAAATAAAATAAAATAAAACGGGGAGTTGGGCCGTTTCATCGTAAAAATCCATAAATTTATAAGCTTCATTACCTTCGTCAAGGTTCTAAGTGTATATAAGATCCTTCCTTCTTTGCTTTTTTCTTTTCTCTTTCGATTTTTATGAATGCTCAATGAAAGAATAATACGCGAGCACGCGCGAGAGAGAGAGAGAGAGAGAGAGAGAGACAGGGAGGGTAAAGTATGCGAGAGCGGAGAAGAAGACGAAAAAGAAGAGGGGAAGAGCTAAGAATTCCTCCGGCGAACCTTTCTTTTCAATATTTTAGCTCCCGGAGAGTGGAAATAGATCGCAACGATTCCCGTCCTAGGCCTCAACTTACTCATTTATTCAGGATGTGGGATCGAAACCTAATACATTTTATCCGAAGACATTTCATATTGGATCCTTTTAGCTTTTTTCTTATTACAAACCTCTCTCTCTCTCTCTCTCTCTCTCTCTCCTCCTACCCCGAAAATTAACCGAGCGTTGCACGCGTAAAAATATCGCGTCGAGAGCTCTCTCTCTCTCTCTCTCTCTCTCTCTCTCTCCCACTGTCTATAAGTTGATCGGACGTTTATTGGGTATACACATAAAGAACGAGACTGGAAAAATATTGGCAAACTGTCATCTTCTCATATCCGTACTATATACATGTGTACTATGTGTGTGTGTGTGTGAAGCGTCATCGCGACGCTCGATATGCACGTGCATCCCTTATCAAAATATCCTTTTAACCTTTCGAAAGAAATCGCTATAAACGACGCAAGAAGCATACTTCGATAAACTTACGATTTTCATTAAAGACCTCGCATAGGTTTATTTTTAAACATTATTTTGCCGTATTAAACAGTTTCGAGGATCAATAATAAAAAGAAGAAAACGGAAAGTTAAACGGAACTATTTATGGATTCAAAGCCGTTACAATTGTTCCGTAAAAATTATTTTACTTTTATATGGTTTAAGCCACCAAAGAGACCAAATTATAACAAAGATTTGCATTTTTATTTATTTTTTTTTTTTTTATTTTTTTTAAATTTATTTATTCATTTTTTTTGTTTCCATTTGCGCAAACAACGACAAAACCGCAAAATATTATACGTATCGCTAAAAGTGCATAATTGGACAGTTTTAAATAGCGCAACAGAAGCAACGGAAGAAGAAAGCGTTTTATGCGCGCATTGTACGTTTAAATTTGTGTGTTGAAAACTCTTTTTAAAACATAACGGAAGTTTGTATTGTGGAATTACTTATCGTTAATTAGAGTGTGCGGTATTTCCTTTGGAGCGAGGAACGAAGGGAGGGAGGGGGGGAGAGAGAGCGGAAAGTGGACGAAAAATAAAAGGAAAATTCAATTACAAACAAGGCTGTACATTGAATGAGAAAATAGTTTATTCGCCGTGTCTATTTATTATATTTTATTCGTTAAAAGGATAAGCTAAGAAGCCAAAATTTTTCCTAAAATAAATGTTACGCGCAATCTTGCGGTTAGCGATTATGACGTAAGAAAAATATAAATAAAAAATTCCCTTTGATTATTTTTGTACCGCGTACGTAAAAATATCCTCGGCTAATCGGAGTACGTGTAACCTGTGTCAAATAGAAATAACTTTGTACGTAATATCGACACTTGTGTTGTATGCTTGTAAATGCGAAATTTACTGCAATTTCTTTTAATATTTATATACGTTATGTTTATATGTGTGTGTGTGTGTGTGTGTGTGTGTGTGTGTGTGTGTGTGTGTGTGTGTGTGTGTTTTTAATATCGACTAAATTTTAATTTTGTTATTTATTTGTTGCTTCTCTTGCCAAAAACAGATGCGAATCTTACATTAAACTGGGTAAAAATGGGAGTAAAATACACGAGTAAAATGAAAAACTCACCCCATTTTGGGTCCACCTTGCGTGAGATCGAAAACTTGACGAGGATTAAGAAGCCACTGGAACTTTTGTAAAAGTTTGGCCCCTTGATTACCGCCGGATCGCGGATTGATAAAGACCAAAACGGGCGTTACGCTGTTTGTCGGTATGGGCTTAACCACCCACAATTTGCAAGGATCCTCCTTTTCCTCCTTGTCGTCCTTGTCCTTTGATTTTTTCGGCTGCGATCGTTTCTTCTTCGGGGACTTTCTCAAGCTGCTCTTGAAGTTACCCTTGCGCGGCAGCTTGACGATCCACGAGGGCGGCACGACGATGGACGCGTGAACGCCGAGCTCGCACTGCTCGCCAATCCTCTGGGCGTTGAAGCACGACTCCCGATTGTGATAAGCGTTCTTGCACCAGCTGCAATTGACCGCGATGATCTCCTTTGACGAGAAGCTGAGCTTCGATTGGAAGGATTTGCCGCAGTTTGTGCACTTGCCCTTTTGCGAGCGCCTGTGCACCCAATGATGATTCGTGACCTTTTGCTCCCGATACTGGCGCACACCTACGTCACGGTAACTCGGCTTGCACGCGAAATTCAAGCTGCCCGTGCACACCGAGTGAGCGACAACTCGACAAGCCGAGCATTTCAAACGGGGACCGTGTTTCTGTGAATTCGAAAAGGGGTGTCTGTTACACGCAACGACCACTGCTACTGCTTAAGATTACTTTCGATTAACGTTCGATTTACTATCGCAACGAAGAATCGATCAGAATCTTTACTTCGTTTTGTCGATAGCGTCATTTTTTCATTTTTTTCATCGAACAAACTTTAAGGTTCTTTTTTTTTTTTCTTCGCGTAATAGGCAGAATTAACTTTGAGGAATGAAAAAGAGAGAAAAATAAAAAGAAGGGCAAGTTTTGCGAAAGTTTTTAGCATCCTTGAAATGTACATACACTTTTAGAAAGGAGGAAAGAAATTGTTTTAAAAGAAGAAAAAAATTAGATAAACGGCGCATGGACAACACGGTTTAGCCGATACTTTAGTCCTTCCCATCCCCCTCCCGTGTAAAGAAAGTTTAAGTTTAATATAAGAGGATAAAAATATCTTAACTCACCGAACAGTCGTTTACGTAACAAAATTCACCGGAAGCGGCGGTAGGCACCCAGAGATGTTCTCCATTCAAAGCCGCGTCGCTCCAATCGGGCGTAGATCTCGGTTCCCTTTGTCCGGGACTCGCGCCACCGTCGTCCTTATCGCTGGAAAATTTCAAAGGTAACCTTTTCTCCTATAGATGTGCATTTTGTGTGTGTGTGTGTGTGTTTTGTGCTTGAACGATGCAATTACAAAGACTCCCGGAATTCGAAATTCCGCGAGTGGTTATATTAGTCGTTACATCTCTACTATATGCATTGTGTAGAAGGTCGAACATGTATATATATATATATATATAAACGCTTTGCATGCTATACGTGCGATTAGAAATTTAGATGGTAAATAAGGTATAAATTTCGCCGCGCGTCACGTTTATTCGCCCGTTGAAACGTTCTCGCGTTTGTGTACGAGATAGAGAGAAAGAGAAAGACAAAAAAAGAGAGGGAGGATGATGATGTATACGGTGCTACTTAATCCTTTGAGGCACGGAATTTTAGAAAATAAAAATACCAATGTTGCACAGAAATTTTATATCATTCAAAATTGTATAAAATTGGGGTATTTTTATGAATAAGGATATAAAATGATATAAAAAAAGCTATTCCAATATTTCGAGGTGGATCAAAAAATGTCCCACCATGCGTTATCACGCATCAAAAAGGTGGGACATTTTTAATACCACCGTGCCCCAAAGGGTTAAAGCGTCGCATCAGGTGTGCTTGATGCTTCGTCAGCGATTTTATTACATCGCTTAAGAAATTCTTTGACTCTATATATATATGTATATATACATATTGCTTTTTTTTTTTTTTTTTATTAAATTGTGAGTAGTTGAATTGAATATTTTTCGATTGCTTGCATATTTATACGAATAAATGCAGTTTCATATATGTTTCGAATAGATGAAAAACAAAAATTGTTTCGCAAATAAATTTAAAGAATAAGGTTGTATTGTACTCATTTCGAATAATTTTTTAAATTATTTAAGCTCGTTTGATTAATTATCAGTGAAAAGAAATTCATCAAGTAACGTAAAAAAAAAAAAAAAATATTTCCATTTGGATATATTAATCCTCGAATTGTACATAAAAATTATTCGAAATATTTTACATTTTAATATCGAAAAATATTTCGATATTCGATCAATCCACATGGTCGAAATAAACTATTAAATTAAAAGCGGATTACAAATGTGGACGAATAATACCGCACACGCACGCCAATATAAATAAAGAGCGAAAAAGGAATTTCAAATCGTAAACAAAAATAGCGTGCTTTTAAAGCTACTCCGTTTGCTGCTTATACTTAGTATTAAGCGAAACTTGAGATGTTATACTAAAAATCATATATCAAATAGAAAAGCAAATGGGCGAGTGCATCGTTGTACGTGTGTGTGTGTGTGTGTGTGTGAGAGATTTTTAAAACAAATTTTTAAATAAATCCATCGATGGTATTTAAATGTTGACTATACATATTTTTAAAAAATTTTGTTCGTTATGAAAATAATTACAAAGTATAAAAATTCAAATATTCGCGTCACGGTGAAAAAAAGGAAACAGATGTCTTTATCGTATTCGAAAAAAATTATTATGATTCACTCATATGTGGCGCGTATAAACTTATGAATTATTTTGTCCGCCCGAAATTATATTATATATTAAAAAATTACATACGCGAGTTCATTAAATTACTTAATGAATTAATTAATGAAATAATAAATTATTTGACCTGCTAATAATAACTTTATTTCGTTTAATCCGTTAATGTATTTTCATTTACAGTCGTATGTATACCAATGTTTAAATTTGAAAATTCAAATGAAAATATATTTTTTTAAAATAAAAAATAAATTTCATTCACGCATTTCGATGTTCATTACGATATATTAAATAAAATATCCAAGAAAACGCGTAGTCGTATCCCATTATTTATAATTTAGTTTAATAAAAATGTTTCAAGTACAATTTTAAAAGTACCTCTTTTACCGATTTATATAAACAGCACTAAACAAGTTGCATTATTTAATTTTTTTATATGCAAACAAAATAAAAATTAATAAAAATGTCATGTTATGAATTCTTTGTAGGAAGCAAAAGTTAAATTTCAAGTAGACCATCGAACATATTAAGCAAAATTAAATAATTGCGTAAATAATTTTAATAATATACGAAGAGTAAACATTTTCAACATTTTAGAGCAGGAAGTCTTAGTATTGATATTGTGCATAAGGTTGATTTATGAATTTTTAGAAAAATGTTAGAATAACGATTAGACTTTATTTTTCATTTTTGCGAATCTTTTTAACAATATCCGTTAAAATATTATCAAAAGTTCTTTTTTATAAGTTTACATATTTATAAATTTCTTTTTCGAACTTTTTTTTTATATGCTTTTTAGTGCTTCTTATAATAAACATTTATAATATCTCATTTTTGTTACACAAAAGTTTCGTTCATTTCCGCGTTCTATAATATCTTTTTTCTTATTATTTTTCTTTTTTTTTTTTTTTTTTTATCAATCAAAAGTATTTCAATTTTTTTTTAATTTTCAAAGCGTAGGTAGAAAAATTACTCGAAATATTATTTCTTTATAAGTTATAATTGTTAGTCGACCGACACATCATGCGATTCGTCCATTATTTTATTCACATTAATCGTAAATAAGAAATTATTGAATTAAATTTCAAAAGTAAATACAAAGTTTGAATACAATTGTTATTTTCTAATAATAATACAATAATTAGCTAACTCAGGTACCATAAGTTCGATGCTGGTGAAATACGTTTCCAAAAAATGTTATGAAATTCTCTATTGAATCGTTATCGAACGAACTATTTTTTACCAGCAACAATGCTAACTTTTTGTCGCGCGAAACCTTTAACCAACGATATTTTTCATATTTTTTTCGATAAGAGTACAATTTGGTTTTTTTTTTTTTTTCGATAATTCAAACACGTTTATTTATCGTTGATCGCTTTAAATCGACAACTTTTTTATCAACAACTTTTGAAATCATACTTTTATTGTGCAACCTAAATTAATTTCGAGATTTTACTAAAGGCTTTTAAATAGGTGGAAATATTTTTAGACCGTTAAGTGCGTACTTGGAGAATTCTCGCATTTTTCTTTACATGTATTTACTAGACTTGTGTTTTTTTTTAATTAATTAAATAAGAAATATTTCTTAAGAATATTTCTATTTTTATTGCGTTATAAAGTTTTTTCTTCGCGGTTAAAAAATCTCTTCATTATTCATTCAAGTTGCAAACGTTTAGCGTAAAAATTAATTCGATTTGAAAAATAGAATGATAAAATTATTTATTTACGTTAAAATTTTATCTATTTTTTTATATTTTTTTACGCGATTAAATAATATTTTCAAATATGCGAAAATGATCGACGACCGCGTAAGAGTAAGATAAATAAAAGAAAATGTTTGAGCTATCTACGATAATACGAGTAAATGTTACATGCGTACGAGTGAGTGACTACGATGATACACAACACTTTTTATTCCATTAATAAAAAAATATAAACGTACACAATATCCTAGACTACAATTCGTCATCTACAAGTAAACATTTCGATGCGAAACGTTCATGCAAATTTGACCAAAGTTATCAGTCATTCCGAGATCTCGGTCTCGAAAAATAGACCGACGCTCCTTTTAATTTAACGTAAAAAACGTTCATGCTAATTCTTAAACATTCAAATAAACGCTTGAACGTAGACACAAAGGGTCAAGACATCTATGAAAAATCGAAAACGCTGAAAATATGCAATCTTCCGTTGTTATCTCCGGGCCAATGCCAGCTCTAAAGCCCCGAGTAAAACATTCCATAAGAAAAAGTCGTTACTTCCGACCATCCCTAGAAAGACAAAAAAATCCCGCAGCGCTACAGCGATAAACGCAAAAAAAAAAAAGAAAAAAAAAAAAAACCACACTCAAACGCGTACAAGCCAAAGAAACAAAGCGATTCATGCAAACGGTTTATGTCTGGCTAAAAATTCGAGACCGGTCGTGCACAAGACGTACCTACCCTGTAAAAGTTCGGTTATCGTCGCTGCCAGGCAGCAGAGCGGTGTATCTCGTCTGCACGTCCGTCGGCAGGACGATGTCCACGCTCTTGCTGCGGACGCTCTGCTGGGGCACCGCGAGCGAGTAGCACGTCTCGATCTTGCCGTTCTTGTTGTTGTTGAAGCACGAGTCAACGGAGGCCGCGCGATCCCGCTTGAGCTCCGGCACCGTCAGAAAGATGTCCCGTACCACGAGGCCCGCGGCGACGCTCGGGCCTCCGCTGCCGGAGCGCCGATCGCTGTCGTCGTTCTCCTCCTCTTCCTCCTCCTCCTCTTCCTCGTCCTCCTCGCTCTGTTTCGTCGGCACCGGGCTGGCCGCATCCTCGCCCGTTCCCACGATTGCGGGAAGCTCCAGGGGGAAGACCGTCAGCGCCTCCTGCCTCGAGAGGGAGCGTCGCCTCTGCCGGTTCTCCGGGAGCAGGGCATAGCGCGCCTCGGCCGACTCGGCGCTTTCCGACTTCTCGGGTTCGAAGCCGCTGGGCGTGAGAGTCACGCGGATCTCGGGGCTACCCTCGCGCCGCGAGCAGTCGCTTCCGTCTTCCTCCGTCCCGTTTTCATAGGCCTTTTCGACGACGACGAAGTAGTAACTGTTCTCGGCGTCGCGCTCGAGACGCAAGCCGCTCTGCGTCGCCGCCGGTCTCTCGTACTCCTCGAAGTCTTCGCGCTCGTCGTCTCCCTCGGCCCCGGCCACGTCCTCGTTCTCTTTTTCTTCGTCTTCGTAGTTCCCGACGTCGTTGTCGTCGTCGCCGTCGTCCTCGACGCCATCGACGGCATCCGTCTCCTCGTTCTCATCCTCGTCTTCGTCGTCGTCGACGTCGTCGTCGTCTTCGTCGCCGTCGTCGTCGTCGTCGTCGTCGTCGTCGTCGTCGTCGTCGTCCCAGGAGTCGCTGGCTCCGAGGGACGCTCGGTACTCGTCCACGCAGGCACAGTGCCAGCAGGAGTAGGCCTGGACTGGCGGATTCTCGCGCTCCGCGCTACTCTTCCAGCGCGAGATGTAGCCGTGGCCCGAGGAGGAGCCCGAGGAGGAGCCGCGCTCCAGGAGCGAGCCACCGGAGCCGCGCTCCGCGACGTCGAAGCTCTTGGAGCGCTGGCCGGTCTGGAGTTGCGGTATTCGAAGGGTCGCGAGCTTCCTCACGGCCCCGGTGCTCGTGTAGTCTGCCGTCTGCGAGCGGCTCGGCGAGTACGAGGAGGAGGAGGAGGAGCCGGCGACGGGTGCCGGTGCGCCGAGGCTGCTGCTCGTCGCCATGGCTATTTTGGCGATGGACTTGAGCTCGGCGTTCGCCTGGGACTCCTGGCGCTGGGCCTCGAGCTGGATCTCGTCGAAGGAGGCGGAACGCACCTGCTTGGGCACCTCGAGGCTCGATTGGGACTTCATCTCGGCGCCGGTCGGGGTGCGCGACCTCTTGAACGTCGAGCGCAGCCTCTGCATGTCCACTAGCTGGCGCAGCCCTCGTCTTTGGGGCTGCCGGTGTTGCCGCGGGGGAGCCGCTGGATCCGGCTGCCGAGTGCCGGGGATTCGGGGTAAGCGTCGCCGCTGATAAGGGTCGCTGCTCGGCGGAGCTGCTCGAGGCTCGAGCTACATCCTAGCGGAGCCAGCCAGCCGGAGGAGCGCGTCGTGGATCTGCAGCCCATCCTAAGTGCTGCTGGACGTCCGTCCGGCTCTCGTGCGGACTCCTCTGCTTCTGTGGCGAGCGCCGACGGTGGTGGTACCTGCCCGACTCTGCCAGTACATCGACGCGCGACGACGCTAGTATCGGCGCCAATCGCATCCGCGCACGTGTGCGTACGTGTGAGTGCGCCCGCGTATCGAAGCTTAAGTAGGAAGAGGGAGGCGCGCGGTGAAAAAGACAAAAAGAGTGGAAAAGAGAGAGAGAGAGAGAGAGAGAGAGAGAGAGAGAGAGAGGGAGAGAGTGAGAGAAAGAGAGGCTACTAGAGGGTACTATTTTTGGAGATGGTGCGTGCTAATGCGCCGCCACGCGTTCTTTTACTTCTCGCGGCGACGGCGGCGGCGGCAGCGGCGGCAATGGCTCACTGTTCCTCCTTGGCAGCGCTCTTATTTTGTGCATACCTTCGGTTGGTTCGATTCTCGGCGCCTCTCCGCCGCTGCAGGCGAACACGCACGTGCATGTCTCGCGTGGACGAAATTACGAGCAAGCCGTTAGCGAACGAAGAGGGGGAGGAAAAGAGAGATAGAGAGAGAGAAAGAGAGAGAGAGAAAGAGAGAGAGAGAGAGAGAGAGAGAGAGAGAGAGAGAGAGAGAGAAAGAAGACGTACAGAGGTGCGTGTCGCGAGTTCGGTGTGTCGACGCGCCGTACGGTCTCTCGCGTACCTGTTTCCCGCGCTCTCGCCGATATGGGGCACCCGAGTTGACCCTAGCGTCGACGATGGAGCTTACGTGCGCACATGCCTATATAAACATGTACATAAATATATGTATAAATATACGTGAATTAGTTTGACGCAAACTCATACACACATACGTATATCAGTGTTCACCTCTCTACAGGTTTATGTATATTCCACTTGCGAGCGGCAGCAGCAGCAGCAGCAGCAGCAGCAGCAGCAGCAGTAGCAAAATCGATCGAAGAATATATAACTCGAGTGAGCTTGCGAGAGTCAAAGTGTCGTGGATAAAGATAGATAGCTTAAGAAGGTAAGAAAGAGAGAGAGAGAGAGAGAGAGCTTCCAAACTTAGTTTTTCATCTCTTGCGTGGATATTTCCATCCCATCGGTGGTCGGCGTTTGGGTATTCACTTACAATAAACGCGATAGTGTATATCCGATTTTTTTCTATTGCACACAATTTTCCTCGGTTATAGGGCGCGTGTAATCCGTCGAACTACATCCAACGTCTCTCCCTCGGTTAAATGTGCGCTTATCTTTTTCTATTTCCAATCACCTCTACAGCGGCTTACGTTTAATGTTATTGTTTCCTTTCTCTCCTCTCTTTGAGCCTCCTCCTCTTCGTCCTCCTCCGCCTGTTCGTTCAGTCTGCCGGCGCTTCCTCGTTTCCTCCGTCCCTCTCGTCCACGTCGTCGACAACGTCGCGCGTCACTGTCGGCGTGCGCCCTCCTCGAGCTCATGGGAAACCCTCGATCATCGAGTGATTTCCATAATAAAGCGCGGACATCCGGCTTTGGCGCCGGCGCGTGCCTCTGTTTCCCTGCATGTGGTTCCGAAACTCGCTCTCTCTCTCTCTCTCTCTCTCTCTCTCTCTCTCTCTCTCTTTCCTTTTGTGTACACGTAGACGTGCGTCTGTCCGTATGTAAGCGATAAAACGTTCACACGTACGTACGATAAGCGCGCCTGTGCGCGTAGACTCGCTTTGATCGAAAGCTCGCGATGAGTGCTCCAGCTGATGGACGGTTAAACACTGGGGCCGAAAAAGTCTCCGCGCTATGCGCCCTCGTTTTCCTTCCTTTTTCTTCTTCTCTCCATGCGCACTAGTTTTCTTTTTCTACTTTTTTTGTATTTCGTCCTCGCACCGCTCGCTCTTTTCTTCCTCTCCTCCTCTCGCTTTGTGCGTTTTTGGCTTCTCCGTGACGAGAGCGCGCGCGCGCTTCCACTCGTGCCGCCGCGAACTATTCGCGAGGGTTAGCTTTAGGTGGTGTTCAGGAGTCGACTGATGGCTAACTTTTTATCCTCTCTCTCGCGTGCGCGCGCTCGCTCTCTCCCTTTCTCTTTCTATCTTTTACGAGTCTCGCTTACTCGATCGAGCGTGTATATATATATATATATATATATATATATATATATATATATATATATAAGCGCCTGCGCTGTGTACGTATATCGGAGGGCTTCTCCCTCTTTTCCACGCGCGCGAGACGAGGATGGAAAACTACGACGGCGGCGGCAACGGCGGTGACTATATCGTTCTGGGGCGCCGTTCGTTCGGTCAGGCATGCGCCGTTTTGCAAATCCATCCTACACGAAAATCGCACTTCTCTCTCCCTCTCTTTCGCTCTTACTCTTTGAGCTTTTTTTTTTATTTTTTCCGGCTCTTTTTCCTTCGATCCTTCCGAACGATTTTTCCCGTCGCATTTTCGTTAATGGCTCATATTTTTCTTCTGCCTCGTCTACGCTGATTAGCCGAAGAGACGTCAAAGCATGATTTCTTATAACGTACGAGTAAGAGGAAGGTAAAAATCAGTCACCGAGGCTAAGAAATGGTTTTTGCTCGAGCGCCTTTTGAAAAGTAGGAGGAGTCACGATAGGAGAAGAAGACGAAATGCTATAACGAGTAATAATACATAATGGAAAATGCGCATCAGGATTCTCGATAGTATCCCTTACGTGTGCGCTTCTCCGATTATTTCTCGGACTCGTGGCTCGCTTTTATCCTTTCCTCCGTTTTCATTTTCCCGAGTATTTCCTGCCTGAAAGGAAAACCCAAAGCGCACGTGCGCGCGCACAATTCGAGTTCGCATGTACTGATCTCGAACCCGTGTCGTGTGGATACGCAGAAAAGTGGAGGGGTGGGGGAGGATTATCGTAAGTGCGCATGTATGCGTGCGGCGCACACGCGATTCTTACCTGAGAGCTTTGTACACGGAGGCGCAAGCGCGCGATCGGCTTTTGCCGCACACATATGTGACCGCGTGGCTTGCGTGCGTCTTTCTCCCTCTTCCTCGATATTTACGTTTCGAAATGCTCGCATATATGTATTTGTACGCATGTACATGTATACAGCGAGGGATTTTTATCGTTGACACGCGGCTTACGTTTAGCCTATTTTTGGGATGATTTCACGCCGGGGAATAAAAAGGTACACCGACGATCGAGTTTTAATTTTTTTGAACGATTCGCTTAACTGGATTACGACGTACGCGCTCGCATATTATGTACGCGCACATATGAGGCATACGTATCGATGGTTGATCGAAAAAATGGCTCTCTCGTTCTCGTTAAAGGTTTTACGAGGCGCACTTTCAAAGCTTCTTGCGGGCGCGCGCGACTAGGTGTTAAAAAAAAATGAAAGAACAATACCAATACATCTACCAGATTTTTTCGCAATTTTAATGCGCGATAAGCTCGTTTCGTTTTGCGCAACGCTCGTCCAATTTTTGCATTTTAAAATAATAATAATAAACAAACTAAATTAAAAAAACGCGACATTATGTCTATATATATATATATATATATAATGTTTGTATTTTACAAGCATATTCAAGCAGGAAATGTCACGTATGACTCGACATTATTCCACGTACTTAAAAAAGCCGCAGGCAAAGTCTTTCAACAATATGCCTTTGTGTCATTAGAGTACAGACTTTGTATCATAAAAAATATGACTCCCGTTTTGTCCGTCGTCTCGGCGTCCGACGTTTAAAGGAATTTTTCCTTTTAAACTTCCTTAGTACGCGAATTCGCTTTCTTGTCTCCTTTTTTCATATTTTTCTATGTCTCTCTCTCTCTCTCTTTCTTTCTTTCTTTCTCTCTTTCTCTCTCTCTCTCTCTCTCTCACTTTCTCTCACTTTCTCTCTTTCCATCGAATAAATTCTCTTTGAGCCTTTAACATATACGGAGCGTCGGAGCAGTCCCTGGTAGCAATTTAATTCAATTAGGATAATCTTATTTACATATTTTTAGTTTTAACGCACGCGCCATACAGCTCGAATGCATGAATTTAATTAACCAACTCGCTGATGAAAGGGCGTAAAAAAAAGAGAGAAGGTAAAATACCAGCGCGCATCCCCGCGGTGCTGGTGAAAAAAAAAAAAAAAACAAAAAATAAACACAGCGGTGCTCGCTAGTTTTAATCAATTGTAAAACAAAAAGAACAAAACATTAGCTTTACTGTGCAAAGATATTAGAACAAAAAAAACAGAAAAACAAAGAAAAAGAAGGTTGGACAAAAAAAGAAAAAAAAGAAATAATAACAAAAAATAAAAGGAAAGAGAAAAGAGTTGAAAAAAACAAAAAATTTATTCATTATTGATCGATGGTGAGCAAAAAAATGTGCTTCAAATAAAAATTACTCACTCGCCTCTTTCGTGTGTGTCTCAGCTATGTGTGCGGATATGGAATTAAAAAAGTAAAATAGTGCAGCGATGATTAAGTGCGAGATAGAAAGCCAACCTGTTTTCAGGTACCGACTCGCCAGGCTTCGGGTCTTCGCGACATCGTAAATTCGTGCCCGGCTCGAACTTCACCCTGTATCCTAGCCCCGGTGACATTCCGAGCAACCTATAATACACATGACATACCGATTTCTATACATTTTCTCAGATCGTTCAAGCAAAACAGCACGAGCTTACAATGGGTTTTCACAGCTTATTTTTTTTATTTTATTTTATTTTATTTTTTTTGTAGTGTCTAACTGGATATTTGTGAGATATTTTATATATAAGTGTGTGTCGATGACTAAGTTTTTCTTTTATTCTATATACTACTATGATCAAAAAATAAGACCAATTTTCAATTTAAATTTCGTGGGTTTATCGATTTGATGAAACTTTTCTTTTTAAGTTGTTAGCACTGTGAGAGACATCTGTGTCAAATTTCATGTCAATATATTCATTAGTTTGCAAGTGACGCTCGTTTTTGTGAACATTAAAAAGTGATTTCGGCGATTTTTATAATGTCAGATTTTAGTGAGCAAAGAAGTTGCATTAAATTTTGTCTACGGAATAAAATTTCTTATGCAGAAGCGTTCAGAATGTTGCAGAAGGCCTTTGGTGAGCAGACTTTATCGGAAAGAAATGTTTACAAGTGGAACAGTTCAAATAAGGCAGAGACAGCGTCGAAAACAAAGAGCGTCCAGGACGACCATCGACATCAACTGATGAGAAACACATCAAAGAAATCAAAAACCTTATGTTCAAAGATCGTCGGTTAACAATTAGAGACCTTGTTGATACTGTTGGCATTTCATTTGGATCGATTCAAGCAATTTTGAAAGATCATTTGGGTCTCAAACGCGTCCAATCTCGATTGGTTCCAAAAACACTCAATTTTTTTTTAAAAGAGCGTCGTGTTAATGTATGCGAAGAGATGCTGATTCTGACTACCAGAACGTCATGGAAAGCATTATTACGGGAGATGATACATTGATCTATGCCTACGATCCAGAAACAACCGATCAATCGAGCGAATATCGTGCAAAAGGTGAAGCAAGACCAAAAAGATCACGTCAAAGTCCTTTAAAAATAAAGGTCATGTTGACAGTTTTCTTCGATTATTGTGGTGTTGTGCATTCAGAATTTCTTCTTAGAATTATTCTCAAGGAATATTATTTGAATATTATGCGTCGTTTGCGTGAAGCTATTCGCAAAAAGAGGCCGGAATTGTGGCAAGACAACTCATGGTTTTTGCATCACGATAATGCACCGTCTCACACCGCATTGATTATTCGCGACTTTTTGGCCAAAAATTCAACTTATATCGTTCCACAACCACCGTATTCGCCTAATTTAGCGCCGTGTGACTTCTGGCTGTTGAATAAACTCAAAAGACCACTCCGGGGACATCGTTTTGACTCGATTGAGAAGATTAAACGTGAATCGTTGTGTCAATTGAAGGCAATTCCGGAAAAAGACTTTTCTGACTGTTTCGAGGATTGGAAAAAACGTTGGCATAAGTGTATTGTGTCGGGCGGGGATTACTTTGAAGGCAATGAAATAGATTTAAAAGAATAAATAAAGAATTTAAAAAAAAAAAAAAAATTAGTCTTATTTTTTGATCATAGTATGTATATATATATATTGTGTTTACCCGACGACCTGTTTTTTTATTCTTTTTACTTGTGAAAGTGACGTGCTTTATTATCACCGCTGGATTCTAACTGACGTTTTATACGAAAAAATTTCATGAATTAAAACAAATCATATTTGTATGATGGATATGATTTTATTTGATTTCATAAAAAAGAAAAAAAAATTTTTTCATTTCAATAAATAATTAACTATCAACATCTCAATTAGTATATTTGGATGAAAAAATTAAAAAATTGAATAGACTTAAATGGATTACAGATTCGAAGAAAATTTTTACGAGGTTAAATTTTAAAAAATGTCCGACATGATTCGTCCGTTACTACTTTGTGTAACATGCCATTGTCGGTTTAATTTTTTTTTTTTTTTTTTTGCAAAATTATACTAATGAGAATACATCGCAATTTTATATTTCGTAATAAACGAATTTATTTACGACCAACAAACTTTCAAAATATTAAAAATTGAGTAAAAATAAATTCTTAATTTAAATTATACTAATGAGAATACATCGCAATTTTGTATTTCGTAATAAACGAATTTATTTACGACCAACAAACTTTCAAAATATTAAAAATTGAGTAAAAATAAATTCTTAATTTATACACGAATATTAAATTCATTTAAAAAAAATGGAAACTGAAAAAAATTGCTTCGTTTTCTTTAGATTAAACTTTGAACAACAAAACAATTAGTCGAAAAAATAAATTTTGTGATGGAATAAAAAATTCCAATTTATAAAGTTATTAATATTTGCGAATATTTTGTAACGTATTTATTTATTTTTATTTATTGTAAACATAATTAAAAGTTGTTAGTTACAATTGCGTTACGAGAGAGAAATTTTTTCATCTCACGTTCGAAAATAAACTTTAAATAAGTAAAAAATTTCTATATGTATTTAAAATGATGATAAAAAACATTCCGTAAATGCTTTTATTTGATATATCAATAGAATATTTTAAAAAATAAAAATAAATCTCTATGTTATTTCAAAAAATTTCAGGAAATTCTTTTGAATAATACACGCAATATATTTTTTTATAATATACGTAAAATACGAATACGAGTTAAACGTAAATACAATTAATTTTTTTTTTTAAATTATTTATTTTTAAATGAAATTAACGAACAATAAAGCATTTTAATTTGAAGAAAATTTAATCATTTGCTTAAAAATTTCTTGCCACGTGGAGACGTATAATACATACATGGCATTTTATTCACAAAAAACAAACTCTTTCAAATTCCCCAACTCTTGAGGATTCATATGCTCGCGAGTAGTGCAACATTCGCGTGCAACGATTACGAAGAATCCTCATAAAGTTACAAAAGTATCTACGCCTCTTTCTTATACCGTACCTAATTTTTTAAAACTTTTTTAAGTAATTAAAAAAAAACGAATGCACCGTTGTAATTTCCTCTGAAATTTCAGTAGCAAACATTTAAAATAAACAAACGAAGCATATAAAGAGAAAAGAAGAAGAATAAGAAGAAAAAAGAGAAACAGAAAAGGAACAAGAAACGTTTTCCTTTTACTCCCAGCAACTATTTTTAATTCGCAGTTTTCTCCCTTTTGAATGGAACGCGAAACTGAAACGATAGAGAGAGAGAGAGAGAGAGAGACAGACAGACAGAGAGGAGCCTTTCCCTTTTTTAGTACCGCGTCAATTGAGCTATTGAGGGTCAAAGTTGAAAGAAGCGGGGGAAAAAAGAAGAAAGGAACGGAATTGCGAACGGAGAATGAGCTTGGCTAGTTGTACGAAGGGGACGTGTTAAGATAAAGAGACGGGGGCGCAGGGGGTCAGAGGAAGAGGTGAGAGCCGTTTGAAAGAAAAGAAAAATGAAGCGAGAGTAAAAAGAAGCAAGAAAGATGAAAGTAGCTAAAAAATTTTTGTCGTTTTTCTTTCTTTCTTTCTTTCTTTTTTATCGAAGAGTTGCACTTTTACAGATATCTCTCTCTCTCTCTCTCTCTCTCTCTGCTCTACTTACAAAACTCGCGTTTCTTTCCTCGTGAGCTCATCAACGCGGAGAACAAACGGAGAGAGACAAATAAAAAAAAACTAGAATTCGATGCATTTTTATCATACACATATGTACGCAGCGTGCATCGTCGCTCTGGGATAAATTTATTCGCGTCGTCGTATTAAGGTGGTGTTATCAATTTTTTACGGTTAGCTCGGAAAAGCGATTTTCATCCGCGACAGCTCGTTTTGCTACTTTTCTGGATTGCAGTTAAGTGTATGCATATATATATTATATATACATGCTAATCATATGCATAAAGTAATCGATATATGTAGATTCTCGTGCGTCGTTATACACGTATCACGATATATAAAATGAAAAAGAATTTTACGTGAGATGAAAAATAACTCGGATTGTTAAAAAATATATCTTAATATACCAAGAAATTTTTTATATTGCGATATCACCATAAGCGAAGAAGAAAAAAAAAAAAAAATAATATATAGTATATAAACATGCAAACTCTTTCGGTTAATTATCAACTAGGTTGGACGAAATATTCATTTTCCAACAATAAATCATCATTTTTTCATTTTCATGAGTGTACATATATATGTACACACGCTTTATATATTTCTTTTTAATTAAACGCAAGGGTAAATAATACGTAATTACACCTAAATTGAAAATGGAATTCCGCGCGGATAGCCGTATCTTTATTAACGACATATACCCGCACATAAAATTAAATTTTATCGTTATCATCGGTGTAATATACGCGTCGAGAACTTTGCGAGAGCGATATAACGCGCGGCCGCGGTACAAATATTCCTTACGATTATTTGCCGTTATTGTTATTGTTATTGCGATGGATAAAAAGGGATATCATTTAGACGCGGAGTCTTTGATTTGCGGGAATGTCGGCAATCAATCAATAATTATTTTCGACTAACTGCATAGAAAAGAGAGAGAGAGAGAGAGAGAGAGAGAGAGAGAGAAGAGCGGCACTCGACTATTAATAACATTTTATTGATTGCGCATAACGACCCAGTAAACTCTTTTCCTTTTTCTCTCTTTCTTTTTCTCTTTCTTTCATCCCTTCTCATTCTTTCATTCTCATTTTTCGGCTTCGACGAGGAATTTTTTGCCTTTTCTATTCTTACGATTTTTCTTTCTCTTTACGTACGTAGACATAAAATCGGTTAAACTTTTTTTTTTCTTATATCATATTCAAGTGTAAAGATTGCGGAATGTCGCGAGCGAGAATTTTTTTCAAAAAACATATCGTCCGTTATCTATAAATTTTCGATTGTCAATTTAAAAGTATAACGCGTTCACGCTTATGAACGAAAATAAGAAAATGAGAATGCGCAAATTTATACACGAAAAGCGTTAAAAAAAGTTAATATTGCGGTCAGTACACAACGTAAACTGCTTGAGAGTCAATTGTGTTTCGAGGATTTGTGTTGTCGTGCGTTTTCTATATGACGTGTTTTTCAAGTGTATAATGAATGGATATACATCGGGTGATTATATCCGTTGTTAAATATCAATTTTAAAAGGGAAATTAACGCACATTCGTTACACCTCATTTAAATTTATATATAAATATATGTGTCATGGTATAGAATTTACGCTTAAACTCAAACGACTATACAAAGTCTCGTTTTCTTACAATATTAACATTTCTTTTGCTACGTTTGTAAATAAAAAAGAAAAGGAAATAAACAAATAAATGAAAGAAAAAAGTGTCGGACGCCAGATTCTTAATTAATAATGCATGAAATAAACATCAGCAAAATTATTTCGTGTTTGCAAGTAGTAAAGAAAACAAAAAAAAAAAAACACGTATTTCGTAAGAATTCAAAAAAGCAAAAAAAAGATACGTTAAAGATGTGCTTTAAATTTTCGACTATCCATTTCAACACTCGATTAACATAATAGCCGTCGTTAATTTTAAAAATTCAATGTGAATATTTTAAAATGCAATCCGAAGGTTTTAACGCCACGTATTATATAAAAATTCGTTCCATTTACAATATCGACGTAAGAAAGTAAATAAAAGTATAAGGCAAACAAACCTACGTTATTTAAAAAATTATGATTCAAAAGAATACGAGAAATAAATATTTAACAAGTATTAAGTAGTCATTAAATAATATGAAAGAAAAATTTTTTTTTTTCTCTTCTTTTTTTTATATTTTACAGAATTAAAAGTCAAATCATGCTTAAATACTCCATGGAAATTGGTATAAGGTGCACACGAAGCGGAAAAAACTATTGTACACTTTGTCACTTAACGCGATGAGTAATAAAATTATAAACTGTTTCCAACACAAGGTCTTTCTTACTGCCTATTATATAACTGAAACGTGAAAAATCGTAAGTGAGCTTGAGATAATTGTAACGATTTTTCTTTTTTTTTTTTTTTTTCTTTATTTTTCTTCTCGTTTAAAAATACCATTCTTGGTTCAGTTTGTTTGCTTGTTTACTTTGATTTATAACGTTGCCAAACATATTTACTCGTTTATTCACACATAATTATACATTTTTAATTAATAACAATACTTCGAAGACAAGTTTTAGACATTAATTTTTTCAATGCTCGATGAAAAAAAAAAAAATAAATAAAGTTTTTTTTTTTTTTTGTAAAGATTATTCTTAATAAAAATAAAACGCAATCGATTAAATTTAAAAGCTTTATTCAAAATAAATGTTTCATCGAAAAATTTACGTACGTCACGTGAAGTACGCATAAATAATTAGGTTCATTCGAACACAAATTTTCGTTTTCATTCATAATTTACATTTTATTTACATTCGTAATATTCAAGAGAAAATCGAATCGACGTTACATTAAAATATGCAAACGCGCACACTCCCACATGCAACTTCCGAATAACGAAGCAGAAAGAAATTTCATGAGAATTTAGCAAGCAAAATTTTCGTAATATTGACTTTTCTACAATTATCTCTGCGAGCGAGATTTTTCAAAAATGAAAATAAACACAGAAAAAAAGGAAAAAAAAAAAATACAAGTGAAATTTCTATTGGAGACCGAAGCTCGATGTAGTTCAAACTCTCGACGTCAATCTCAAATTCGTAGAAAATTTTCCCAATACACTTGTCGCGCCGGTGCACACGTATATTCAACGATGAAACTCACGGTATAACGTTGTGCTCGCGGTTGATCCTTAATTAAAACTTGGTACACATAAGTACAAGTGTATGCAGTATATATGATATATATATATATATATATATCAGCTTATTTCCCTATTCATATATATTCTTAGAAATGCACATTTTCTATAAAGTTATGTGTATACTACGCGGCATTGTTCACTCGAATGTATCGAAGTTAGTTAACGATTTTTTCACACCGACAAAACCGTGTTTTACCGTGTCATGGGAACGCAACGTGAATTATAATGGATAAATTATTTTGAGAAAAAAAAAAAAATAAATAAATAAATAAATAAATAGAGGATTCACACTAAGAGGATTAAAACTTTGAAACTAGAACGCATAGCGCTAAGCTTGATTTATTATTAAATTTATCGGTTACAATAATTAACCCAATATTATAAGTCTATTAGGCTGCGTTTTACAATCTCGATCGAAAATTTAAAAAATTTCAACAAATTTTCAAGCTTATCCTCAAAATGACATTATAAATAAAGACATTGAGTCAATCTTAACATTAAAAACTTCTTACATACCTAAAGCGTTGAATTTTATTTAAAAATATATTATATCACGACGCTGTCCTCGACGATGAGATCGAGGCTTGAATCACGAATCGATCGCGCGAATTCACGTCTACAACTTACACGACGTACCGGCAAAATCGCTTACCGCATAAACAAGGTATTTACTTGTGTTTATATGTAGTATAAGCTGTACCAACTGTAGAAACAACTCACATGTGATCTATCTCCAGACTTCTCCACGTGCCTACATTCTGCTCGGATAATGCGCCGAGTTGGTTCAAGGATTTCGAAAGCTTCGACGATCTTTTTTTCCAAGGACGACGCCAACATTTCAACCAATACATTCACGATTCTTGATATATACACATATATATATATATATTTATCGTTACGGTTTACGATTTTTTATCAATAATTTTAGTGATCGCGGATAAGAAAAAAGAGAATGAATTCTCCTAGTTAACGTGCAGTATAAAATAATTTACATCCGCGTCCTCGATTATTACGTCGATGCGAATTAATTTTCATTAATAACAGTCAAAATAAAACCTCCTTTATCACGTTTATATATATATAACTATATATGCATATATATCTTTGAAAATGTAATTTTTGATAATTATTGATAATTCTCTATTTGATAAAATTTATGAAAATGGCAAAAGCTTCGACGCTTCGAATAAAAAACAAATTTCGAGTCACATACGTTAATAAAATTTTCCTTCGGCTTAACGCTATTTCGTAGCTCGTTATTATTATTATTATTATTATTATTATTATTATTATTATTATTATTATTGCAACTAATAATGAAATATTGTATCAAAGTATAAAAACAATTTCAACGCGCGTATATAAGTATAAAACGAAAATTCTTGAAACGGCACAATAAATAACGATCAACACATCAACACACTCGAGCCAATTAATTGAAGGATCTACGAAAACGTTTTCACAATACTATACACGTTTTCCTTGTATCTCTATCGCACTTATATTCGCACAAAACAATTAATAAAATTATATATTGGTACATCACAATGTGGAGAATGACAAAACTAAAACGCAAAACAAACGAAAGCACAAATAATACTAAAAAAAAAATAAATAAATAAAAAAAAAAAAAAAAAAAAAAAAAACAAAAAACGTATCTTACGAGTCTGGAGACAATGTTTAAGGTGCGACCACTTTGCAACGAAGAAATTGAATGCGAGAGAAACTTGAGAAGAAACCACGAACGTTGCGAGCAGTGAACGTCGACGCGCGCTGTCGACACCTACGAAACTCCTTATGACCAATATCCCGTTCGTATATATCTATCTCTCCAATCTCTATTCGCGAGAATAAGAGAGAGGGATCGGATAAAATAAAAGCACGTTTTGCCGGCCGCTGCAGTTGTAAGAGCATCGGATTGTATAAGTCTATGGAAAGCAACAGAGAGAAAAAGACAGAGAGAAAGAGAGACGACCGGTTTTTTGTAACTCTCGCGGAGCTGTAAGTTTTGCTACCGTGTGTGCATATATATATATATATATATATATATATATATATGCAGGTGAGTGCGTCGTCATCTTTTGTCTTACGGAAAAATGATGCGCTGTATATGCGTATACACGTTTGTGTGTGTGTGTATGTGTGTGCGTGTGTACACATAAATACGCGCATAAGGGATCTATCTCTCCGCGTGTTTTATGTTAATTGCTGTTCACGTGAACACGCGTACCGCGCCGTCTCTTTTATTTTCGAACGGCTATTGTCTTTTGCCGGCTGTTACCTTCTTTTTGTATTACGGTTTAAGTCTATATGCGTATATAGATATAACGCGATAGATGATTATTTAAAGGCTCTTGTGTGTCGTGATACGTGCGTTATGATATTTTAATTCTTCCTTGAGAACACAGTTAATTTTTATTATATATTGCAATATTTTTCTATTGTTTTCATTATTTTTTTTTTTTTTTGTTTCTTCTTTTTTTTAGAATAAAGAAAAAAAAGCGTTCGAGATATGATATTTTTAAGTCCGAACAATACTTGAATTTGGTTTAAAAATTTACACAAAAAGTAGTCTTGTAAAGTTTAGTTTGATAATTGCAAAAAAACACGGAGAAGAAAAATAATTATAAATATTGCGCTAAGGCCGTAATTGAAAAAACATCAAGGTTTGAGGAAAAACTAAAATGTAAATTTTTTTGCCACGAATTCGTACAATAAATAAAACAAGCAATTTCAATTTTGTATTCAAGCGATCAAATTAATCGATATCAATTGTACTACAATTAAAATAAAATTAAAATACAATTAAACTGTGAATTTAAATAAATTTTATTTTACAAAGTTATAACTCACTCTTTTTATTCTCCGTGTCAAAATGAAAAAACTAAATGAAAAGTGATAGAAAATAAAAAAAAAAAAAATAAAAAAAAAAGGTAACTCACGCGCGTAAAAAATTGAATCATCATTGTCAAATAAAAAAAAAAAAAAAAAAAAAAAAAAAAGTAAACAAAAAGGAAAAAAAAGAATTTACACGCGTGCAAAGTAACGAGTAATGATGATTTATGAGGAGTTGAGGGACGATAGCTAAGCCCGGGCGTTATGGAAAGATTGCGTGTACGTACGCATTATACATACACGAAAATAAGAAATTAGTGTATACAGTGTTTTATTTTCGTTAGAAGTGTCGTGTACAATAAATACATGTGCGCATTGAGTTTTCGATTGTATATACAACTAATTACAGGGGAAACGGTATAAAAAAAAAAAAATCAACAACAATCAGACAACAATCCTTACCCATCATCGGCAACTTCCTCTTCTTCCTGCTCGGCTTCGGGTTCGTTTTCGCCGGCCATCTTCCTCCCAATAAAAAAATTTAAAAAATAAAAACGAACAAAAAGTAAAAACAAAAAAAAAAAGAGAGAAAGACTGAGAGAGAGAGAGAGAAGAGAGAGAGAGAGAGAGAGAGAGAGAGAGAGAGAGAGAGAGAGAGAGAGAGAGAGAGAGATAACTCGAGCGGCTGCTTACTCTCCTACGGCAGGTTCTTCCCTCTAAAGAAACTCTCGATCACCAAGACGATCGCGCCTTGAAAATTTCGTCATTCGTCGTTCGTCCTTCCACGAGAAAAATAAAAAGGTACACCAACGCGTAACGAGGGACAAAGCGTAAAGAATAATAAATTAACGAAATACGTTAACCGGCGTAGGTAAATATCGCGAGGTCAAAATAATTTCCTACCGTTCACTTTCCGGCGAAGAGAGTATCCAGCAATAGCGACGAGTCGAGAAAAGGGAATCGCGCCAGAGAGTCTCCGCGGCTGCTCCACAAGCGCTTCGGGTGTCTTCATGTTTTAAGGCTTCGCGAAGCCTCTCTATCCGACAATTCTATTTTGCCTAATGCCTTAACTACATTAGTCGCGTGCTTTTTTGCGCAAGTATGCGTGTAAGTGTGTAACCGTTGTCGAGGTACGTTAACAACAAAATCGTAGCGCTTCGAAATATTCATTATCTTCAATGGCGGCTATTTACGGGATCTTAACGCGTCGCGAATCCGACGAAATTGGGTATAGAGGGACCCGCGGTCCTACGGGTGCATTTTTAAAGTCGTGGATTGGTCGAAGAAACCGGTTTCGACGGCTTGGCGGGAATTCGTTCGAGCTGGGTGTATGCAATGTATAAAGCGTTGCGACTCGGTACTTCGCTGTGCTTTCGCGACATCCGAATGGAAAAGTTGAAAAAATTTGGATATTTCTTTTTCTTTTTCTTGTTTCTTTTTTTTTTGCCTTCTTCTTCCTCTGCGTCATACGAGCAACGGACTCGCGTGTGTAACCGCAGCGACGATTTTACGACATTACGGTAGTGATTGTTGTGGATTTTTATTGCGCTTTTAAATCATACGATTGATTTTTCAAACTCTCATTGGACCCTCGTCTTTTTTTTTTTTTGTAATTGTATGTGTCATCGGTAACATCTCTTTACGCGTGGGTTTAAATAAATAATCGTATAATCATTCTTGTTTCTCTGTTTATCCGAAAGATTATTTTTTTTTTTTTAATTTTTTATTATGCAATAAAATATATTTTCTATCGAGATAATAAGAACCGATTAACTTGATATCGTTAGCTATATTTATTTAAAACGATAAGTTTGATACGAATATTTTTACGGTTGTCATTATCTTAAAAAAATGACACAAGATATGGCTTTCTAAAAGCCGTTTAAATGTAACTTCATGATGTTAAAACGTGCAATGAAGCGATATCAAAATAAAAATGTTATAAGCTATTATTCTTATGTCTTAGCTATTATTTGAAAAAAAAAAAAAAAAAAAAAAAGGCCGTTGTAAAAAAAAATTTTATGTCACAATTGAAATACGCTGTTGCTCGATGCTACGATTTTATTTTAATTAAAAATTCAATTTATTTTATTTATTTAATTGACAAATAATATTGTTGAATTATGTATACAATTTTGTTATTTTAATTTTATTAATTGGGTCGACTGTCGAAAAGTTTTGAAAATTAACCGTAAAAAAGCAAACATTTTTCAAACGGATGGAAATGTTGATTTTAATTTCATATGCTCTACGCACGCATCCTTAACGCACGAAAATCACGATACAACAGTATAATATATGAAGTAACTGAATAAAAAAAAATATAGCCGCTAAAAGACTAATCACGAAGCGATTGAAATACATAGAAAAAAGAAAAAAAAAAACTTTTCCTCGATTTATACCATCCATCCATAGTAAATCTCATCGATTAGCAAAAAAATCGAAAATAATAATAATGAATGTGCGTGCGTGCACACGTGGTTTTCGGTTTTCTCAATTGCCGCTTTACTCGCTCCTCGAGATCATCAATTTTTATTTATTTAGACGGACCGAGAACACGAAGTTCATCGCTCGCCCATCGAACCTTCTTCTTCGTCTTTTCCTATTTCTCTTTTCTCTCTGCGATCCATTTTATTTCTGAGCATCAAGTACTTTTGGCAGTTAAGAGCGTGCGCATATAGACCTTGTAACTTCTTGGTGTGTGTACGTGCGTTTTGAATGAGGGAGATAATTAGATGAACGTGATCGGAGAATCGCGTTTGAAACATCATGCCGTGAGAATTCGTGCTTTATTCGATTTTGAGTTAATAATGGATTATTTGAGATGTTGGTTAACCATTGGCTTTTTTTTTTTTATCCTTGATTAATTTATTTATATTAATTTTTTATTATCGAATTTTTCTTTTTTTTTTTTTTTTTTTTTTTTTTTTTGTTTTCTTTAATTTTACGACTTGGAAAGCTTTTAATTAATGTTTATTTTAATGATTTAATAAGATAATTTCATTTTTATTTGAATATTAACTATAAATAAAATTTTAATGAAATAATTAGATTTCTGTGGAATATTTTACTATAAAAAATTATAATGTATAAATGAAAAAAATATAAAATCGTGTTCGCGTTAAAAATATCATTAATTTTATCATTTTAATTTATAAAAATTTTAAATAACTATATAACATATTTGCTATTTTTTAAAAATTTAAATATGAAAAATTTATTAAAATATTTTGCAAAGACAGAGTTCGATTTTGTTTTGGTTTTATACGTACATAATACTGTTTAATTATACGCATTATAATATTAATTTTAAGTAGACTTTGAACGACTACGAGTTAAAGTTTTTTGCTTGGGCACATAAATTTTCTTGTTAGAAATGAAGCCCACCACCACAGCCTAGTTATTTTGCATACTTTTTTAAGTATGCGCAAACCGTCAATTTGATAATTTATCAATAATTTGTCAATTTTGTAAAATTTATATTTAGTAGAAGTGATCAGTTATTTAATTATTGTTTATATTAATAGTATTATTATTAGATTGACTCTGCTACAGTAGATAAAGAAGATACCGTAAAGACTTAACTATCGGTAACTTATCATACAGTATTTCAAAAGTCGATTCGAGTAGAATAAATTCTTTGTAGAGGTCTCTTTTGTACAGTTTTACATAATTCTTAAATACATATATGTATAATTAAGTGCATTTTATTCAAATTGATAACAAATAGGGGCTAATTATAATATATTTTGAAATAAAATTAAAAAAATAAATTTTTAATTTCTTTTTTTTTTTTTTTTTAATATTTAAATAATTTTAATTAAAACAAAACCCAAACATGTTCTGAAAATTATTTAAAATATTAAAAAATATGTATATTTTTTTAATCAATTTGACTTGATATTTTAACAAGAACAAGACTGAATCATAGTGTCAGAATAAAAAAAAAGAAAATGTTAATCTTTCCTAACGATAAACAAGGAAATTTTTTTTCCTCCTTGTAAAGCAATAAAAACACCATTTTCAGAATACAACAACGAAAAGATAACTAACTTGCATAAAGTGGCGAAATAGGAAGAATTTCACATGTAAAACGCGCTGGCTGTACAAGGAGTCGCGCGAGAAAAGTAGAAAGAAGAAGTAAAAAGAGGGAGAGAGAGAGAGAGAGAGAGAGAGAATAGAAACGAACGAGAGAAGTCTCGCTTTAACTCATTCGCTTCACCCATTACACTATACGTATACGTAGAGGGATTCGCGCGCGCGCGCGCGCGCGCGAGGCTTATGGGAAGAGCTCGCACGACTTCCGAGAAAAATCCTCCCACGGGCCAGAGTTCACGGCCAAAGAGTCTCGAGATCGTTATCGTGGCGCGAATTTGTATTATGGGCCGCTCATAACTCCCGCTCCCATGATGCCGATTACGCGCTTTTGCGTAATCCGTTGCCGCGTACGGCTTCCCTATTATTATTATAAGCCTGACTCTTTTGCGCGCAAGATCGCGAGCTTTATTACGAGCCGTAATTTATTAATTATATATATATATATATGTATATATATATAGATGAGACGCGAAAGGGTAATTTTTTTATTGCAGAGCCCGAGGAATAATTATCTAAACGGATTCTTTTTCATAACGTTTCTTCGTTCGTGTTTTATTTTAAAATTGAACGCCTTTTTTTTTCTTTTTTTATTCGTATGTCTGCACGTTATTATATAGCAAGCAAGATAGATGAATATTAGTTTTTCGTTTATAAAAAAAAAGCGCCGGTGATGCTGCAGCTTTTGTGTAATTTAATTTTATGGGCGAAATATATTTACGTAATGCTATTATATTTGTTTTTTTTTTTGTTTTTTTTTTACAATTTTTTTTTTACAATTTTTTAATAAATACGTATAGGTGAAATTATTTATTTTACAGGTGAAAAATTTATTATCTTTTTAAGGTCGCGTTCACCGTAACGTTGTTATTGTTTTTGTAACATAAATTTCGTTTCTTTATTGTCGCAAATATTATATTGTAAACTATATTAATATCCTATTATATTGTTAAAAAAAAAGAAAAAGTTATTAAAACGCATCCGATAAAGTTATATTTTATTTTTATGCTATAATAATATTTTTTATATGTTTTAGCGACCGTAAATCAGTTTTCAATGAACTTTTTTGCGGTTAAAAACTATAAGCAATATCTCTTCTGACCTCAAAACTACCGCTTGAAATGTGCACATGAATATATTTATTATATTATTAGAATTTTAGAATTAAAATTTTTTACTCTGCAAATTTTTAATAAGAATAAAATTTAATAAAATTTCACGAGGATGAATAAACGTTTGAAAAGGTTTAAATCTTAAATGCAAAAGAATATTTTAGCATAATATTGTGATATTTTACTTATTTGCGTCTAATAAAAGCAACGATTAAAAAGAAAATAAATTCAGGTATTTCGAGAAATAAGAAAGAAAAAAAAGTTTCAAAACGGTTATTCTCATTCTTTAATAAAACGCAACGCATTCGTCATTACGTAACAATCAAACGATTCGAAAATAAAAAGCAATCATCGCCGATCGATTCTTTGATCCCCGACCGCATCGGCTCGTCGAATTCATCGAGAATAAATATACGCGCGCGTTATAACGCAAAAAGATACAACAATCCCGGGTGCATACGTCGCGGAAAAGGTAACGTCTGCCATATGCCGGTGATCGTAAAACCGGCCAGCCGCCGTGCAATTTTTACCCCGAGACGTACGTTAAATATATATATATATATATACATACACGCGTACCAGGAGTTCGTATTTAGCGCCGGGGGTTAAACTGATAAAAATGTCTACGTAATGGGCAAGGTATCACTGGGAGATAGACGCTTACATATATATATATATATACATACTCGTATATAGTATAGAGTGAGAAGTCCCGTGGACCTCTTAACAAGCCCGGAACGCGCAAGGCAATTAACGAACGATTCCGCGAGGAGTACATAAGACTCGTTCGCTCGCTCGCTCGGTTGCTCTCTCCTCGGAATTAGCGATTTTTCTTTACCTTCGCTCGGCCACCGCTCGCTTGACGTTAAGAACCCCGAGAGCGAGCTCTGCCAGTACGCTTTAGCTTTAATGAGAATAGAGAGAGAGAGAGAGAGAGAGAGAGAGAGAGAGAGAGAGAGAGAGAGAGAGAGAGAAAGAGTCGTTACTTTAATTGATTAATATGTTGCTATGCCTACCGGATTAATTTTTGCGGCCGTCTGCGTTATGCGTCGTTGCCTTCCGAGAATTGACGAGCGGCTCACAGGTACGAGCGAGTTTAAGAGAGATATAAAAGGGGTACATTGTAAATTGTGCCGGTAATCGATCTGTTTTGTACCGGAGTAGATGGTTACGGGTTTTCGTACGTTGGTTTTGTTCAGCTTCTGGCATTAAGTTATTGGTATTTTGCGTTGAAGACTTTACTGGCTAGTTTTTATCGAGTATGAAGCTTGATTATTTTATTATATATAATACTAGCTGATTGACTGCTTCTTTTTTTCAATTGTGTGGAATGGCCGACGCGGAAACTGTTTAAACGATGCTTTAATACTTGTTAAGCAATTTTATAAATTCCTCTCGAGATCGATGCTTCGGTAACCGTTTGGTTAATTCTCCCGTGTATTTCAATTTGACATAATGAAATTTTAAAATTCGATGACTGATAATAATAAATAAATTTATGTACAAACAATGCTAAATTTTCATATTACCATATAAGTGTACGCAAGAGAAGAAAGATAAGAAAGTATGCGAATAGTATGCTGAATTATTAGTTACTTAATGCGCGTAGGCTTAAATTATTTTAATTACTCCTGCATAAATAATGGAAATTCTTTAAATTTTTCAAATATATAGATAATTTCAAGTTCTAACTCTAGTAAACGCATTTTTATGCAAAGAAATACATAAACTGATACATCGGTTCACTTAAAAAAAAAAAAAAAAAAAAAAAAAAAAATCATCGCTCAAAACGGTAAATAAACGTTTGAAATCCTAGAATACAAATGGCATAAGAGTTGCAGTTTTTTTTTTTTTTTTTTTTTTTTAAAGAAAAAGAAAAAAATGAAAAAATTGTAAAAGCCCTTTAAATCTAACAGAGACAACCAAGCGTATCTCGGCTCTTGCTTTTGCTTCACCGTGGCATGTGCAATTGCATCCTTTGTTGCATAGCCATCATCCTCACGATGACAATCTTAAAGGCGTCAACGACATAAAGATTTCCCATAAACGATACATCAAAATTTCTCATCCACAGTGCGCGCTGTATTCATAAAATCGGTAGAGAGATAACTCTCGAAGGTTTATATTTCCTACAGTTAGAAGCGTACGTTTCCGCCGCGCTCGTTTGCATGTGTTGCTTCAAATATTTTTTTTTCATTTTTGTCGTCGAAGCTACATAAAGCCGCGCGCTTGCGATTCATGCGACGCTTTTTACGAATTCACGCGCACCGCAAGAAAATATACGAGAGAGAAAGAGAAACGGAAAGAAAAGAGTTTGCGCGCGAAGAAGAACACGACGGTATAGTACATCTGCAACATTGTATATAAATATCGTTTTATTTGGAAAGGTTTGACTAGGAGAATGAACCTCTTCTTTACATTTTTAGCTTTTGCACAAGCAAGTTTTTTTTTTGTATTCTTAATAATGTATTATATTTTCTGTTATCTCGTTAGCGTATTTTTTTATAGTAAAAATGTTTCTTTAAAAAAGTATCATTTATTTTTAAATGTAAAGAAATATTTTTGCATATGCTAATTTGTAATTTGTAAGGTGCCAAATGTTTCTATTGAATTATAATATTATACACATGTGTACAAGTACCTTTTTATGAACTTGTATATTGTATTTGTCAAAAAAAAATATTTGTTTTTAATAATGTTAATTTGATTATTATCATATTTAACCCAAACCATTATCTTATTTAAATATATTTTATTCACTAAACACAATATTACTTTAAACATTTATAAATTTATGCAATCATAATTTTTGCATATACATTTAAATAATGTATTAATTAATAAGTATTTTAATTGCCTATATAGGCTATTTGTATACCTTCAAGGGCAAAGCTATTAGAATATATAATTAGCAAATAATAAACATATAAAAAAAAAAAATAATAATTAAATGAAATATTTTGCATTATACGCGAAATATATTCCATTATGAATATTATTTAGTTTTAAACTATGTTTTGTAAGTCATTCTCAATGTAGTTTAAATAGCTTATGAAAACAGTAAGGGAATATATAAATATTTGATTTTAAACCTAATATTCAAAAGAATTAAATAAATTACAAACTTCGTACAAGAATAGGAATCTAGGAATTATTTTCAATATTTTTTGAGATTGCGTTATCGTCATCATCATTGTTGCTTGAATTCGAGGAACTCGACGAACACGAAGAACAAGAGCACGAAGATCGTGAACAAGTATAGGAACTCGAACTTGAACTTGAGTCAGAAGAATTACCGTTGTCGTCATTCTCCTTTGATTTCATCACAATTTTTATATTCTGCGAGTCTTCCTCTAAATCTGAAGACCTCTCGACTTTCACTATATTTAAATCCACTACTGGTTTTTTTGGGGTCGATGACCCAATAATTTTGAATTCTTCAGCGTATGAGATAGGTAGCGGTGATCTTGCTTCCTCTTTCAACTTGAATGGTACTATAGCGTCGTTATCGTTCATCCCAAAATTATTCTCTTTCTCAGCCGAGCTAAACGAACTTCTTTTTTTCTTATTTCTCATTATCTCTATGTCAATCTCATCCAAGTCGGAACAGTCGGATATATTCGATATGTTCCATGAGTTGTCAGAATTTTTTCTAGTTCTCTTTCCTTTTTTATTTTGTTTTTTAGGAAACCAATTTATCAATTTTAAAGCATGATTTTGTGATTTTATTTTAAATTTAACCTCATTATTTGTATTGTTCTCAATAATATTATCATTAGAAGTAGACAACTCATGTTTAATTTTTTTATTCTTAAATTCACAATCAGAATTCTCCAAGCTGCTGTCACTCAATCTGGAAGAGCTTTGCCATTTAGGGATTTTTATTTTTGGAGGATTATTGTAATTAATTGTACGTGTACCATACATGTCACATATAATTGGCTGGTCATTTTCACAATTTGTGCATACTTTTGATTTTGTTTCAATAGATGCTTCAGGCATTTTTTTCCTTTGCCTTAACTTTTTTTGTAGTTTTCTATTTTTTGAATTAAGACATTGGTTTGAAATTTGTTTATACTCAGGAGTAATATAAATAGAATTCAATATTGATCTAGTTAATAATGAGTCTTCTAAGGTTTCACATGATTTATTAAATGTCCAATTAATATTTTTCTCAACTAAATTATTTTCTATATCTATAAAATTATCTGGAGGGATAAAAATATTTTCTTTATCATTTTCAATTATTTCAATATCTAAAAAGTCTGCTAGCGAATAAGATTCTTCATCATTACTGTCAATACCATCACAATTATTTTGCTCAGACATATTTTTTATTATTTTTGTAGTAAAATTGTTTGGAAATTTTAAATCATCTTGCTCATAAAATTCTTCATCTTCACTTGAATCTTCTTCATCGTCATCTTCTAAATTGTTATCATTTTCATTTGTAATATCTTGTGCGTCTTCTTTTCTTTCATTTTCTTGTTCAGAATCTTCATAATTCATCAAATACTCTTGTTGAATAAGATAACTAACATGTTCTGGATCAGAATCAGAATCTTCTTCTAGGGTTTTAATAGAATTTTTTAATCCAAAGTCATAATAATCATTATCATTGCATATAAGTTCTTTTTTGATAGGTATATTTAAAAATTCTTGAATACCATAGTGATTATCATTAGTAATATTTTCAGATTTTATTTTTAGTACATTTGTATCTGAATCAATTAAACGGTTTTTAAGATCTTGTACAGATTCACCTGGACATCTGTACAGTTTCCATATTGTATCCAATATTTTTTTATTTTTAACTGCACTTTTAACAGATAATACTTGTATTGAATCATCTCGTTCTTCAATTAGAAGTCTTCTATTTCTTTTTTTTAAATTTAATCTTTTCCTTTTACTTAATTCACTTTCATCATCTGAAACAATGAGATCTTCATCATCTTCTGAAAAATTTGTTTCTACTGCAACCTTAAATTGAAAAAAATATAAAAATAAAGGAATTTTACACATTCCAATTTGGTAATACAATAATAATGATAAATATTATGTTTAGTTAATATAGTTATTATTATTGAACTTACTGTTCTATTTGTATAGCATGGTAAAGAAACATGTTTTGAAACTGGACGATGCCATACCACACAATGACTTTTAAAATTATAATAATAAGATTGACTAGGATATGTGTTTGATTTATTTTCTATCCAAAAGTAATTATATTCTGGACAGCCAAATCTAATAAAAAAACACTTATTTTTAACTGATTTATTTACAAACATTATATTTCAATAAACGATAAAAAACAATTTATTTAAATTTATAAAAGTAAAGTACCCATATATTTTTTGACATTTTTTAAAAGGTAAACTTTTACAAAAAAAGCTTACCGCTTTATTAAATTATAACTATAATTACTCCATCAATACAAATAAACTTATTTATTAATATATATATATTTATAAAATGTATACAATTATTAAAATAATAAAAATCTTATCTCACTAATTGAATTAATCTGTAATATTTGAATGCTAATGCGCGTTAAAAGTGCATAAGACTTTTTCATTTAAATATCAATGCAACTATCGCTGCACATTAACAAAATAATTCCGCTTTTCCATTACTTTTCATTGTAAAATGTAATATAGTTATTGCATCAAATATAACTCACGAACTAATAGTCGGCTTAGGGGCGATAATGGTACTTCGCGAACTGAAACTCGCTTCCGAAGATGAGGATGAGGATGAAGATGAAAATTTTCCCGTAGTTACTGAACTACTACTGCTGCTGTTTTCTGATGAATACGATGACACTGATGATACTGACATTTTTAACGGATTATAATTTACATTAGAATAATATTGTTGAAGAATTACTTATTACTTAATTTTTATAATTCACTAGTATAATTAACTTAATTTTCAAAATGCACTAACTGATTTAGCACACACACTTTTAAAATTTACTATTCACATATCACTACACTGCACTGTCGAACGAATTTTTTAAGATACAGTAACAATAAAAAAAGTTGAAAAATATTTTATTCCATCATTTTTTATCTTTTGTCAAATAAATTTAATTTTAATTTGTATACTTTATTAAATCTTTATTATATACACTGATCGAAAATTCATTAAAAACTTACATTTAAGAGATGTAAAAATTATAAAAAAGAAAAGTCGAATTTTACACTCAGACGTTTTATTTCATTCTGCACTCCGCACGCGATAAAAGAAACTTGCACGGTTGACTAGTCGAGTTTCTTTCTTTCAATCTTTGAAAATTTGTAAACAAACTCATTCGGAGAAATGATAACTACACTAGTTGTACTGTATTTAGTCTATGTACAATAATTAGTTAACATTTTCATGTGGACATTTCCAATAAAGTGGTTTCTCTTACGTAAAATATTTATAATTTACAAAAACTGATTATAAAAATATAGATTGGTAAGTATTCTAAACGCATGGACATTATTTATTTTTTCCGGCCTTTATTAAATATTGTAATTTACATTGATCAGTATAAGTTCAGTCTATTTTTATCTATAATCTATTATTTTTGTACGTGCTTAATAAATTTAAAGTTTTAATTAACAATAAATGCCGCAGAAATAAAATAAAATTATAAAATTTATACAAAAATTGAAAATTTTAAATAGAATTTTTTTTAATCAGTTTAGGTTATGAAAAAGAATGAATTTATATTAATAACCGAACCGTTCTGAATTGCAGGTTAGTCGTCTTTGTTTCTTTTATATATAAATTGATTTTTTATGATTATGTGCCTTTTTATTTGGTATGATTTTATTATTATATTATGATCCTTTTGATTTTATATTTGAATTATTTCTTGTTTTATATAGTATAATTGTTTATACAACATTTTTAAATAAAGTATTAACTGTAATTTTCAATATAGATTCTCTAAAAAATATATCCAGATAAAAATGATAAAATTTTATGAATATCGCAATAATTTGTATACTTCGTTTACCTTGCGTAAAATTAATAATTAAAATTTTTTGTCGTTTAATTAATTTACATAATTTACAACTAATTATTCTAAATTTAAACTATAAGCCTTTTGTTTGCTTTGCACTAGCAGTATTCAATATCCCGATATAGGGTCGGTTTTCTTACTATATAAACTAATTTTTATCGTGCATTTATCTAAATAGGAGGTCGATCGTTAATTACAAAATCGAGCGATTATGTTATGTGATAAACAATTTCGAGAAGATATGAAAGGGAGAATTGGTGGGTAGAGATAAAAATAATTTCTCATTGATCGCGCGAGATACGACTGAAATCATAAAAGTAAAGCACCGTATAACCTTTTACTGTATACAGAAACGAAAGACCGTAACAATTAATGGGCCGCGTATCTCGGGGTAAACGAGTTTTCGTCGACTCGTTCGCGTCTTTGAGCGAATAAGCTCTCCTCTACACGTGCTCTTGCAGTATCCAATGCACAATCCAAAAAACCCTTATCTCGGTGCTTGGTTAAGGCTCTCCTGAGCCGCTGAACCAGTTTCGTAAGCGGGTTTTTCGTCAATGGCAAAAAACAAGCCAAACAACAAGGTACGCGCACGAGTCGCGCCGTCGCGCCGTTCGGTATATGTATGTCGCTCGTGTGACTTATCCTGACTTTACACGCTTGAAAATAAGTGCGCCCTACAGGGTGTACGTGCGTATGCGTGCGCGTACTCGTAAGCATAAAACTTTTACTTCGGACAGAGGAAAAGGCTTTATTAATTTCAGACATGTACAGTTTTATTTTTACGCTCGATTATGGGGGAAAAAATTTAAAGAAAATTTATTCGAATTTAATTGGATGCTTTTGTTTTATAATTTATTGCGGTAAAAATATCTCATCGACGCAATAAGTTAATAAATTTTTAAGATTTGTACGTCTTTAAGATAGTGATTGAATAAAAATTAAAATTAAAGACATTTTAACTTCCATTTTATAAATTTAGCAAATCATTTTTACATCTTCCTCTTGTAAAACTCAATCATCCGTCGTTCTCCCTTAAGCGCTTACTTCTTAAATCAAAACCAGAAGCACGACGAACGCGCGCTCATTTTAATACCTACGTCGCAATTTCCGAGGAGGTTCCGAAACTCTCCCTAAAGTAGAATATACGAAGTCGACCCCCCGTAGTAGACGTGTGCGCGCGAGCTCGTTAAAACGGGCTCGAATATTTTCAGGTGCGTGCACACGCCGGCGTCACCGCGCGTGCAAGCCTCGTGTGCCTTCCCCTCTTTTCTCGGGTGAAAAGACGAGCGTGGTCGTGTGTATATACCTGACCCGCCGCAAGGTCGCGTCGACCATTCTGCCCCCTTCCCTCCCTTTCCATTTTTCTCCTCTTCGTAATTTACGATCCGTCCAGTGTATGCGTATATACAGATATATTACGACGACGATGCCACGTAACAAAGTGCTTTTGTTTCCCCTCTGCCGTGTTTACGGAGATCTTTCTAGGCGAGGAGAAGAGGGGGAGGCGGGCTGAGGTCTAAGTTTTCGTACCGTGGTGTCGGTAATTACCACGCGCGTTTTTACGGCTTTTTAGAGGTTCTTTTGTCGATGCTTGTTGATTGTTTTACGTATACGTATTCTTTGCTCCTTGATTTTTTCATTAGTATACGTTAAAGATGGTGCAAAGTGCTTCTTTGACGTTTAAGATCCATTCTGCGCTTTTCTGTTCGATCTTTACCGCGAATTTTACGGCAAGTTTTTGTATAGAATATTGGGCCTATTGAAATCTTAAATTACTATTATTTAGGCGTGCAAAACGTTTCGGGGCATATTCAGAAACATCTCTTGCCTTTTTTCGAACAATTTGATCAATGATTTCTTTCTTTTTAAAAAATAAGTATCATTTCAAAATTAACTTTGAAAAGATATATCAAGTATTTTGTATTTTTGAAACGATATATTTTTTATTACCTACATTTTTATGTTAAAAAATTCATTCAATTTTAATTTAATTGTAAATATCGTTATGTTTGATTAAACGGAGTAAGCTTAAATAAGTAACTTTTATATGAGTATTATTACTTTAAATATAGTAAATAATGACTAAAAACAGACGCAAACAGAGAGAATGTACATCATTTACTGTAATCGCGTTACAAATAACGACGAAAAAAATTGCACAACAAAGTTCGAGCGCCTTCTCTTTTAAAGCGTACATCCTAATAATACGCGGTACCGTAATAATTACAAGCTTGAAAATATCGAAATGATATACACAAAACGGGGTAATTTTAGATCGACTCTATCTTTCACTACGAACCGAAAATAAAAAAAAAAATAATAATAATAATAAAACAAGAAGGTAACATTGCGCGCGCGCTTAAATATTTCTATTCATAGGGCGCATTTGTCGAATATTAATATTTCCATTTAACTAAAAATAAGAGACAAAAAATGTAAGAAAAAGGCGTACGCCGAGTTCTCTTTTTCTCCTCTTTGTGAAGACATTCTTATATATAAGTATATGCACCGAAAGGCATTTTGGGCCTCGACTCCTTTCCTTTTTAGCGCTCTTGTAAAACCTGAGATTTCGACGCTCGCGTGAGCGCTTATGTGTACGTACGAAGAGGGTAAAAAAAGAATAAAAGAAAGAAAAAAAAAAAATAAGAGACCGGCCGAGTATACCGATCACCTCGTGGAATCCACAAATGAGTAAATCATACTTACTTTGTACTTTTTGCAGTTCCCTTCGCTTCGGGACTTACTCTTCGTCATATACGAACGGTGACGGGGACTCTTATTAAAAGGGGCCAGGGATAATGTGGACGTACACGCCTTCGTATGTATACAAAATATATCAGGTCTGTTCTGGGCCTGTTTTTGTTTTGTTTTTTTTTTTTTTTTTTTTTTACCCTTTTGCATGCGATTATTTTTTCGAGCTTCTCTCGAAAGAAAAATACGTCGGCTGATTTTAACGTTTGATTAATTGATGTTAATTTGTTAAGATTATTATCATTAGTTGAAATCGTTTGTTAAAGAATTATACTCATCGATTTTAACAAATTTAGCAAAGAAATATGTATTGCTATTTTTGACAGCCTTAATCGAGATATTTTTCAAAATATTATAGTATGATATATGTATATACAAATTTTATTTAAAAGTTTTAATCAGTCGTGTAAAAATTTACACATAAGTCGATTCGATTATCTTAAGAAATTATTTTTTTTCGAATAAATATTTAAAAAATGTTATTGCAACGGACGACAATTAACGGAATAATTTAATAAATTTTTCGAAATTATTTTCAAGATCGAAATTTCAGATTTAAAAGGCGAACGCTTTAATTATAATTCTGAACAATGTGCAGATATTAAATCGTTAAAAAATAATAATACGCTGTCTTGATGGCAAGATGAGAAATAAAACTTTATATCTTGTATTTCTTTTAATTTAAAAATAAAATACGAAAGAAAGAAAAAAAAACGGATTCTCATACCTCCGTCAAACCTATGTCCAGTTTCTTCCATATGCCACCCTGCAAACTCCATTCGTATTATATGTATACATACTTCAAGAGACGTCTCGTGTATACTTTCTCAATTTTCTTATCGCGTGCGCGTCGCAGTGTCGTAGTCGCGAGATGCGTCTCTTTAATTTTCGAAGCGAAGAAAAAGGAGACGTGAAGTGCAAGAAGTAAGAGAGAGAGAGAGAAAGGGGGAGGGAGGGAGAAAGGGAGAGAGGGTGAGAGAGGGATAGGGTGAGAGAGGAGGAGGGAGAGAGGGAAGGAGAGAAACGAAAAAAAACAAAAAAGAAAAAATGAAAAAGAAGATAAAGAAAGATACACGCGTGCACATATACATATGTACGTATATCCGTGTCCTTTTCTCTCTCTCTCTCTCTCTCTCTCTCTCTCTCTCTCTCTCTTTCAACTGTGATGTTCGAGGGAAAGGGGGGGGGGATGATAGTTCATAAGGAGTAAAACGAATAATTCGACGAGGAAAGAGAGTAAGGAAGAAAAGGCGCAGAGAGGACAAAGCTATACTACGCAGAACTCTTCCGAGGAGAGGAGAAAGAGACGCGCAGCTCGACGAGAAAGAGATGTTTTTTCTTCAGAGTCGAACATAGAGCGAGACAGCGCGCTTGTACATATATAATACGTATACGTATGTATGTAAGTACGTGTACGTATATATACGTACGCAGAGAGCTCGTCGATGCGGTGCGAAGTAGTAGTGCGGCGAGTTGCTCTCAGGCCGGTGGTGGAGGAGCGGACCGTTAGTTGGCCCCAGCTTCGTGGGAGCGTTGCCCGGGCATCGCGGCATGATTATGCCTTCTTCTTCTTCTTCTTCTTTTCCCCTTTACTCTCTTTCTCTTCGTCGTTTCTTTTATCTCTCTTTCTCTCTCTCTCTCTCTCTCTCCCGGCCGTTCTCTTCTTCGTGGTCAAACGGCGATGTACGTGTATACTTGCGTTGTAGTGCGTCGAGTATGCACCTATATCTTTCTTGTATAGACGTAAGAATGAGAGAGATAGGGAGAAAGAATAGCGCAACTTGGCTTATCCTCCGTGCGAGTGTATAAATAATACATAAACACGGCCGCGGATGAATGATGCATAATTTTCCGAGACTCCTCAACGCCGCTCTTTTCGCTCTTTCTTTCGATAGTTTATATGAATATGCGCGCGTGCGCGCGCAAGCCTAGCGTAAGCCTATTGTCTATATTAATTGTTCAAATCGTGTTATACAGGTGTACGACGAGATGGATAATTAATTGTCTGCAGCGTGTGCCGTAATTACGAGCAAGCTATCTATAGGTTGATGTGTTGTTATGGCGTTATTATCTATATGTATAAGGAAGAGAAAAAATAACGTTGAATAATGAGAGAATTGTCCGTGGAAGAAATTTACGCGATATGCCGGAGTTTGTGATTTTAGGTGAAAAAAAAATGCAAACGATGAATAAAAATTTTAATATCGCCATTTATTACAACACATTTAATTATGATTACGTTAAATTATAATTCATTGTCATTATATATCAAGTTCACGGTTAATCGTCGATTGTTTAAAATAAAAATTTACTTTTATCTTTAAAAAAATCGTCGGGTATTACGATTTGTAACGTGAAAATTGCCAACCGCGTGTGTGATATAATATCGACGTAACAAATTTAAATGTTAATGCAACGCGTCAAAATTATAGAGGTATGTATTAGAAAGTATAATTTGTGTTTTCATTCAATAATTTTATTGAATTTCACCCACGTCATTGAAAGTTTTACGATTATAAATTACGTGAGAGAAATTTTCTCTTTAAAATCGTAAGTTAAACATTGCGTTAAATATAACGTAACGATAGCATAAGCAACGAGATCAATAAAAAACACGCAACGCTAAGTAAACGCGATGAAAAAGGTAATATTATAGATTCATAAACCGTAACTTTGAGTTAAGATTTATATACAATGAAGCGTAAGAAAATATTTTTCAATTATTACTTTTAAAAAATTCTCCAAGTTACTGTACATTATCGAAGTTAGTGCAACGTATATGTAATCTTATTATCGTAAAATTATCCTACAAATTTCTAAATGGTAAATTTGGAGTATGTCGAGTAGCTGCTTAATGCCTTGCCTTGTCGATGAAAACAATAGTAAAACCCATTAAACTTTCCTATCTCTCGATCAACGCGAGTAATGTCATTTGCATCGGCTCACATAACGATGCTTCTGTTGTCGATTATCTCGATTGGTTTAATCTAAAATCCTTAATACATTATCGACGATGTAATGAAGACGTGAAAGCTCGTTTTTTTTTTTTTCTCCTTGTATCGTATCTCTCTTTATTTTTCTTTCTCTTTCATTCTTTTTCTCAATAGGGTCTTTTATCGAGGCTCGTCAATAGCAAACGCAACGTTGAAATAATCCGATCGTTTCGTATCTCACAGCGGAGACTTAGTTACGAAGTCAGCGTTGCGCTTCGAGTCTGTGTGGAGAGAAACGATCGTGACGGCAATGTTTATGTATGGTAGATGTATGTACGTTAAACTCCGCTCCCGCGTTGTCATCATCTTGCCGTGAGCTTGTTTCGCTCGAGCGAATGCAATGCCGAGGAGGAATGCAAAGCGACATTCTTCCATGATATTTTTTTTTTTTTTTTACTTTTTTTCTTTCGTCGTTGGCTCGCGATCTGTGAAAAATCGGCCACGGACGAGGAAATACGCGAGGCTTTCTTGTTACGGTGCATACGTACGTTGGGAATAATTCGTGAGAATCATGTAGATTTAATTATATTTTTGTTGAAAGTGGTATAATTTGTTTTTAAAAACGTTTTCTGATACCATCAATTAACGAGTTAAAGAAAAGAATGATTATATAGAAGCATCTTATATTTTTGAAGGTGCGAAATGTTAATTACAAATTAAAATTAATGTTAAATGAAAAATTCTTTTCTTTTTTCTATTTAACGATCTTACCATAAAATCGATAACTCTTGCTTTTTAAACAAAATTTCGCGACGTATTAACACGCAAGATACCGAGCTTGCGATAGTCACAAACGCTGTTAGCTGTCTCGTTGCATTTCCTCTCGGTAGCGAGTATATATATACATGTATCCGAGAAAATTTGCAAGCGCTCGGTACCTCCATACATATACATTCCCACAGTCTGACGTACTATATAGTCCCGCGCATCTCAGCGAAGAACTTCGCAAAGGTCTCTCACGAGGAGCCAACACGGCAGCTTCGGAGTTCGTGCGTTATACGCTGTACCTTCTCTCGGTATATACCTTGGCTATCTTACGGAAGTTGGAAAAAAAAAAAAAAAAACGAGAGAAAAAACGCACATTTTTAAGACGAACGAGGAAGTTTACAGCTTCCTCCTCTCCCTTGCTCCTGAAAAGAGATAGGCGTCGTTCGCGTGTACATATATATATATATATATATATGCAGGATTATTATGCACTGTCGCGTCGAAAAACATACCTTTCCGCTATTTTAGCACGCGCTTCGAGCCGACAGTTTTAACGGCAGTGCGGGCAATTTGGATTTTATAAGCTCGCGCGAGTATCCTCCGTCGGAGCTATTTTCCAATCTTCTTATTTTCATGCTTTCCGGGAAAACTGGAGCGGCGCGCAGGCACGAACGAAACGATAGTGTGCGTGCCGCGCTCGTAAAAGTTTCTGATGGACAATAAAAGCGACTAAAACCACCGGCGGCTGCTCCGTTGCGGCTGCTCCGTTGCGGCTGCTCCGTTGCGGCTGTTCCATAACGGAAGGAAGAGAAGGAATACGTATGCTTATTCTTCTGGCGGTCAGGGTTTGCCCTTATTTAGCTCGTTTTCCGCCATACGTCTACGAGTTACGTGCATCCCGCGCGTCCTCCTTGTTATTTTTACTCTTTTCTTTATCTCTCTCTCTCTCGCTCGCTCTTTCTCGAGACTATTTCGTTTCGTCGTCTTTGACGCTCGTTTCGCTCTCGAAATTGGTCCGACATCGGTACAACCTGCTATTTCGTTTCCTCGGCTCTTCTCTTTACCTTCTTTGCTTTCTCGCATTCGGATAGGTTGCGTTAGCATTGGGTAACTATGGTCGGTCGTCGAGTATATAGGAAAGGTACGAGAAAGCGTGATGGAATAAACGTTATGTAAGAGCTGGAAGACGAAAGGGCAGGAATTTTTATAGCCGGTTAATATTTCAGTAGGCGGCCTTGAGCTTACCCGAATTGGGACATTTGAGGCCGAGAAGCCACGTCACTCTGAGCGCGCGTTATACAATATGGGGTAAAAGTCGGAAAAGTGGGTTCAAAAGAGACTTAAGAAGTATAGACTTAGTGTCGAATAATGGGGTAGATGAATTTTATCGTCGTTTGACTAAAGGCGAAATTATATTTTATCGAAAAATTGGAAATGTTGGCGCTTGTTTTGCGGTGATTAAGAGTATCGTTTTTACTCTCTTAACGTTTTAGGCGCTTAATTGTAAGGAAAGAATCAAAGGAGATATATTATAATCATATAAATATACATCATAGTTGTTTAAAAACTTTTTATTACTATTATTATTATTATTCTTTTACATATAAAATAGCGTACAATGTATTCGAAAAGTCATTCAGTGAGATAAAATTTAACAAAATTTCTAGCCAAATAATAATATATTTTTTTGATGAATTTTCATATTTGCAATTTGCAAATAAAACGAATAAATCAACATGAGATATTGCACATTTTAATAATTTTCATTAAAATTTTGACATGCTTATTTTGCTTTTGATATTTCAGCTTCACACAATTAATGTATGAGAATATCACAAATTATTTTAGTTATCCAAAGCCATTAAACATAATTCACGTTAATAAATTGATTTTTTTTTTTTTTTTTTTTTCAAAACCACGTTGTCGTTATTTAATGCAGATTTTTAAAAAAACATTAACGAAAAAAATTAAACTTTTCTAATATTAAATTTTTTTAATTATAATTTTGCCATAAAAAAAAATTACCGACATGTAACGCTACCGGTAATGTTATCATTAAATTCAGGAAAACAATTAAAACTCTACCAAGTGTAACGTATAGCACAATAAACGTCCGCTGTCACAGATGTATTCGTCCCCTTTAGCAACGGTAACAGCGGCACTGTACACCTCACCCAAAACACACTGACACACAAGCAACCGGCTAGTATACACAACCTGTACATCTTCATCTTCCCTAGTATAATATAGCTTTATATGTGTGTATATATATATATATATACACGAGACTTACGTTTCTCCACAGAAAAGTTGAACGATAAGAGATATTTGTGCAATAAAACCTCGCGCGCTAACGCGGTAATAAAGAAAAGGACGAGCTGGTTAACGCGGAAGATACGACCTCGTCGGAAGAGAAAGAGAGAAGCGGCTGTTGGCCAAACGACATTATTAAGCGAACTGAGATCGCTGGGCCAGTGGGTCCGTCTCTCCCGCGAGAGAGTGAGAGAGAAACTCTCCGGGATATAACAGTTCACGGCTGTGTACCGTTCGCGCTAACGTTATCCGCATATACTTTCTTGCTCGTTCGAGTACTCGCATAACTAACGAGAAAGCGAATCGATGAATAACAGAAAGCGAGGGGACTACACTACTACTCTTCTTCCTCCTCGTCCTCCTCCTCCTCCTCCTCCTCCTCCTCTTCCTCCTCCTCCTCATCCTCATACTCTTTACTCGCCCTCTTCGACGACGAAAGTTTTCTCTCTTTCGATTTTAACAATATACCTATATATATATATATATATATATATATATATATATATATATATATATATGTAAAATATTTTAACAACTTTATTAAAATCTAGCTGTTTATAAATTGTACGAATATTAAATAATTTATCAGATTTTTTTTTCATAAAATTCACCAGTAACAATTTTTGTTTGATATTCTGTAATAAGTATGTAATATTGACTTTTAAATAATAATGACTTTTAATTATTAAAAGAATAATTATCCAATTTTAAGATTCATCGTTCGTGTTATTATTATCTGCATTGTCTTTTTTTTTACACGTTCTTTGTTGTAAACATCGTTCGTAAAAGCTGAAAAAAAAAAAATAAATAACTTGATCGCGAAAAACAAATCAGTATATAGATATAAACGTTAACCTCGAGCGAATTTCGAGCGCGGAAAGAACGAGGCTAAAATAACAAACAAAGCAAAGAGGTAAAAAATAATCGCACGAATACGTACTTATACGTATACGTATGTAAGGCCACATATTGTTGTTGTTATTGTTTCGTACCGGAGGGACATACGCACGAAAATTTTAAACGCCGGAAGGTAAAAGAAGAAGCACATGTTGCACTTGCCGAGACCTTGACATTGCTCGTGTATACGCACGCGGTACGTAATCGACGCAAGCTGACGACGGCTCGCTTTTTGATTGTTGTAAGGAAAAAAAAAAAAAAAAAAAAAAAAAGAAACGGAGCAAAGAGAGAGAAAGAGAACCGCATTACGTAAAATGTTAATGCAACTCGTGTGATTTCAACTTGGTTACAAGATATGTGTATGTGTGTGTATGCGTTTAAACGTAGATTATCGCGCTCAGCTGATACGTTTTAAAATAAAATAAATCATTGTAACGCGATATGTATTTATTGTTTGCTTCTTTTTTTTCCTCTTTCTTTACGCTATGTGCCGTTAAATAGACTTTTGCGATAACTGACATAACGTTAGATTTTGTCGTAAAAAGAGGTTGCAAACGTTTTAAAAAATATGTTTAATGTTTTTGGCTAGAAATTTTTGATACAATTTATTTATCCAGTCTGCTATTTTATTTATCGATGTATAATTGAGTTTTATTATAATCTTTAAAATATTTTCCACTTATCCTAAAAGAGAAAAATTAAAGTTTATAAAGTTGGCAAAGAATGAAGCATTACGTATTACAATGAAGGCAGGTGTTTCATAACGTCTCCAATGTAATCCAAAGTCAAAACTTTCTAGCGCGAGCTGCTCTAACGTGAAAAAAAGAAGGCAAAAAATTTCACATTTCTTTGTTCAAGGTTCCGCGAATGTCAAGTACGGTACGGTTCTTATTCGGAGGCGTATGGGGGGAGGGGGGAGAGGGTGGAGAAGAAAGATGAAGAAAGTAGGATCGTCCGCAAGATTTTCACTCTCTGTGTTTTCGATTATGTAAGAACGGAGAGTCGCGCAAACGCCGTCTGAACTTTTCTCTTTCTCTCTTTCTCTTTCTCGCGTGGTATTAGCAGCAGCATACTCTCTCTCTCTCTCTCTCTCTCTCTTTCTTTCTGCCACGGTTAATAAAACAGTTACGTTCGCCTACTTATAACGTCTCTCTCCCTCTTTCAGCTCGTTGCACGACGGAGGAGGACGGAGAGGCATCGTGTGCATTATATACCGTTCCTCGCGGCGAGAGCGCGAGTTGTTTTCCACTGTCTCGGCAGCTTCCTTCTCTCTCTCTCTCTCTCTCTCTCTCTCTCTCTCTTCCTTCTTCCACATTTGAAGGTATAAGTATATATCCTGACGGTTGCTTCGGCCGAGCTAATGCCGCAAAAGGCTAAAGCTATATGCGACGAAACCGAGCGAGCTCGGAGTTAACCGAGCTTTGCCGAACTTGGCCTTTTCCTCCTCGAGGTCAAGGCGATTCTCTCTCTCTCTTTTTCTCTTCTGGGCAAGTTTAATCGACTGTTGCAGCCTGCGGTTTTCGCTGCATTTGCACGGCTCGTGCACTGGGTTTTTGGTCTTTTAGATTTTGAGGTGCGATGAGATACATGTTCCTTAATTTTTTTGAAATTTAAGTTTTTTTTTTTCTACACTTGTGAGTATGTTTTTAAACTTTAGAAATTTTAAAAGAAATATTGTAACATATTGATCCTTGTTTCTTAAAATGTTATTTATTTTTTTTACATAATTTTCTTTAAAAAAATTATTTTAAGATTGAAAATTTAAAATTGATTTAAAATATGATAATATAGTAAAAACTTTATTATACGACATTTAAATTCTTATAAATTTTGAAATTTTTAATTATTTAATTTAATTATTTTTCACAACGGTTATTTTCAAAGATTAATCAAACCAATTTCACAAAAATAATATTTTGCTCAAAGCTAAAAGATATTACAAGCTTTAAGAAAGTAGTGAACAACTCCATAATTCTTGGATAATTTTTAAAGCTGCATTGTGTAAATAATTATCGATCATTAGAGCAAATATTCATAGATTTGCTCTTGGGGCAATGCACATTCTTATATGTATATAATACTGGTAAGAAAATAATTTACATTTATCAAGATATACGTATAGTCGTACAAACCCGCATCCACTAACCGATTCACTAATAAGCCAAGAATCTCCAAATAAAACAAATCCACGCGTGTGTACGCGTATGCATGCATGTATACATATATACAATCCTTGTACAAAAGCAATCCTAATCTGGCATCATTGCAAAAGACATTAATTCTTCCCAAGCAGCAACGAAAAACATTAGCATATCAAACTGTCGCCGACAGCCAGGTATTCGGGCTTCCTTATCGGTCCGAGCCGTCCGTGAAAAATACCAAAAGATATAGTTGCCGAGAGAAAGAGAGAGAGAGAGAGAGAGAGAGAGAGAGAGAGAGAGCAAACAGTTGACCGCGCGATAAGAATTTCGAGTTATCCGCGTGGAGAAATTTCTCTTCTCTCTTTCTCTCGTTTTCATCGGGATTTATCGAGATCCGGTGGAGATCTATACGGATTGCGTTTCGCTCGCGCGGTTCTACGCGGATCCGGTCGATTATTCACCAGCCAACGAATCCAAGCGTATCGAGGCGATCGGTGCGCTCAAATGAGGCGTCACGCCGCCGAGCTCCGATCGTGTAATCCTCGACTTCCACAGGGTCAAGGTGGCCTTTCTCTCTCTCTCTCTCTCTCTCTCTCTCTCTCTCTCTCTCTCGCGAGATAAAGAGAGAAAAGCCGTCGGAGATGTATTAAAGAGTCTTTGTTAAAGGTGACGGAGTCATTCACAATTGTATTCGAATCCATGCGCTAAGCTATTATATTATTGCTGATATTTTTATCAGGATCTAATCTTTTCCAATGTCTTCTCAAGTTCCGGATCACGCGAAGACGACGTTACAGTCGTACATGCGGTGATGTAAAAAAAAACTTGAGTATCGAGAATGGTTGCTTTGCTATTTCTTTGTTGCGAACTTTGTGATTTGATAAGACTGTTTATTGAGAATTATTTAATTTTAAACAATGAAAGCTTTGACGATATATGTGTTTTTTTTTTTTAAATTCACAAAAACGTTTGTTCAACGAATGTCTTATTTTTTTTAAATTCGTCGGTATCACGTACGCGTGAGTTTTTTTAGTTATGCAACATTAATCAGAGCTAATATCAGTAGGAACCCTTTCTAATATTCACTGTTGTAGTTCGAAACTATTTTCAACTGTGGTAATTCAACTTAAACTTAATAAGAAATTAAAATTGTATTAAAGTCATAAAAAAATCATTTTTATTTAATTCCTTCTTAATTACAAATGCATAATTCATCTGTACGAAGCACACAAGCGTATGAAAAAAAATCTCTTTAAAGCAGATATTAACTTTAAAAAAAAAAAAATCACCTTATGATGCAACTGCTTCCAAAGCATCTTCTCTCTAGCGTAACAATTAAGGCAATGATTATTAAAATTGTAAATGATCAATCGAGTGAGTGAGAGAGAGAGAGAGAGCTAGATAAAAAATGGTACTCGTTCTTTTTATACGTCCTTTTCCTCCCCTCTCTTACTTTTTATTAATCGAACGCGAGCATCGTGTACGAGATCCAAGTAACGACGAAAGATCGTTCGTTCTCTTGCGTTACGCAACGCGGAAACGTAACTCTTAAAAGTGTAACACCTTGAATGGACTTTGACGATGGAATTTCTTCCACGGTATTACCATCACCTTTCTCTCTCTCTCTCTCTCTCTCTCTTACATTTCTTCGAGTGGAGACTTCTGTCCTTTACTAAAAAGAAAGGCGAAGCGCTTCGTTGTTTCTCGAAGGAAAAGAGAGAGAGGGGGGGGGGGGAGAATGGATTCGTGGCTGTGCGCGCTTTGCACTATGTTGTCACCTTGAACCCTCGGCCTACATCCAGGTCTTCGACCTCTTTGATAATTAAAAAGTAAAACACGTATACGCTCGACATTTCAAGACTCCTGCGACTAGATGTGCAGATGCACCTTCGCGAAAGATTTACGAAGCGATTTGTTTTATTACTCGCTCATGCCACGATGCACATTTAATAAACGGCCGCGTGTACGCCGCATATTTTTCTGTAATATCGTGTGCGAAATATGAGATTACCTATGTCCGCTGAAAATTTATTGTAATCGATTATGTGTTACAAAGTTGTGTTACGTTATCTCGGTTACGTTGTTGTACATTGTATGTTTAACTGGTAATCTGAACTTGATAACGAACATAATATTTATACTATGAGGTGCATAATTTTTTGCGCAAAATTTATGTTTTAAAAATAACAAAAGATTACTTTGGAAACGTTAATGTTAGTTTCATGTTAACAGAAATTTTGATATGCCGTTTAGTTTATATTATCGATAAAAAATTTTAATCACGGCGATTGTCTAGACTAAAGATAAATAAATATTTATTTGATTAGAGAACGGTATCATAAAATTAAGAACGATGCTAATAAAATTTTCCTCAATGCTTTTGTTTGTATTATTTCCACGTTCCTCGTAATAAACGTTTTGAATATTTTCCAAAAGCAATATTTACATAATTTAAATATTTTACATTATAATTTTTATAACACATAACCATAAAATTTTACCGATAACTTTCAATCATCTAAAAATACAATTGTTTTCTCACTCGTGGAGAAAAACTTTGCCGTAAATTTTCAAGCAGAGAAAAAAGAAGCGCTCATCTCGTGCACATTCGCTCAAAGAATCTCACAATGGTTATATATTAACGCACAAGTGCGGTATTACAAATCACAAAGCTATGTAGAAAAAGCCGCTTTGTATCACTCGCTCGAATCGAGTGTGTAAAGCGCGGCAAGATAACAAGCTATATGTACGCCTAAGAAAAGCCTCGATGACGAAAGGGCGGTAACTCCCGACGTAACAAAGTGGTAACCGTTGAGGAATGCGCGTGCGCGCGTATACTACGTATATCGTATATACGCGTACACCTACCTTCTCTCTCGCTCTTGCTCTCTCTTTTACTCTCGTCTCATCGGACCCCTCTCTTTCTCTTTTTCCTAGCTGGTGCGTAGTTCGTATGCGCGATGGTATACACCTAATAACGGTACAACGACGGCTTCGGCCTACTTACATACATGTGTACGCGTAAGCCCCGCTGTAAATACCTGCGCGCAGGTTCTCTCTCTCTCTCTCTCTCTCTCGCTCGCTCAATACCGAGCGCACGTATGCACACTCTTGTGTACACGATGCGTAAGGACAAGAGCGAGAGAGGGAGAAAATAATGGGAAATCACGTACGTGGCCGTGGAATTTTTTCCGCGATGATTTTTCACCGATTCGTCATTTTCTTACGCCGAAGCTTATGGGATACGCGATGACGACGATGACGATGATGATGATGATGATGATGATGATGATGACGATGATGACGATGATGACGATGATGACGATGATGATAGGTAGCGTCAAGGTTTTACGATGTGATTCCTCTCTCGCCGTTATTGTATACCTCAGCTGGTGGTTTGAAATTCTCACATTGTGGTGGCCGCGGAACGAAGTTTCGATTTTATCGCGCTTGTTTACCTTCTCCTTCACGATTTCTTACAGGATTTAGGCGACTTACTTTATGTTTGCCTATGGATTTGTTTGTTTTGCTAGTTTAAGGGAATCCGTTTAAAATATTTTAATGGTGTATTTATTTTCTTTTTAAATCATTGCATATCAATCAATGTGGATATAAGCTGTAATACTTTGCGTGCATATTTTTTAAGTAAAATAATGAAATATTTTACTCATTTAATATATACTCAGATATTTTTAATTTTAAATTTTAAAAGCGGAATTTTAGGTACTTAAAGAACAGTTTTCGCATTTCAAATTATAAAAAAAAAAAAAAAAAAAATAAAAAAAAAAACACTCGCAATTAATATAAATAATATGTAGTTTATTCATTTTAATTCTAAGAATAATATTATTATGGTTTTTTGTACGTTTTAAATTAAAATCATTAGTCACTTCTCTGTTATTGAAAATTCGTTCAAGATGTAATGACACCGATGACTATTTGATATATAATACTTTTAAATATATAATGATTCAGCATCGTACCTCGTGAAACGTATAAAATAGGTATCTCAAGAATTTATCATCGATTCATCTTATCATCAAAAAAATTGTCAAGATCGTTCTAAAATTATTTATCGGGTTAAAAATTATTTTAAAGTATGGTATTCGCAAATACACGAGATTTATTCTAAGCGTATCGTCAGAAAGCATCAAAGAGTCCTCCGTAAAATTTTATACAAACTTTTAATAAATATATATAGAAAATGTTCACTTCACGTAATAGAGAAGACAAAATTACACGTTATGCAGGATAGGCGCTGGGCTTGAAATTTCATCAACCATTACTCCTAATTTCGCGATTGTTCCGACGTTATCTCGAGCGTCGGAGCTTCACGGGCTCTGAGAATTCTCATCCTAGCGAGAGAGAGAGAGAGAGAGAGAGTGAGAAAAGCCGAAGATAAAGAGAATGGAGTATAAAGGAGAGAAAGAGAGGAAGAAGAGAGCGAATTCATCGAGCGTTATATACGCCATACGCGCAGGAATTTCGCAATTTGTTGGAGCAAAGCTGAAGACGAGCGAGTAAAGGCAAACTCGTGCCTCTTGCCCAAGACTCCAAGAATTTTCTCCCCGGAACGCCGCTCAATTCGACGTCCGTCTATATACGTATATAAATACATGTATAGACGACGAGATATAAAAACTCGGTACGAGTCCTCGCGATGCGGTATACGATGCAGTGTATACGAGCGTAAATTGCCGAGATGCTGTGCGAACGTTTTATACGAATATTGTTTAACAGTTTTTCGCGCGCGCGCGCGCGTATAACCGAGATTATGTGTTTTACGCCCGTGTGAAAATTCGAGGATAAATTTTTTTTTTTTTTTTTATTCTTCTTTCTTTCATTTTTTCTTTCTCAAAGTTTACAAACGAGACACGAAACCGTAAACGCGTTGACGCTGACAGATTTGAATAATATATTTTGCGCTCGCGCGTTGCGTCATTATTTCAAAACCGCGCGCAAATAAACACGTGTATACGGTTAATTTTTATCTATAAGGAAGTATGCGGAACAATTTTCAAGAAGTACGATATTTTCGTATTTTCGTTCATTTTAACCCTTTGCACTCGAAGTTTTTTTTTCATTCATATTACCAGCAACTCGAAGCTATTTCAGTGAAAAGATCATATTTACATATAAGTAAATGATATAGGTATTCAAAGAAAAGTCATCGTTGTATGTTATTATTCTTTGTCTTTATGGTATGAAATGCAAATTTGCATTGTCTCCATAGCGGAGCTCTCGAGTTTGAAGACAAATCTTAAATGGCTTCGCTCCGGAGCCCTCGAGTGCAAAGGGTTAAATAATTAACCCTTTGCACTCGAGCGGCGCCGAAATTGCGCCCGCCAGATTTGAAGTGTCAACTCGAATGGCGCCGCTGCCGCGTTACAGTCTTTTGTAACTCGATCTGTTTATTTACGATGTGTGATAAGATATTCCCCCCGGAAATAATTTCGTGGACTAGGCTCGGCTTATATTTTTAGCCAAAAGAGCCCCGAGTGCAAATTATATTAATATTTCTAGCAGTCGGCTCAAAGCGGCAATTCGAAACAGTACTAAAAGAATTATCAAACAGCCATTATCGTAAGCAGCAGGTGAATCTTTAAGCATCGTAATGATAAAAAAAGCGTCGTTAAGAATGATTTATGTTCTCGCCTGGGTAAGGCGAACCAGCGAAGAAAATGAAAAAATAAAAAATAAGGAGAACGCAAAATTAAAAAACGAGATGAGAAATACAGGCGTTATAAGATACCGATCGAATGCAGAATGTGTCGATGAACCTAAAAGAACCTACTTGGCCACAATCGTCGATAGTAATTAAACGAGTTGAAAATGGAAACGAAGCCGTTTGATCGTTAGCATATATCGCTTGTTTTGTATAATTTTCGAGGATATACCGAAAAGGAGAAAAAAAATATACACCGGACTCGCTGTTTTTAAAGCCACGTCATCGAGCCGCCACGCATACAGCTGTAACCTCATGCGTGCGCGTGATGCTTCCGCGTGTTTATGCTTTCTATTATACGTATATACACATAAGAAACACGCGAATCGCGTTTTTACCGCGCGTTAAAATCTCTCCGCGAATGTGTTATAACGATACGTACATATGTACGCTCGTCTTCTTCCTTTGCTTCATCTTTTTATTTTCCTCTCGTGCCTTCTTTTGTGCGTCATAGTCTTGCCTTTTACTGTGTTTTTATGTACGCATTTCTCTCTCTCTCTCTCTCTCTCTCTCTCGTCGTAGCTAACTGTTATTTTGAGAAATCTTGTTGTTGTTACTTGGCGAATTTCGGTGAATGATCCATCACTGCGTATAACAAGTTTTTTCTTCGATGATTGTAATTGGGGTTTGTTAAAATTTTAGATACACAATGTTTGAAAATATCTTGTGATAAGTGATGTGATGTTCTTTTTTGATTTACGTAAAAAGGTCAAGAGAGATCGATTTCGACGGTGAATAAATAATGTTGTTTACTTAATATTTTTGAAGAATCTTGGTTTAAAGTAGATAAATATTTGACTGATTTCGCGATTATGAAAAATTTGTTATCAAAGTATTTTTATAAATATTATTATTATTGGCACTTTAAATTGTTTTCATTACGGTACGGAATTGTAAACAAATTAGTCGTATTATGTAGAAGCAAATATTTCAAGAGTTTTATGACAAACGAATATTTATTGTTAAAATAAGTTATTGTTAAAAAAAAAGGATCGATTAAAATATTCCACGATGAAAATGCATTTTTGAAAAAAAAAAAAAAAAAATAATGAAAAGACGCGAAACATTCAGCTATCGTAAAAAATAATGATTACTCCTTATAACAGTGACATCAGAAATCCAGCGAAAAGAAAAGGAAAAAAATAGAAAAAAAGGAGATCCGGTCACAAAACACAAAAGGTACGATCGAAAATAGCGCGTTGAAAGTGGAAAAACAAGGCGGTTAAACAAACGAAGTACCGTGCCGCGCGCACACGAGCATATATATACTCGTGTGTATGTATATGCAGGAAACGACGTCCTGGCTGCGCCGTGAGTTCGTGAACGTGAGCGTCGCGGGCAAGGGTACCAAGATGGCGTACACGCTCTTGACTCTTGGAAGAAGGCGAACCTCGAGAATCCGAGTGAGCTAGAGAGAGAGAGAGAGAGAGAGATAGATAGAAAGAGACAAGTCGCGATTGTGTAATGGCGGCCGACACCACACCGCTCTCTTCTCTCCTTTTCTCTCTCTCTCTCCCTCTCTCTCTCTCTCTCTCTCTCTCTCTCTCTTGCCATAAACTCTCACACGAAAGGTGAACGTCCTGACTCTCCCGCTTGGTTCTCGTTCTCTCTCTCTCTCTCTCTCTCTCTCTCTCTCTTTCTTTCCTCTCTCTTTTTCTCGACTCTTTCCTTCTTTTATCTCGCGCTCTAGCGCTCTAGCGCTCGAGCGCTTAGTGGAAGAGGATAGAGAAAATGGCGAGTAAGAATAAAAGAGAAAGAGGGGGGGGGGTATAACAATGCGAATTGAATTTGCAGCATCTGTGTGCGAAAAATCTGAATAACGAGAGTCACGAGAGAGTGAGCGGTGCTGCCGCTCTGCGCGCGCGAACTTGAAATCTAAGGCTGGCCATGACATTCTCTTTCTATCTGTTTCTCTCTCTCTCTCTCTCTCTCTCTCTCTCTCTCTTTCTTTCTTTTAATACATATATACATTTATATGTAGGTATATACGTGCGCTCGCGTATATTATATACGTTCGTGCGCAGGACGAAAGAGAGAACAACATAAGGGATTAAGGTAAGAAAGAGGAGAAGGAAAAGAAGAAGGTGATTGTAATCGCTGATATCGTGGCCATCTTTTCCCTCGACGCCAAGTGATTGTTGTTTGCGCCGCGCGAGGAAGAGACGATAAAAATGTATTGCATTTATAAAGCGGGAGCACCAAGGGAGAAGAGGAGCGGGAAGAGAGGGGGGCACATTGTTTCGTTATTAATGGATGAGCGAGCTCTATGAGTCGTGAATTTTCAGCGAGCGCAACAACTGGAACGACAATACTTCGCGATGGATGAGATTCCTTTATTTTTTTTTTTTTTTTTTTTTTCTGTTTTGTTTTCTGTTCTTCTCTTCTTTCATCGCGAATGTATGCGCATTTAAGGTTTGTTACTTGTGCGCGCGGCTTTGAATTTCCAAGCGATGCGCGGATTTATTTTTTACCCGGATTTGTTTTGCTTTTTTTTTTTTTTTGCAAAGCGTTCGATTTGTTAGGGATATTTGAAAGGGAAATCAATCTATAAATTTGAGTATAAAGAAAATGATATGGTAATGAATTTAAACGTTGAAAATCCGTTAGTCTTTGAAATATTTGATTTTTTAAAAATACAAACTCCGTTTACAATTGTATAGATTAAAAAATCTCACCTTTTACTGTAGTAAAATTTTAATTAACTTATTACTATTTATAAAAATGTTACCTCTCTGGCTACTAATAAAACAGCAACGTCGAAGCTAATATTTTCAATGAAACTATTATGCATTCAATGTAAAATTTTCCCGATAATACCAATTATTTTGTTCTTTTTTTGTTAATTAACCGTTTGTTAATAATTCTCAATACAGCGAATGTTTAACCGAAGTAACAACGACCGTTCAAACATTGAATTTAAATCTTACTAATGTGGTAAGCGCATAAGAAAAATAATTAAGAATGAATAATTAACGATTCTTTTTCATTTTATCGAACTGCTTATAAATAAATGTTAATATTTATTTAATTAACAGGATAAAAGTTTAAACACGTACCTATTTCGCATAAATTTTATAATAAATATCTTTTAAAAATTTTTACACAGAATGTATTACGTTATATTTTACTTTGTTATTTCTCACGAACTCAACATTCCAGTGATCTACTCGGTGCAAAAATAATCAATTAAAGTCAAAATTTGCTTAACAAACAATCGTTCTATCGTATTCGTTAAATAAACAGAAAAGCGCCTATATTTTTGCATAGAGCTGAGAAAAAGAAAGAGAAAAAGAAAAGAAAAGAAAGCCATAAAATCGAAAGGTTTTCCTCTCAAAGCTAGTGCTCTTGGCAAAAGCACGCGAGAAGTGGAAAAAGGAGCGACGGAGTCAGCCCGAGTAAAGTAATGTACGCCAGTGTATGTCCTTATTCACGCGTACAGAGAGTCAAGCACGAAGCATCTCGCGGTAAAAGAAGAAAGAGAGAGAGAGAGAAAGCGAGAGAGAGAGAGAGAGACAGAAAGAGAGCCACTGTCACTGCCACGGCTCGAGCGGTGTGCGCCGCGTGTACACGTGCGGTGAGGTAATATCGGATTCCATGCCGCACGAGCACGGTGTAGTTTCTGTGGACTTTTCGCGCTTGCGCTCTAACTCAAACCGTTAATACGAGCGCGACGAATTTAAAGCTTAAAAAAATTACTTTTGCAAGTTTTCTTTATTAGTCATTACTTATAGACTATTATTATTATTATTATTTCTATTATTATTATTATTATTATTATTATTATTATTATTATTATATATACACACATATTTATAATAAAATTTTATAATAAAAATATTTTTTAACAAAAAATAAAGTGCGCATATTGATATAATTCTTTCACAAAATTATAACATTGCGTACCAGGAGAGTTTTTTGAGTATATATATGTACGATCGTGGCCATAAAACGACACCGCGCGACGCCATCTTGATATATCCCTCGCGCATATACGTGTACGTACACGTACACTTCATGTATACCGGGGGTTTTGTAATTTCATCGAAGAGTGGTAAGACGGTATTCGATATCTACCATCTTCTATATATATATATATATATATATATATACACGTATGAATATTGCCTATACGAGGATATCGTTAAACTTGCCGAACGCGAAAGGTTTTAGTTAATATGTATGCAAGACTAAAGGGAGAGGATCGACCGCCAGCCATTGCGGTGATAAATTGCGATTTACCTTTTGGAATAAATATAATCCGCCACAGGCTTTACATACATGCATATACGTATATTCCTGCGTTAAGCTTTGGCGTTCCTTTCTCTCTCTCTCTCTCTCTCTCTTGGTATATATGTGTACATGTATTCGGGTAACATTTTTATGCGTATCTCTTCAAGACGCGGTGGACATTTTGCATCTTTTGCATCGTTGAACCATTGAAGTATACGATCGCGAGCTTTGAAATAGATCTTTGATGTTTTAATGAACGACTGCGGTAGTCGCTTCGTGACGGGAGGTTGAAAGTTAAACTTTTTACATTTGAAATTTATCTTGAAATTTTTAAAGGAATCGCTTTTTACTTTTTCTTTTTTTTTTAGTTGTTCGATTGTTATAGAAATAAAGTTTTCAATTTTTTAGTAATATTAGTGTCTTGCCTTTAAAAAAAATTTTTAAATAATTATTCAATGCCACTTAAGTTTTTACTTTAAAAAAAAAAAAAAAAAAAAACGGATTAATTAAAAATTAACTTATTTTGGCAAAGGTGACGCAGTATTACGTAAAATGATGATACTTATACTGGCACTATTATTGGAGACGTCTAAAAAGATTCTTAGGCCAACTTTTATTTAATGTACATTTTTTTTCTTTTTTTTCAACAATAACGATTTACTTTTTTCCGACGAGATACAGTGAAGATTTTCGTTACAAGAGAAGTTAAAGCTACTTGAAACGTAAAGCGAGTACATTGCGGTGAAATTATTTACGGGTTTATCCTGCGTGTTATTTCCTACTCTTACATGTCGTTTACATATATATATATATATATGCGTGCAAACGTGCATGTACGTATACGCGCACGAGAGAGTTGCATCTTGAGGGTGAAAAGAATTCCGGTCGGCATATGTGCTCGTAACAAAGCCGAAAATTTCTTCTCACGTAATGAAAGAAAATAATATTTCTAAGAGGATGCGACTTCAATAGAAGAGAGAGAGAGAGAGAGAGAGAGAGAGAGAGAGAGAGAGAAAAAAAGAGGAAAACGAGTAACCCACGGTAACGATTGTCATCGCTAGAACGATCGCAATTTCACTCTCTTTTAGAAAAATTGGATTTTATCCTTTTCTAGCTAAACGACCGTCAAATTTTATTTTCTTTTTCGACAAAATTTCAAATAAACATGTGTGTATTCGTTAAATAAGTGGTTGCGGTCTAGCATATGGTCAGGCAACTTTTGCATTATTTTTCGTTTAGCTACTTCGAAGCGCGCGTGCATTTGTGTTAACGCGAATTTTAGATATCTACTGCAATTAGCTTATATTTGGTAACGTCTAATCTTTCGTTGTGATTAACTATTGAAAAATTGTCGATTTAACAACGTATAAGAATTTTTTTATCGAGTTAATCTATGATATTTAGCAGCTAGACGTTTTATAGGCATCTAAAAATAAAACTGAAATACATTCTACATAAAATATAAGCCGAATAATAAAATAGACCGTCGACGCATCGTTAATATAAAACCGATAAAAGAGCGCAACTCGTCGATCGGATTCATCGCAATCGGCGACTGCTTGATTAATAAAACCGGCGTGGCAAATTCGAGTAGCGCACAAAGTACGACGCGCCCGCCAAAAACGGAGCCAAAAAAATACACGCGCTCATTAAAAATTTTCAAGCGGATCGCGAGCGCCTCGAGTACGCGTATGCATATAATAATGAATACGTAGGCGCTCCTCGTATGTCATAAATTGGACGGATGGCCGAATCGCGAGCTGGTGGTGGCGATGTATCGAAAAGACATACGAGGATGCCGCAATGCATTACAAGGAACCGAAGTAAAAGAATGAGAGAGAGAGAGAGAGAGAGAGAAAGAGAGAAAGAGTAGGAATGACAGGTGGAGGAAGCGAGGTGAATTAGCCAGACACACGAAGGTGCACGACCGAAAATGAGGCCACGCTCCACGCTCTGAGAGAGCCTCTCCGTCGAGGAGTAAACAAGTGCCTCGAAAGAGAAAGAGAGAGAGAGAAAGAAACGAAAGACCCCCTCGAGAACTAGCTAAACCTAGCCGATAGTTCTTTTTTTGAAACGTTTTGAAACGTAGTCGTCGTTCCTTCTTCTTTTTCTTCTTCTTCTTCTTCTTCTTCTGGCTTTCCCCTTTTGTTCCTCTGTACCGCTTCGTCGAGCTCGAGATAGCCGAAAGGATCGCGTCTCGGCGACGAGTTTGTCAGGATTTTGTCTTTGATGTATTTGCGTCGTTGTCTAAAATAAACTTGCTTTCGTTTCGTCGCGATTACGAACATTGCCTGTTAAAACGGCGGATCATGGATCATGAGTTTCAACTTGTGACTTCTTTTATTTATTTTTCTTTTTTTAAGAAAAATTACAAAATTACGTGTTTTTATTTTATTTTATTTTATTTTTTATTTTTATATTTGCTCGAAGCTGTTCTTTACTACTCATGCTGTGGCTAATAATTTTTTAAGTATTATACATGTACAAGAAATGTTTTCTTTATTCGATTCATACTTATCTTACTTTGTTTTAGGCTGAAAATATTATTTAACTGCGTAAAAGATTTTCTAAAAATTATTAAAATGAAGCGTGAAACGAGTTCGTTACATTATACGTTGAGGCATGCCACAACGTTATGAAAAACATTTCTTACATAAGGTGATCTTTGTTTTTTTTCTTTTCTTTTTGAAACCGTAGTCTAAACTTGTACGTATGCGGTTAAAAGTAAAAAGCTACACGAGTTATTCGAGTTTAAAATAAAATTATTTTTAAATAAAATTAAAATAACATTGCTCTCGAAATTTCATTTTTAACCGCGATGTATAATATAAATTTTATGATTACGGATAAAATATAATAAAAAAAAAAAAAAATAAAAAAGAAATAAAGAAATAAAGAAATTGGAAAAGAAATAAAGAATTTTCCAACCGAGCCACGTAGCGACTTATATTCCGCGCAAGTGTTCGGATTCATTAAATAAATTTGACTCTTCAAGGTAAAAAGTTAAAAAAGGAATAACGCACCTCAACAACATGAAATAAGAAAATTATCCATCGGAACGTTTGTATTTTAATGCGACGAATCAAGTTCCCAATTAATGCCGTATCTTGCAACGTAAACGCGCGAATAAAGTTCGTTTTGAAATTCAAATCGAGTCTGTATCATCGTACATTTAGGCGGCGAGAAAGAAAGAATTAAAACTTTATCAGCGCTGATGAGTCAGTTAGTGCGGAGTTTGCGCGCGCTTGTACTATATTGCAATAAAGCGGCGCTCGTCTGAAAAGCCGCGAAAGGCTCGCGAAAGAAAACCCGATGATGGCCCGCGATGTTATTAAAGCGAATTTTAATTAACCGAAGCACTGTGTGATATTTCCCCAGGCTAAAAGATAATTACTCAATTCGACGCGTGACGAACTTCTAATCCGTTATCGAGAGAATCCGTATACGCGATTTCATCATTTTCGCATACGTGCCTGTATATACTAGTACGTGTGATTTTATTCGTCATCTACTCCTCTTTAAAAAGATCATCTATTCTCGCAACATAATCGATGTGAAAAAAAGGTTAATTTTGTTTTTTCCTCCTATGCGCATGAATTGTTCGCGCGATTCGGTGAATGGAGCTACATGCACACATACACACACACACACACACTCACAAGTCGATAGATACTAACGGAGACGGCGGTGGCGGCGGTTTCCGGCTCGGCATTAAAATGCCGGAATGCTGCAATCATTCGACATTAGCGTGATATTTCAAGATCAAGGTTGCATCGTCAAACAGGTGCAAAACGAGAATCGAGTGGTTGGCTCGCGGAAAATATATGCTTACATATCTGTGTGTGTATGTGTTTGTGTGTGTGTATATATATATATGATTACGTGTATCAAGTTTCTAATGCTATGAATTATTTTAACGATGCCTTATTCTCCCGCTTTGTAGCGTAACTTTGTTACTTCTTTCCTTTTGAAAATTAAACCTTTTTAAATTCTTATCGTTCTTCGATGCCATTTGCAAATTTACACGTTTCTTCGATTATCGTATTTGAATACAAATTTATGAATTAAGATTCGCATCTTTTCAATTCATTCGTCATTCGGTGATTAGTATTGCGTCGATATTTTAAGTAATCAAAAAAAGCGATAATAGATAATTCGTCGAAAGAATAAAAAAATTAAAATTTGTATACGGTTTATAAATTTCTTTTCTTACTTATTATTAAAATATGACAAATACGTTTTTAATATAAAAAAACGATTATTACAACGTGATATTAATTAATACTTAGAAGCCAACCTGTTGAGGTTTCCAAGAATTATTGAAATACAGAACGTGTAATATTATATTTGATCAAGATTAAAATAAATCTTTCAAAAATCGTTTTTCATTTTTCATTGCCGCATTATGCATTTATCTCTTGAGGGAAACCTGCACAACCATAAATAAATTTTTTAATTTATTGTAAATTTAATACGAGTAAATTTTTACAAAGTCTTTGTTAGAGTAACTTATAATAATTATTTTACAAGAAAAATTAATCATTAGATTTTAATAAATGATAAATTTTTCTTATTTAATATATTATAAAAACTGCTTTTATTTAAGAAACGATCATTGTTAACTTATTGGTTTAATTAAAAAATTAAGTATAAACTCGAGTACAGTTATCCATAAAACAACAACAAAAAAATAAATAAAGCCATTAATCTAATGAAAAACTTTTTTTATTTTTCATTATTTTCTTTTTCTTTCAACGAGATTGCGGAAAGACACTTTGAAACGTTACAGGATATCCTCACGATCTCGAGTCGTCAGCTGTAAAATAGGTTTATAATCGTTCTTTTGCATTACCATAGTCGTCGTTAATGTATACCGGCTTGGTGTTATCCATGTGACTCCCTCAAAATTCAATTATTTCTTTGACTTTTTTATTCATGTTCTCTCTCTCTCTCTCTCTCTCTCTCTCTCTCTCTCTCTCTATCTTGAGAGCACAATGCAAAGCTCAAATCTCCATAAGCTTCAGTTTGAGCGTAAAGTATATCTCGACTGACTCGGTGGTATATCGTGCCACTGGTCACGTACATTTTTACATATGTTACCCTTTGGTGTCGCAACGTCATGGATTCGTGACGTTTTTTAAACGGTTGTTTTTCTCCCTGCTTTTTACTGAATTATTGATATTTTCATTTTTGCAAAGTTAGAAAATAGCGTTTTAAACTTTAGTAAAACGTGCTTTGATAATTTCCCTTGTACATCAAACCGTTATTTAATTGACATTTAATAAAAAATGAATGTATAATACATAAGTACTTTATTAATTGAACATTTACGTATATGAAATCATCATAAAAATAATATTAACGACAACAACTATCGGAGAATCTTGTTAAAAATGAGAAATCGCTCGATCAAATACCGATCGATCCGGTAATTAATTCGTAAATATATTTAAGAGGCTCGATCGTAACAAAGCAAACGTATACCCATCGAGAACATTTCGAGAAGAATGTTCGCACGACCTTGTCGTCGCCCGCTCAGAGGCGATTTTTATTACTCCAAGTGATCAACGCGGAACGCGACGTAAACTCCATGCTGTTGAGTCCCCGAGAATACGGGAAGGAAGAGTAAGAAAAATAAAAAAAGAGTTTAAACGCAAAAGGCTAAAAAAAGTATAAGAAGAAGAAGAAGAAAAGAATACAATCGCACGTCGTCGCGACATAAGCGAAAACTCGATCGTGCGGATCTCCCGGTGCGGAATATTTCAGAAAGCTTTTACGGAGACGCGCACAAATATATATATATATATATATATATATATATATATATATATATATATATATATATACATACATCGTATATACGTGTGAGCGAGACGCACTGCGGTTTCGCGTGCGTACACATACAAGCGCATACATATGTATACACATACGTATATGTATATTATACATCCAAGGAGCAAGCGAACGAGCGAACGGTCAAGGCCACGGCAAAGTCTCTTTCGCGTACACGTATCCACATGCATGTAAACGTGCGCGTGTGAGTCGAAGCGGAGATCCGAGTAGCGCTATATAATACACTCGCGGAACAAGCCGCGCGGCCACGACGTTAGACTTTCTTGGTTATCCGCGAAGGGAACAGTAATCGAGAATCATTGCTCTCTATATCTCTCTTTCTTTCTCTCGTTCTCTTAAACAGGACTTTTTGCTCGTTCTACGGATCGACCTAATATAGATTGTTGTCGTTGTCGATTCAGCGCTGCTGCTGTTGCTGTTACCACCGCTATTAGGAGTCTACAGCGTAATGGTATAATTTATGTTAGGAAATGGGCAAGGTTATGTATATAAGGTGTGTAACAAGTTTCATAAAAAATTTATTTATTTCGCACACCGGTACGAAAAAATTATCGTTTTCGGTTGCATGGAGAGATTATGTATTTTTGAATTTTATTTATTTATTTATTTATTTATTTTTTTTTTTTTTTTTTTTACTGGTGAAAATGCGCACAAGTTACGCAAGAAAATGTTATAATTCATGTGATTAATCTTTCACGCGTTGGATTCATTTATTTTGAAACATTATTAGCACGAAAGAAAACGGTTAAAAGATTTGAAGGTAAAAGCATAATTCATAACATTTTTTGTGAAAATTAACACTTTAACATTTTCAGAATTAAATTAATTTGCTTTTGATGTTAATTTATGGTTTTGACGTAAAACATTACTTTGGCGAATTTTTAAATCCTTTTAGCTGGATGCGATCACGTTAATTAAATGGACATTTTTATTTTATCTAAAAAAAAATGTATTTATCAAAAGAATCTCGATTCGATAAAATAAAAACAAGAAGAAAGAAGAAGAAAAAAATAAAAGATCGACGAGAGTTAGATAACAATTATGTTAAAACGCATATATACAATACATTGGCATTTCTTTCACTTTTATCAGCGATAAAACGGTTAATTTAAAAAATGTAACGGTCAATGACGCAACGATGACGGGTCGTCGATTACAATATGTGAATACATATTAAGCGGAGGTCATGAAAGAGGAGAATTTAAACTTTCATTGTGAGATTTTCGAAAGTCCTCGTACGCGGCGTCGGCTGTCTTATGCACGGTAGCCGCATCGCAGCTCGAATTTCAAATTGCACGCGATCGATTGCCTCGAATTTTTTTAGGGCCGTACAGTTGCAGCGACACATACGAGTAACGCTCGAATAACTCTGTGAATTTTGTAAATCCGTTCGATTATTATCAAGGCCGACGTATTTTCAATTACCCGATCGATGTATTTCTAACGAGTTCAAATTGTTGCTTCGTAAGGTATAACGAGTTTAAAATAAAAAATAAAAAGACGCGGTTTTAAATTCTCGAAGAGGAAGAAGAAGAAGAAGAGAAAAAAGGAGGCGAAACGGTGTTGTTATTCAACCTTGACGGTACCTCCCAAGAATCTTAAGAAACCTAAAGAACAGTTGGACGCAAACCGTCCGCGGCGAGTTTTTGCCTCTCCGCGCGAGAAAATACATAGCGTTTATTCTGGGCGTTGAGATCCTGCGTGCTCGCGCAACACCATTCCCCACTGATAAAGTTCCACTCGACGGCACGTCGCAATCAAAGGAAGATTGAGCCTCTCTCTCTCTCTCTCTCTTTCTCTTTCTCTCTCTCCCGGTTATTCTACGAAGCGACGACTACGATGGGGACGTTGTGTTCATCGAAGGTGTTCGCTGAAGTATGGAAAAAAAAAAAGTGTGAAACGATTAGTTATCCTCGCGACGACGAGAAGCAAAACGTAAGTGCTCGCGAATTCTCGGGAAACGAACGAATTCCGAGTGGATGATGATAACGATAAAGACGATGGACGAGGATTATGGGTGGGGTGAACGAAACGTTGGCGTCTTCGTTGCCAGCGCGCGCGCTTATAGTCTGCGTGAATAACGTGTAATCAAGAAGTAAGAAGTTTGAAGTACGAGCTGTTTCGCACTTTATTAGACGGTGCTGCTTGCAATTTATACCTTAAGCGGAAAAATTACCGAGGAGCCGTCATCTCTCCTCTCGTGGATACTACTACGCATGATCTAGGAAAACGCGTTATATTTGCGAAAAAGTTTACGCGGTTTATATATATATATATATATGAATTATTGGGATTACGGGATGTTTTATCGAAGTTTGCAAAACCTGTTGCGTTCTCGTCATTAAACACAATCATTATTTTATCTTCTCGGAAAAATAATACTTAAAATCGAGCTGGAAATAATTTTATGTTGCTTTAATGCGTAGGATATTTCGAATAGTTTTGAGTTTTCCGCAACGTTTTCGATATTGTTCGCCGTGTTTCTTTTAAAATATAAGCAGAATCTTAAATTTTTTGTTAATTGTAGATAAATTTTTGCTTTATAAAGGAGAGAAAAGAATAGACGAACTTAAAATTTTTAAATTCTGCAAATTCTGGTGTACGATGAATGGTTCGAATGTCACTCGTCCTTTTTAAAATCAATAATTAACGAATAATCAATATTTATCGTATCGCAATAATCCTAGACAAAAAAAAAAAAAAAAAAGAAAACTATCTAACAAAGGACAACGACGTAATATTTTGTAAATTAAACGAAATATCTAATAAAATTCATCAACTAGAGAAATTCTGAAAATAATTGAACGATAAAGTAAAAAATTCTCGTACAATTTGTTACGCGATTTGTCGAAAATTGTCTTCGGAAATTATTACGTTGGCCTCGACCTCGCATTCTAACGGTCAATAATAGAATCAAGGCTGCTTCAATTCAGATTTGCCCATAGCAAAACCTTTAGCTTATGAAAAACCGTTCAAAAACTCAGTTTTAAATAGATATAAAACTTCCGCTGGTCCACGTCGATTAAATGTTTTCTCGCTAAAATCAACGTCACGCTTTTAAACTCAGTTTGATGTAGAGGTACTCAAGCTAGACAGAGAGAGAGAGAGAGAAAGAGAGAGAGAGAGAGAGAAAAGAGGCTTTGTGTGCTAGCGCGCGGTAAAGAGAGGAATGCGTCGGTCATTGACTGGCCATGCTCGGCGATCCGCGAGCGGGAGTCCAAGGACAGCCGGCTGGCCGTCCGACGCGACTCTCCCCGCGAACGACCGACAGACCGAGCGACCGACCAACCGACCGAACGAGCGGCTCTCTTCTCTCTCGCTTACCTTTCCCTCGCTTACCTCTTCTCTCTCTCCTCTTTTATCTCTCTCTCTCTGTATCTCTCTCTCTCTCTCTATTTCTGCTTCGTCTTATGCGCTTATTTTATATTGCATGTGTATGCGTATAAGAGAGAAGTCTTTCTTCAGGTATACGCCGCGATTCTCTTTTACGAGAGACCGGTCTCGCTGTAACATGTACGCACACCCAGAGAGAAACCGAAATTTCGATATCGCGCTGTGTTACCGGAGAACGGATTCGACGCTGCGCGGAAACTGTTATGTCGGCGGCGCCGCGCTGCATCGCCGTTGTTTGCCGTTCAACAGTTCGCCGCTGCGAGAGATTTCGTTTCTCTCCCTGCGACGTTCGGTATTTATTTTTACTTTTTCGGATGACGTATGCGTGCGCGCGCGCGCGAGAGAGAGAGAGAGAGCTCGATTTTTAGTTTTACTTTTTTCGGATGATGAAGAATGTATTATTAACGATTCGTAATCGTTTAAAACGATGATTGTAAATTATGTATTACTTATATTTCGTAAGTGTATTGGGATTAAAATGAGTTTTCGTTGTTTAAAATTAATCATAAAAATTCTTTCATAAAATCATTGCTTACCGCGATTAATTCAAGTTACTTTTACTTCGAAAAATTCTTTTTAACGTTCAGCAAAAAAAAAAACTCGATTTCTTAATTTGAAAGTAGACTCAGCTGCGACTAATAAAATATCTAGACGTTAAATTTTTAATTACAACGTACACAATAAATCATCAGGTATACCCGTAAGATAAAACTTGGAAATATTTGTTCCCATATTATAGATGCGCAACACAATTTGTATAAATCTTTACAAATGTCGGTCCATTTACGATTAAAAGCATATGTACATTTATACACCCGTCGTTGCGACTGTGTGGTGTCGAAAATAATCGAACGTAACGTATACCTACGTCGCAAAACCGTCGCTTACTCGACGTATTCATTCTCGAGCGAAGAATACGCCGTATACGTGCGAGTACATAACCGCGCAGCACCGAGAGCTTCGGTTCTCATTGAAAGTAAGATGCGTCAAAGAAAAGTCTCGCCGGTCTTTTCTCTGTCTCTCCATAAAGTAAGTTATATTTCGATTCGGGTGTAAAATTAGAATACCCCGAAACTCGCCCCTCTCAGGTATACACACGGAATAAAAAAAGGAGGGACTCGCGACGTTTTATCTTTCGTTGTTAATACATGTGCGGACGAAGGCTGAATAAAAGTGAGAAAGAGAGAGAAAGAGAGAGAGAGAGAGAGAGAGAGAGAGAGAGAGAGAGAGAGAGAGAAGTAGGTGAAAGGGTGACCTTGCAGTCTCTTACGCGCGCGGGGGTAGTTAAATACCGCGTGAATAAAGCGCCGTTTACACAAAAGCCGTGTCCGCCTTTTTTTCCCTCTCTTTCTCTCAACGGTTCTCATTCGAAAGAGAGTGGGAAGGAATGGATTTCAGACCAGTTTCGATCTTCGATGTGAGTTACGCGCGCGCGTATATATATATATATATATAAGCGTTCGTGTCGTCGCTGTTACCTGCGCTTCGCTACTCTAAAAGTAAAAGGGCCCCAAAGGACCAGATCGCCGTTGCCGTGTTGTCCTTTTTCTTTTTCCTCTCTTATCCCTTCGCGATCTTCGCTTAGCGTGACACGTGCGCGCGCACGTACTCTCGCGCTGCCGTTAAGAATTTTTTCCCTTCCCTTTCTCATGTGCGTCTTTTTGCCGCGTACAGTTTGTGAATTTCGTTTGTTCTTCTTTTCTTATTTTTACGTCGAGTGATACTTCGATTTAATGGTACGACGACTAGAGAAAGAGACACCCGCATAAAACGGTTGCATTAATTTTTTACAGAACGCGAACGGTCGAGATTATTTTTTCAATATATTCATTTTGCAAGCTAGTTGTTATTATTTTCAATGTGTAGGTAAATAAGTGCGAGCTTCGATATGGCTCTTTGTGCGCCAGCGAATTATTTATGCGTTCGTTTATTTTTATCGGGAAAAAGCATCAAATGTATATTAATATTCATTCTCGGAGTAATTTATAATTTCAGTGCCGAGATATTTGTTAAGCACAATTCAAAGTATTCAATGCGTAAACGCTAATTAGCAATTTTATCAAAGATTTTAATTTACGATGCAAGTATAAAAGTTTTTATAATCCGCAAGTAACTCGTCTTACTGTTTAAGAAAGTTATTTTCGATGGAATTATTTTAATAAAATAATTGAACATTTAGAATTGAATTATAATAAAATCTTAATCCATAATTAGTGTGTACAATATTATTTTCATAACATTAATTCATTAAGGAAAAATTATAAAATTCAAAATTCCACGTAAGTAAGCTCGAGAATCGTCTCAACAGTCAGCCCAATAACCATAATAATCCTTTTAGTATAAGCGGTCGAACTTTTCAAAGAAACTAAGACACCAGTCGGTAATGATACGCGATAATCGGTGTATATAGCTCGTATCGTTTAGGGTGGCAACGCTTCACGCGCAGACACAACGGTCCAATCCTTCCGCAGTTCGGTAAATTATGACCGTCGAGGCTAGTCTGGATTAAGATGGGGTTAACCTCGTTCGGACAACGAAGCGCACCCGAGTTGACTGCAACTAGTTCGACCTGGCTAAACCGGAATTCATAATTAACCTCGGGTTAGCGCCTATCGACTCGGATTCCTTGTATAATTTACAACTGTATGCGGCGCGTATGAATATACTTTGGCGCTCGTGCGCTAAATAAAGAGGTTTAAAGTTGCCTCGATTATTTGACTTTTGTCGACGTTAACCCTCTTTTCGATACTAATCCCTTCTTTGTTTTAAAAGATTAAGCTTCTTGTTTGAAATAAAGTTAATGAGTTACTGTATTAAATAATTTGGTGTCTATTTTGGTGTCAAAATAAAAATGTTGTTATCATTAATGCTTATAAATGAACGGTCAATATGATATGTGTTTAAAACAAAAAAATTATAAAATTGATTTTATATAAAGCAAATAAATGATGTTAAATTTAAAAATTTAAAGATATTAAAGATAAAAAAGATAAAAAACTTATGTAAATTTACGCTGATTACATATATATTTATATAAAGAAATATTAAATTATAATAATAAAAAGCATTTATTGTAAATTAATTTATATCGTCGAAAAAAAAAAAAAAAAAAAAAAAATAATAAAAATAAAAAACAGAAAGAAAAAAGATAAGACTCGATGGATTCTCTCAACGCGCGAATATAACGACGTACACGCATTCTCTTTCGCTCTCTCGAGGGAATCCCATTGTCCACATAATACACGCATACGGTATACACACGCGTAGAATAGAATCCGAACGCGTATAATTCTTTTGTGCGCGTAGGTACACATACACGCAGACACCCGCGCACATGTATTAAATATAAACGCACGAAATCCGCCTTTTTCCCACAAGCTGTATACGCGCGCCCCCGCGGAATATGGATTCCATATACAGATATATGTATTCACGCGTGCTGTACACGCACGCATTCACCGGCGGCTCGTCGGTCGCGCACGATGGCAAGGTGCTACAGAAAACACGAGATAGAGTGAGAGAGAGAGAGAGAGAGAGAGAGAGAGAAAGCAAGAGAGGTATCGATATATACGTATGTAGGAAGAGGTAGAGTGAAAAAGCGAAAAAGGGCGAACCGTAACCAAGACCTTCGACCGAGGCACATCCCGCCACCTGTCCCGCTCTCCCACGCTTAGACACCGAGGGATGCTGCGTCGCTCTTTCCGTTTTGCTTCTGCGCGTTACTCCGATCGACGACTTCCTCTTTCGTATCCGTGAAAACGGAAAAAAACGATGCCTGCATACGGCATCTTCTCTTTCTCTCTTTTATTTTTTTAATTTAACCCCGCCCCCCGCCCCCCCCCCACCTTTGACGTTAAGCTTGTGTTTAAGATGCAAATTTACTTTGATCGATGGTTTGCCATATATGTACAAGTGTATATGTAAAAACGACGATATAAAAGTGTAAACGTTGTATGCTTGAGTAAACGTACCGCCGTGCGTTATCTTGAGATAATCTTTTGTCAACTTTCGCTTAAATATTGATAAGACTAACTACTAAAACAAACTTTAGAATAATAAATTTTTTTTTTCACACGGTATCATAAATATAAAATCAAGTAAAATATCGCGTCGTGTATATAATTATACAATATATTTTCGTTACGGGTATATGATTCTATTCGTTCACGTTCATTTGCAGCACAACAGGAAAAGTTTGATAACTTTTAACTAATTATATATACATAAAGAGAAATCAATGGAAATTACAAGCATTTGAGTTAAAAGTTATTCAAAGTAAATCACTCATTGTAAGCCTACGGGCATAGTCCTTCGCCGGCGCTTCGCGTCGATTCGCGTCCTTCCTCTTTTTAACTCCCTCTCTTTCTTTTTAACTCGTGTTTGCATTTGCACACCGTACGAGGTCGTAGTGTGTTACAAAGGACGCGTCCATATAGGTATGCGGGATAATACGGGACCGAGACAGACGTATTACAAGCGGTAGCTCGTCAATTTCTTATCTGTGAAACGAAAAGAAAAAGTAAGCGAGTGGCTCGCTCTTGATCGAATTTCTATTTCGATCCTTTTTTTTAACCCTTTCATTTCTCTTCGTTTGATTTTCAACGGTATTGTATATTTTTTACTTTGCATCGCTTGTGCGAGTTATGCAATTAAAATTGAATGTTAATAAAAACGAAGAAAAAAAAAAGTTAGATCTTTTTGTAAAGATGACACGCGAAATTTTCGTGATTACGCTTGCCAATTAAATAATTATTTAAATAAATGATTTATAATGCTACATAATTCAAACATTTTGGTCAGCTAATTGCTTCTCGGAATTGTCACGTTAAATAGCTCGAAAAGAAAAAAAGTAAAATTTATTTCAAATTATATATCTTTTGCCGAACGACGATTCCATATGGAATTTGAAATATCCCATAATCCAAACGGGGGACTCCTAAAAACTACCCAATGAATAATTCATGCGAAACAAAAGAATCGCATAAATAATCTATCGTAACTGAGCACTTAAAAGCGGCTGCAGAAGCAAGAGAGAGAGAGAGAGAGAGTGAGAGAGAGAGAGAGATTGAGTGAAGGGTCAGTGCCAAAGATAGCCCCAATAAAAGTCACTCGGAGACCCCGAGTTAATTCCAGATTTTCCCGTTCGCTCGTTTCCTTTTCCACCCTCTCTCTCTCTCTCTCTCTCTCTCTCTCTCTCTCTCTCTCTCTCTCTTCACTCTCTCCCTTTCTTTACTCCCATTCATCGTCTTTGGAAAATGGAGGGAGAGAAAAGTCGTCAGCAGCGGTGTAATAAAACTGACCTGGTCGTATACCCGTCGAGGAAAGAGAGAGAAAGAGAGAGAGAGAGAGAGAGAGAGAGAGAGAGAGAGAGAGAGAGAGAGAGAGAGAGAGAGAGAGAGAGAGAGAGAGAGAGAGAGAGAGAGAGAGAGAGAGAGAGAGAGAGAGAGAGAGAGAGAGAGAGAGAGAAGCGCACAGCAGCCCTTTTTTTTTTTCTTCTCGGCAAGCCTTGCCTAGTGTAGTGGTAAACGCACGGTGGTATTTTTGTCGGTCAGTAATAATCGCAGCGAACCCCTTCTTTCCTTTTTTATTTTTATGTGCGGGGGCTGCTTCCTTCGAGTGCTGCCGGTATCCGAAAATTGGAAACCGTATTCTTTTAACCTCCTGTTTAAAAAGGAAAATCGGCACGATGATAGAAAAAAATATTGCCTCCGGAAGTTTGAGCGTAAAACGTTATATTGGGGATAGTAGTATAGTAAGCGCGTTATACTATATGCGCAAAGGAGTTAGGATTCTCTCTCTTTCTCTCTTTCTCTCTCTTGCTCTCGAATTGATGCCATTGTTCCTTTCTGGAAAGTTTCGCGTTGGCGAAAAAGATGATTTCAAGAGCGAACCGAAAGATAGCTGTTTTCATATTTACGACCTTCTTTTCTTTTTCTTCTCTTTAGCTTACTGTTCGATAAATTTTCGGAATCGTATTTTTTAGCCTTTCACGTGAGATATTTAACGATTCAACGGTTTTTTTAGTAAATCTAAAAAAGATGTAAAAAAAAAAAAAAAAAAAAAATGGCCGGATATGCAATTTTGTTTAGGCATTAATTTTTGAAAGACATTGGTAGGTGTTAAATCCTTGCAGAATTAATATTCAAAAATTATTCGATAAATTTTATTTTTGAATCTTATATTATTTGACAAAGAAAATGTTGTTATCCAATGATGTATATTAAACAAAATTAATTTATAAAATTTTATTTGTAATTTTTAATTGTAAGTATAAAAAAAAAAAAAAACTTTTTTTTTATTTTTACAGTTATTAAAAGCTGAGAATAAAGTAGCAGTTATTTTTCTACTTTGCAAACGAATGTAAGTATACTTTTTTCTACATAAAAAAAAAAAAAAAAAAATTTTAATGAATTTAAAATATATTATTATTAAAACGATTTATACATAATTATAAGCCACAGTAATATGCAGTACTATTACGTATATTCATGTAATATTATCGAACAAAAGGGATTACTTCCTGAAATGAAAAAATCATTGTTCCTCGCAATTTATATAAAACCTCATCTGCTTTTAACAGATACCGCATATACATTTCCGCGCTCAACGTTTGATTTCATTATGCTCCTCCCGAACGTAATTCAAAGCTTACGATAATAATAAAAAAAAATCCTCGCATGATTGAAATCGTCGTATGTCTTCTGACCACAAACCGCCAAATCATCCGAGCAAACAATCTGACTTAGCCATATTGAACCATCGTCGTCCGATGTTTACATACATTACGAGGATCGCCGAAGTTCGTTATTTCGTTATGTATACACGCACGAACACGTTCGCGTAACGTATCTTACGAGCATCAATTGCTCGCAATAATATTACGAGTAATTGTTACTCGTAATAATGAGGGTATCGAACGATGATTGCGTAACGCACCGGAAGATTTCCGGCCATTGTGGAACCAAGACAGTACTACCGCCGCTCGCGCTAAGTATGGACGGATCGCACACGACAATGAATTTACGCTTACGTTTTTCATCTCTCGTTTCTCGAAAGTAGTCGAGGAAGTGGGCTGACCGAGGATCGCTCGGCTTTATCTTCTTTTCCTTCTGTGCTTTTTTTCTCTCTCTCCCCCCCCCCCCCTCTTACGTTTCTCTCTGTCTCTGTTTTTTTTTCTTCTCATTCTTGTACGACTTTTTTCCCACAACTTTTTTTTTTTTTTTTTTTGTTTTTTTTTTTTTATGTGTATACGCGCATATGCGTGCGATATATGTATATATTAAAGAAGAAAAAACGCCAGCGTAAAAAAGGTCTTTCACCTTGCGAATAAGACCGAGAGAAAGAGTGACGAACAGTCGGTACGACGAACAATTATTATACCTGTTGATTGTAATTCGGTCTCCCCCGGAAACGCCCGCAGGTGCGTAAAAAAAAAGTAAGGAAGCGTAAGTGAATACATTCGTCGATTGTAAATAAAATGGCTCGTTGCGTGCTTTAACGACGATTTGTCGATCTTGCAGAATTGTGTATTCAACCCGTTGAATAATTTTGTTTAAGAGCTGAGTTTGAGGGAATATTTGAATCATGATTGTTTAATATACAATTGTTAGTAAATTTTGTTTATTTATTTATTTATTTATTTATTTATTTATTTATTTTTTTTTTTTTTCTTAAGGGACGTAAAAGTTTTCTACTTCATCCTTTATTAATACATTTATACAATTATAGATTTTATACAACTCTGTTTACTAGTAAATATTGATACAGCAAATGTCATAATTGTACTCGTTACAAGAAACATACCACAACGATAAAGCAAAATTAAAAAGCATCGATATATAACAATCGCTATATTATTAAACGTCGTCGAGTTCACCAAAGAATTACGACGATAAAATCGGCGACGATTCGATATATATATATATATATATATATATATATATATATATATATATATATTAGAGCATCGTAGAAAATGAAAATAAATGACCGACATCGGCTAATTACGGTCACGAAAACGGTTAATGGCACTTGAATCATTTCGCAAACAAAGTATTCCATGCACACGAGTCGAGAGGCGATTATACTTGCGCTCAAAAAACTCACGGGTGTACGTTAATTTAAAAGCAATTTGGGTGAACTTTCGCGATGACGGGTGTCTATGCGCGGAGCGCGTTTTCGAACTTTTCAGCTAATTAAGATAATTTTTCGTATATCTTTGAAGCTTTGACATTTATATACAAAGAAAAAAAGATCAAAAAAACGCGTATTCCTTTTTTTCTTTTTTTTATACAACATGAAAGACTGCACAACGTTTTATCGATGAAGGCACAAACATTTAATGTTTTCAATGTATCTATTAAAAATATTTTCTTCATTCTTTTTTTTTTTTTTTTTTATAGCATTTGCGTCATTTTTTTTTTTTTTTTTTTTTTTTAAAAGCTTTCATTCGCTTTTATAAATTCTCCGCGATATTAATATTTCAATGAGATAATTTTAATATTCAGCTTCATTAATAAAATAATTTTCTAAAAGCGCGCGTTTCTCGATAAGGCTATACGCGCACCGCACGGCGGTTAATTGAATTTACAGCCACAATTAAAAATTAAATCGATGCTTGGGGAAAAATGTATCCGGTAGAGCGATCATATACCCGAATGCGCGTTTATTACGCCGATCGGATAAAACTCGCTCGCGATCGGAGCGCGTTTTTCGTCGTTTCGAGCAGATATACACATATACACAGAGTATAATTAAATGCGTTTTATCCTCGTAATACAGTTATTATAAAACTATTACGAAACAAGCCCGAGTACCGCAAATATTCCATAATCTCAGTGACCGATATTATTTTACCGCGCGATAAAAAAAAAATCTCTCGAAGCTTGCGATTACTTTTCTTTTTTTTTTTTTTTTTTTTTTTTTTTTTTTTTTTTTTTTTTTCTTTCGTGTGCTTTGCACTGCGACGAGATGTTAACAAAGCAAAAAATAAGTCAATTTACGCGATAGTCTAAAGCCCTTGAGACGCTAACCCTTTCCACAACGCAAACGCACAAAAAAAGAAAGGAAAATTAAAAAAAAAAAAACAAAGAAAAACAAAAAAAAAACGTCAACGATTGCCATACTAAGCGATCCGATTAACTTATGCCGAGACTCCAAGAGAGTAAGTTGAAACCGAGGTGAAGCGCAAAATAAAAGCTGGGGTTAATATCACCGAGAAAGAGGCCCGCGGCTGGTCGTAATTATGGAAATGATCGCGGAGTTAAAGGGTTGCCGCCTCGCTCGGGATTATTCGAACGGCATGAAAAAGTTGACTCTGTTAGTCGGACCCTCGGGATTATAGGTAGCTGCTGTTCTCTCCTCTCTGTGCATGGACGCGATGGTCCTCGGATTGTAAAACAATATCCTTTGGAACTTTCTCCTCGAGGGCATAAATGTACTTGTATATGAGAGGTAGGAAATGCACGTCTGGTTTATGGTGTTCGAAGGGTTATTGGTGTTTGAAGGGTTCGTGCTTTTTTTTTTTTTTTTCTTGCTTTACTCTCGGATACGTCGCAAATGGATTTTACTTTTTGAGGATTAGTTTTATAAACATCGTGATGGCGGATATATTGGAGATTATTTCGAGAGGGTTACAAGGTAGGCGAAAAGGAAAAAGAAGGTTTTTTTTTTTTTTCTACGCACGCTAAAGTCGCGCGAAAGGATTAACTCGATTATCGGCCGGTTAATGACCGACGTCGAAAAGTTGAAAAGTCGAAGTTTTTCTAGCTTTTGGACCTTTTTTTTCGATTGTCTCTTTGACAGTTTTAGTCAAGGAAGCGACATGAAAAAGTTGATTTACTGCATTGATGTTGCTAGCCGTAGGATGTTTTGTAAATTTACCTTCTTATATCTATGGTGCAAATAAACATTTTTTTCTAAATGAATAGTTATAAAGGTTAATGTATTTTTTATAATAAAGTATTAAAACGTGAGAAACGTTTCACAATTGTTAATATAGATATTTTTAGACCGTATAACAAGTAAAAAAAAAAAAAAAAAAAAAAAAAATCTTTTTACTCCGTGTATCATAACATTTAAGTGATCTATTCGAGTTCTGTTTAAGCAAATGTTTATTTTAATTTGAATAAAAAAAAAGGAGGATTAAACTTGTGCATTTTAATTTAAAATTAAGTATACTTTTCACTGTATCATAAATGATACGACTTACTGCATCGAAATAAAAGCACCGAGATAAGAAAAATTTAATTGACGCGCGCATAAAATAATATTTACATACGCGCGAATATTATTTTTACGTAATGCGCAAGTATTTTCTCCGTTAAACGTATATTTCAACATTTTAAAGTATAAAACGCTTTTTAATAAATTTATAATAGCAGTAAAATTAAAACGGCGATTACATCAAGCATTTTTATTTTTTATTTTTTTTCTTTACTATTTTTTTTTTTTTTTTTTTTTTTTTTTTTTTTTATTAGTTAAACGAAAATGCTTTTGACCGACTTCTTAAGTTAAGTATTTATTGATAATAATCGATTACTGCAGCGTATGTGAATTATCGAACAAAAAAAGGAAAGAAATTTTAAATCCCGATCTTTATTATCTAATCGGTTTCCTTTCGCACTTAAAATAAAAGGTAAACAAAAATGAAAAGGAAATAGGTAAAATAGGTAAAATTAAGCCGCGTAATTTATAAGAAACTATTTTTATATCGATATAATTAAAAATTCGAAAATCCAAGCTCAACATTTATAAATTTTGCTCGGATCCTTATTATTGATTTTTCGCCTCTTTTATTTTAGAGCGCACATTTTAGCAACGAAATCGCGATACAGCCGTCTCGTAAATTAAAAAACGCGGGTACATTAACTACTTATGAAAAGTCATAAACTTATCGCAATGAGCGCGAGAAAAGTTAATCGCGTTCAAGTGTATTTCCCAATGTGAATAATGTATGCGAACGCCCCCGAAGAAAGAGAGCATTATATGTGATTTGCTTGTATATACACATATATATATCATTCGAATACGAGAAATGATCTACATAATAATCGTACGGGCGTTATAAAATTGAAAATTTACGGGGTTTTGAATGCGCGAAATCGTAAGAAAAACTAAAGTTTAGAAAAAGTAGCGCCGATCGTTTAACCTTTAAAAGTATTTTATAATCAACGATTAACTTTCCGTCGACGATAAATATAAGTTTATAGCTTTATTATAAACGTTTGTTTAAATATATTTTTGTGCAATTAGTAGCTGTGTATTAATATACAAAAATTACTAAAAAAATATAAATTAAAAACGATAAATTTTCGAGCAATAAATCGATAATATAGTATATACCAATGTCTGATATTTTAAAGACAACTTACGAGAAATCGAGCAATTGTATAAATTATCGCAATCGACCGTAAAATAACAAATTATAGAGAATCGTACGCGCAATACCTCACGTGTATTCTTACTCGACTTTAAAATATCGATCCGATTCCGTGCGGACGCATCTTAAAAATAGTTCGCTTCCCGCCGTATAAATAAAGGGTAATTGTATTCGCGCGACTAGCTGTACATCCACGAATATAAATCCATCGACATATAAATGTAATATATATATATATATAAATCGGATCCGACGAGGGCTGTTTCTCTTTGGGCTCTTTATACATATGATATAAAAGCACTTCGATAACGAGTTTTATTTTTAATAGGTTCATTGACATGTCTGACATTCCTTCTCTTTCTCTCTCGCTCGCTCGCGCGGACACTTTCAAGGTCCGGGCAGGTTTTGCGCCCGCGGCTCTCTTTTTATATACGACGACGACGACGACGAGGACGACGACGACGACGTTGCGCGAGTATAAGCAAGCGACAACTAGCGGTTTGCTCGTTACGCGTCGTATATGTACGCGGAAAGACGTCTGTGTAGATGTACTCGCTCTCTTCGTACATTTTAATTAACGTACGACCGAGTTGCCGATCCGCCGACGCCTCAACCTCGTGTCAACGTTAAACGATCGTTTAAAAAACTTGAAAGTTTTTTAGTTGAAAGATGCTTGATTTCGCGTGAATATTTTTAATAAAAAGTTGAGATTCGTGAAAAAAATGCACAAAGCTTATAAATTTAACTAAATATTTGCTTAAATTTTCTTATTAATATAACGATAATAAATATATTACCTATTACAAAAGATTCCACAATTATTAACGATCAAAACAGTTCCGCTTATTAGAGTTTTTCATCGTTTTACATAAATTATAATGCGTGCAACATCTTATTTCTAATACATTAATGACACATGATTGTAGTTGAAAAGTTTATAATGCGGAGTCTCCAAAAATGATAAATAAAAACTTGCGATATTTGCATAACATCGATGATCGGCTATTAAGGCTTTTAAATAAGTTAAAAAACAAAGTTAAAAAAAAAAAAAAAAAAAAAAAAAAAAATATTAAAAGAACATTGTTAATTATGAAATCAAATTTACATCTAAAAATAAATAAAAACTTGGTCGTATCGCAATATATGTAAATTGCAATGAGTTCTCAACGTAACTGTTACATTCGTACGTATTGGTTTCTTATTATCGTAACTCTTTAAGAGAACAGGAATTCATATCTTCTATAGGCTTTAATTTTTTTTTTTTTTTTTTTGTTTTTTTTTTTTTTACATAAAAATATAATTTCTATTAATAGGAAAGGGTGTGGCGATCTCTCGATTCCATTTTCACAACGAAGTGTCGTTAAACTTTGTCGCCTTTGCTGGATATTTATCATAGTTTAAAATTTTTTTGTTTTTGTTTTTTTTCCTTTTATTTTTTTAAACTCGCGCAACCGAAAGAAACTTTTACGTAATTTATGCAAATATTTTCTAAGCTTTTTTTTCGTATTATCTCCTCGTATATAAGGGTTACTCGAGGTTGAAAATATTACATTTTTTTTTTTTATATCGATGAGAATTATTACGTTCCCCGTTGTAATCAGTAAAAGATACCAATGACACTTTTGAAAATTTATGACTATATCAAGGATAAAAAATGAATGTAATTTATGGTCAAGTATTTAACTGTGTATCAATGTAAAGTTTACTTCAATTTTGAGACCAGACCAGTACAATTACGCAGAGCGGTAAAACATTGTCATGATTTTGTTTATATAATTTTTAAATATACGATTCTTGAATTTAATACCTTTGAAATTGAAAGTAGCAAATGTTCGATGTTTATTATTCTTATTAACTCGAAACAATGCCAAATAAAATAATCGATTATAAACAATCCCTCGAGCGAGCTCTTAAATAACGGTAACTCGCTGAAAAGTTTATAAAAACAGCGACTCACCGTACATAAATGCATTAGCCGCGCGCTGCCGTATCAATGAAATCCATTGTATCGAGTTTCTTTGTTTCAATCCTCAAGGCTAATCATTGAAATCAAAACCTTCGTTCCTCCGATCGTAGATATTTCTAGGCTTTAACCGGAAGCATGCGGCATCGAGAGGAAACGAGAAAGAGAAAGAGAGAGAAAGGGGTTGAAGGCACATCCGCGAGTACGCATTTTTCTTCGAGCGAGAGGGAGAGGAAGAGAGAGCCGGAAATCGGTAAATCTAAATTTCCTTTTGGGTTATGTATATATCCTTAAAACGCTAGCGTATACATTTACCTGTCGTTCTCGCGTCGATGTATCACCCCTTGGCCTCTTCTTTTTCTTTTTCTATTTTCTCCCTCACCGATCCGTTCGCTCGCATACGATACCACCACCATCGGGTAAGAGTATTCGAAAGCACTCAAAATCTGTACGTATAGGTACATCTATCGTGCAGGTATACAGAAACGCGCTGAATATAATAAAGGTCGACGGGGGATACATTGATCCCTTTTTCCAGCCTCCGCACATACATATACATATATATATATATATATATATATGTGTGTGTGTATGTATACGACGTGTATTCCGTATGGCGTTTTCTTTCTCTCTCTTTCGCAACCCTTCGATTCTTAGCTTTTTAAAATCAGGTATACGCGCGTAGGTCGTGCCGCTTTTTCCACGAAAGGAGATTCTTTATTTTTTCGTAAACCGTGTGGGAGATCGCGGCTCTTTCGGTTTACTTATATGACGCGGAGGTTTTCCGGTTTATTCCGTGGGATGATCAGTTACGGATGAGCGGAAGTGTGAAAAACAGTTTGGGTACGGTGTTTTTACGCTGTGTTCTCGATTTTGATGTCGAGCTGTACTTTACTTTTGTTTTGTAGGAGGAAAAAGAATTTATTTTCGTCTATTTTATTTTTACGAAGAAAATTTTGATAAATGAAGATAATTTTTTAATTTATGTTTGTGCAAATAATATTTTAAATATTCTAAATATTAGTTGTATTGTTTAACAATAGATCCCAAACTTTTTTACTAAATGAAACGTTTAAAATAATTTTCGAATGATAAAAAGCTGTTCTCAACAGCTCTTACAACAAAAGATTATTACCTCGAAATTAAAGATAATTCAATTCGGAATATAGAAACGCTCTCGATGAATATAGTCGTAATTCCAAACCGGATTTCTTCCCTTTAATCAAAATTCCATCTCGATGTACAATAACGGCCGATAACGAGAGCACACGAGTAAATGTAAGCACACAAAAGCGCACAAGATTGTCTCTCTCGCTAGAAAATGCTCTCGCCGTCCTTCATTACATCACCCAAATAGCATAAAAGCCCCGATCAACGGCTCATCCCACGATAATGTGAACTTTCTAAGTCAAGACCTTGCCCGAGTGCTCGAATGCATCTCTATATGTATATACGCGTACATATCGTATATACTCGTATATGCGGCGAACGAATGGACGAAGCGCCGTGTAACGCGATAATGAGAGGGAAAGAAAGTTTACATATCGGGCTGTGGCTCTGGGGCACGGCACATATTGTACACATATACTATAATATGTATTTATATATGGCGATATCGATAGAGATATATAAATGTATACGATATAATCGTAGGATTGCATCTTTGGTAATAGAGACTTTAGATTGCAATTTACAAATAAATTTTTCTCTTTCTAAATAATAACTTTCTTCCTTCGTTTTTTTTTATATCTAAATTTAACAATCGCTTATATAAAAAATTAAAAATGTTTGTATAAATTTGAACTATACTTATAAAATAGTCCAATTTCAATTAAGAACGATTATCAAACTTATTATTATTGATGATGGTAATGAAAATGAAATAAATTCCATTTCGTCGTAATTATATGCGATACACATAAAATAATGCATAGTTCCTCGTTAATACCGTCTTTAAATAAATTACCGTGGCTTCGAATAATAATTCGAGTTCAATAATAGTTTAGTAACTTTGATATATCATGTGTAATAAAATAATTCCAACCGTTTCATATAATATACGTTACAACAAACTTGCGGCAATTAAACATCGGACTTTTATGTTAACAAGTCGCTTCTAGTTAAATCCATAATTACAACTTTTCCATTGTATTACCGGGCGTTAAAACTCGCAGCTGTTACCTCACCAACGTTTACGTATAATACGATAAGTAATAAATATAAAGCGCGTCGCATTTTATATAAAACGCGAGTAAAACGCGCACGGCGAGGACATGAAATAATATAACGACGAAGACGACGACGACGACGACGACGACGGCAGCGGCGACGATGATGATAAAATGAGAGATGGAGGAAAATGTGTATGAAAAAATTAACGATAATAAAAAGACGCGGGTAAAATACCACGTGCTCATAGGCGAGTCGCGATCGCGACAAGAACAACAACTCGAGCTACCACTATACATATATACATCCGCGCGTTGCGAACGAGATAACTGTAAATCCTACCTCCTTCACTCTTTATCTCACTCCTTCCTCCTTCGCACGCAACCTCTCTTCATCCTCTTCTCGTCGTCTTTTTTCCGCGGTCGCTATCCTTCTCTTTCTCTCTCTCTCTCTCTATCTCTCTTTCCTTCGTTTTTTTTTTTTTTGCCTCACTCGTCGTAGTCGTCGTCGTCGTAGTCGTAGTCGTAGTCGTAGTCGTAGTCATTCGTCGTTTTCTTGTAGATACATGTATATGCACGAATACAAGACGCCTCTTCCGTCTTCTTCTTTTTCTATCAAAGAGTTGGAAGGCAGAGCGCGAGGCCTCGAGGCTATTCTTCAACGACACGCCGATTACGCTCACGAAGCGGACGTCGTCTGTATAATACTATACGCACTCTCGGACTCTCTCTCGATCTTCGCCACGAGTACGTACTTTACGCCTCCCGGTGACTCTCCCGTATAAGACTCGCGGTTGAAGAGGAGGAGGAATATTCTTTATTTCCTGCGTCGATCGGAAATTAGCCGAGAGCTATTGTTCTTTGCGGAGCTCCCGAGGTGATCGAACGAGCGAATTATTGTGCTCTTTTGCGAGAAAATGCTATTACTCTATTATTCTTAGTTTTTGGAATCGAGCTGTAAAATTTATAAAGTTAGTTAGAAATTTAATGTTTAATTTTAACAACGTAAAACGATTAAAATAAAAACTCTTTACGCACGAAAATGAAAAAAAAAAAAACATTTCTTTGTTTTTGTAAAATTATTAGCCAAGTGTTTATAAGAAAAGAAAAGCCATTCTTGCTCAATGTCACAAGATGACGATAATCATCGAGCATTATGTAAATCGCGATCGAAATGTAAAATAAGGTACGGAATCTTATTGTGACCCTTTTGTTTCGAATTAAAACCGAATGCGGAATAAGAAATGAAGACGCGCGATAAGGTGTGTGCGTGTTTGTGCGCGTGTGCGCGACGCGTTAAAGCGTAATACTTGAATTATGGAAATGAGATTTAGCTCGCTATTACGTCTATTCGCGACTTACTCATTTGTTTTCTTTTTTGCTTATATGTATGTTCGTTATATGTAATTCGACATCGATATTCACTTCGAACGGAAATCTGGCGATTTTACAATCGTTGGAGATTATCAAAGATGTAACGCCTCTTATATTATCGCAATTTATTAAACCGAACTTTATTTTAAAACTGTGATTAATACAGCTGAAGTACGCGATGTCGATTTGATTTCTGTATATTATCGAAAAGAAAAAAAAAAAAAAAAAAAAAAAAAAAAAAAAAAAAAAAAAAAAAAAGGTTTCGCCCAAACGAAAACGTAGTAACCAATTCAATCTACGAGGAAACTTTTTACCGCGAATCTAAACTCGAGCCTCATGTATCTTCTATTATGTGCCTCGAATCAAAGTTCAATAAAAGCGCACATATGCATCGATCGTCGTCATCTATATGGGAAGCGTCGAGGAGGAATAAAAAACCGTTAAAAAATCGTATGCCGCTGAATTCGCGCACATACGTATATAGAAGTCGTTGTGCAGTCGACCGTGTGCCAAGAGAGCGACGACCATTACACATTTTTATTAGCCATTCTCGCGACGACTCGTAATCCAACGCCACATAACGTCGCGCCATGTTGTGCGCATGATCGTGATTTTTTTTTTTTTTAATTTTTTTAATTTTCGGCGCACGTTACATACATACGCGCTGATTAATTATTCGAGTCGACGCGCGTCGCGGCCTCGTCGATGTAGTCGTCGTCTTTCTTCTTCGTCTTCTTTCTTTCTGTATAACTTTTGTATTCTCCCGCGTATATATATATGCAAGTGGTATATTACGTTGCTCGAGAATATATTCGGGCGCATCGTCGCATTTTTTTTCTCCTATTCTCTTGTTTTTTTTTTTTTTTCGTTCTTTTTTTTTTCTTCTACTTTTCGTCAACACGAAAATATCTCGCGAACGTGTATGCGTTACATATAAAACACGTGATGTTGTTTATCAACGATCGATCGATTTTCCGCATGCGATTGCCCTTGCTTTTTCTTTCGTTGTTTAGCGAGGAAACGGATGTAATCGCATTCAAATTTTATACCGCGCCGAGATTTACGCGCGTTCGGGTATTACGTTTCGCGATGTCGAGATTTTTGCATTTTCGACTTTCAAAATTCTTACTTATCTTGTTTTAAATTATGTTTACGTTTACCGGTGGCATAAAAATTGAAATTTTTCATTTGTTGTACTCGAGCATTGATTTGTTAAAAAATTCGTAAGTTTAATTTAAGTTTACCGAGGAATAAAATAAAAAATCGTTTATATTATTGAGAACAAATGATGTTTTATTTGTTGATAATGTAAACAATTCGATGCTGTTTTTCACACTGCTCTGCGTGAACCATAGAAATTCTCATTTCATAAATAATTAAATATATTTACGTTATTTGTTTCAGAAGAATATAGTACAGAGATTTTCAAAAATATTTTTTATGTTTTTTACCATTTCAAATGTTATACCGAAATAATGAATTATGTAACAGTGAAATGAATTTTAATGAATCTTTTTGAAAAATTCTAGAGAAACTGACAAACAGAATTACGATATAATCGTTATTCCATAAAGCTTAAATTAATACGATTCTTTTGAAGATAAAATGAAAATAAAACAGCGACAAATAATTAGCGTACATTTGACATTTATTTGACACACATATTTTCGAGAAAAATAAATTTGCGAAAAATAATTGTTACGCCAATTGGCGAATTGCTCGGGAAGGATGTTGTAAATTAACGATAAACCGTACAATCGGCGTCGAGTTTACCGCTAGCAAAACAAAAATTTAATTGCCAAGCGGTGTAACGCATTCATAAAAGGGAAAATTTACTTCGATGTCACAGGGCTGAACATATTATTTTACAAAACTTATACTCCTCAACGAAATAATTACGTCGGTGTACGAAGGTGATGTGTGCTTGCGTATGGTGTAACTGCTCGAAGAAAGAAGAGGAACAATCATTATCTTACTTATAATAAATTCCTGCCAAATTTTTCGTCAGAGCGTAAAAGTCATTCATCGGTTGGCGTTAAAACACGAAAAATATCAATAAAGTGAGAAGCTGAAGAAAGAAACCTTTACCCGTGGTATAAGGATTTTTTGTTTTCCAATCATCTTACATTTTACTTTTAAGTTTTTGGTATTGCCGAGTATTTTGTAGAATTAATCGTCATACGTGAATCATTCTTAAAATTTCCTTATTTCACACAGATCCAATATGAAAGGGGTAAAATTTGTCGTTTTCTTTGCTTATTAATACAGGAAACTAAATTCTGTATTATTCTTTTTTTTTTAACTTTCAAATATGGTAATCATTGTATAAATATAGCCATATAAGTAATATTGCGAATTTCCTAAATTCGTTTATCTCGAAAACTCGAAATTCTCTATTATTCGAAAATTTTACACGCAATTCATTTTATAAAGTAGAAAAATCAACGCTTAAAATTATTCCGATAGTCAGCTTGAAATATGTCGAGATAATTTGTGCTTCCATTAAACAAAACGTATATTGTTTTACATCAAGGAGCAACAAATTTTAACAATGCAATATAAGACGTAAGTGAAAAAGCGAGCACCAAGGATAATAAATTTAAGTTCAAAACGAAGACTCACCTTCTTAAATGATTCCACGAGTTTTCCTGGCGAGAAAAAAAACAAGAAGAAGAAGAAGAAGAAAAAAGAAACAAACAAATTGCATAAAGCTTTTGGCAAAGTATATACGCGTCCGGTGAAGTGAAACATACAGAACATAAATTTAGTGCCCAGTCAAGTATACACCTTTAAATATTTTACATACCGATAAATATAAACCATAGCGTTAAATATTCCGCTTTAAACAATTTCTATGCCTCGGAGATTCCAAGAAATTCTCGAGGAAATTTATCCAACAACCGATGCTTAAACATTGTAAATCTATGGTTAGCCTGATTCCTCTCTTACTAAAATATATCTAAATAAATGCGACGAAGATGGAGCTGAAAAGTTACGCGGAGTCTACGATCAAGAGCAAAAAAAAAACGAAATAAAAAATAGAGAAGGAAAGAGAGAGAGGAGAGAGATGAAAAAAAACAAAGGAAAAAAGAAAGAGAGAGAGAGAGAGAGAGAGGAGAGCGACCTAGATTCAGGCCGGTGATCTTGCCCGGCGATGACGCAACAAGCTCGGCCACGAAAGTATATAGAAGAAGAAGGGGACGAGGTAGCGCGAGGAGAAAGAAACGACGAGTGAACGAGTAAGGTATAAAGAGAGAGAGAGAGAGAGAGAGAGAGAAGGCAAGGGACGTGGCTTAGCTCTGCGTGGATGGCAACGCAAAGGAGGAAGGAGAGGCATAGAAGTCGAGGGGAACGTCGCGAGTCAAAAGCTCACCTGACGACTCGAGAATCCAAATATTCAACCAAGTGGAAATCAACTCGTAGACTCGAGGAGCTGTCTGTTGTAACGCAAGGATTACACACAAAGAATTATTATTATAAGCGGCATTAGAAAAGACGCGCGATCCTCGATGTATGTATATATATATATGTATACATACATACATTGATAGGAACTTTACCAAACGGGTTATTTGAGACCCTGGGACTATCTCGTTAAAAGGTGCACGTCTTGCGCAACCTGGCCGACGTACGTCTCTCTCTCTCTCTCTATTTTTTCTTTCTTGTTTAATCACGGCCGTGTAAGCGCGTGCGCACCGATTGTAATCTTCATAGCGATGTTTTACGACGACGATATTGTTGTTGTCGAGTAGAATTATGCGTAATTTTCAAAGGGGAGGGAAGGAGAGAAGGGAAGAAGGTCTCTCGAGAGCAGATTTTGGTATGCTCAAACGAGCTAGTTCTCGCTCGACGACACAATGGAATATGGCTTTTTAATTATGTAAATTGTGACCTTGTGAAGGTCGTAGCATTTAGGCTCCGCAGGTTCACGATATTCTTGCTGGATTTTAAAAACTGATATTAAGTATCGAAAAAGAGCCGCCGCGTTAACTTGGACAAGATACTGTTCATATCTAATCTGTTGTAAATCTCTAGTTGAAATTTTGGAACATGTGATAAGAGTTTACCAAAGTATTTATCGATGATGTTCAAGAGTATGAATTTTGCAACGTTAATAAAAAATATACACGACGATCGAATTGGTAAATAATTCAATTAAAGTTTTAAACGTAAAACGTTTAATAATTATCGTAAAAGGAATGTTAAAAATTTGGCTGTATAATTATACGCTTCTATACTTATCAAAGTATGTTTCGAATGTTTATATAGATTATAAAAGCATGTTTACTTTCAAGGTAGGAAGTCAACCTGGATGATTCAATCTACCGTCCGTTAACGGTTTTTAAAAAGTAAAACCTCAAAGTATCGTGCAAGCAAATACCTTACGTCTTTATTTTGTTTTTCGTCGAATGATTTGAAGTTCGGAAAAATTTAACCCAAATTGGAATAAGGCAAAAAAATACCCAGAAACCGCTATTTTTATAGGACTTTTTTGAGCCTTGGGAAAAACGATTATCAGTATTTCACGCGCGATTTTTTAGGTAAATTTTGTTGTCGTTAAGAAATTGTTACCTTCGATATTTTTCTTTCTTGTTTCCTCAATAAATTATGGCGAAGGTTAGCGTAAAAAACTTTAAAAATTTAAATTATTATTTTATAACAATCGAACTATTTTTTTTTTTTTTTTTTTATAACCATTTAGATAAATATTAATTTAATATGTAGCTAAAAATTAATACACATTAAAGTTAAAAACAAAATTTTTCAAGCATTTAAAACGGAATCTTCGATTTTCACATACATGGACCGTTCGAAACCTCAAATTCCGAAATATAACAATAAAAAAAATAATAATAATAATAAAAATAATAATAATAATAATAATGATAATAATAATGATAATAATAATAATAATAGGAATAAAATAAAAAAAAATAAAGAAATAAAAAAAAAGAAGGAAATCTCGAAAATAACCCTGGCCTCGCATGGAAAAAAAAATCCAAAAAGCAATTTTCTCGAGCCGTTCGAAAGCACCATCGTGCAAAACCAGCTCGGTGGTGAGCGTTTCTCTTTCTTTCTTTCGCACACGTAAATTTATATATATATATATGTATGTATGTACGTATACACGAATGAAGGAACTCGAACGCGAAGCTCGGTCTCGGTAGCGAAGAGCAGCTAGAGGGAAAGAGGAAGAGTGGGGGGAGAGAAAGAGTAGAAGGAGAGGAAGGAGCATAAGAGGCACAAGGTATAAGGACGTGGCTGCACGCTCGCCGGCTCCCTCGTTCCTCGCTCTTTTCCTCTCCTCGGCGAGCCTCAGCCAGTGTGGGTTCATTGGACGCCGACGGCCGCGGATTTACCGTTACACGTCTTCTTGGCGAAACCCAACCAAGAGAACGAGCGATCGAGAGAGAGAGAGAGAGAGAGAGAGAGAGACGGGCTAACTCCCGGGGCTTGAACTATACGTGCACGTGTGTATATATATATATATATATATATATATATGCGTACGTGTACACTCGATGTTTCCTTCTCTCTCTTTATTTCTCTCTCTCTCTCTCTCTCTCTCTCTTTTACATTTCTTTTTACTTCAAGTACTTATCGAGAGTCCAAAACCCCTTTTTCCTTTCTCTCTCTCTCTTTCTCTTTCTCTCTCAGCGCATGAATTCCAGTACGGGTGAAAAGTCACCGCTGGAATCCCTGATACGCACCGGCCGGAAGAAGAATCGCCTCCAAAGACGAGGCGATCGAACGCGTACAGTTTTATGTATAAATATGCGTATCGGGAGCCGAGAGTTCGTCGCTCGATAAAAGTATACGAAGCAGCTCGAATCATCGCTCGATCGATCGAAACATCCGTGGGTGGATGGCTCATGCTAAATAATGAAAAGAAACTTCGTGATTTTTGAGAACGTTATTGTGAAGAGGAATTTTTTACGCGTGTGCTTGAAATTTCAGCGCGTTCGCTTTTAAGGCTGGGAGAATGAAATTTACATCTTTTACGAATGTATATGCGAATGTTTGGTTTGTTACGTTTGTAAACTCTCGTTTTAATCGTGGTTTTAAACTTGGAAATTTTTTAAATTTTTTCTTAAAAAAAAAAAAAAAAAAAAAAAAAAAAAAAAAAAAAAAAAAAAAATAAGATAATTTCTTAATAGCATTCCTTTTTTAATTGTTATAAAAGATATAAAGATATATACGGAGGCTACTTAAAATTATCACAGCATGACCATCACCATCGCACGTTAAATTGGATGAAAATTTTAATGAGCCATGTGTTTATAAAATTATTCGATTTAATGAAAGTTAATGTTATTTTTCTACTGCTCAGATACAACGTAATAAAATCTCAGTCAAGCCTTAATACAATAAAAATTTTAATTGAAATGTTTTTAAATAAAAAAAAATGTACAGTTATATACTCGGCGTCTTAATTGCAGAGCAAGAAACATTATTGTACTTGCAGATGCATAAAAATATGAATTTATTTTAAGTTTTGACTTTTCTCGATTTGATTTATTTTTACGGTCGACCGACGCTCTTATAGATGGAATTTGATTAATGAATATATAATAATAATTATCTACGGTTAAGATGATAGATTGATGTAAGACTAAGTTACGCAGGAACTATAAATCATTGGGAAGATTGATGAAAGAATTTTAAATATTAAAATTATAATTCGATACTTTTTAATTTTGAAATTAAATAACAGTAAAGGTATTATACTTTTTATTAAGAATGTTTATCGAATAAAAAAGAATGCTTAATATAACTTTGATGATGCAATATATCGATAATTATTTACGACAATTAAGATCATGTTTTAATACATGATATAACTTTATAAAGAAAAATTTTATTATTTTTTTTTTCTCCTGTAAAATATTCATTTACCTTATTAACAGTTTATTGCGTATTTTGCTATTTTTAACATTAATATACACATAATATACAAATAATTTTATAAATTTGTATAAGATAATATACTTGGAATATCAATATCTTTCGAAAGAAACAAAACAATAAATTAATCGAATTAAAAAGAAAAGTAAATCCGGAATTACGAAAGACTTTCGCGACCGAAAATATTCCAGATATTATAAATTCCAGAAAATCAATCACAAACGGTTCGATTGAAAATTCCAGCTTTGCCGCAACTCCACCCACTCGAATTCCTTCGAACTCGAAAACAGCAGCAGCAACAGCAGCAGGTGCTTTGTAAAGTCCCCCTTCCCCCCTCCCCCCTACAACTAAGCGGCATCCAGAGGTGTCGTCCTGCTGTCTTCGAGTTCCGGCGAGCGTCGCTCCGTCAACGGGTAATCGAGATCGAAACGACTCTCGGTTTCGTTAGCTCTTCTCCCGTACACGTATATAAATGCGCGAGCGAGGAGAATCCGTTGCTCGAGGAGAGGGAAAGAGAGCTTTGCGCGACGGACAAACGGTTCTTCGGGATGCCCCCCTTCGAGTACTGTATATACACATATACACACAAACATACTTGCACACACCTGTTGCGCCTCGCGTATTATGGAACAAATTGTACAAGCAAGTTGTACGCGCGCGGAAAAAGTATAATACGGTATACGACTTCCAAGCTTGAAACCAAGGAGAAGGGGGGGGGGGGTCTTTGCACCGATGAACCCGATAATCGATGCGCGCATGTGTACCCTAGTTTAACTTATTAGCGAGTTTTAAGCTTATAGCTTAGCTTATTGTTTTGACTCTCTTATTTGCGGTTTTATTTTCGATCTTGCGTCAACGATGATCTTTCGGCTTGGTTTAAATCCAAGCCTTGGAAATTTTTTAAAGGAAGATGATTAATTTTAAGATGTTGATTAGTTTGCAAGTTAAAGATGTCACCTTTTATGTACCTTTTAAACGTGGGTTTTGAGCCTGATGCTGATTCGTATAAATTTTGCATATTTGATATCTTTTATGTTAATTACTAGTTAATCGATGGAATCTAATCAATTATAAGATATTAAACCACTGATTATGCTAAATATCTAGACAAAAAAGTTAAACATTTTCTTCATTCTTGCATATTATCTTTAACAATTCGAAAAGCATTATTTTTGAGTACTTTTATTTCCACAATCGTCGAAGCTGTTGTGTTCGCGATTTAGCGGGAGAAAGAAGATCAAAAGGAAATGAAATTCGTGTATAAAAAAATAAATAAAATAACGCGAAATGAAGGAGAACACGAGAAGAAGAAAAAGAAAAAAAAAGAAGCAGAAGCTGAGATGCACCGCTAGGCATTTTTGGCGTAATCACATCGTCTCGCCGAAGAGAGAAGAGAGTAAGCGAGAAGGAAGGACAATGTGGAAAAGGAGAGAAAGGGAGAGGACGCGGCAAGAGGAAAAGAACGAGAGAAAAAGAAAGGAAGAAGAATAAGAGGATATACCCTAACCTCGCGTAAGCTGACCTCTGCGCTGGATATTCGCGCGTCGGTGCACCGCCGTCCGGCCGGCATTTAACGGCACACCGCGAAGGAAAGTAAAGCGGCTCTCTTTATCTCTCTCTCTCTCTCTCTCTCTCTCTCTCTCGGTACGATGCCACGCCTCGTGGCAACAACAGCCCGACTGGCAAACAAACGGCGAACTCCATAGCGATCCGGCGCGCGGTCGAATCTTTGAATTCCATACGCACCTCTCTCTCTCTCTCTCTCTCTCTCTCTCTCTCTTTCTGATTTCCTTCTTTCTCTTCTCTTTTATTTTACTCTTTTTTTTACGTACACAGTATTTTTTTTTATTTCCTTTTTTCAACGAGTCGTTGCGGGGAGAAGAATTTTTCCTTTCCTTTCTTTTTTCTCAACGATGGGTTACTTGCACTCGTCTTGTTTTTCTTTTACAAGGATGTAAATTTTTGTGTAAAAATGCGGTCAAGTTTAACGAAAAACGAAAAAAGGAAAATGTACGCCTTGTTTGAACATTTAATTTCAATATCGGATTTAATATTTTTATGAAAAATAGCACGAGGTTAAAGATCTAAAAATTGTTAATATTCTCATTTCTATACGATACTGGTTTTAATTGATGTAAATGCACTCAGCAACTGTAATATAAAATACATAAAATGACTTATTAAACATTAAGCATTTTTCCCGTAGGTAAGATAATTTTATAGATCGAGTTTATTTTTAAATTTATTATACGCGCTCATTCCGACATTCAAAAAAAAAAAAAAAAAAAAAAAATATACATATATATTTTATTCCTTTATTTTTTCCCCGCAAATTTCTTAAACCCACAACTGCCTCGATACAAATTGAAATAATTAAAAATTTGTTCGCAAACGTTGCGTATAAAAATTTTACAATCGTTACCTATCTCTACGCTCGTTAATCTCCAATCCCATCGACAAAAAAAAAAAAAAAAAAAAAAAAAAAAAAAAAAAAAAAAAAAAGATCAAAAATCGGGACCGTGCTTTTAATGACAAAACTAGTTTTCAAAGTAATAAAGAGGTCGTATAAGGATTAGCATTTTTACGGATGTGTATATATATATATATATATATATATATATATATATATGAAATACAGAATTTTTATCGTCTTAAATACGCACACATCGTACACGTATATATTCATAAACGCATGCGTTAAGCAACGGTGCTGCTGTAAAAGCGAAAATGCATTTTTTCATGCATTGGATTGAAATATGTGCGCTCTGGGGCAAGCTCGCTTAAGCGACAGTGAAAACAAATAATGGAATCAACGCCCGAGCGAGGAATAGAGGATGCAGGTACCCGCGTATTTTTTCGCAAGTTCGTTTCGGCTCGTTATCGCCTCTCTTATTCTCTTTTACTCGCTTTACCGACACAAAGTTATTGCTTTGGATATAGTTTTGTTTTTAAACGGCTTGTAAAATGATTTTACTCCTGGTATTGCTCTCGAGCCCGTTTCCGCATGACACAACCGAGTGGATATAAAATTTTCTAGTAGGTCGGCAAAAGGAATGCCGATTAAAAATAGAAGAAAAAGATAAATAATGGAATAAGTAAACTCGAGCGAAGAATTTTTTTATATGCATGAGTAAATTCTATTTTATTTTATTTATTTATTTTTTTTTTCTTTTTATATTTTAACGTTTTTTTCGTAGGTTTTTAATCTGTGCAATTATAACAATAAATTATATACGTCTATTATTATTCGATTTGTGCTGCAACTCTTCGTAACATTTGCCTTTTTTTGAATACGAGTTTTTACTTTTAATATTTTTATTAAATGGATTGTATTAGACTATCGTAGTTGTGAAATGATATTAAATAATAAATAATTTTTTACAATCAGAAATCAGAAACTCGCTTTTATATGTGTAAAAATTAAAAATTACGATATTATAACCGTTCTAAGTATTTTTATATCCTCAATTATTTATAATAAACTTTATTTTATTGCATCAAAATAAAATAATAATGCGCGCTGCTTATCACTATATACATTTATTCAACAGATAATAATAGTAATTCAATTTTGAAATTTTTCAAAAAGATAATATACAAAGTTATTTCAAATGAAAATGTACGAGATATTTTTAACGTTGAAACTTCAAATCTTTATTATCGTAATAAAAAACATAAAATTCATAATTAAACGACATGAGTTTCATTTTCGTCGTAGCATATATACGAAAACTAAGTCAAACGTCAATCAAAAGAGTTAAAAAAAAAAAAAAAAAAAGAAAAAAAAAATACATATAAAATGATAAATAAAATGTAATGAAAACTAGAAAACCAGTTGGCGCAGTAAGAAAACTCTTTCCCATATTACAGCATAATCGGCTAAGCGTGAAGGAGTCTCGGACCGAATAATAAATTCCGAAAAGCCGGATAATCAAGATGCGCGAAGGGGGCGACGTTCGTTCGTTCGTGAGAATGGCCCTTGATTGCGCGCGCTACGGGTCTAGATACGCTGCGCGCAACCACCTGAGCAAGAGAGAGAGAGAGAGACAGAGAGAGAGGGAAAACGGTCATGGGAAGCAACCATTTAAAAGCGACTGCAACTTCCTTCGCCGCGCGTCTAGCTCGATCCAACTTTGCCCGTTCTCCGAGTCTTTTTTGCTCTAGCACTCCCCCAGAGAGATGGAGAAAAGGACGGAAAATAATGACGACACGGGAGGACGCGAGCGCGAATTAAACTTTAATTAAGCATATGCGGATAGAGAGAAAGACGGATAGTAAGTCGAATGTTTTGGTTTCGAGACTCGGTTTTTTTTTTTCGTTTCTGAAGCGCTCGTAGGAAAGATACGATTCTTGTAGATGCAAATCGTACCTGGAAAACTTTAACCTTTTTCAAGCTTTTATTTATCTTAGAGGAGAATATGTCGATAGATTTTTGTAATCTGGTACGCGCGTGGATGAATCTTAGATCGCCGATTAAACTTTTGCGTTGAGAATTTTTTTAAAACGCATTTTATTTTATAAATATTTTTGAAGATTTACAAAATTTATTCAATATCACGTACAACATTTTTAAATACACATTTTGAAAACACTTGCGATCGAAGATCATAAAGAAAAAAAAAAAAACAGAAGCATTGAAAAAATAACAGGAATTTGAATTAAATTATCCTACCGGCTTATTTCTCACGCATTACACGCGCGTGTTCAGCGAATAATCGCACCTTGCGCTATAAAGCATAGGAGTTTTACACTTTTTTCCACTTTCCCGTGCAAAATAGCGGAGTCAAAAAGATAGAAAAGTCCGCATGGGCATTGAGACCCATCTGTTTTCATCTCGTTTACGGCTTTTTAAAAGCTCGCTTCTTCGCTGCTCAACTGTATATGTACACACACACACACACACATTAATATATATAAACGCGCGTGCGAGCAGATAAAAGCACCGTGCGCTGATAATTATACTCCGTCGCGAGGATAAATGCAAGATAGTTACTTATATATACATATACATATACATATACATACACGTAACGAGAAAATAAAAAAAAAAAAAAAAAGGAAAGAAAAGAAGCAGAGAGGAAGAAGAATAAGAAGAAGTAGAAGAAGGGAGGCGAACTACGTTAAAGGACGAACCGGATCGCGAGTACTACTTTTGCTCCGTTGCTCCGGCACGGATAACAGCGTTCCCGTGTTACCGCTCCTCCAAGTGTTAAGCCCGCGCCTTTGCCGTATTTTATAGATATACATACATGCATACGCGCTCGTTGCCCGAGGGTGTGCGCGCGCGCGAGTTATATATACACACATTCGCGTCCTTAAAGGATGTACAGTCATGGGAGGAAGAGCGCGAAAGACACTATGGGCGCGATTTGTATGTAGCGTACGTCGACCGGATTCAAGGTTGCTGGTATAATTATTGCTTTTGTTTTCAGTACAGTTGAAATGGGAAGAAAATGGATTGCATTTTTTACGCTCTCGTTTTTTTTTTATTTAAGTAATTAAGATTTTAGCGTTGTTCATTTATCGATAATAAGTTTTATTTTACCTGATAAAATAAATATAAATGATACTCGGTGTCGAAGCAATTATCGTGTGATTTTATTTTACTACTATTTCTAACATTTTCATAATAAAAATAAGAATTTTTTTTCAAATCACAATAATTTCTGCATCATACAATTAGAAATTATCTAAATGATTTTAAACGAACTCGATCAATTTAAAATGTAACAGAATCCTGCAATATCTCGTCAATTTAAATGATCAATACTTACGTTTCCGACTGTACAAGACCAGAAGGAGAACCGCGACCTTCCAGCAACGCTACAGACTGTTAAGAAAACGAGTAAGAACAATAAGAAACGCGTATAATATACATGTATATACATCGCTAAAAGAGCGCCACCTTCCCCCTTTTTCCGCCTCGTTCTCGCCGATGCGCGAGAGTATAATATTTACGCGCGCAACTACGCGCCGTTGCGCTTTTATACATGTACATACATAAGAAGCATTATTTACGCCTTGCAGTAGACAGTAGCTACAACGCGATAGCTCTAGCTTCCGCTTGCGAACCTTTTTCATAAAATACGACGACGAAGTGATATTGCATCCGCGCGGTGTAGTATTTCCAGTCAGTGATGTCCAGCGACGTTTCGATGATCGAACGAGTCTCGATTGCTTTCGTTGCATTGCCTGCAATTTTTTTTGACGTATTCGAGCGATCATTCGTCTTTTTTTTGTTTTTCAGCGATTTTTTATTTTTAAATTTGTCGGTATTCTTCTTTAAATACTATAAATTTAAGACTTGCTACGAGGATTTGTCGGTTAAAGCGATGAGTTATCGGTAGTTATCGGTAACGATTTAATTTAAGTCGTTGAATCGGTTATGATCCCTGCCGGCCGATTGTGCAAGCTTTCTTGGGAACGAAATGAATTTATGACTATTATACACTTGAATAAATATAAAAATATACATCCGTTTAGTTAACCAATCACCGGTAAATTTACAAACGAATAAAAAAACTAAACCTTTACAAAAGCAGACATTTCCGGAGAAAAAAGCTCGAGCGCTCGTATCACGGAGATCAAGTTCAAGCCTTAAGCTTAATCGAAACGCCGGTAATTCATTAAGTCGGAAGGCGATTCATTGAATAAAACGATCGTCCGTGCAGCGCGATAATTCACTTCTTCGCGCCTACGGACAACGAAATTATTACCTCAGCGTCGGCGGCGGCATCCCGCGCCCGTCTAATCTCCCTAATCGAAAATAAATAACAGCTGCGCGGTGCCGCGTGTATAGGAAATAATTCGCGAGGGAAAGGTAAATTAATTAAGAAAAAAAGGGGGAAAGGGAGGAGAGAAAACGAAGGTACAAAACGAAGGGAGGGACAAAGAGTTAAAAAGCTTGACCGAGAGAGTAGCGCAAGGCGCGCGCGAGAGGAGAGAGAGAGAGAGAGAGAGAGAGAGAGAGATGAAAGAGAGAGGAGAGGGAGAGGAGGGAAGAGAGAGAGAGAGAGGAGGGGTACAGCAGCAGTGGAGGCTGCGGGAACGGCAAGAAGTCGAGTTATAAAGTCGCGGCGTGTGTACCGTGTGTTCCCTCAGCGTCGTCTCGCATGCTGGATTCAAGCCAGACCGGTCTCTCGACAAGTTCTTCTTGAGGTCACGAGCGTGTGCGCGCGTTCCTCGCTTCTCTTCTTTCCTCCTTTCTCTCCCTCTGCCTCTTCTTCTTTTTCTTCTTCTTCTTTTTATTCGTAATCTTCTTTTTCCTATCCTATCTGCTCCTTTTTCCACCTCGTCTTTCCGCCCGATCCGCTTCTCTCCGCGCTTTTTCGCTTTTGCTCTACCTCCTTCTATGCATGCTTCCACTGCATCTTGTGCCTCGTTGCGTTTATGTACTCCCGGCGTATGTACATCGGACTGCAGGAGAGACGAAAAGAGAAAGAGAAAGAGAGAGAGAGAGAGAGAGAGAGAGAGAGAGAGAGAGAGTGTACAGAAACAGCTCTCCTCTCTCGAGGTTAGCCACGTTCCTTTACGCCGTGCATACACACATACATAAACACACGCGCATGCACATACACCACAACTTGCACGTAAGCGCTCGTCTCCAACGAGTTTGGAGAACTCGATGGAATCTCCGTGGTTGTGTTTCCATCCGCGCGGGGCGCGAATGCGGCCGATTTCCGATGCGAAAGCCGAGTACATACCTATAGGGAATTGAGCGGAAGGCTACCGAGCAATAGGCGCGAGAAAGGATAAAAGATTCGCTCGGACGTTACTTTTCGCCCGATGTTTCTTTCTCCGAGTCTGCGTGTGCGTTCGTACGTGTAGAGATGGAAAAGAGGGAAATTCGAGCGCGAGGAATGCGAGATTCGATGCACGAACGCGCGAATAAATTTTTTTTCATCCGATGATTTTGTTTCGAGGCTGCTTTTTGCTTCGATTGCTTAAACTTACGATTCCCTATGGGCTTAAGTTAATATGTACCGATGTTGCTTTTGTTGGCGATAATATTTAAAGAAATCCATAAAATTAACGATAGAAAAAATCACGACGTCAATTATAAATTAAAAATTTTCTTTCACAATTGTTTGAAAATTATCTTACCGTAAAAAATATTTCTGACAATTACGTTTGTAATTTTTATTCTTACCCCATAATTTTCATATAAAAAAATAATAAACTACAATTAAATCTTTTATTCTAAAAATCATATGTGTATTAAAATAACATTATTTATTGATAATAACGCGTAAAATTGTAATCTTTACAGCTCTGGTGAAACTGCATATTGCAGTTTCAATCAAACCCATGCAATATGAAACATTCCATAAAAGACGCGCCAACTGGGCATTCCTATCATACATTCCTTTATATGGCTTAGAAACGATAGGAACTTTTGAGATTCGAGCCAAGCATAAGAAATATTATCGAGAAAACATATATATTTTCAAAGCCCTCGAATGTGCGCGGTAATTTTTCTAGAAAATTCTTTTTCTTCCGTTATTAATCATTCGAAAACTTGACAAATCTCTTTTTTTTTTTTTTTTTTTTTTATGTACGTGGCATTCGGGTACTTATGTTTCTAATAAGAAAAAAAAGGGTAATCAAGTACTCGATTAGCTCCGAATCGAGGTGCACCTTTGTCTGTTATCAGTTGCACATACTACGTGCGGTCCCTCTTTTTTCTACGAAGCGCCGTATAACTTTCTTACAGTGCAGAAATGCACTTTACGCATCGAAAATTTCTCTTTCGCCGTGATAAAACGCAAACGTGCAACCGTTGCGCCTATAAACGTGCGCAAGTAAATGGTGGCATAACGTTATCTACATCCTGCACCGGCTGTCTAACGAGACGGTGCGCTACAAGTGCACGGCGTACGACCTCGCGTTGTATCGGCTGCTTAAGGAGTCTCGTCCACTTTTGTGCGTACACGCATATATGTATGTATTTATGTATATATATATATATACTTCTTTACACACGCGCTTACGGCTTGAACGTCTATCGCACACGTACCTCGAATATGTATATACATGCGTCGAAGAGAGACGCCGACACGAGAACGCAGAGGGAGGAAAAGGGGGGCGGGAGACTCGAAGCCCTTAATTGGCCAGGTCGACGTCGGTGTTGCTGCTATCGCGGGAAGCGTACGGGACCTAGGAACGTGTCTTCGCGAACGAGCGTCTGCGCCGGCGAGTGCGCACGCGCACGTATGTGTGTGAGTATACACGAATACACACGTGGTAGATGTAGAAAAGTTGATTCGAGAGTTTAAAACGCTTGTGTGTCTCTTCACCGAGTGTGTGCCAGTGGTATTCCATCGCGTATGTATATATGTGTGTGTACGTGTGTACATGTATGTACAGGAGACAAGATTGCGCGGCTGCGGGGATTTAAGTGCAATGTCGCGGAATAAACGATTTTGCTTTTCGCTTCGTTTTAACGCCGTGTTTCCTCTCTCCGCTGCTTGAATTAACTTTATTTTACCGGAGATTGAAAGTTGTCGATTATTTATTTTCGTTTTTTTTTTTTTTTTTTTTTTTTTGCCCCTTTATTCCGACCCGTCGTTGTGAAATTACCTTATAAGCGTTTTATTTGTTCAAAGCGTTAAGTTTTACGAAAATAGATTTCGGCTGAATCATTTTAAAAGGTCAAAAGTGCCAAAAAAAAAAATAAATAAATAAATAAATAAATAATGCTTACCGAAAAAGACTAAAGAAAACAACGTCTTTTATAAATTTAATGCGTATTCCTTTGTCTCCTGCGCTAGCGTGGTTAAGTAGTTTCTTAAAATTAGCGAACGGCATCCGCTAATTAAATCGCAAAAACTTTTGATGAAAAAGATGAAAAATGTAAACGGCCATCGAATGAGAAAGGAAAATAAAAAAATAATCTCCACATGAGGAACTACGCCAATCTCCGATCTAAGAACCATTCTCGAAATGACATAGGAAATTTGAGTAGATGTACCTATAGTTTGACAAATCACATCCACATATACGATACATAAATATATATGTACATGCCCAGGTATTAGTCTATCGCTGTACTCCGCGAAATTTCTATCATTACGTTTACACAGATATACATATATAAATGTATACATGAGGGCGGCGAAGCGCGCACGCACATGTCACCGAGCACGGAATGATTGCCGTTAAGGCAGCGCAAAGTAAATTACCTCCTGAGCACGATTATTAAAATGCGATCCGTCTCCACCGTCGTCGATGTCGGAAAGTAACGAGTAGCGTATAAATACATATACGCGAGAGAAAGAGAGATAAGAATACATCGTAGATGTATTTGTACGTATGCCTCCTCGTGCGTTGACATTGAGCCGCGCGTAGACGTAGGGGAACGCGTCGCGGCTGATACGTGTATCCTGCGACGATTGACCACTCGGCTGGTCTTTGGACTATGTGTCCCCTTATGATGTAAACTTTTGACGGACGAGAGACGTCGGATAGAGCGTAAAGTCGGGTTTGTTATGTTGGTAGGCTATGATTTGATTTTTGACGCGACTCGTTATTTTTCTTCTTTTTTTTTCTGATGTAGTGATACGGTTTGAACGATTAACGTTTTCTTTTTTTAAACTTACAATTCGTTCTCGTAGACTTAATTGTATCCTAGAATATTTTATTATTAAGTTTGATAATGAATTAATCAATTGGTAGATTTATTTTGATAATATATTTTTTTTTAATTTTGTTTAATGACAATAAGATTTTTTCGTATAAATTTTTTTGCTAAAGAAAAAAAAAATGTTCATTGTAAAAGTTATTAATTTTCTATCATGCATATCTATATCGGTAATCCATTACCCATTAAAATAAAATTTAAATTTTCCAATTTTTGATCGTTAAAACGTAAATAAATCGTTTTTCGTAATCGCGCGTAAATTTAATTATTGGCGAACTTATTACTCTGAGAAAAGAGAGAAAAAAAAGAAAAATCGCAGAGAAACCAATTACGCTTTAAGACACGGCATATATGCACGGGAATAAAACGTCCGAGTTCGGGCACACCTGTCCATGCAAGTTCCAAAGAAAATTGCATAACCGCGACAAGCACGACGACCATGAAGCGCAGCATCTAGGAGCTCGGTCAATTTAAAGACGCCAACGAGGAAGAAAAATAAAGCCAGAAGAAATCACCTCGGTTGGATTATAAAAATAAAAATAGAAGAAAAATAGAAAAAAAATCTATTCCAACGAGTAAAAAAGAACAGTGGATAGCAGAACCTAATATCGAGAGCACGACGTCAACAGCAAAGACGACTAGAGCGCGTAACGAAACGGTCGAGGCGAATTAAATCTCTGTCTCTATCTCTCTCCCTCTTTTTTTCTATTTTTCTTACTCGTATAGTCTCTCTCTCTCTATCTCTCTCTTTCTCTTTCTCTATCTCTCTTTCTCGAGCAACGACCGGAACTCCGCGAGCGCCGCGCGGTGCCAGTGAACGCCAGGGAAAAAAGCGGCTCTCGATGCTTAGAAGAAGGAAAACTACGAGCCAAGGGAATTGGCCGCAACGAAGGATGAAGTTAGACGGAGAAAGAGAAAGGTACAACGAAAGACGCACACCTCCAGAACTAGAGAAGAGAAAAAAAAAAAAAAAAAAAAAAAAAAAGAGAGAGAGCCTTTTTTTTCGTGTTCGTTTTTGTTCGTATTTTTAAAGAGCGATCGCCCACCGATTAACTATCGCTGGAACACGATCTCGATTAAACAGCAAACGCGTACGCGCGAGTCGAGAAATTGAACTCTGACCTGGTAACGTTGAAAGCTCTCGCGCATATATACGTATATACGTACACGTGTTGTTAATCACTGGAGCGATTTCTGCAAATTCGACCCTACGCACCGGAGTTGAGTTGGTTTCGCTCGAATGTTGACCCCTCGATGTAATGATTTCCGGGTTATTAAAATACTATCCATTACGTCAAAAAATATTAAGATCGATGTTAAAAAAAAAAAAAAAAAGATATTTTTTCTCTCAGCGTATCACGGACAAAAATTTTGATCGTTTACAGTCAATATAAGTTTAGAAATTTTGTAAATTATTGCATTTATAATTTTTTTTATTTACTATATTAATCATGATTATTACATTTGTTAAGAAATTGTACAGTTAATCCGTGAATTTTGCGGAAAAATCGTTAAAAATAATAATTAGTTTAAGTAATGAAATACTAAAAAATTTCTATCCTGTATACAAATATAGGTCAAACAAAAAAACTTTACCGATTCTGTACTTTTAGAGAAAAAAATAAAATAAAATTGTTTATTTAAGCCATTCATAGCAGATATAAATGTCTAAAAAATTGTAATTACGTGGTAATGGTTAGTGTAAAAAAATTTTTTTTTTTTTAAATAATCTTTATTAACCTAAATAAATCGATAATAAATTCTTACTTAGTCGGAAGATTAAAAACGTTTTTAGTTTTTATTTCGAAATATTTTTACAAGAATTTAATGTTTTAATTAAACGGGTACGAGTCATTTGCACTCATAGTTTTAATATTATGGAGACATTTTTTATTTATAATAAAGTAATGCTTAAAATAACTCTAATTTTAAAAGTAAAACATATTGAATTAACTAATGCTTAATTGAAGAAAATTATGTTTTATTTTATTAAATGTATCACGAAAATTTTAAAAAGTACTTTTATAAATATATAAAATATATAGGAATACATATGTGAATTGAAAAGATTTTATTGCTAATTAACGAAACTCGATTTAACTTTAAACAATATAAAAAAGAAAAAAAGAGAGAGAAAGCACACAATATAATATTAAGAGTTATTGGTATTTCCCTTCATAACGATGCTATTTACGAAAATTTATCCACGATCTTTTATTCATGGTGTTAATTCGCCTATTGCAACTTTAGCGCGACGATTTACATAGCACAGCGGGATTATAGTACATAGCTACATTCTGTTCAAGTTAATCGAATGACTCTTAAGAAGAGAAAAGGAGAGAAAAATAAGAAAACTCTTTAAGTTTTCCTTTACGTCGAGCTCTCGCGATAATATTCAAAGTTTATATTCATTACGAACGAAATTGTATTTGCTTTCGTGTATCCGATGGGAGCGACACGCGCGTGCCGCGTCGAGATTTTCGTGATTATCATTATACGAGAATTTTTCGAGCAGTTTTTTTTTTTTTTTGTTTTCAGGCAGATCATATTTTCGCGTCAAGAGTCAACTTCTCGCAATGGTTTTCATTCATAAATCAAAAAATTATCATTTAACGAGCCCGCTTTCTCAAAATTAGTCTGTACGACTCACTACCGATTTATGCACGCTTTATGTATACATATAAACGTGAATTTGTCGATCTTTTTTGAAATATCGAGTACGTTTATTATTTTATTTAAAGCTAATTTAGCATTTTAACAGGTTTGCTTTAAAACAGCTATAGCAACGTGAGCAATATACGTAACTTCCTCGGAATAATAACAGATTCGAAGGTGGCCGCATACCGTTATGTACGCTTTGATTATTACGTGAAATATTTTCGTAAATTTTACCCTCAAGAATTTATTGTTTGTTAACCAATTCGTTGTGTCGTCGCCGAGTACCGAAAGAGAGACGCTCTCGGCGTGCGCACGTACGAAAATTGAGCGGACAAAAAGAAAGCATAAATTCAAATTCTCGGTAAGCCTCGGTCGAATTTTCCCGTTTTATATTGCCGAACTAATAAAGAACTTTCAATCCTTTTTTTACTCATTTATTAGCCGGGGAAAATGTCTCTGTATACCTGTACGTAAAATTTTTGCATACACTCTTGACCTTATTACACGTAGTCGTCGTTGCGTTACGTCTTATTCAACAACTTCGGTCGCTCCGCGTGTAATTATCCCTACCCTTCGATGGTAAAGGAGTCCCTTCAATCCATCGGTGAAAAAGAAAAAGGGCGCGGCGGCGTTATTTGCGAATTGGTATAACCATACCGAGGTACACGCCGAAGGTCTCTCGGACTCATTTTGTGACGTTAACGCTAAATTTAGTTGTCTATCTGTACAATTGGCTATATAAATAACTCCTGCCGTTTACGATTCGCATATATCTACGTATTTATGAAGTGCCTGAATCGTTTGACCGAAAAACTGGATGTAATTTGTCTTGTTTCGAGCTCGATTCGATAAATTTTTGCAACTTTTTTTTTTTTTCTAAATTGGATATTTTTATTTTATTTTTCATTTACAATAAACTAAAATTAAATAATTTTAAAATATTTAATCGTATATTTGTTTCCATGCTCGTTTATTCTTTGAAATTAATACTATTAATACACCGCGCTTAAAACTATTATTAGTCTAAGTATAAACGATCGAATGTATAAAAAAAAAAAAAAAAAAAAAAAAAAAAAAAAATAAAGTAAAAAATAAGAACAATTCATAATCGATTTAGTTAGCCGAAGTAACGCCGCGAGCCGCGGAAACTGTTTTTTTTTTTTTTTTTTTTTTTTTTGCTTCTTGTCATTTCATTATTTCGCATATCATAACCCGCGCGGCGTTCGTTTATTCGAGTGCGGCGGTAACTCATTGCATAAGCTCGCGTTCGAATCCTTGAGCGTTAATTTTCCGCACTAGTTTTTCTTTTACGATGAAAATCGCCGTGGTGCTCCATTGTTTCTTCTTTTCGTAGTTTTTTTTTTTTTTTTTTTTTTTTTTTCTTTCTTTTGTTACTTCATTTGCTTTCTCGTTGCCGGGAGTTATGTGACTAATGCCGAACCGTTAGAATTCAATGTAACTATGCAAGAATTATTTTTTGTCCAAATAAATAACAGATGTTACGTCGTAATTTTCATGCGTCGTATTATTTATTTATTTATTTATTTTATTTTATTTTTTTTTTCATTTTTTCCTTTTCTCTTCTTACGACCGTTTTGATAAGCGATTCAGTAATAACCGATGCTAGTTAGTTTTTCGCCCAACAATAAAGTATTTTTGCAATACTGCTACTTTTAATTTTGCGTAATACGTCTTAACGGTCTGCCATATGTTAAGCGCGATATTTTAATATTTAAGCGTATTCCTCACTTAGCCTAATGAATAATAAAATATATTTATAACGATGTGGCAACATGCCAAGTGAAGTTTTTTATAATTTTTCTTTCTCTCGGTTTCTCCTTTCCTTTTTTTTCTCTTTTATACGATCTTCAAACAAGAAAGAGAAAAAAGAGGTGAGAGAGAGAGAGAGAAAATGAGAGAAAAAAAGAAGGCGCACGGTTAACGGTAAAAGCGAGTTCTACTGTAAAGTGCGACAATCTCACGAATTTGCAGTTAATTAAGGAGAGTGACGAAGCCTGCGAAAAACCCGTCGTCGTTGTCGTCGCGCGAGTGACTCGGGGGCAGTCGACTGCACTTCCACGTCGTGTGTAAGTGTATGCGCGCGCGCGCGTGTGTGTATGCCAGCACCGAGGCTCGCCGAAATAATGACGTCAGTCCAGCAAAACTGTTGTTGTTGCTGCTGCTGCTACTATTATTGCTTGTATCAGTAACTGGAATGTTTCAAAATTCATTAAAACTTGCTCGACGTGGACAAATTGTTTTTAATTCTTAAATTAATAAGGACAACTTTTAGTTCATAAGCGTTATTATTTTCTTTTTTTTTCGTCGAGTCGAGGAAAATTGCGCAATTTATATTGTGATCGTCATTTTTTGGTGTCTTATTATTAAAAAAAAAAAAAGAAAAAAAAAAAAAATAGAGATTGAAAAAAATATGTTTGAAATTTAGCATATGAATGATATGCCGTGTTTTAAAATTTTCCTTTTAACGTTGAATTAAAAATTTTCACCATTAGAAAGGATTTTACTTTACAATAAAATTAAACATATACTTTTTAAATGGCGTTAGCTTAAAAATATGTATTTGTATTATTCCAACTTAAGGTGTAAAATAATTATGTAAAAAAATTTTATTAATATCGATACCTATATGGATTTTAAATTAAAATTACAAGACATCATCACTTTTCTTTAAAACGAAGTTAAATATTTAATTATAGTCATTTATTAAATAAATTCGCACAATATTATTGAGAAGAAAAAATAAAATAACAATGCCGATTTAAATAAACAATGTTTTAGCATTTTATTAGTTGATAATAATATGGGATTAACGTACTTTTCATTTCATTGATTTAAAATAATGAAATCCCTTGTACACAATCAACTCGCGCAATAATCCGATTTTTTAAAATAATAGCAAATATAAAAACCCAACCGGCCGATAAAAATCGGGCAATGACTTCGAAGTCAGTCGAAAAGATGTAAGTAAAAATAAACAGAAAATTTCACGCGCGCGTATAAATTTTATTCCCGCGCTGAGCGTGTAAAAGTGCGCGCGTGTAATAATTGCGTTCAAGTTCAAACACCGTCATTGGCGCGATCGCCAAAGTCCCGGAACATAAACAGCGCCGACGAGCGGAGTTTAACCGCAAGGTAATGCACACACGCGTCTGTACAAACACCGCGCTCTCTTTTACTCTTATGCGCGGAAAAGATCGGTAAAACGTATACGCATGGCTTTACGTTCGTATCCATCGAGAAGCGTTAACTACATAACATACATACACCTTCGAATAGATACGTACGTGTTCATAATGAAAGTCTAGTCTCGCACGGGCGCGAATTACCTGGCCGGCGTTGATTTTCCTGGCGGCGGCGGCGGCGGCGGCGGCGGTGTGCTACGCGATCGGTTAACGTTCGCGCGAGCGCGGGGGAGAGGCGATCGTTGCATAAGAGACCCCGGCTGCCGCGAGCGAATACCTTGGCCTTGACTTTGCCACTTGGTTACGACGACGAACGGTTTCGCAAGCCTGCTAGACACATTTTCCCTCTCTCTCTCTCTCTCTCTCTCTCTCTCTCTCTCTCTCTCTCTCTCTCTCTCTCTCTCTCGGACACAAATGAGGAGGGAGGGAAGGGAGACGGGAGAGGGAGAATTATATTGCGCCGTAGCGTGTATCGGACAGACGTGGGAAAGATGCATCGAATTAACGTATCGAGGCGACGAGTAGCGCACCGCATGCGCTTTTATTTTAATCAATCGGTTTGGAGTGCCGCTCCGCTTTATTTGCATCTCGAGCACGTGTAAACTTTTGTGTGTGTCTGTATTAGATGACACGTGGCGAGAGATTCGATTCGATTTTATGGAAGGCTTTGAAAGACAAGATTGATAATTCTGAGTAATTAAATTTAAATGTAGATTTGATAGGAAAAAAAAAAAAAAAAAAAAAAAAAAAAAAGAAAAAAACGAAAAAAAATCCGAGTGTTATTAAAAATTCATCGTTGAGGCGAGTCTAACGATTTGTTTCGAAATATCTGTTATATTACATTGAAAGTATCGACGAAATAAAATTATCAATTTAAGTTTGCCGATTTTTAATTTTTTTTTATTTTTCTTTATATACCAAAAAAAAAAAAAAATTAAATATATCTTTTTATCTATGCTTTATTGGATTTATAAAATCAGATCCATCGTTCGAGCGTTAATAATTGTCGAAATAAAGCATCGATGATTCATTATGACTGCATACCGCGTAATTATACGTTGAACAACAAGTCTCCGCGGACTGGAAATAAAATGCGTATTTACGGACGCTGAAATCTGATCGATTTTTTGAATTTAAAAGCGGTATATAAGCGCACGATATCGTTTCGCCGTGTGTATATATATATATATATATATATATATATATATATATATATATATATATATATATGTTTTTTTTTTTTTTTTTTTTTTAAATGTGACGCACAGGTAAGTTTCATAATCTGGTTTATATCGGGTATGAATTTGTGGAAGATGTATTACGATTTTCTTCATTTTATTCTTATTCGTTTTGATATCCTTTGAATGCTCTATGCTCCAATTAATCTTCGAAAATATATATTTTCCGTATTTGACGTCGATAATATAAAATCGAGATTAAATATGTATCTTTTGAATGCAAATAAGACAAATTTATATGACTTATTAAATATGACTAACTTTTATTTTTTGGCTTTGCATTTTAAATTTTAACAACGTACTATCACAGTAACAAAATATTGATGATAATTAATATTATAACGCAACAACATTTATTGTCATATCTTATTTTGAGAAAGTAGTTTAACTAGCGTACCTCAAAACAATTTTACCAATAAAAATCCACTATATCTTTGTAGATTGTAAAAAAAAAAAAAAAAAAAGATAGTTTTCTTGTTTTACATTTCTTATATCCGAAAAAGAAAAAAATTAACGCGAAATTACAAGAGAAGAAAATAAAAAGAAACAAAAAAAGAGCAACCAAAACCTTACGGTCTCTCCGTGTGTATTATCTCGACCAAGAATAGAATGTGCAGCTCCACGTTGCGTGTGTGCCGAGTTCGCGAGAGTATGCCGATACGTTACACACACACATACACACATACACACACACATACTTACACAGAAGGAAACGCGCGCCAGTCGATTACGCTTCTCTAAAGAAAGAGAGAGACAGAGAGAGAGAGAGAGAAACATTAGATAATCGGTTGCGCACCAAAGCGAACGCGTAATCATTATGCGAATGGCGCCCGTCGCTCCGTAACGAGCGTAAGTCGAGGTAAAATGAAATTCTGGGAAAGGACACACGGCGAAGAGCAGCGAAGAGTATAAGAAGAAAGCGCACGCGGGACTAGTCGCTTCTTTCTCTTTCAGTCGCTTCGTGCAGAGAAAGTAGGCTTCGCATCCTTCGGATACATATACACGTATGTGTGTATGTGTCTATACACGATTCATCTTCTGGAATCTTACAGCTATATGTATGCGCATAAACTCGCGTCTGTATAAGTTTATTTCCATAGATCCGACCGTGGATCAACGATTATGTAGTTTTCTGCGCGTGGAGAGAATATACTCGAGACTATTTCGATTTGGTTGCTTCAAGATATTTTATTTTATTATTTTTTATTTTTTATTTTTTTTTATTTTTTTTATTTTTTTATAACCAATGGTTTTATTAATAGAGTTTTGTTTGATTTCTTTATTTAAAAATTTATTAAGGTCATAAAGTTAATGCATTTTGTAAGATTGTAAATCACGTTAATCTTTTCTTTTCAACGATGTTAATGCTTAAATCGTTAATAATGTAAATTTCTATTTTGATAAAAGTTTAAAAATTCGGATGATAAAGTCTGATAATTAATAAATTATTAATCAAGTTCATTAAATTAATATTTTTATACCTTTGCATAAATACTAGGTTGTTCAAAAAATTTTGAAAGCGACATCTATAGAGCAGTAGAAGAACCAAAATTTTTACGCCATTTTAATATTTTATCTTTTATATAAACATACCCAAAGTTTCATTTCACTCTGTCAATTTATTGTTTGTTTACAAGCCATTTGAAGTTGACGTGTCAGTGTATTTTTTTTACAATGGAAAAAACCGAATATCGTGCAGTGATAAAATTCTTTGTTTTCGAAGGTTTATCAGCAACGGAAATTCATACAAAAATGGTGATAGTGTTAAAGGAATCTGCTCCTTCATTTCCAACTGTGCATCGATGGGTTTTAGAGTTTAGACGTGGTCGAAAAAGCGTTGAAGACGATCCATGCTCCAGGACGTCCAAAAAGTGCATCAACACCAGCATTCATAGCAAAAGTACAGGATATGGTTTTGGAAAATTGTCGATTGACGGAGAAAGATTTAGCAGAGGCCCTAGACATCTCATTAGGCAATGTAAGTCATATTTTAAATAAAGTTTTAGGTTTCAAAAAGCTCTGTGCACAATGGGTTCCGCATTCGCTCACAATGGAACAAAAACACGTTCGAATGCGACTTTCTGAGCAACATTTGGAGCGTTTTCGAAAGGATAAAAAGGATTTTTTGCGTCGATTCATCACTATGGATGAGACTTGGGTCTACCATCATGACCCTGAATCAAAACAAGATACTAAAGAGTGGTGTCAACCAGGCACTTCGGCACCGAAGCGAGTTCGAGTCCAGAAATCGGCGAAGAAGGTGTTAGCGTCAGTTTTTTGGGATGCAAAAGGGATTTTGTTGGTGGATTATCTCCAAACTGGCAAAACAATAAATTCTGAATATTATTATAACCTTTTGGACGAATTGGATGAAACAATTAGTGAAAAAAGACCCGGTTTGCACAAGAAAAAAATCATTTTTCATCAAGACAATGCACCCGCTCACACAGCTCAAAAAACCATCACTAAAATAACCGAATTAAAGTACGAATTGTTGCAGCATCCACCTTATTCGCCTGATTTAGCACCCTCTGACTTCTGGCTGTTTCCACACCTCAAGAAATTCCTTCGTGGGAAGCATTTTTCATCAAACGAAGAGGTTATAGCCGTCGTAGAAGAGTTTTTTGCAGGCCTTGCAGAAAGTCACTTCCATTGATGGGATAAACAAATTGGAAGACCGTTGGACCAAGTGTATTGAACTTATGGGAGATTATACTGAGCAATAAAAGTGATTTCACTAACAAAAAAAAGTATCTTCATTTCTGCTTTCAAAACTTTTTGAACAACCTAGTATTTATTTATGGCGAATCTTATGACTAATTAAATGTATTGTTATTTTGAAAAATATCTTAAACAAATTATTCGTTTCGATTATAAATAAATAAAATGCATTTTGTTAAATTATTTATTTTCAATTTTAAATCTACACGTGGCGTTCGATATAAATTATGCACATAATAACCTATGGAAATATCGCGTTGAAATATCAATACATTAACGAGATTATAATAAAAACTATTCGTGTTATGCTAAAAATAATTCCAAATCACATCTTAGATAATCGTGAAAAACGAGTTTTATCGCAAAACGATTGCCAAGTTTTACTGTTCGCATATATACGATGCGATTTTTTTTTTTTTTTTTTTTTTTTTGTCTATCCTCTTTTCATCCATTTCAATTTCATTATGTAAAATGTCATCGATTATTAGTAATACTGTTATAAACGTACAACTTAAAAAACCCATGCAATGTGTACTTGAATAATTATAACGGCAGTTAATATTATCACAATGATTATTCGTGGAAATTGAATGTAAAAGCGATATAAGTTTAGAAAATAAAGTGGCCAGAGAAAGGAGAGGATGACGATTTCTCAAACGATTTTTAATCAGCTTTCGATGCGCCTTGATTTTCTCCATTTGCCGTAAGGGAAATGTATGTGAGTAATTTTATGACTTAACAAGGATTATCAAAGAGAAAATTTCCAACTTGTTTTTAAAGCTGAAGCCTAATGTGTGTCAAGAGTCGTTAATTATTCAATGAAGGAAAAATGTTTTTAGTGTAATAAAAAATTAATAAAGAATAAAGATAAATTATTTTGAAAACTGTCGCATGCGACAAATTTCTCTGTTGCTTCGTAACTAAGATATCAAAAAAATTAAATTTTTATGTTATTTTTATAAATTATAAACAAGATTTGTATTGATAGGTTCATGTATTTTCTCAACAGGGTAAACAAGTGTTTATTGGTTTCTCTTTATTAGTTTGACTAATAAGCTTACTATTATTATACTATCATTTATAAATTATTTACTACTTTATAGAACAATATCTTAACAATGTATTACTTTGCAACTATGAAAAATGCCTCGCTTGACAAAACACAGCATTCTTCAAAACAAAACGGCAAAACGATTCTCTTCCAATCAGAAAATACGTTTTTCCTTTAGACACGACCGTGAAAAGACGTTTATAAGTATATACACAACTTGGCGTAGAAAAAAGTACGAGGAGTTAGTTATAATGGCGACAAAACGCCACTTATCCAGATTTGGTCGCGTCGTCGGGCGCCACTTGCCGTGACTTATGTCCTTTCCAAATATCACCTCGAGTACAAAAAAGAAAATTGAATAGAAAAAATAAAGAAACCATAAGAAGCCGAGCGAGATAAATAGAGATCTTTAAAAGATCTCTCCACAAAGGCGCTTTTCTCTTTCGCATGAGAGAGAAAATCTTGCGGCTAGCGAGCTCTCCCCATGGACTCTACGTTTACGACTCTCCTCTCCTCTCGCGAGGAGAAAAGGGATCGTATGGCTCTTCTTTGGTGGACCAGGTATACGCTGAAATTTCGACGCGTGGTGTATAATCCCACCTAAAGTTCGTTCGACTGGCCAGATAAAAATGAAAAATTAGCCGATGTCATCTGTCGGTGAGAGCTTCACCGCATCTCTCTGTTAGAAAGCAAAGTCCGCATAAATTTTCATGCGTATATATATGCATATAATGCCTTCTTTTAGTCTTTCTCAAATTTCTCAAGCAATATTATCGTGTTTTGCACGACGTCGTTCTCTTTAATAATGCATCAAACGATGGATTAATGCAATGCTGTACTTTAAAATTGAATAAACAAAACCGCAACGAGTAATTTTTCGCGACGATCGATTGATTTTCTTGCAAATTCATTTTACACCAAAAATAAATATTAGAAATTCTTCAAAATACTCGATCTAAACGTCGCTTTAAAAATTCTTAATTTTTTTTTTTTGATATTTATATAAATTAAAATGAAAATGTTTTTTTGAATTGTATTACTTAAAATTCATTAAATGCTATATTTAAAAACAATTTTAACATAATTTATAATGACGTCATTAGAAACATAGAATTATGTACCCTTAAACTGAAGCCAAGAAAGCATTTTGGATTCCTTTTCTTATTTCAACGATCTGCTCGACTCTCTGAAACTGAAAACACGAGTAAACTCATATCCAGATCAACCGAGACAGATAATCTTATCACGAGATCGGGTTTCGCAAAGGAGCAATTTTCCAATGAAGCAATCAAGAATCAACCATTAAGCCATGTGCAGTCTGTCTCTCTTTCTCTCTCTCTCTCTCTCTCTCTCTCTCTTTTTCTCTTTCCATCATGGCCCTATTTTCCCTTCTCGATTTCTCTCCCGTATACTCTTTTTCCTTTCTTCTCAAGGCGAACGGAGGATCGCAGGTAAACACGGATGAAAGAGTCGGCTCGGTACGTCGGAAGCAGCAACGGAGGTTGAACTATAAGCTCGAACGTGTCTTAATTTTACGCCCTCGAGGCGGACTTGAAGTTTATACCTGCAGCTTCCTGCTGTGTGCGACATGTAGAATGTAAGCATGCGAGGGCGCGCGCACAAACAGGTCCGATAGATTTAAGCGTGCGTGTGTGCACGGAGACTCGATTATCGTCGGCGAATTATTCGCAATTGACCCTTTGCTTGAGATGTTTGCGCAAGGATTGTAAGGAGTTAGTTACTCGGACTCGTAGGCTTAGGTCGGGATTGGATATATTATGAGAGGTTAAGGATTATCCATGAGTTTATTTGTTGACGTTTTGCCTTTTCTTTCTACATACACTTGCAGTAGTACCTCTTTAGTATAATTCTTTCCGTACTAATCGTCGATTATTGCCGCTGATCTATTTGTAAGTCTCGACCGACTTTACGAATTTATCCTATGTACGGTTAAAAAAAAAAAACAAAAAGAAACGAAAAAAAAAAAAAAAAAAAATATTCCAAAATTAAACGCGTAAAAAATTACTGGTTTCTGTGAAATTTAGGAAACTATTAAACCTAACAAACGTCCAAAACAAATACATATATGTTTATATATAGATCTTTTAAAAAGGCTTACATCCGCAAAGCTTCCCTCTCACGAATCGCACAGCGAGTATAGCCGGTACGTCTATTTCCGTCCTTTTCTACTGGTAGCGCATATGTATATACATATATACATATATACATACCCACGTATACAACCGTGATGGCGTGGTACTCACGGTTCAAGCTCAAGCCGCTAGAGCGGTATAATACCGTATAGCTCGGCGAATCGGCCGCCGCCGTATTGCTCTGCGACCGCGACGTAACCGGCATTGCGGAGCTCTCGTCTAAAGGTAAACGTAACCTTGCCGGTTCTTCGCGCGCGCACATATGCTTGCACGCGCGCACGCACACATTCATACTCATACTCGCATACATATATGTTTATAGTATCTGCAGCGCACTGTATCTTACTCTCTCCCTCTCTTTCTCTCTCTCACGCTCGCGAACTCGCTTCATCTCTTACGCGCGCATACCGACATACCATTAAACCATCGCGACTCCTCCCTCTATATGTATATACACTTTCGCATACTCGTGGATTCGCGCCCTCTCTCTCTCTCTCTTTCTCTCTCTCTTCTCTGTCTTTCTTCGTCTTTTGTTTGACCGTGTGTATACTTTGATGGTTTACTTTTTCTTTCTTTCTGTATAGCTTACAACGATCTTGCTTTATGTATGTGTAAGTGTGCTTTTCTTATCGGGATAAGCAAATAGACGAGAGAGGATACATAAACGAACGTTTGTGTGTAAGAAAGCAAATAGCGATTTTTTTTCGCGATAAGGTCCAGTGGTATGGGTAAGATTTGGTTAGACACAGCAAAATCGGGTTATATTCATATATGGATAATTGCCTTAACGTTAACTTTTATCCTATTTACAAATAATCGCCTTTTTAGCATTGACGTTAAATTTATTACGAAAAAGATATCAACATGTCGTTTTAATTTTCTATATAGGTGTTAACAATCGTTGTGCTCGATCGAGAAAAACAAATGAAAAAGAAAAAGATTACGACTTGAATCATCGACAAAAAAATCATGATTATTACGTCGCTAGAAAAAGAAACATCAATGATAAGGCTTTCGTTACGGTAAAGAAAATCAGTTTATTATTGCGAATGTAATCATGGCAAAAAAGTCACGTCTTTGTACTTACGAGTCTCGTACAGAAAAAAAGTCTTTCTCACCAAAAGGCAAAAAAATAAAGGAACTTTAACTATGGTACACGGCAGTAACAAAAGATCGCGTCGAAAGAACCGAGGGAAAACTCTTTGCACGAAGAAGTAAGAATTGCGCGTCGAAACGGAAACGGAAAAGGAAAAGATATACCCAAGAAACCCTTGTATAGCTCGCGAGAAAGAAGAACCTCTCTCCTTTTCTCTCTCTCTCTCTCTTTTTCTCTTTCTTGCGACTCTAGCAGAAAATTACGCGTTCGGTCGTCCTCGTGCGTGCACGAATTCCCTCCGGTATCCGAGCTTTTACCTACATGTATACATATACGCGTACGCACGCAAACGCAACGTAAAACGCAATCGCGAATAGGAGGAAAGAGCGAGAAAAGTCAAACGAGCGAGTAGCAGAGTGCAACAGCAGGAGCAGCAACAGCAGCAGCGGTGCAACCGCGAGTGCCCGTTAGGCGCATGCGCAGTTGCGGCTACGAAACGCGCAGGTACGAAAGACCGAACATACGTACGTGAGTACGCACGTAAGTGTGTGTCTGTGCGTTGTGTATATCCTGAGAACCGGCTTATAGGGAGGCCCCGAAGCGGGACTAAAATGCACGTATAATATCTCCCCGTTTTCTCTCCTCTCTCTCTCTCTCTCTTTCTCTTTCCTCTTCTTCATTCTCCAACCTCCTTCTCCTCCTCCTCCTCCTTATTCTTTTCTTCCTCTTCTCTCTCTCTGCTCGTCTCTCCCTCGACAACGCCGACGACGACGAATCGCGGAGTGAGAGAGAAAACCGGTAAAGAGAGGAGTTCCTCTGTCTCTCCTCTCCTCGCGACGCGAATGCGAGCGAGAAGAGGACGAGAGAAGGCAAAAGGGCCCGACGAGGGACGAGAGGGACGCGTAGATGCGGTAGCGGACCGTCGCAGCGCGTAGGCGTGGTGGGGACGAGCACGAGAGGAAAAGAGAAGAGAATAGACGTGTATCTATACCTCTGGTTCTCATACCTGAGAGCGAGGTAGAGCGTTCGGCAGTAGAGCGAGCGAAACAGAGAAAGAAAAGTGTCGAAGCTGGTGTGTGTGTGTGTGTGTGTGTGTGTGTGTGTGTGTGTGTGTGTGTGTGTGTGTGTGTGTGTGAGAGACAAAAAAACAGAGAGAGAGACAAAAAAAGAGAGAGAGAGAGGCAAAGAGAGCGGTGTGCGAAGGCGCAGAAACGAAGGAAGGCCCCCGGCCAGTCGAGCACGAGAGGCCAAGCCGAACCGAGCCGTCGTCGTGCCGATCGCGCGCTTACAGTGTCGAGCAACCAGTCGCATTTCTACCTGCGTGCCGTCTACACGGACTTCGTGTCTCTCGCGTTTTTTTTCTACATGTGCAAGCACCCCGACGACAAACACTTGCCGGACGCTTATCGACTAACTCTACTTACCGTTCGAGACTCTTGTGATATAAACACCCTCGCGAGTGACATAATTTTAAGGATATTTTTTATCAGTGTTGCATCGTTTCAGAAAATTTTGTTTGTCCTTTTTTCGTATTGTCTGTCTCTCATTCGAGCGCGATTATACAACGACGAAAGAAGGAATATCAGTTGTTGAGTGGATGGTCACGGCGCGCGGATCACCGCGAAGGATCGTAGCATGCAGGAGGAGAAGCGACGATCGGACTGAAACGCGCATCCGATAGTCCGGGAGCGAACCCCAACGCGATATTAAACTTTTCTCTACTCGGAAGAGAGAAATAGGGAAGAGAGATAGGGAGTTAAAGGATCTTTCGCACGTTACCATTGCTCCTGAGCGAGTTCGAGAGTCGCCAGGATGCCCAAGATATTCCTTATAAAGAATCGGCTGCACCAGCAGCAGCTGCGCCTCCTCGAGGCCCAGCATCTCGGCAAAAGTCCACCGTCCAGCGGTAAGGAAAGTCCGCTGGGTGGTGCCGAACCACTTAGTCTCATCGTCAACAAGCATCAGTGTGAGTACTCGAACCTTTCCTTTATTTCTTTATTCCAATGTGACTTTTTTTTTTTTTTTTTTTTTTTGAAGTACTTAAATGATACCGATATTCAGACTATACTTGACGGAATGATATATGTTACCTATTTGAGATCCTTTGTCTCATAATTTTGTTAGGTAAGAATACTTTAATGTCGCGTTAAGTAGTAACAGTCTTGGTATTAATCTTTTATTAACTTAAAAGGTTTAAGTGATAAGCATGAATTGGTGGACGATTGTTCCATTGTAAGATAGATTGAAAGAAAAAGTTAATAATGTAACTTAATGAAATACCATCGAATTAAATGCTTTTGCCAGAAAGAAAAAATAATAGTTTTTGATGATGTATGAGATAAAAAAAAAATAAATTAATAAATTACCACTGGCTTTTAAATTTATTATTTAACAAATATTATCGTCTATAAACGAATGATTAAAAAAGCGTTTGATTGTAAAATTAATTAATAAGTCGATTTAATCAAAGAAACCGTTCGAGAAATGTTTCTGCATTATAATTTTAAATTCCATTTCACGAGGCGGAATTGTCAGTTTTGCATGTGCTCTGGAATTGATAAATGATTGGAGTCGTTGTTGCTTTTTTTTAAAATCAAGTTACGCCTTACACTTCTATTTCCTTAACCGTTATTTACACAGGCATTTAAAATAAATATTGTAAAAACTCAAAAACATTCAATTCAAGTTAATTGATCACTAAGAATTGCTTCTAAAATCATACATGGAGCTCATGCGATATTGTGGTCATTGAAGATGCGACGATAATTTATTCAAATTATTAATGTATAATCAATGCCACATATTACATATTTTAATTTTTTTTTTTTTTTTTGTACGATAAGCGAAATTTGTATTAAAGAATAAATGTTGCGCGATAAAAATTAAACAAAACAATAACAATATTTTATACGAATTCGAGTTAAATTACATCGGCGACAAATAAAACACCCCATTTCCGCGAACGATTTCTTATATAAATAGAAATACCTCGATCCATATAAATTACGCTTAGCTTGCCGTTTATATGCAACGACGAAATAAAACGAGAGTAGTATAAAGTTAAAAAGAAAGAAAAAAATAATGGAGAGTCTCGGAAAGCATCCGTTCAGGAAAGAGTTGAAGCGATAAATATTTAAATCTCGTAAATGTTATAAGGTCAGCAGCTTACGAGTGGCTTTGCGTACGCAAACCTCGCGAAGGAGGAAAAAAAAATAAGAAAAAGAATAATCCAGTACGGCGCGTATAGAGAAAAGAATGAGAAGGACCTCAATATATCCTATTCGAGATTGCGGCAAGGCCGCATACACACATACATACACACACACACACACTCACGCTCGTACATACAAGAGACTGACGAAAACAAAAAAAAAAAAAAAAGGAAGAAAAAATTCATTTCGGTGGCTGGTCCTACATTAGATTTAGCCGAGGGCGCTACAAAACATTGTATAGCCATCGCAGGTGCTGGCACCTGACACGCAGGTGCCGTAGCTCCGTGTGCACGATCTCTCTCTCTCTCGCGAGCTATCCTCGTTAGCGAATAAAATCCGCCGAATGTGTCTAATGGCTGACGATGCCGGTGCCCTTGAAAAAAGAGCTGGACATATCTCAAATCCTTAACGTTGACAGATACAAAAAAATATAATCGCACCGGGAACGAGGCAGAGAGAGAGAGATAGATACCTTTCCCTTCAAGACAATTATTCCTCTTTTCTTTACTATTCTCAGAAGTTACTCCCCTCCCCCCCTTCACCTCGCTCTCTCTCTCTCTCTCTTTCTTTCTTGCTTGCTGTTATAACTCTTTCACCTTTTGCGATTTATGTACACGATTATTCTCTTCCTTTTTATATATCTACATCTTGCGTCTTCTCTTCCGCGATTTAACAATCGGCGCGAGTGCGCCGTCATTCGATTATTCATCGAAGCGATTGTCATTGAAACCGAAGGTGTAACGACTACGGTATACACATAAGACATTAATGTTTCTTCTTCGGTAAAAGTAAAGAGTCAATTACATATGCTAACGTTTGCTTATATACCACTGACAAACTTAAGCGCGCGAGAGAAATGTTACGTTGCCGTTCCGCGCTCGTACTCGCGCGTTTACGCGTACGCACGTGCGTATATATGAACGTACGATTGTCGTAACGGACGAGTAATGTGAAATCATCGCTCGCGTTGACATAAGACTGCCAAGAGGTAATTATATCGGTTTTGAATGAAAAAGAGAAGAGAGAGAGAGAGAGAGAGGATGGATAGTAGGAAGAGAACTCCAATGTGTTTTTACGCCCGCAATCTAGCGTCTTTTAATTAAATTCGCCCGCTACCGCGGCATATAACGGTAAATCTGTCTTGGAAGCTTGTTTAATAAAAAACTCCTCTGCGTAATTCTTCAAGTATTTTTAACTCACGTTGTTTATAATGCCGCTGAGCTCGTTTATTATTAAATTCGTTTTATTTAACGTTGCGATTAAAATGACAATTAAATATATATTTGTAACTTTAAATTTTTCCAAACCTAGTTTTTTTTTCTATTTATAAAACGTACTTTAAAGGTCTCTTACCTAACGGATTAAATAAATCTCGTCGATATTTCACGTCGATCGTTGCGGTAAAACATACGGTATAAAAATCCCGCGAACGTTGCAAAGTAATAATTTGAACAAACAAAATGTCTTACTGAATCTCCACCTACATTACTTACCGCATTAACCGAAAGCATATATATATATATATATATATATATATATACGCACTCGCATTCTCTCTTTCTTTCTCACGTAGAATTTCTGTGGGAAATAAAGCCCACAAAAAACTCGAGGAATCACCGAAACGAGATTTTCGTGACTCCCTCGCGCACACTTATTCACTCACATACTCATACGAGTACGCCTGTATATATGTATGTGTATATATATACACACATGTATACATACGTTTTTAAGTTTTCGTTGTTCCCGGTGAGCAACGGTAAAGTGAGTAGGTGTTTTTCAGTGTCGTGTGATCGACGCGCTCGCACATATATACACACAAATACTCTTGTAGAGTCCTAAAACTGGTTTAGGAAAAAGAGAGAAGAAAAAAAAAAGAAAAAGAAGCGAGCCTCCTCCGTTTCTCTTCTTCTGTTGCTGCCGTTGCTTCCTTCTCAGCTCCGGGCGCATTAATCGAGGGGGTTTTTTTTGAGCCGACCGCAGCCTGTCTATATATCCTCCCTTTTCCGTTCTTTTTCCCTCTCTATCTCTCTCGCTTTCTCGTTTCATTCTATTGTACGTGAAGATAGAGAGAGACAGAGAGAGAGAGAGAGAGAGAGAGATTCGGTCGAGATTTTTGGGGGGCTTTCAGAAAAATAAATACGAGCCAATATCGAACGGAGTAGCGCGTTCACTACCTGTTGTCTGGTTTATCCCCTCCTTTATTATTTTTCTTTTTTTTTTCTCGTTCTTTGCTTTACTTTTTCGTGATACGTGGGATGATTTTTTTTTCTCGGCTGGGAATTTTTTTCTCTCCTTTTTTCATTCTTCTGACCAATCGATGTAAATTTTGCGATTATCGTTGAATAAAAAAAGTATACATTTGTTTTTCAAAGAAAATTGTTCATTGAGAAAGTAAAGTTTCAGAAATAAATAAATGCAAGAACTTTGCATTGTTACGCAGTTTTCCGTAAAATGCCAAGGTCTTTTTCCTCTTCCTCTTTTTCTTCGCGCTTTACTCCTAATGAATTTATTAATAGAAAAAAAAAAAAAAAAAAAAAAAAAAAAGATGTGCGCGTGCGGTACCAACGGTGACATCAATGCCTCGAGGAAACACCGCGTCGCGGTGAAACTTATCACTTATCTTTTTATATATACTTTTATCGTGCTAACTAAATAAGCTTATTTTATCATATTTTCTAGCGAATATCTGGTTTACTCGTTACTAATTATCGCGTCTCGATAATTTATATAGACTAAGCTTCGATAAACCGTTGGTGATTTTTTTTTTCTACATTTTTTTTTTTTTTTTAATTTTTTTACTGCAAAGAAGAAAAAAAATCTTAAATTTTTCGTAAAATAATTAATTTCTAAATTACGAAGTTCGACGGCTCGAGATAAAAATTAATCGCGATAAAAATTGAAATTAACTTTGTCTTCCATTAATTTATATAACTCTCCGTAATCGTTTGCAAATCTTTTCGGGTTTATAAGCGTTAAGAATATATATATATATATATATATATATATAACACATCGTTCAATAAGTCCCGAGACTAACCCAGAGATAGTGCTAGTAGTACCAAACTGGCCACGTTTCCATAGAGTGCGAACCTTTACATGAAACGTGTAAAAATTTCACGTCGATCGGATCACAGACAGCAGAGTTATCGAGGTTAGAGTAAAGTCACTTTGTAATTTGTTTGAAAAATAGAAAAAAGCGAGTTTCGCGTGTTGATAAAACATTGTTTTTTAATGGGTAAAAACACCGTAGAAGCCCAGCAATGGCTTGAAAAACATTACCCGGACTCCTCTCCATCCAAACCAACGATTTGTCGTTGGTATGCTGAGTTTAAACGTGGTCGTCGTACGGACACAAACGATGCGGAACGTTCGGGTAGGCCATTGGAAGCCGTTACACAGGAAAATGTGAGTGAAGTGTTAAAAATTTTAATGAAAAATCGCAAAGTGAAGGTCTGTGAGATTGCAGAAATGACACAGATATCATCTGGATCATCTGGGAGCGTATTTACAATCCTTCATGAAAAATTGAGCATGAAAAAGGTTATTTCCAAGTGGGTGCCGCGATTGCACCAATGCACCATGCCACAAGTCCATGAAAACAATGGCAAAATTGATCGAATTGGGCTTTGATTTGCTTCCCCACCCCCCCCCGTATTCGCCAGATTTAGCCCCCAGCGACTACTGGCTCTTTGCTGATCTCAAAAAAATGCTTCAGGGAAAAAAATTTGGCTCGAATGAGGAGGTCATTGCCGAAACTGAAGCCTATTTTGAAGCAAAGGATAAATACTTCTATAAACATGGTATAGAAATGTTGGAAAGGCGTTGGAAAGATTGTATCACTCTAAAAGGAGATTATATTGATGAATAAAAATGATTTTTGAAAAAAAATGTTGTTTTCGTTATTAGTCTCGGGACTTATTGAACGATGTGTTATATATATATATAGCGGTGAAAAAAAAAGGAAATTTTTCATATTAACCCGCGTCGTCGGCTGACAAAGAAACCAATCTCTTTCTCTCTTTTTTTCCACTTCTCTATGCACCGATTTCAATAAACGTAACAAATCGAAATATCGCGCGTCATACTCACCGCATTCGCGGCAAAAAAAACCGCATTCGCTTTGGACAATGGGGATATTTTAACATCGAGCTCAACAAATCAGCCTTTCATTCATTCCCTCGATCTTTCGAACGAGAATCGTTCATACATCACGCCGTTCGATGTATGTAATACAATAACGAAAGAGAGAATGAAAAAAAAAAAAAAAAAAAAAAAGGAAAAAAACGAAATTAAAAGCAAAACACCGAGATAAAAAGGTACGACAAGAGCGGAAGAACCGTACGAACGGACGCGGAACGTAGCATAGATCGCGGTGTACGTGTAACGCGCGCCGACGATCGGCATGTTACTCTCGCGTGCAACTTCCGAGCTGTTGACACGCGCGCATTCGCATGTATATAGATACATGTATTGAGCGCCCTATACAGAACGGCGCTAAACGTATGCGCGATACCATATATGTGCTAGCGTTATATCTATATATATATATAGAGGTAGAGGTAGAGAGAGATAGAGAAAGAGAGAGAGAGAGAGAGAGAGAGAGAGAGACAGTGGGGCAGGTGCCTATCAGGTTGCGCGCTCATCGAGACGAATTACAATGCGTCACTGTACGTGTGTGTGTGTGTATGTGTTATGCGTGTCAGAGCTTAGGTACAAAAGTGGACGACGATATCTATATCGCTCGCGACTCGTCCGGAAGTGCGTCTGTGCGCGCGCGAGCGCAGCGAACGCGTATACACTCATGTATATATTACCTGCGTTCTCGGTTCATGTTTTAACCTACCTGTTATGTATATGCATATATGTATAACGCAGTGCACGAAGAGGAGAAGGAGAAGGAGGTAGATGGAACGGTGCTATGGATGGATCGCGTGTTGAAAGGGATTTTTTTTTCATTTTTTTTTTTTTTTTTTTTTTTTTTTTTTTTTCTTCTACTCTATTGCGATGAGTTACCGTTTCTTTCGAGGCGTTGGGAAAAATTTGTGGGCATGGAAAGGATTCGTAATGGATTTAAATACCATGATTCACATATACGGCGATTGATAAAATTAAAAAAAAAAAAAAAATTATGATTACGATAATAAAAAAACGGGTTGTCATGAGCAAAAGCGACGTCTCGAATGATTTAGAAAAGATCGGCGAGCGGAAATTAAGTGCGTCATGTTTATTATCGCGAGTTCATTCGCCCGACGATTGTCCTCCAGACGTTAATCCACTTTTTTTTCGTATCTGCTATATTTCGCTCAATTGTTTAAATAACAATTTATATTTTTTTTATAGTTTATACGTTTACGCAATTGCTTTCGAAATCAGTTTCGAAATAAAAAAACTTTTTGTCTTCAAAAAGATGATCGAATTTAAAAGAAAAAAAAAAAAAAAAGCATCAATTTTTGGAAACATCGAATTTCGGCGACAGTTTGAAGTTCCGCGAAGCGAAATTCCAACCGTAACCGTTTCTTTTTTTACTCTTCCTCCACTTCCATCCTCGTACAAATACACAGATCTCTTTTGCAAGGTCAGTCGGAGAAAAGAGAGTCGATCACTTTGAGAAATTATCCGTATATAACAAAAGACAAAAGGAAGAGCGAAAAATCGTCAGAAAACCAAAAAAAAAAAAAAAAAAAAGAAAGAAAAAAAAAAAGAATTCAAGTCGTAGTGGTACAAAGATCGAAAACCGTATACATATCCACCGCTATATCGCTATGCAGCTGGGCAATAAGTATAATATCCACACATCAGAGACAGACGGAGTTTTTACGCGGAGAACGCAGAAACGCTCGCGAACGGATTCACCTCGGCTCGCTCGCACGACTCACGACGCGAAACAGGTTCGTTCGGCCGGCCATGGAACGCGCCACGGACGTGTATAACCATAATCGCCAAAGGGAATCGCGCTTGTGTGTATGCGCGCGTTCGATCGTCTGCAAGAGCGAAGCCACCGAAAGTTTTCAAAAGTTAAATAAGAGATCCCTGCACGCGCGTACACACACACACACACACACGTGTTTGTATATTTAAGAGGTTTGAAAAATCTCGGTTGTTTGATTACGCCAAGGTGTGTATTTTAATATATGTGGGAAAATTTTTCCCCTAGTTATATAGTACACTCTTGTGTTCGTGCGTGTGTGTATAAACGTATATGCAGTTGCGAGCTTCTAGATATTTATATGAAATTATTACTTGGACGTTGGACTAACGGTACTGTGTTCAGGAAATTCATTCGTACGATTATTTATATATATATATATATATATATGTTTAAGTGTTGGCTATTACGCAGTTCTCGCCGCAACTATATGCCTATAATAAATGTTAATCGTTCCACACTGTGCAGATTTATCATTATCGATAACTAGCTTTATTTCTATCTCAGGTGTACACACACACACACACACACACGCATATATATATATATATATATATATATATATATATATATATATATATATATATATAATTCCAATCTATAAGATAATTCAAAATTCTTTTCACGCGTGCATAAAGTATACGCACGCACGTGTACGCTTGAGCCTCGCTCCTGTAATATCCATTCAACAATGTCGAGTCTGCATTAAAACGGCAAAACCATTCACCGCGTCCAGGCGTTATTAACGACGCCGCGGCACCAAGAAAAAAGAACTCCCGGCGTCTCATTCACGGTCAACTACGATTTAAAAACTGAAGCCCAACGAACGGTTGCGCGAGTGCGACACGGCGAATGTAGCAACTCTCTTTCTCGGCTCGTCTATATGTATTTTATAAAATCGCGCGGCGGCGGTAGCGAGACACGAAGCTGTCGCAATATCCCGACGGCGTCGAGGACCCTGACCGAAATTCCCCTCGTTATAATGGGGGCCAAGTGCAGGAGAGCGAGCTTTCGCGCCCGCGCGTTTCGCACCGTATACACGCAGACGCTGTCTTTTTAGCCGGCGCACGCCGAGCGAATTTTTTATTGCCTTCGCTCGAGAGGCAAGCAAGGTTTTTCAATGCCGTGCGTTCTTCTCGATTTCTTAAACAATATATGTATATGCGTTGAGAAAGATTTCTTTTTTTTTTTTTTTTTTTTTTTTTTTTTTTTTGATAGATGAGTCTTTCGTCAGATCTACAAATCAAACAAGTTCAATGTCATAATTTTTCGTAACTTAGCTAATCTTACAAGCGCGATCGCAAAGTATCTATACCAGTCGATAATTACGTATGTTAAAGAATAATCGTTCATCGATTAATTGGTTTCTACAGTCTTTAAAAGAAAAATATATAAAAAAAAATATAAAAAATTTAACAATCCGTAATTCAGCATTGATTCATTCGTACTTTCGACGCGACTTGTAACGAATGCAAACAAGCTCGCAGCGACAATGGCAGTACGCGTCACGCGCGCTACGAAAAGTTTATCCAAACGCAGAGATAAGTCAGTGAGTTTTGCCTCGATGGTCAATTTCTCCGCGGGCTAAGTATTCTTCTTAAAAGCCTTCCCTCGCGTAGCCTTGTTCTCGCTCTCCTTTGTTCGATTTCGATCTCCTTTTTATTTATTTTCTTTTTTTTTTTTTTTTTTTTTTCTTTTCGTCGTCTTTTCCCTCTTACCTCTCGCCACGACAAGGATCGACTCGTTTAAGGTTAAGCGCGATGATTCTGCGTAACGGATTGAGCTCAGGGATATATCGTGCGGAGCGCGCGATCGTTTTCGCGCTTAAAAATCTTACCGAGAGACTGCGAATCTCGTTTGATTTTTATTATTTATTTATTTAATTTTTTTTTTTTTTTTTTTTTTTTTTTTTTATCGAGCAATTTCGTCATCGACGAGACCACCACCGCGAATTTTTATTGTTTATATATGTTTGTGAACGTACATGCGTTTATACATGTAAGTAATAATACAAGAAAGAGAAAAATGCAAGTTTTTCATTTTTTTTTCTCATTCGCGCTTTTTAAGTAAGACTCACGCCGCTATACGCGCAATTATCCTTTAATGGACATATCGGTTTATTTTCGTCGAGATTATTGCTATATCTGGTGCTTATCCACGCGCGCTCGCGTTCGCTATTATTTCATTGTCTTGTTTCTTTTTTTAACGAAAGTTAAAAGATTATTGATTTACATTTTGTAATGCTTAATTTATCGACGGCTGGGTTAGCAGTGCGATATTATCTTTACAAGTTCAATGCCGTCGCACGAGAAACCATTGATAATTGTTATTAAATAATTAACCGATTAACGTTAAGTATTACCAATGCTTATCGCGGGAATAATTCTTGCTTATGATCGTATATCAAACCCGCATTTAATAATATACAACATTTATTTATTTAGTGAAAGTAATAGCTCGTATACGTTTACGAAATCAAGTGCGCGTAATTTATTTATCAATTTTTCAACGATATAAATAAACCGTATTTAATGACAAAAAAAGAAAATATATATTCGCGGCATAATATTTTTATAAAAAAAAAAAAAAAAATCACGATGAAAATATTAAAACGACATCGAAGATTTTATTAACGTCGATTCCCGTTCAATTGTACGAAATCGCATCATTGATTAATCAGGCGCGCGCGCACGAGCATAAGTATCCGCGAACAATATATTTACACCGGGACTCGGACGATTATTCAATCATCTGCGTACGTTTCGATCGTGCTGCTGTGTAAAGTATATATATAACACATCGTTCAATAAGTCCCGAGACTAACAACGAAAACAACATTTTTTTTCAAAAATCATTTTTATTCATCAATATAATCTCCTTTTAGAGTGATACAATCTTTCCAACGCCTTTCCAACATTTCTATACCATGTTTATAGAAGGATTTATCCTTTGCTTCAAAATACGCTTCAGTTTCGGCAATGACCTCCTCATTCGAGCCAAATTTTTTTCCCTGGAGCATTTTTTTGAGATCAGCAAAGAGCCAGTAGTCGCTGGGGGCTTAATTTGGCGAATACGGGGGATGGGGAAGCAAATCAAAGCCCAATTCGTTCAATTTTGCCATTGTTTTCATGGACTTGTGGCATGGTGCATTGGTGCAATCGCGGCACCCACTTGGAAAAAACCTTTTTCATGCTCAATTTTTCATGAAGGATTGTAAATACGCTCCCAGATGATCCAGATGATATCTGTGTCATTTCTGCAATCTCACGGATCTTCACTTTGCGATTTTTCATTACAATTTTTAACACTTCACTCACATTTTCCTGTGTAACGGCTTCCAATGGCCTACCCGAACGTTCCGCATCGTTTGTGTCCGTTCGACGACCACGTTTAAACTCAGCCTACCAACGACAAATCGTTGGTTTGGATGGAGAGGAGTCCGGGTAATGTTTTTCAAGCCATTGCTGGGCTTCTACGGTGTTTTTACCCATTAAAAAACAATGTTTTATCAACACGCGAAACTCGCTTTTTTCCATTTTTCAAACAAATTACAAAGTGACTTTACTCTAACCTCGATAACTCTGCTGTCTGTGATCCGATCGACGTGAAACTTTTACACGTTTCATGTAAAGGTTCGCACTCTATGGAAACGTGGCCAGTTTGGTACTACTAGCACCATCTCTGGGTTAGTCTCGGGACTTATTGAACGATGTGTTATATACACGGTGAAAAATAAAAAAAGATCCGGCAGCACCGGATTCTTCTTTGTCCGCTTCTCCCTTTCTAACATCTTTTTCTTCTTTTTTTTTTTTTCATTCCTTATTTTCTTGTTTTTTTTTTTTTTTTTCTTTTTTGTTTTTTATTTCGCTCGCGCTTAATTATACGCGCGCAGACTGCTGCGGGTATACGGGCCTCTGTGTGTGTATATGTGTGTTTATGTGTGTGCGCGCGCGCGCGCGCGTGTGTGTGTGTGTGTGTGTGTGTGTGTGTGTGTGTTGTGTGTTGTGTGTGTATGTGTGTATATATATATATAGATAGAAGATATGTACGTTCGCAATCTACGCATGTACATAAACACATTGGCTAAGCGTAATCATCAACGATGGGAGTTAAAAATTGAAAGAGCTTAACGCTTCTCTCGCCCGTTTGCGCGTTTGATTATGTGCGCTCGCCAGGTGCGTGGTTTTAACGCGTACACGTATATAAGTATATCTTCACTTTCTGATATGCCGGTTTCATTTTTTTTTTTTTTTTTTCCTTTACATTTTCGCATTTAAAGCTTGTCGTGAGACAACTTCCGCGCCGGCGATGGTATGGAAATAAAAAGTAAAAAAAAAAAAAATATATATATATATAAAAAATAGCGTCTTTATTATTATTTTCTTTTTATTTTAATGGTGCATGTATCAATTTTTGCTTTAACGTTATGCGAGCTAATCGTGTAATTGAATCTTGAGGCGACATTTATTAACGACATCGTTATTTCATTTAATACATTATGTCACATTATATAACATAAAAGTGCCAGTGGAATCGTTTAATTGACTATTTTATTTAGGCGACATTACTTTTTACCTTTCCATGCATTTATTTTACATACTACAAGTTTAGAAAGAGAAGAACAAAAAAATATAAAAGTGTATATCGAAAGAAAGCAACATAGAATACGATACTATTCATATTGCAAAAGAGAAAGAGAGGAAGAGAGAGGGGGGGGGACATTCCAACGCGCATACCACAGCGACTTCACTCGCGACAAATGAAAAACAAAAAAATAGACAAAAAAACGATCCTTACGCTCATCTCAACGAGTTCGCGTATACGTATAATTATTCTCCGGAGAACTGGCGCGCAAGAACGATTTCTGGGAGTGGTTCTCCGGTACACGCGCGCGCGCGCGCGCCAACCGCGAGATATACGGAAGTAGGTCACCGCGATAAACCGTCTCCGTTCCTTACGCCTGGATAATATAAAAGCCCAAAGGTCGATCCTAGATCTCGATTTTATGTAAACACTCGCGCGTATATATACATAAACACGCTTAACAAAGCTCATAGATAAGCATACTTTACTTATATCGATATTTCACCGATTTTTTTCTTTTATTTTTTTCAACTTCCATCGTTTTATCGATCTCTCGTACTTCTTCCACATCGACATGTGGGCTTATCGATGCGCGATCCGCGATCTATTTTACGCTAACGCGTGAATATGTGCGCGAACGCGTTATAAATGCGTTATAAGCGCGTTTATCGGTGTCTATAAAACGACGTAATTTTAATTACAGCCCGGGTTTATATTAATGGATCGGGTCAAACGTAAACTGGTTTTTCATTATGGCCGGTTTAAGCGGTCTGTTATTAATAGGTACGATAAATAGATCTAATTTTACCTAGCGTTAATTTTCCTAAGTTAAGCTTTTTGTTTTTATGCTCTACCATCGGTATCGGCATAAATATATGTAAGTTGTCAAATATTGTTTTGAAAATCAAAATGAAAAATTATGCGACTCGGTATACGCCGAAGCTGAAGGTTTGACAACAACGAGCCTGCGATATTGTAGAAATAAAATTTTAATAAAATTTTACGGTTTCAAAAACATTTAAAAAAAACTAATAATTTCATCGTCGAACGAGTACATCGAATTCCACTCGTTAGAACTTGATTTAAATTTATTCATCGTCTCATCTATTATAGCTCGCGAAATACAAACTCATTCTCGATATCCATCTTTTTTACCGATTAATACGCCGTTCATCGAATAGACGACGGAATATATCCGCGCAATATCCGCCGCGTAAGTAATCAGCGAAGGACTACTCAACGCCAAAATAAAAAAAATAAATAAATAAAAAAAAAAAAAAAAAAAAAAAAAATGAAATAAAAGAGAAAAAAAATTAAGCGCGCGCGTGTGTCCTCGCTTCGCATAAACGCGTGTTTGAATCGCGTTATTACAAGACGCTCTAAGGTCGACCGGCCGAAATTTGCGACTATATATACGACGCTCGAAACGGTCGTCCTTCGAGGGAGTGCCGAAAGCTGCCCTCGGGCGATAGATGTAGTGTGTGTATATATATATATATATATACGCGAGCGTGTGGAAAGCCTGTAGAAATTGGCCAGTCCGCGAATTATATCGGCGCAGTGACATTGAGACGTCGAAAGAGAGAGAGAGAGAGAGAGAGCGGGGAGAGAAAAGAGAGGCTATACGTGTCGAGTATTAAAAGCAAAGTGAACGCGCGATGTATATACGTGCGGTGTCCGCTCTCTCGATCCTTCTTCTTTTTCGCTCTCGCAATGCCGAGCAACGGCCGCAAGCGTTTGCACACATATATACAAGAACTCTCGCGTACAACACAACTACTGCCGTTGTCGATACTATAGTTGTATTGACATTGACCCGAATTTTTCAAGCTGTGCTGATTGGCTCGCCTTTAAATGTGTATACATGTATATGTATGTTATATATATTTTTTTACTCGACTTTATTTTCTTTTCCAATTTTTTTTTTTTTTTTTTTTTTTTTTTTTTTTTTTTTTTTTCTTTGTCGCTCAGTTTTCGAACGAACCTCGCGCATCTTTGCTCTCCCGCAAATTTACGTACAAGATTTGCCGCTGAAGTGGATGCCGCGTTTATTGCCGCTATTTGTAATCGCGACCGTTATATACTTCGCGAGAGAGTCGCGAATGAAAATAGTAAAGCGAAGTAATTAACGAGCTCTTATTGCGGTTGACAAGGTTGCACTCTTTGTACTGGAAATATATATCATAGCTTAGCCGAGTAATTGCGATCGGTATAACTTTAAATATCAATAATCGAAGCGGAACTTTGTTTAATATATATATATATTTTTTTTTTAATTTCATTGAGAGCAATTTTTATTTTTAGTTTTCACTCCTTGAAGTTGATTAAATTTTACTTTCACGCAATAAACCTCGAAAAACGGTAAAAAAAAGAAAAAAAAAAAAAATTTACAAACCACGATAATTTTTAAGAAAATGTAATTCTCAAGAGACGAAAAAAAATCCAACAAAAAAAAAAAAGATATTCCCATTTTGCAAACTTAATTAACGAAATGCTTATATTGCTTGCAATTCGGTAAATAATTTGCGTGATACGACGGTAAACGCGCAACGAAAATCCCGACGCGTCGCGGACATTAAGTAAAAATACGCTCCGGAGAGCTGCAACGACGAGAGAGACGATCGTTCGTTTGCCGCATCAAAATCACCGCGATGGTAACGACGCCGTCTTTGCTACATCGGCTCGTGCGCGCGTTCCTTCTTTATCGAGCATTCGAGTCTCCGTAAGTTCTTTCTCTCGCTGCAGCCATTGCTCTGCCTCTTTCGGTATCTCCGTTACCTCTTCACACGCTCCGTTGCTATACACCTATAACTATTTTGCTCGTTTTCTCTTTCTCGTTCGTTTCTGCGGTCAAGCCTCTTCGTTCTTTCTCTCTCTCTCTCTCTCTCTCTCTCTCTCTCTCTCTGTCCCTCCCTCCAACCCTCCCCCTATCTCTCTGTCCCTCCCTCCAATCCTCCCCCTATCTCTCTGTCCCTCCCTCCAATCCTCTCCCTATCACTCTGTCCCTCCCTCCAATCCTCCCCCTATCTCTCTCTCTCTCCCTCCCTCTCTCTCTCTCTCTCTCTCTCTCTCGCTCTTATGTTTTGTCTTTCTTTTTCTCTCTTTTTACTGCTGTTCTCCCTCTTTGCATTATGGCTAAGACTTTGTTTCGAGTTTTCGCGTTATCAAACTGTCGCGGAGACGCGTACAAGTTTCGATGCTATATTTAAGAAGCTCGTTTGCGGTGAAAAAAAAAAAAGTTTTTGTATTTTTTTTTCTGGTTTCCGCATACATAAATGCAAAATTGAAATGATTTTTTTTTCGGTCTTATGGCAGTTATAAAAATATATTGAAATTTATTTAGGTTTCATTAAAATTTTGAAAAATAATTTATTCTAACATATTTGTAAATTAAAGTTAAACAAAATCATCTTTTGTTGCTTAAAAGTTTGTTTCAAATGCGGTTTCGTAAATTACGCGCGAAGTGCATATACGTAGAAATCACGCATTGCTTTGAAAACCGGACAGTAATACACATCCACGCTTCTCGTTCCTTTACTTTATACTCTCGCACGTAAACGCGAAAGATCGCGGCATCGATTCTTGCACGTGTCAAACTCTTTCTCTCTTTTTTTTTTTCACTAAGGTCTTCTTTGTTGCACGCGTTAAAAAAAAAAAAAAAAAAAAAAAAAAAAAAAACGTTTCGACACGCACGCGCGTATCTTTTTCTTTTTTTTTTTTTTTTTGCCTTTTTTCTTTTTCGAAGTCTTTGCACTCGTCGCTTTTTTTCTTTCTTTAATAATGTACGCGCGAAACAATAAAAAAAAAAAAAAAAAAAAAAAAGAAAGAAAATGATAATCCAGTCCGCTTGAAAAGTGCACGTTTGACTTTTGTATTGAGCGCGGGCGCTCGCCCGTGAATGTCATCCGTGGGGTTAACGCCCAGTTGTAAAAAATGCGAATAAATTTTTTCTTTTATTTCTCAAAATACCTGTTGACATTGTCGAGGAAGAGTATCATAGATTATAGATATAGATATAGATTCATTACAATAGTATATAGATTCATTACAATTGAGCAACGATTCTCGATCGTGTTGCATCCAAGTCGCGCGCTTATAAAAATAGCAGCCGTCGCTGTTTCATTGGAATGTCGTCCTTCGATTACGAATTTTCGATATTTTTAATTGCACGTTACAACTTTAATTACAATTTACGCGTAAACGACAGTACGATAGAGTGTACGCGTTGCAATATCCGTGAATGTGCAATATACCTGAGACATAGTATAAACCTAAGTACATGCGCTTAACTGCCAGCATTAATCCTTTTATGACTTATGGACTTTACAAGCCAGTGCATCATGAATCCTACAATATTTACGACAAGTGTTCATTGTTTCTAATTTTTTCTATCCGTTCTTCGAAAACGATCTAATTTCTAGTCATTAAATTATATTCTACCGAAAATTTTGTAAGTATGCATTAACTACGATGAATTTATTCACGGCTTGTGTCCTTTTTTTAAAAAAATAATTATTTTCGACAGTCGCTTAATATACGAATTTCTCATATCTTGTGCCAAAAAATTAAAAAATTAAAAAAGAAAGAAAAAAGAAAAGCGACTCAAAGAAAATCACAAATCTCTCAACCTTCCGCGGATCTCTCGTAAAATAAAAAAAAAAAAAAACAAAAAAAAAAGAAGTCAAAAAGGCGAAGCTCAGCCTCGTTTTCGTAACAGCATCGACGAACGGGTTTCCGAAGGTTACCTAACGCTCTCGCCGGCTTTGTGATATTCGGCCATTTTTGATGCTCCACGAGTTCACCGCGAAGACGTGAGCGTGACGCGCGCGTGCGCTGACGTAACCGCTTGCGTAAATGAACTATGTGTGTCCGTGTGGTCGTTTGACCGAATGCTAGCGCACGCACGCAAGCGCGCGCGTGTGTGTGTGTGTGTGTGTGTGCGTGTGTGTTTGCGTGTGAGCGTTGAATTTTAGAGACCTACTATAAATGCGAAATGCTATAATAATGGGTAACGAATAGGACCGCTTCGTTAGGAAATTCTACGTCAATGGCTGTTTTTTTTTTCTCTGTTTTTGTTCTTGCACGAACGATCGAGTTTTGTATTTCTTGTAATGTAGTCGACGCCGAGTGATTTTTCGTCGGCGAACGGTCACTTGCTCGATGACGAGAGCGTAAGCTTTTACGACTTGGGTGGAACTATTGTTGTTTTGATTGCATTGATTTATGCTATGATGGTTTTATGAAAATGAGAAACGACTGGTATTATAATTATTATTCTTTTTTCGCTTTTGTTTTTCCTGCAAAATTAGTCACACGCTTATTGTTTTTGTCGTCTTTTTTTTTTCGAAAACAACTATAAGTGACGTACCAAGATCAATGCAACATAAAATACTTAATTGCTTTAACACCATAAACGTAGAGCCATTAATAGTAATAAAAATAAAAAATGAAAAAAATTTTTTTTTTTTCACCCTTGAACAAAATTGAGCGACGAAGCTTAAGAAAAAGAATTAAATCGAATTGCGATTTTTTTATAAATCTCGCTTCCAATAATCATCGTGTAATTTCACGTCGACGATATCTCCAGTGTGAAAAGTCCTATCGTTTCGCGCTCGATGAATCTTTCGTCATCCATTTTCTCAACTGTTTCTCGGCTCGACAAAATCACAACGACGTGGATACACACAGACACAAAGGATATAAAAGTGTACGCGATGAAAGAAATAAGAAAAAGAGCAATCTTCCTTGTTTCCGCTCGAGCGATCGGTTTACCTTGGCGAACCTTCGTATCGTATCCAACGTCGGTATATATATATATATATATAGTATATATACACACCGGTGTCAAAGTCAAGTGAACCTGCTTGCCTAGACGCCCACTACTTCTCTATCTTCTATGCCGGTCTGCACCTGCCGCGGCATCAGCTGCGTGAATCTATGCGCAATTGTTTTCTCTCTTTCTCTCTCTTTGTGCTTCATCGATGTGCTCGGATGCGAAGAGTTCTCGATTGCATATAATTGATTTCTCCCGTTCGCTTTCGATAGCAAACAATGAGCCGAACCAAAAGTAGCGATTAATGATTTTACGCTGCGATATGTTATTCGCGCGGACGATTTTGCTTGTGTATTTTTCGCCCTAGGCTATTATTCATTATGTCACGTATTGTAGAAATCAATGCCCAAGTTCGTAATGCATTTACGATCGACTATTTTAAACATTTTAAATTGCACAAACTGGTTTACGACGTTTATTTACGGTAATAAACGATCACGACAACGGGCTACTTTTTACATCGGGATATTTAAGTTGAAAGTCGAACGCGAAAGAAAAAAAAATAAGACAAGCGTTAATTTCGAGTCAGCGATCTTTTTTCTTTCATTCTTTTTCATAATTACGATTAAAAATTTACCATTAAAAGAGTCGCTTTTGAAAAAATTAAAAATCGTTTGCACGAGTCGCGTACAGCGCGACCTCAAAATTTACATACGCGATTCGTTCTCCGGAAGCATCGAGTTGAGGATAAAATTTGCCCGTCTTATAAGAAGCCGATAAAGTGTGCGTAAAAAATATTATTCTAAAAATAAATAAGACCATATATCGCGTGTTAAATAAAAGAAAATTTAAAAAACTCTTGTATAATGTAAAAACAATATTTCAAATATGTAAAAAGAAATTTAATAAACTCACTATCGCAATAATTAATAAAATATATTTTTCTTCAAATTGTTGCAGATCGTGAAAAGTCGGACGACGAGCGTGCCACGACGCCGGAATCCCTGCGCAGCGGCAGTTCACCCGCAAATTCCCCGCCACCGGCTCCGGCGACGACGCCTCTTACACCGGCCCTTGTCTTTCCAAGCACCACGGATTCGCAGACGACGACGACGCCGACGCGCCGCTTCATCTCCAGTATCCTCGGTGGCGACGTACCTTACGGTAGTCGCGGTCACGTGCTTACTCGTGGCGCCAACAACAACGGCAGCGCAAAACCCGAGCCGGCCGAGCGTCTCGAGCTACCCAGGCCCGTAAGTCCGACGCGCACGCCGAGACCCGAGGCACCGACTCGCGTCTCCGTCATACAAAGGGTCCCGCCAAAAGTTCAAAACGCTCGTAGAAATGACGCCAAGATTGAGATACCGCAGACGCAGGAGCCCGAGCAGGTAAGAGGTTGAGCTGCCTTTAATTTTCCAAGAAAATTACCTACATATACATACGTATTTATATATGTATATTATAATGAACTATACGTTTATTACATACTTTCTTATCGCTTTAAACCTTGATTTTCTTAGTAGTAATTACCGTTTATTGCACTGAATTATAGTACCTTTGTGCACATAATAATAACTTCGATTGTCATAACCGCCGATATACCTGAAAGAGATTATCTCAAAAATTCGTTAACCTTGCAGGAGATGTACCTCCCCCTCCCCTCCCCCCCAACAGGTAGACTATTCGCTTTACCCCCGACAAGTCGTGAAAACCTTTGGTGGCAACGTTAACTTGTCTTTAATATTCCACTGCTCGTGAAGCGTTAAACGATGATTGTTACTTTCTCTTAATTCTGATTGGTTATGAGGATTCGCATCCCCTTTCTCTAAATGCATATAAATAGCGGCGCGTGGGTTGAAAGTAGTTATTTGTGACCAAACTTCGAGTGGTGACGAGCGAAAGAAGTTTTCGAGTGTGTGTTAAGTTCGCTGTTGTGGTTTTAGAGTATTTTCAGTGAGCAAAGTGATACATCGTTTATTTCGTGTTACTCGATTCGAGAGAAGACGCATTTTTCTAACTTCGATATTTTATTCTACTAAAATTTGTAAGTTTTTATATTTATTTTTACGCTAGTTTAATAGTTTTTTTTTTTTTTTTTTTTTTTTTTTTTTTTCTTTTTTCTTTTTAAGATTGTAGCTTAAAAAACAAGGTTCAAGTCTCCTTATTCAATATTTAGTTCGAGTTTAATAAAGATTCTCTCTTCCGTTTAACGATGCCGCATACGTATCTAAACGGAATGTAAATGCGTTGCCGGGAGTAGAAATCGGAATGAAACAATTTTTACCGCGTAATAAAAGTCGAAGAACTCGTGCACGCGCGTCTTTTTCTCGAAAATCAGAATCTCTGACCTAGAAACTTATCTCGGACAAAATTTAAATGCTCATAGATATCTGCTTGTGCCGAGTTACGCTGTTTTTTTGTATAAATTTTACTTTCGTTTTATTTTCGAAGTATAAAATCCTCGTTGAATCGGAATAAAACAATTTTTAAATTCTCAAGCCTCTTATCGAAGAAAACGAATGCTCGTGCAAGATATATATAAACGACAATAAATTTTTATATTTACGAGATTTCGTTATTCATGCGGCGATTCATCTTTTATTTTTCTACGACAATAACAATTGTCTCGTTCGATTCTATTCTCCTTTTAAAATAACATAAAAAATTAACATAATATCGATACAACAACGATATTTTATAAACGACGACGATCGTTAATTCACAGGAGCAGCCAATCGACTACGCAGTCCCTAAGCGAAAGGAGGACTCGGAAGAGAGCAACGTCCGGGAGAACGCAAAGGCGACACGTTCCGCGATCGGCAATTCGATAGCTCGACCTCTGCTCGCGATGCGGCTGACGGTACCACAAGCGATACACGCGGCCGCCAGCGGCCACGGACGCTCGAGCGCGGCTAACGGTGGGGGTGGCGGCGGCGGTGGCGGTGGTGGCGCCGGTGGAGGTGGAGGTAGCACCGGAGGCGCCCAGTCGAGCGGCGGTTCCGGCTCGTCCTCCGGCGGAGGTTCCTCGGGCGGCGGCAGCTCCGCGTCCGGAAGCGGATACTCGTCCGGGGGTTGCGGCGGCGGCGCCGCTGCCGGGGGTGGCGCGGGTGGTGCCGGTGGCGGTGGCATGAATCCCGGTGGCAACGGAGGCCGCGGAAATTACGGACCCAGCTCTCCGCCCACCGGCTCTCTGCCACCGTTCTACGAGAGCCTCAAGGGTGGCAATAACCTCGCTAACTTTGCCAATCAGTATAATGGTAAGAGTGATATTTTTAAAAGTGCCATATTTCATTTTTTTTGTTTTTTTTTTTTTTTATTTTTATAAAAATTTAATTCTATAAAATTTTGAAATACTTTGTTTTTCTTATTTAAAAAATTATACATAACGAATAATTTTATTTTACCGATGTAAACTTCTTTCGATAAATTTATTTTTAAATTTATAATATGATTGATTCCTTGAATATCGACAAACTCGCGTTCGATCGGACAACACGAGCATGAAATAAATATTGGCTTAGATTATGGAGGGGGAAAGTCTTCGGTATAATTCTAAGTTGATGGTCTTATAAGGCAACTTGACTGCACGTATACTCAATGTTTATTAGTAATAATAATTTAAAAAAAAAAAAAAATTTATCGGCGTTAAAATTTCTTTTTACACATTTAATCATAAAATTTTGTTAGTTATGTTACTATTTCGTAAGTTTTCATATTTTATATAATAAATAACCTTTTACTTTATTTTATTAAAACATATTTATAATCGATTTTTTGATTGTAGGAAACGGTTATCTAACGGCATCACCAGCCGTCGGCATGGATTGCGATACTAGCCAACAAGACGGTTCTCTTAATCAACAGCATCAATATGCCGCCCAAGAAGGCAAACAATATTCCCTCTTGCAAAACGTATGCGCATCGTATGGTCTTGCCCTTAAAGAAGAGGACGACCTAACCGGTTATAAAATTCAACCCAGCGATTTACTAAACGGACACTACGGTAATTACGATGTCAACGACTCGGGTATGATGTTGGACGTCGTTACGGGCACAGTGGTAGACCCGCTTCAGTTTTCCGCGACGCTCACCTTCAGCTCCGATCATTCAGCCCTCCTCGATAGCTTAAACGACGCCGCGGAATTTTTCCTGCCCAAAGAAGGAGCCGTCGAGCTCCTCGACGAGACTCTGCATTCGCCCGCGTCCGCTTGCAGCAATGGTATGGGTCAGGATGGACAAATGAACACGCCCGTTGAGCCCAGCGTCGATCCCTTCCCGGAGCACAATATTTCGCTCACCCGAGGATTTGACGCAGCGAGGTAAATAATTGATGATCTTTGAAATTTAAAAAAATAAAAGACTTTATAAAAAATGAAATATCTTTATTTTGATTAATAAAATATTTAATTAATAAAATATTTTTTCTCCAGACATTACGGAGCACCGCCGCAACACTTTGCCACATCGAAACTGTCAACTTTGTATACAAATGGCGACTCGAGTTATCAAACGATACCCAAAGAACGTGGCGAAATGGGTCTTCACATTAATCAAAATCAAAGCGAGCCACAACTTCAACAGCTACAAATTCAAGTTCAGCTTCAGCAGCAGCAGCAACAGCAACAGCAGCAAGCAATGTCGCCGCATCAACATCATCATCAAGGTTTGCTGAGTCCCGGTCTCAGCTTTACCGGCAGTGGTGGGCCTCTTAACTATTTTTCCTTTCCCACCTTTTTTCTCACGTAGATTTGAAAATCCCATAGCTTGGATTTAATAATTCTTTTGATGGCTTTTAGATGAGTTTGGGAATAGCTTATTCGGCAGCTATTTTTTATTTATATTTTCGAACGCATTTTCTAACATAACTTTAAAATATCATGGGTTTTTTTTACTTATTACTAAAATAAGATTTTAACTTATTTTACATAGTATTAAATAATGAATTCGATTAAAATTAATACATTTATTGTTATGAAAATAATACATTTTATTTCAATTACTCGATCCTAAAATCTTTTAAAAATATTTAAATTAATCCTTGCAAGATATAAATTGAAAAATAATAAATATTTTTGATAAAAAAAGTATGAAAGGATTAATTTAAAATAATCTTTCAAATTTATGATCAGCTTTATTTTCTACTATTGAATTTATTTAGCTAAAATTTAACAGTCAACTAACAAAAATTAATAATCGCATAATTTGCGAAATTTTCTACAACTATTTTTATTATATAACAATTTTATTTATTTCAGGATTAGAATTAGATTCGGGAAGCAGCGCTGGCGGAAGCTTACCGAGTCCAGGAGCAGGAAGCTGTTCGCTGGACGCGACGTCGACGAGCACATCACCCTCGTGTGCGCTTATGGAACACGCATCAAGTCCGGCTGGAGTGGCTTCGAGCACGTCGTCGACCGCCGGTGACCCGCCGCTTACGCAAAGGGTCGGTGTACTTCAGCAGAGGGTAAGCAGCTCGGTTTGATAGAGGCAAAAGCATATACTTTTTTTTCGGCCAGAACAATTGAATTTAGAGTTATTTTTATCATAGGGTGTCTCATGGCTAGTGAATCGATTGAGTATATTTCTTTTAAATAATCGCATTTTTGAAGTCAGTTTCAAGTTATTAATTTTATTTTTTATAAAAAATGAACTTACATTTGCTTCAAATAAATTCTTATTAAAATTGATACCGTTATTCATACTCAATATACATTTCTAGCTCGGGATACTAATTATTGTAACGTTTCAATCTTAAAAATAGGTTCGTTAAAAAAAAAAAAAAAAAAAAAAAAAAAAAAAATCGTTATTAATATAATCAACACAGTTTTAAATTAATTATTATGCAATGCCAATCAACTTGACTGCTTCATCCCATTTTTAACGGCTACGCTGTTTATCATTATTTTAATCTAAGCCCATTCGAATGTAAATCAATTAATTTCTTTTATCCAACAGTTGGGACTTCCCGGTGATTGCCAATTAGAATTTGTTAATGGAGGACACGGAATCAAGAATCCTTTAGCGATCGAAGGTCAGAGGCAAACGGCAACCACGCGTGACGAAGATCGCACAGTAAGAGCGCCACCTGGCAAGGTAATATTTTCTATTTTTTTATTTATCGAAATTGACGGTTTTTTTTTTTTTTTTTTTTATTACTTTAATGTTGTTGTTAAAATAGAGAACAAAGAACATTTTTTATTTGTTTACTATAATAACTTTCAAGGTTTAGAAAATTCAATTATCCAATAAACATTTTATGCTTTTGAAAAAAAAAGAAAAAATATTTATAAACGATCTGAATCTCTCTTTTTATAATAATAACTCAGTAAAATTAAAAAAAAATAAAATATTTATTTTTGTCTTTACAGGATGACGATCCTAACAGGTTTACATGCCGCGTCTGCAATAAAAATTTCAGCCTACAAAGATTATTGAACCGACACATGAAGTGTCACAGTGACGTCAAGCGGTATCTGTGCACGTTCTGTGGTAAAGGCTTCAACGACACATTTGACTTGAAGAGGCACACACGAACGCACACAGGTGTACGCCCCTACAAGTGTAATTTATGCGAGAAGAGTTTCACGCAGCGATGTTCCCTCGAAAGCCACTGCCTCAAAGTCCACGGTGTCCAACATCAATATGCTTACAAAGAACGGCGCACTAAGGTGAATATCAATTATGAAAAATTAATAAATTTTTTTTTTTTTTTTTTTTTTTTAATTGAAAGTCAAGCTACATCAAAGTATTTTAAAATACTACTTTAGAGTTTTTCTTTAATTATTTTATTTTATTTTATTTTATTTTTATTTTTTTAGAATAAATAAATAGATCTTTTTATTTAATAAAGCAATTTTTATATTTTTATAGGTTTACGTATGCGAGGAATGCGGCCACACGACACAGGAACCGGAAGTGCACTATCTCCATCTTAAAGAGAAACACCCGTACAGCCCAGCATTGCTCAAGTTCTACGACAAACGGCACTTCAAATTCACAAATAGCAACTTCGCCAACATGCTATTGCAGGTGCGCACGTAGAAAAAACCTTCGAACTTGCGTTATATATACATGCACATATATATAAAATCGAACCTTATTTGTTAGAGCGTTAAACTTATTAATATTGCTTATCGTTGTCTCTTTATTATACAGTTTATTTTAAAAAGAAATGAAAATTGATATTTTAAAAATAAATTCAAATGTAAAAGTTAAATTTATTTAAATAAATCAGCGATAAGCAATGTTTCTAAAGTCATAGAGTACAGTATACACAATTCGATAAATAAAGTAATATATTAAGCAATCGGTAAACATCGGGCATTTAAAAACAATCTCTCAAGAAAAGAACAAACACATCAACTGCTCGTGTCAATCTTCAGGGTGGATTGCTGCAACGAGATTCGCGAAATGCCGATTCATGTGTCAAATCTGCTTCGAAGGCGCTGGAGACGACTCAGCTGCGACGAGCCTCGACGTTGTTGCATATGGGCCGGGCCTCTTCGTTCTAAGCCATCCTCGATTAACCATCAAAGAAGATAAAACTGATCGCGACGATGAGGAATCTTCGATTTACAATGAGCAAATGACTTGATTGTTTGAAAAATGGAAAACCCGACGGAAGGAATCAAGTTGTCGAAATGCGGCGGCATCGTTCAGTATTTACTATTCGACTTTAGATAGTACTGTACTTTAGTGAGTTGCTGGTAGGGGGGTACCTAAGTTTCTTTTTTAACGGATGACTGTATATCTTTAGAGAGCCCAAAGACTTGGATTCAACGTTTCAGGAATGTCATGTTTACCGCGGCGCGTCTTTCTACTCTGACTTTATACTTCTCAATACGGTAATAATGCGCGCCACGGTCGGTCGATTGTTTATTTATGATAGTTTATTTAAAGAGATGCACGGCGCGTTACGTTGTTTTCCGACTTTGCGGGCTAATTTTTTAAGAGATCTTTCGCGTTTCAACAAGGAAGCGCCACTTTTTTTTTTTTTTTTTTTTTATTTATAATTCTCAAGCAACAACTGATTATTTTGTAAATAATTTATAATAGATTTTTTTACTTTCTACTGATTAATTGAAGAGTTAATGGGAATCGTTAAAATCAATCATAGACAACATTTATAAAAGCTTATAACAGCACTTTCGCAATGGTAGAAGTATATACATGCATATAAATGCAAAGACTTGAGAATCTGATTTAAAAGGTTCCGTGGTATCTAAGACTGCTGGACGTTAGAGATCTCTTAATGTACTTAAAAATAAAAAAATTAAAAAAATAAATAAAAAAAAAGTAAATAAAAAAAATTAAAAAAAAATAAACGATAGATCAACTTAAACTAAGATGACCACGACGAAATATATAGTTTCGCGTGATCCTCGATCGACTGACGATAAATACTAATGTTAAAGATACTGTATAAATAAGACAGGAGAGGATATTCTTTTTATCTAATCATTTATAGAATTTACGCGCACCTTATTAAACGGTATAACCTGTGATATAGAGCGGCAGAAAAAGCATACTTGAACGATTTTTCTCACGTGAATGAAACTCGTTAAATACACATACATACAAATCATAAATACACATTATACATATCTACATCGCATAATCAAACTCACCTTATATTTTAAAGACTTTTGCGCTTTAAAAACGTAATATATCGGTGACGAAAAAAAAAAAAAAAGAAAATTGTACGTGTTGATGCATTTGTATTGTTGTATGTACTTTAAATGTAATATACTTTAATATATCGAAAGATCGAATTGCATCAAATATTTTTATGCGAAAAAACATATACATAGACATATTTAAAAACGCGTGTAATAATAATAAAAATTTTTTTTTCACATAGTACCTTAAATATATTATTTAAAAAATACATTCGCGCGCACATATACACAAATCGGGGTTTCGTGCAATTTCGCGGTGGTAGAAAATCTTGTTAGCGCCTTTCGTTTGTGAAATGACGATTTACTTTACTCATAGTTATTATATATTTTTTTTTCTTTCTCGCAAAACGGTGAAAGAAGGGCGTATAAGGTGCTCACGATTTTATAAGGAGGAATAGAATCTTACAGTAGATAAGAGATAATAAGGTGCTTTCTCATTTTTAACACTTCAATCGTGAAATAATATTATTATAAAATTATACATATATATATATATATATATATATATATATATATATATATATATATATATAATTTCTGAAAGAAAATAAATGAGAAATTAAAAAAAATTTAATGAGGTTGTTGGGAATGAACCTATCGAAGCGTTAGAATAAGCGAAAAATATTTATTAAATAGGCATTTCTTTCGTATCGATAGAGATAAAACTCTTAATTTATCCCAACGATCGATTAAATTGTTTTAAATACACGCTTTTAATAGTTTTTAGACATTGGAATATCCTCAACTGTAAAATTTTCATAAATAAAATTATGTATGTTGGTGACTGTAAATAATTTTTAATCGATATTTTGGCTGCCTTTAGACCAACGCGGGTCAAATTTTAGTCTTACAACTTTTAGTACCTTACATATTTTAAATATTATATATATATACATATATATATAGATTAAATGTATTGTGTATAGACAGCGTGAGATTTATTCGTACGTTAATTTTATTATTATACATAACCATATATATTATTTTTATTAATTATTAATAAATCATCGTGGATAATGAATTGATTGTGAAAAAAAAAAAAAAAACACAAATCCATCTGTCCAATTGAATACTCAAAAGAAAGCAGAAAATAGCGAGAAGTCGTGCGCCACCATACCTCGTCTATTATTTAATTTACGTCCAGTATTGTTTTTCCGCATAATAATTAGTTTCGTTGTAATTAATTTTCTCGATAACTATTTTAAAATTATGCTTATGTCGATTTTTAAAAGAAATAACGTTTTTTTTTCTCTTTTTTCTAAGTATACGCATCAATAACGAAAGAGCAGAATTTTTTTTCTCTTAAGTAAACGATGATTTCTTTAATTATAGCGCTGTATTTTCATCGTTGATAATATAATGGTTATTGTCCTTATTATTCTATTATTATTATTATTATTATTATTATTATTATTATTATTATTATTATTATTATTATTATTATTATTATTATTATTATTATTATTATTATTATTATTATTACAAAATATATGATTAAAAATATTTATCGTCGTTAAGACCAACGCATACGAATGTTATAATATAAAGAAAATGTAAAAGCATATTGTCCATATGCAAACTGCGCTTTGATAAATTTTCAAGCTCAATGAAGATCATCCGAATGACTATTTTACGCGCTTATAAATATCTTTGCTGTAAAAGTTGCGTAATTAGCATTCTACAAATATAAAAATAAATAATTTGACGCACATAAAACATGAGTATTATTATTTAATCCATAATTTTTCTTTCTCATGATCATTTTATCCAAATTATTTACTATACATTATGTTTAACATAATATTAAATTTATCGCATAAAATAAATATCTATTAAATTAGTAATTTATTAACTAAATAATAAAACATAATGAATATTTTTTAAAAATAAATTTATTGTCTATTTCTTATTGAGTATACAAGTTTCATGGAATATTACATTTCAGTCTTTTTAGAATTTTATATATATATATATATATATATATATATTATTTTAACGTGAATTTAAAACCCGCTATACAATAAAAAATTTAATTTTAAAAATAATTTTATATTGCATAACTTTAATGAAGCAACTAATTTTTTAATCACAGCGGCTATTTCTATAACATCCTACTGTCAAACTACGACACCCGGATGTGTTTTATCTGAAATAAAAAAAATTCTAATGAATTTTTTAAAAATGAATTTCAATGTAAATTATTAAAACATTATTTATTTTCAATATTTCTAACGCATGCGAGCTTTCATTCGATTAACAAACAAAGTGCCATTCGCAAATTCATGCTCGTTTACTACTCACTACTGACAACAGAGCTGATTGACATGAACCTAGGCTTTGCGGGAACTTTTGGAGCACTTTTTCTTGGCTTAGACGTCTTATCCTCATTTATCAATTGTACCTAAACGGAATCACCTTGTTATTTTATGCTTCGTGATATTTAATATAAAGTAACAAACATTACAAAATCCAATTAATTCACTTGTACGCAAAAAATTCGTATGTACCTGTTCATCAATGGCATTAAATTGCCATTTCCATGTATGATTGTACAGAAATTGTCTATGGTCAAACCTATTATCATCGGGGCTATAAGTTTCCGCGTGACACGATGGCGTCAAAATTGTCATTTTATGACGATTAATTGCATAACAACGATGAAAGTGTTTAACTTTATAGGCAACCTGAAATATTTAAATTATAAATAAGAAAAATACAGGAGTTTTTCGATGACAATGACTTACTTCTTTTGGAGTAATATTATCCCAAGTATGAACAAGTTTGCAAAACATAGAAAAAGGTCCTGCGCAATTTTGTTTCCTCAGTCGGCCAAAAATTCCCAACTCTACATAAGTCATTCCCATATCAACTTCATCAAGTTGCGCTAGTTGACCAGCTTGAAGAGGTTCCAATTCGGCAGTTGGTTGAGCTTCTAAAATTTTATCAAGCGATGAAATCTCATATTTTCTCCTGTAATTAAATTAAAAATAGTACGTAAAATAACATTTTAATAAGGCATTTAAAATATATTAAGTGAACAAACCGGAAGAAAGCGAGAAATCGCTTCAAATCATTTTTTGCTATTCCTCCTATAGGATTAACGTCTGCACTGCTGCAATCATATTTGGTAAAGTAGCCTCTTAGAGCTTCATCAACATTGCTACTTCCGAGTACTAAAAGACCGCCTGGTCTTCCTCGTACCCACAACATCAGTTGAGCAAATAGATAGGCAATAACCATTCTTATTCTTGCCTTTAATAAACATTTAATTTTATGTATTAAAAATTAATGAATTGATTAAAAATCATAAGATTATTTTTCGAATTAAATTTATAATTTGTAAATATAAATACTTTCTACTTACTTGAATATTTTGAAGAGCTAAATTTTCTCTTGGAGAACCTCCTTGAACTTTGAATCTCGGTGTTAATTTTGTAACTTGATTAAATATTCCTAAAATTGCGGAAATAGCTGTGTCGATAATAATACTATGATGATAGGAACCGATTTGACTCGCTAATTCGGCTGCTCTAGCTTTAGTTTCGGCAGAAGAGTTTTCAGTAGCCATGTAACAAGTAACGAGAAGAGTATTACACAGTTGTTTTGGATCTAAAGGCACATATTCTGGATCATCGCCGACTATTTTTCTTATTTCCGCCAGAACTTGCATATCTAGCCGTTAATCGAACGTTTATTTTATATAAGATAATGATTTTTAAAATAAAGTATAAAAATTATTTTACCTCCTTTTTTAACAGCTTCGACGATCATGCAACACATTGAATAAACTATGCAAGCCGTGGACGACGAATCAACACCACCGCTTAAAGGCAAAAAGAATCCGCCTTGACATGAACGTCTGAAAAATGACGAAAAGCGTGACAATTATATAAAAATTTATCCGAATAATTGATTGAAATTTTAGTTAAATAACTAATTATTAAGTAATTTTATCAATACCGAAGATAGTCCCAAAGCCAACAGGCAGGAGCCATAGAAATTTCTTCTTCCGGTGAATAATGTAGCATTTTTTCGCACTGCATTGTTTCTTCATTCGGATCGATGGGTTTATCGGGCGGATTTGAAATTAGACTTTCGGAGGTTATAGCAAAATCAACTTTAACTCTTGGATATGGATTTGACCTGGCGGCTAAATGCGATCGAGAACGAATCCCGTTGCGATAACTCCTGTATGAAAAAATAAAAAATAAATTATCGGTATGCACGAAAAACTAAAAATTAAGATTTGTTTAAATAATTTTAAAATAATATAAAAAATTACCTAATATCTTCGAGATCGATAGTTGCCGTGATGACTTCTACTTCTTCCAAAGCAAATTGCTTTCCGCGATTTAAAATCTGGCCGTTTAATGTGATACTTGAACCACCATTAAAGTATACCCTCGCACCATCGCATCCCCTCAAATTGCTAAACATATAGCAGCCTCCGGATTTGAACGTTGCCGATTTCACTAAATCAACAGTTATGTATGCTTTTCGAAGCTGGAAATATGATCCACTGCCTGAAAGCATGCGATACGCGCGTTAAGAAAGAAAAAAGAATTATGAAAAAGTAATTTTTTTTTTTTTTTTTTTTTTTTTTTGTAATAGATTTTTCCTTTTTTTTTTTTATTTTTAAATGCAAAAAGAATAGAAATCATGATAATTTTATATACAAGTTTTATCGTTTTAAAGTAATGATAGTTAAAATTTTATTAATTTTGTTCTGAATCGATGAATTTAAAAAATTTATTTTCAACAGTAATAAATTCGTTGGCTCATTTAATAGAAAATTAATTTAAAAAATGGTAATAAAATTAATAATTATTTAAAATAATAAAACATCTTTTATATTAAAGCTTTTACCGTTTGATATTATTTCAACTCCATCGAGTGCCATAGGTATATGATTGCTGGACGGACTCCAAAGTTCTTCGCAAATTTCAAAACCTATGCACGTATCTCTCGTTGAGATGACGGCGTCACCGAACGGTACGACTGTTTGACTTGTAATTTGTGCGATCATTCTTGGCAAAAAGTAATCTTCTACGGTTCTTTCCTGGTTCAACGATAATAATAAATAACTTTGTTTTTTTTTCATATATTAGTAATCGTTTTTTTTTTTTTTAATAAAAATTTAAATAATACGATAAAAAATATTTTCGAAAATTTATGATTCGATGCGAATCAACAATCGTTAAAAAAAAAAAAAAAAAAAAAAAAATAAAAAAAATAAAAATAAAAAAAAACAAGAAATGAAAAATAGAATTGTTTTGAATTTTAACCTGTAGTTACTAACGTGGTCCCTGACAGACAATATCTTGTATTTAAAAAGTTTTTAATTTGAAAGTAAGATTTTTTTGATAATTAACTTTGATCAATCTCGGAAGTACAAAGTATAATTTTAATTATAATAAAGAATGTATAAAAATGAATGCAAAAATTTATAAAAAGCGAAACAATGTTTTAAAATGTTTTGTACTAATCTGAGCGATTTGTGATAAAATTGAACTCAATTTTCTGACTAAAATTTAAATAAAGTTTTCATTATATTATTGTTTTTTCTTTTTTTTTTTTTTTAATTTATTTATAGTGAAAAAAATACGCTTCTCGTGTGTATTTATTCGTGAATCAAAAAGCAATCTATCTAACTTAACCTCTCCGATTTAAAATGCCAGTTAATTATTACAATAATGAATGAGTGTCTGACAGACATCACGTGGTAGTACTACGCAAAATTATAAAAATTAACATTAACTCAAGATTGTATAAATAAAAATAATAACATTTAAATCTTATTTTAAAGAGCGTATTTTAAAACGTAAAATTTATGAAAGTATGCGCGTACTTATTGAAATAAAGAGAAAAATTAAAAATAAGAAAGAAAAAATGTTGAAACGCAGAGCACGCAAGAGTAATAAAGAAAATAAGGATTATTTCTCCGAAGCTGCAATCATGGTACCTTTGTCCAAGGTGAGAACCATCTAGTTTCACGATAATTTCCATCCTCGCACAATTGCATTTTCGGCCTGATCAATATTATTCTTCGATTAAGAAAGGCAACGCGGCAATTGTAAGTGACGTTTTTGTGCATAACCGGCATGCCGACGTCGATGAGCACATCCTCGCACTCCGGCGATTTTAGCAAACCGGCGAGTACTTCCCAACTGTGCAACAAAGTGTCCGATTCGTAGAAGTGATCTTCGCAGCTGTAACCGCTATAAAGGAACGGGAATAAAAGAAAACAAGGTGAACGATGAGTAAACCGTTGTTAAATTTTTTTATTTTATCTTTTCTTTATTTTATTATTATCATTTTATTTATTTATTTATTTAATTTTTTTTTTTTTAATTAAACGCGGTAATAAGAACAAAGTGAATAAAAAATGAAAAAAAAAAAAAAAAAAAAAAAAACTAAGAAACAAAATTTCTCAGCATTTTTTGCCTATACATCTAAAAATTTAACGATTCGAGTAAACGATGAAATTACCATATCTCGAGTTCGGGTCCGCTTCTGTAGGTAGCCCCGGCTTCCTTCGCAATTTGTATGCTCTGCAGTATCCTTCGTGAATTCCCATCGAAATCCATGGCCCACTGATTAAGGGTGCAAACTGCGACCGTCGCCGTTCGCCCCATTTTACAAAAGTGGATCTCGTCCCTTCGGAATTTTTATATCTTCTCTACGTATATGTATAACCGTTCGATTTTCGTACCTGCAAATTCCGAAGGATAAGTTGTTGAGAGCGAGAGAGTAAATTGAACGGGAATCCGAATGAGACTGTAATTTTCTTGCGCCGCGCTGTTAAATAGAGTAAGAATAGAGGAGGTAGAGGGAAGGGGGGAGGGGACGGGGGGTAAAAACTAACATAAGATGGATGTTCGAGATACATATAAGCAGCCGGGCGAAAGAGAGAGTGTTATGCTTGATTGATCAATATCACCTTAACGCCCATCCTAGCCATCTGCTATTATAACTAGTCTTCGTGCTTTTTCTAGGTAAGCGCTTTTTAACGAAAGCGTTTTTTAAAAGGAGAAGGATATTCTTTACTTAAGATAATGGCTTTGGATAATAAGAGCCACGTCGAGAAAAGCTTTGAAGCTTTATTTTAGCTTTGGAAAATTGCTTTATTAAAAGTAATTACATTGCACTTGTTAGTTTCGTATGGTGTTATACTAACGAGTAATATTATTAGAAATTGAAAATTAACGTATTTTTACGGTAGAATATTAACTTATTGCTTTATGTGTAAAATAAAATATATCAGATAAATGATCATTACTTTGCAAGCATGTAATATGACTGTAAAAAAATTTTATTCATAAAAAATTTTTTACAACGATAATTTTCTTCATAAACGTTTCAATTATCATAACATATCACGATTTTTCCCGAGAAAGATATCAAATCCAATCTATTTATACATCACTTATATCAAAATAATTGTTCTAGTTTTTTCAATAGCTTTTTATCAGCCAAACTAAAATAGGTTGCTATAAATAGTCAGTCCGATAAAAATAAACTGGTATTGATGATAAAAAAAAAAAAAAAAAAAAAAAAAAAGCGAGTTTCATTTTTCATTCATTAATTTCCGGAGACAGACTCGTCTGTTCCTTCAAACGAACGATTCAAGGTAAGCGAAGATCAATAAAAAGCAACGTAACTTTTTAAGAAGAGCCATAAACACTGATTGCTTTCGGTATAGAAGAACTACTTCAGTTTTTCAGTTTTAATTGTAAATAAACTTTAATTAAAGTCATTTTACCTCCACGAAAGAAATATTTTTCAAGAGTTGCGAAAAAACGCGAATAGACTTTTTAAGTAAAAAAGTTATAATTGCATGTAGTTAAAGTATAATTGCACAAATTATACAATAGTACCTAATAAACTCTTGAAAATTGTAAATAAGATATGAAAAGTTGACTGTGAAAAATATATTTCTTTTTTTTTTTTTTTTTAAACAGTATATTCAGTAAATCTGAGTCTGATCTAGAAAATAATTAAAGAATACGAAATATTACAAAAAATTGAATTGTCACAAATACAGTTTATGTATAAATTAATGATCATTTAAATATTTCGATATTATTAAAAAAAAAAAAAAAAAAAAAAAAATAATGATAACAAAAATTGGAAAAATCTTTATTCAAAAACAATACACGTACGATAAGAAATTTCTTGGCCGAATTCCAAAGCCGTTCTCCTCCTACCAAACATCCATGTAGCACAATGCGCTCGCCGAAGTCTCACCGATCAAAGTTGCTTGAAAGAGAGGGAAGGGAGGGAATAGAGGATGTCAATCTTAAACGCATCGGTCGAATAATTTAAAGGGCGATCACACCGTAAGCGTTGCACACATACGCGCAAAATCAACGAAAAGTTCCACGAAAAGTCGATATTCTCACCCACTCACACACACACACACACACGTGTACACGTATAAACGCGTTTGTTCGCTTGCTCCGAAAAAAGCCAAGGCACACATATGCACGCAAACAAACGCTCGACGACGAGGCGGATGGTCTCAACGAGGAGAAGCAGGCGCCCTTACTAGGGGGTAGGGAGCGAATGGTAACGAGAACCACCCCCGGGTCGTCAAGGAAGCCACCGCAGGATGTGCAGGCGATAACTTCCCTGCTTGCTTTCTCTCTCTCTCTCTCTCTCTCTCTCTCTCTCTCTATTTCTCACTCTTTCTCACTCTTACACCGTCTCTTTCTCCGCATTCGTCGAGTCCCAGTCTAAGTCAGGCACACCTGCCACTCGCGCGCGTTACTCGCCAGGAGCCGCGGAAGTTGAACGAACGCGACATCGGGGAATTCCCTCATCTGTGTATTATCGCACTCTTGGGGGATTTGTCGGGTCGCGCGCGCCAAGTTACGACATCGTACGAGCGCGCAAATTTTTTGTCAAATTGCTGAAATTTTTCGTTCGTTTTGTGATGTTTTTTTCGAAAAAATTTATGCTTGCCGACTAAAGAGCTACGAGAACAGTTGAACGAGGCTCGATTTTTCAAAGAAATTCTTCGGATCGGACGAACGACAAGGAAAATGTGAAATTTTTTGCAACGTGGTTATTTATGTTGAGCTCACTCACCCTGTTTGTCCGTGCCATTTTAACGGTGAAAATTTTTTTACACGTTGGGCATGTTTTGACCCGTATTAATGAGGTTTAATTTTATCCTCGATGTAATCTTGCATTAAAACGATAACCCAATAACCCAATAACCATAGTATGTGCATATTTTTTGATACGATTTGATGATTTGCACACCCAACAAAAGTACAAAACAATCCAGCGTAATAATGCATCGTATTAAAAAATAAGTTTAACAAAAGCAACCCATTGAACTTTTGAAATAAAAAATTAATTCATCCTCGGCTGTGCGCGTTTTAAATCAACCTAACAAAAAGAGAAAATCAAAGGGAAAAAGACAAAATAACGATGATACAAGGAAAAACGTTAAAAGTGCGGGTCTTCTCTTTAATGGGGGAGTAAAACGTGAAATTTTCAAAGATGTATTCATTATCAATGCAGCGATAAAAATGTGGAATGACGATGCTACAAGCGAAATTGCAGTCCGGACTGCTTGGCATGCTGAAGTTGAGAAATGGAGTACGTCGTGAGCGGCAAAGTGAAAGATCTGCAAGCTGCCTTATTTCCGGTACAACCGATTCCTGGTAATCTTTTATTTTTCCAAACAAAGTACGAAAATCCATTGTATGTATTCTTCTTAACTGTGTGAACATTTTTTTTTTTCTTTTTCTTTTCGAAGATTCGATTGAATTGTAATTTTTTTTTTTTCTTTCTTTTTAATTGGTTAATAATAAATGTAAAGAAACAAATAAGCAACACGTTACAAATAAAAATGATGGTGAATGAATTTTATATTTTGTTTGAAAAAATCAAGATGATCAATATTCAAGTAGATTTTTCTTTCAATATTTTATCTTTTTAAATACACATGTTTTTTTTATTTTTATTTTGTCTTCTTTTATAAAATTTATTTATTAATAATCGTAGTACCGTTATCATCAATTAATTTTACAAGTATAAAAAAGAACAAAGAAAGAAATTGAAAAAAAAAAAAAAAAAAAAAAAAAAAAAAAAAAAAAAAAAACAGACATCGACATTGCAGGTAATTCAATAACGAGTCAATGTCTTCCGGTGCGATGTGGAATCGAGAGGAAGGACCTAGATTCCGTCTTATCCTTGACCTCGGGATTTGTCAGGTGTCGCGAGACGAAGGAAAGTTTTCAAACGTTGCTGGTCGATTCCAGCCTTACTGGATTAGACGCGGTTACACAAGAAGCGCGATGGCCCACGGAATGTCAAGTAACGTGCAATTTTAATACAGCGATTTTATCTCGACGTCGAAGCAACAGATTGAATTCAATTTTTGTTTGTTTTTTCTATTTTTATTAACTTAGTTTTTTTTTTTTTTTTTTTTTTTTTTTTTTTTTTTTTTTTTTTTTTTTTTTCTTTCTTTCAATATTGAGTAACGAAAATTTATTAATGTTTAATATTAAAAGGTTGTCTCATCTCGGTATTTAGGTATTATCGGAAAGAGTGAAACACTTGGAATACAGTCCAGCGGAGCCAGAGCCATTTTACGTACCCACGGGAAAAGAGCCAAAACCAAAACCAATCGGCGAAGATTCTGGAACAATTTTATTTCAGTATTGTCCAGCCAGTGCCACAAATTACGTAAATAATAATATAAAAATAGAATCTTATTATTTAAGTAATTTAATGTATGTTTATTATTTTTAATGATTATTTTAAATTTTAAAAAACTTATTAACATGATTTTTATATGGAATTTGACGCATCACGCGTTTTAATTTTCAAATAAAAAAGTCGCACAAACTTTGCTTATCAAAATAACTCGATTAAGAATTTTTTAAACGATAAGAAAAGTTAAAAACGACAAGATCTATGAACACTGGATGCAAAAGATTAAAAAAAAAAAAAAAAAAAAAAAAAAAATGCAATTTCAATGTATCGCGTTACATATCGCAATCGCAACTTTATTTTAATAAGTTAGTCTAAGGTACAGTAGATATAATTATATACGTAAAAAAAAAAAAAAAAAAAAGAAAAGAAAAAAAGGAAAAAAAACGAATTATAGTTCAGCAGATCCTGCATAGGCGGTAGCACGGTTGTCGCGAGCCCCGAGACCGCGATCGAAGACACCGTCGGGGATCGCGTGACCCAGTCGAGCATCCCGACGGATTTATGCTTCGAGTCGAGATTCGAGTCCGGCAATCTCGGCAAAGTCATTAAAATAACCGACACTTATTATCAGCTACACTTGCGCAAGGATCTCTACACCCAGCGACACATGCAATGGTATTACTTCAGAATATCCAACACGAAAAGTGGAACGATGTACAGGTATCGTTTTTTTATGTTATCATTATTGCTTTGCTCTATCTGCGTAATTCACAACGTTTAATACGAAAAACGAGCAACGATAACACTTGGACGCGGCAAATTCTCACCCGGTTATTTATATATTTTTGTTTACTCGACTGTTTGTTTTTTCTTTTACTTTTTCTTTCAGATTGTCCATTGTTAATTTATGTAAAGAGGATAGCCTTTATAACGAAGGGTTAAAACCATTGCTTTATTCAACAAAGGACGCGAACTTAAAATCAATCGGATGGCGAAGGTGCGGCGAAAATATAAGTTATTATAAAAATGATTCATCGTAAGTGACGCGGTATCGATGTAATGCCGAATTTTCATTTCTATTTCCGATGCAATGATTCATTATTGAATATGTTGAATTGACAGGGACGAAGAAAAAGAGAAGCACACATTAACGTTCAACATTTACTTTCCGCACGATCAGGACATCGTTTATTTGGCCCATTGTTATCCTTACACCTATACAGACCTACAAGTAATTGAATAAAAAAATAACCGATAAACAAAACTACGAAATGTTTGTTCTTTTTCTTTCTTTTTTTTTTTTTTTTTTTTTTTTTTTTTTTTCCCCAGGAATACTTGAGAAAAATCGTCAACGATCCCGTTAAAACGCGCTTCACGAAGTTACGGCTATTGTGTCGCAGCTTGGCCGGCAACGGTGTTTACTACCTTACGGTAACCGCGCCTACGGCGAACGAGGAGGCGCGACGCAAAAAGGGCGTCGTCATTACGGCTCGGGTGCATCCTGGAGAAACCCCGTCCAGTTGGATAATGAAAGGGATCATCGATTTTCTTACCGGCGAGTCCAATCAAGCGAGGGTATGAGAATGGGTTTAGTTTAGTCCTTAATATATATACCATATATATATATATCTTTAGAGAGAATAAGTAATGGGACGTTAATTGTGAAGTTCGCTTGTTGTTAATTTTATATTTAATAGATTAAAATTCAAGATTTTTATCAAAGATTAAGAAAATCATTTTTAAATAAACATTGTTCTTTTCCATATTTTTAAAATTTTCGAACAGAAATTGAATGCATAACATTTAATACGCTCGGTATTGATTTTAATGTAAACTAGCAATTATTCTAACGAGACGATTATTTTTATCATTTATTTTATTTTTATCGTGACTTTCTCAAATGTATCGATTTTTTTAGAGTAATTCGTTGAAGTAAACTTTTTACACGGAAAATTATAAAGTTGATTTAATTTACACAACGTTTGAATTCAAGCTATTCGTAATGAAAAAAAAAAAAAATTCTTTTACAATACAGGAACTACGCGAGCGTTTTATCTTCAAATTAGTCCCTATGCTGAATCCCGACGGTGTGATTGTCGGGAACAATCGTTGCTCTCTCTCGGGCAAAGATTTGAACCGTCAATATCGTACGGTAATGCGGGAAAGTTATCCCTCGGTATGGCACACGAAACTCATGATCCGTCGGCTCATGGAGGAATGCAGAATCACCATGTACTGCGATCTTCACGCCCACTCGCGCAAGCACAACATCTTTATTTACGGCTGCGAGAGCAAGCGAGCCGGATGTCCTGGTAAACTTGCCGAGCAAGTTTTTCCTCTTATGCTCCATAAAAATGCCGCGGATAAGGTGAGATCTGTATATTATATGCGAGACAGTAATAATATATACAAATTTAGTTAGTTTTTTTTTTTTTTTTTTTAATTTAATTAAATATTTATAGTGGATAGTAATTTTATAACTAGACAAGAAGTATTATGTGCTTATAATTAAATTGCAGAAGAATCGATCGATATTGCAATTTCGCATAACAATGTATAAATTTTAGTTTTCGTTCGAAAATTGCAAGTTTCATATTGAAAAGGGTAAAGAAGGAACCGGAAGAGTCGTTGTTTGGCTTATGGGAATACAAAACAGTTACACGATGGAAGCTTCTTTGGGAGGTTCAAAATTGGGATCGAGATCGGGAACACATTTTTCGACGCAAGATTACGAGCAAATAGGCAAAGCTTTTTGCGAAACGTTGCTCGATTTTTCGGACGACGATCCGATTAAGGTACGAAAATTTTTCAATTTATTATTAATATTTTATCGATTGTTTAACGCGCTAATCATTGAATTTTTCAGGAAAAATTGCGCAACAAAATTATAGCTAGATTGACGAAAGAAGGCTCCAGTGCCGATGAACCAACCAACATCGAGCTTACCGATTACTCGAGGTTAGCCACGAATAGCGATAAAATTATGGTTTCGAAAGCAATTCTAAAAACATATCAATAATATCTATTTATATTTATTTTTTCTTTAAAACAAAATTAAAAAAAAAAAAAAAAAAAAAAAAAAGCGACGAAGGAGATACGTCGGACAGTTCATCCGAAGAAGATAACAAATATAGCAACGATTTGATGCAAAGACGTTTGAATTCGTGTGCCGAGGACCGACGCTATTTGTGCGTACCGCCACCTTCGCCTATGCTCTTAAAGCCTGCTACGGCCGATCCGTTTCGAAAGATGAAAAAACCAAAAAGCAATTTACCCAGAACTGTTCTTATGCGCCGAAAAGCGGTAAGCGGATTTTACAAAATTTTACAAAAAAAAAATCCATTTTTTTTTTCCCCTATAAAATATTAGAAAAGAAAAATAATTAATTATTTGGTAAATGTTGAAAGTTCGTTTTTGAAATAGTTTTTGTTTTTTCGACGTAGTAAACATTTGGTATTGAGTAATTTTATATTACGTTGATAATAATTATATAATCAGGCCTTTTTTTTTTTAAACAAAAATCAAGATACGAAATAGAAAAGCTATGGATTTACCAACAACAGATCCCGGAAGTGATCTATATGATTTAAGCGACTCAGCCGATGATGCTAATCTTCATTTAGCTGCACGGATAAAGGATAAGAGTTCCGACGACGAGGCGCGATTTTCCGGTAAAGAAAATCAACAGGATATGAAGTATGATTTAGATTTGCCGTTAATTGTAAGACCTCGGAGTCTTTCTCTTGGTGAAGAAATTTCCGCCGAACTAGCCAGGAAAAATAAGAGACGTTTACGACGTCGTCGGCTGCCTGGGTTTGTACACAATGTTATTATTGACTTTAATGTACTATTAAATTTTAACTTTCATTTCTTTTATTAGACCTCTGAGAAATTTATCGCCAGTAATTCAAAGAAGTCAAGATATGCAGATAAAATTATTGTCATTGAGACGGCAAATATGGACGGGAATGGGAAATTATGAAGTAAAAAATGAAGAAAATATTGACGTTTCTTTAACAAATAATTACCCTTTAAGTTGGGGTGTCTCAAAAATGGCTTTTGAATATCAAACAGATAACGAAGCTGTTTTAGAGTAAGTTTTACGATAATTATAAAACAGACTTTTATAAAACTTAAACTAATTATTACAAATTGAAAGAATTAATGAAAATATTTCATGCAGATCTTGTTCCAGAAAATTAGAAGAAATAAATTATACTAAAAGCGAAGTAAAAAAATCGAAAAAGAAAGTACGTAAAAAATCTACAAAAGTTGTTGAGATGCCTCCTGTGATAAATGGTTTAGAAGAAGAGAATCGACAGACTGGAAAAAAGAAAAAATCTAGAGTAAAAAGACAAAGAGCAATCAAATCTAGTTTTGAACCTTTGAATAATACAATTTTACTTACTTCTGAAGGATACGATTCTTTAAAGCTTTTTGGAACTTCTAAACTTCCAAAAGTTCAGTCAAAACAAAAATCAGAATCTAAACGTAAATTAAATAAGGCAGCACTTGCAGCAACTATAACTACTTCCAAGATGAAACCAAAACCTCCCGCTGATTCAATAGGTGATAGTTCGAGCTCTGAGAATTCTCCCCTTGTTACAAGACGTAAAAGTATTAAAAAAAAGAACTGCATTGCTACAAAGAAACGCATACAAAGTGCAATAGCTGTTAAAAAGGAATCAAAATAGATATCAGTTCAGCAACTGCCATATCATTACTTTTGCACTGCCAATTATATTTTATCTCACATATTGATCGTGCCACTGGAAAAAGGACGAACTCATATCATTAACTTATCGAACGTTATGAGAATCATTACATATCCAAGTTGCCACGCATATACTTGGAGATGCATAACCTCATTTATTGATTAAGTGCTGTTTTGAAATACATTTATAACAATGTAGAATACATTTTTTATGCTCTGTAAGACAAATAATTAAAAAATAATTTATTGTTAAAAGAATATTAATTTTAACATATTCTGCTCAGCAGAATTTTACGTAATGCATAAAAATAAATGAAGGTTAGAAATACCGGATTGTTGTTATTAACTTTGATTAAGTACCAATGCAATCGACGACGTTATTGTGCTCCGATGAAGAAGGATTTAATTTCTTGACAATTACTTATTGATTTAAATAAAAATCGAGAATTTATAATACATAAAATTTAAAAGTATACAACAATAACGTCATCGCACTTTAACTGTCGTAAAAATTAAAAGTGACCTTGAAATTTCAGCCATTTTTATTTTGACGACATCTACATTGAACTATTTACGGTAAAATTCAAAATGGTAAAGTTTAGCGGGAATTTTAAATAAATTACATTTCTTATTTTTTCGAAATGGAGAGGATTTATTGAATCTTAAGAGTATTTTTCGTTATCAGTTTTTATTTATTTATTATTCTTCTTAAATAATGTATGTGCTTATAAAATATTATTATTATGTATTACTATAAAAATATTCAATACAAAAAAATATAAATTTATTATACATCAATTTTGAAAAAATCAAGAAGATTAAATATTGAATTATTTTTTTTTTTTTTTTTTTTTTTTTTTTTTTTTTTAATAACAACAAATTACATTATTTTATTCTAATATCGATCGAAACGAAAACTTTTGAAAATATGTTGGAATAAACAAGACGCGATCGACATGGAATTTTATCGGGTTATTGTACGCTGACCTGGATATCCGCCTATTGTAAGCGTAATTCAGGATTTTCCCACGAAATATTAAAAACTTTAAAAACGACTCGACACTAGTTATACGTTTTCGATTGTTTTATGTTTATATGTTTTACGTATAAAACATCATGCGTTTGTCTTTTGTATAATTTTTTTTAATAAAATTGATTTATTATACTTTTTAAAATAAAGAAAAAATGAATGAAAAAAAAATTATTTCAAAGTCTGTATTTAGTGGATTAATTAATATAAAAAAAAACATTTTCTTTTATAAAGAATTTAACAAATTCTTAACTTTACTCAAAGAAATATAAAAAAAAGTATAATGAATATAATATTTATTGAATGTTCAGTTTGAAAATAATATAATTTGTTAATTGAATGAAATAAATGATAATAAAAATTGAAATAAAAATATTTAATCTAATATAATTTTTATTAAATTAAAAAAAAAAAAAAAATTAATTTTATTTGATCATGTACAAAAAGAAAATTGATCGTTTTTAGAATGACTATGCATTTGATACAGTATGGAAAGTATTGCAGTTATATCGGATAAAAAAAGAATACTAAAAATTCATGTACAATGACCATTATGTAAATTATGATATCGAAGTTGCTTACAAAAGCTTCATGATAATAAAAATCACTTAAGTCGTTTTATAGCAATATTAAGGACATTTTTGTTCCCTTTATTAAATATAGATGACATTTTTCCATTTTTGTTATCTACGCTTCATAAATAAGAGAATATTTAAAAATATATATTTAAATACTCGGTTGGCTATATTTCTAAAGCTTCGGAATAAACGAGCGCACGAGAAAGAACAGGAAATCCGATAATGAAATAAAGTTAAAGCGCGATCGACTTTACAACAAGTATACAAAGAATCGAATTAACAAGCCAGTGTAGTTTTAGTAATAAAACGAGAACGAAAGTTGAATCGATTAACTCTTAATATCAGGGATGACGCATCGACGCAATTGAAGAATGCTACGATTTTAATAAAAACTCGAGCGCGCTTGTTTTTCCATCGATTTTCTCTTAGTTATAAATATATATGTATAAGTGCGCGTAAAGCTCGAATACCTCTCCGAAAGGTCGAAATGAATTTCCGTACAGCGCGAGAGCCGCGCGCTTGCACTGACGAGTTTTCCCGCGAGGTGCGTAAAAGAGGGGAGCATAGTAACGATGGAGAGTAACGTGAAACGTATACGTGTACGCTCTTCTACTGGCGCGCCGAGAAAGAAAGAGAGAGAGCAAACGTTCTTGTTAGTTCTGGTTGCCTGATACCGCGGCAGTCGCATATGCAGAGGGAGTCGCGACGTAGATTAGGATTAGATGTCGCTAGACAGTCGAGACGAGCTCGCTGTCTCCTTTCCTCTTTGTCGGAGCTATATGCGTATATGCAGAACGTTCGAACCCTCCGCGTTATCTATGCTCGACCTTACACGCGCGCGCGCGCGCACACACACACACACACACACTGGGGGAAAACTCGGAACGCTTTCACTTATTGCAAGGGCGTAAACGCACGAGGGATCCTTGATTATATAGCCAATGGATATACGTCATGTACGCGTTGCGCGGTTCACGGACTTTTTCTACTTACTAGTAGAACGAGGAGTGAATTTTCGCCGATAAATTTTACCATTATTTTGATGCAATTTTTTGCAAAAATATTATTTAACATTATTAAAATTACAGAGAAAATAATGCTACATTATGCAGTCGCGATTATTTTCATTAAAAATTTGTGAATATTTTATTTACACGGTGAAATATATTATAAGAATATTTTTAGTTTTAAACTGAAAAAAAAAAGAAAAAATTTCAAATAAAACATTAAAAATTGTTTAAAACAAGTATTATTTCAGTGTATTATTTTCAGAAGAAAAATGTGTATTATTGTCATAAATATTTCATTATAATCAATTTTATATCTACCATAAATTTTTATATGCATTTGCGTATGCATTAAATATAAAATTTGTGTTTTTTCACAGGATAATTCAAAATTTGCATTTAATAATATTTAAAGAACAAATGTTCTTTTTTTTTTTTTTTATTTCATTCTATCGCAAATATAAAATAAAAATGTTTTCAATTAAAGAGCATTTTTGAAAATTAAACTTGTATCTATGAATAAAAAATTAAAATTAAAAAGTTGTTAAAAAGCTCAGAAGCTGAAGAAGCACGAAAGCTCGATTTCTCCGTATAGGAGGTATGCCGGAAGATGCGCGGCATACATATCTCCTACACACACGAGAAAGAAAGTAAAAGTCGTAGAGGAGGGGGGTATAGGTTTTCCAATAATAGCAACGGCGCGTACCCGATGTACAGCACGTATGCGCATACGCGACGATCCGCCAGGGGTGGAGAGAGATAGAGACAGCGAAAGAAAGCGAGGGAGAGAGAGAGAGAGAGAGAGAGAGAGAGAGAGAGAGAGAGACAGAGAGGGTAAGCATGCGCGCGTATAAAACAACCTCGTCGCAAGCTAGACGTATCCATCGGGTCGTCCGTCGATGTGTTATGCTTTCCTAGTACGCAAAGTTGCCTATTGGTGAGCTTCGTCGCCCTGGGAAACGCAGCGAGTGCTTGCAGCTTGAGCTTTCGCGCGCTGAGAGCTCCGCCTCGGTTTTTCACACCCTGATGACATCGTCACGAATGGCAAGCGAGGTTCCTCGCCAAGCGCTTTCCCTTTCGTTAGTCCCTACTCCTGCAATGTTTTGCGACTCGCCGATGGAAAGCGCTTTTAGTAAACGTTGGAAAATGCTGGAAAACTGCAGAGATGCCGATATCCGAGCTTTCGTTCGGAGAGAGCTTGCGTGGATGTCGCTTAGTGGCGCTGAGTGTTTTGAACGGTTGCGGCTTCTTCGTTTCAATTTACATTTCCTTTTTTTTTTTTTTTTTTTTTGAAATATTTTTGATATTTCATTTTAATTCGAAATATTTTATATTCGATTTTGGAAAAAAAAATATATTATAATGCTTAAAAAAGGATAAATTAAAATGTTACAAGCAAATTTGATTATAAATGTTTAAATAAAACTTTTTAAGATTCAATTTATAGAGAGGAAATATAAAGCTATGAATTCGATTTAAACTAATCAAATGATAAATTTTTCATAATTAATAATTACTTGAAAATAGAAAACCGACGACGATGTAATTATTATAATAAGTAACATATTGCGTCATTTAATATAACACAGTAATTTACAATCAATTTGTAAATCTCTTGAATAATAATATCCGGCTTATACACGGGTTGTCCGCAACGTTGAGTGTAAACAAATAATCAATAAATATATATTGGAAAGCATCAAATCCAGTTACGATACATTGAGCACTTTGTCATATCATGTGGAAAGCACGCGCGTCTCAACAAGTATTCTAAAATCTCGATAAATAATTCATTTATTGAATTTGAAATTAATGTTTTCTCTAGAATTTTAACTTTCCTTTTGTTTAATACAAGCTTTGTATTCTGAAACTTGTCTTTACGTCGTCGCAAAGTATATTAATGTTGAATTTTTTTTTAAGTTTTTGATAACATTTAATTTATAAAGATGTTGAATTTAATTAATTAATAGTAAAAAATTGTATTACTTTAAAAGCTAAGCTTGAAAATGACGGTTTTGAAATTTTACTTTTGTTAATTTAATAAAGTATTAGAAAGCTTAAATAATGTTAATAAAAATGTCAAATCTCAAAGTTTGTCGATCAATGTCTTCAATGAACTTATAGATATATTAACTTTTGAATTAACACCAGTTGATGTAACTCTTTTGTATTTGCAAAGGTTTATTAAAATACTGCAGCTAACGATCGCCAAAGAAGATAATAATAATCTTCATACCCAAAGGTGGAATTAATAAAGTTTTCGCAGATCGCGAAAAACGAAAAAAAATCGCCGATTACCCGGACAACGAAAAAAATGAACAAGTGCACAAAGCACACGGTGTATACATATATATCTTGTTGCTTTGACCATGATCGAGGGGCTCGTGGCAAACTGCCGATTGACGAGCCACGCATGGGAAAAGTAATACCACGTACGTAAAAGACGAGAGCATTGTTTGTTAATCGACCGCGGCATACATCGGGTCATCGTGAATTCACGTGCCGATGACTCGTCTGCATGTCGATTCTGACAAAATCTCGTTGGCTTTGCGTCGGAATACCTGTTTATTATCCATTTGCATTATTACAAATGCGGCATCAACGAACTAGCGTTCAATTATCAATTGCCGTAACGTTTCGTCATACTTAGTCCATACATTTTGCGTTGATGATTTAGGCTGCTTGTTAAAAAAAAAAAAAAAAAAAAAAAAAAAAACAAAAACAAAAAAAACAAAAAAAAAAAAAAAAAAACAACGATGATTTGAAATTTGAAATACATTTTTACATAACGACGACGCGTTACCTCACCTTCAAATTTAGAATCTGTAAGCTCGGCTCGTACCGAATTATAATTTTTAAATTCACAAAAGTTTTGCAAAATGCATTTCATAAATTCATTTTTAAATTTAATACAAATGCATTAGTAATCATGTGAGAGACATTATTATCATTTTCGAAACTATATATTCAAACGTAAATCGTCAATGGGTTTTGAATATTTTGAATATATAAATATTTTGAAGATTTAAAGCGAATCTTGATCGATGAAATTAAAAATCAAATAAATTTTAATTCTTAAAAAATAATTATTTACATTGAAAAATGAAAAGAAACAAAAAATAAAAGAAATAAAATCATTATTTGAAAGCGAAGCTTTGTTTCAAAATTGAAAAGAATGAATATTTATACATTTTAGTATATGTTGTATAGATTAAAAATATGTAAAATATCACTTTTATATAAACACTTGTGTAGGCACCAATCATTTATTTTATATAATTAAACGTTTTATATTTCATATATTGGAATGAAACTTGAAAAACAAAATACTTATGAATTTAAAATGCTCTTCAATGCGAGCTATTGATTAATTTTATTTTTAAAATCATCAATACCGTGAGCTAAGAACAAAAAAAAAAAAAAAAAAAAAAAAAAAAAAAAAAAAAAAATATTTTTTCCTAAACGCATCCCGGGACACCTAAATACATACGTGACTTTTTCGATAATCTTAAAATATGATAAATTACCTGCAGATGTATTAGCGATTCTAATATAGGGAAAAGCGGGCGACGTCGGCACATTACAGCGTTAAATAGTTTACGTGAGTGGGAGGTGGACGTTTGCGGCGGTTATAAAAGCCCGTCGTGATCGGCGCTCGATAGTTCGATGGTGATTCATCTGTTGGAACTCGAGTTTTTTTGTTGTTGAATTGTGACTTGTACGTAAGTGTGGATCGACCATTGCGATTGGCTGCTACCCTTTTTCGAAAGATGGAAATTGATTGTTGTGAACGAACAGTGATTCCGCGACTTTGATTTTTCTTTTCTTTTCTGTTTTTTTTTTGTTTTCCTTTTTTTTTAATTTTTTTATTTTTTTTTTTTTTTTATTTTTAATTTTTACCAATTTATTTTTTGCCCGTACTTGGACTTTCTATCTTTAAAATTTGTCGAGTTGTGATTCGCTAACGTGTGATGATTTTTGATGTTTGAAAACCTGACGAAAGTTATTTCATATTAAAACAAGTTGGATTGATCGATGATAGATTAATAGATCTTTAAATAAGTTAGAACCGAATTCGATTCATTTATACCACCAAAGTGGGATGCTTGTAGACAAGGCTGTGCATTTATTTTATCAAATAGAAATTTATCGTTATATAAGCATATAAGCAAATGAATTAAACTAATTTTTTCGTTATGATGAACTTAAAAAAAAAAGAACAAAAATTAAAATTCTTGCTAAAATTTTTAAATTAAAAATCATAATAATTTGATTAATATAATTTATGATGTAATTGATATTTCCATTTATGTTCTATCGCTGTATTTGTAAATACAGTTAAATTTACTTTTTCCGATTAATCGTATTACACAGATATATATATACGGATTATTTATGTAAACTGTGTTTAGTAATATTTACTAAATACAGAACGAGAATAAATTAAATTTTGAGAAGAAACGATAAATTCTCCGTCAATCTGTATTTATATTTAAAACTTATTAAAATATGCTTTGATTATTCTATGAAAAATAAAAGGATGAAAAATGAAATAAAATTTAAATAATGTAAAATTAAAAATGTTCCGATATTTAATCTGAATAATTTTCGCCAGAATTTTAGATAAATAAAATAGTTCTGGAAGAATCAGAAAACTCGAACACGTAATCGATCAAAAAAAAATGTTGTCACAGTGACCGAAATCTATAATCGAAATTACGCGAAAACGACCTCAACTTAACGTTAAACTCGATTTCACAAAATTCCCCTCTATAAATACCAGTACATTACGATAAAACGAAATAACATTTTACTTTACATAACTCCCAGCCCGTGTATGGAGTCTATCGACAAAATTACATAATCTGAAAATAAAAAAAAAAAAAAAAATAAATAAATAAATAAAAAAATAAAAATAGTTGGGTGTTAAAAAAAAAAAAAAAAAAAAAAAAAAAAAAAAAAAAAAAACTCGATATCGATCGAATCGAATTTTCGCCGATATATCCCGTACCAAAAGCCCAAACGTCTGCGTCTGATTACAGATCGAAAATAAAAAAAAGTAACTAAAGAAAGCGAGATGTCGACAGCCGGACCAGAAATGATCGCTGGATCGGTGGCGGCAGCCTCCGCCAGTGGATTTTCCGCCACCGCCGTTTTCTTCACTCTCTTGGTCCCAGCTCTGGTCCTCTACTACATCTACTTCAGAATTACGCACAAACACATGCTCGAACTAGCTGAGAAAATCCCCGGACCTAAGGGTTATCCTCTTATCGGTAACACGCTCGAGTTTATCGGAAGCTCCGACAGTGAGTATTGTTAACTTTAAACTTTTTATATTTTTCTTTTCTTTATCGAATATGCGAAATATTTTCACGAAAAATATTTTTCAAATGTTGAGAGTTCGTTTTATTTTATTTTATTTTATTTTATTTTTTAATGAAATTAATATTTTTAAATTAAATTTTCAGCAATCTTCCGTAACGTTTACAAGAGGTCGTTCGAATTCGACCAGGTGATCAAAATCTGGATTGGACCCAAACTCATCATTTTCTTGATTGACCCACGAGACGTTGAAGTTATCCTCTCTAGTCACGTATACATCGACAAATCCGCGGAATATAGGTTCTTCCAACCTTGGCTTGGAAATGGCCTCCTCATTTCTACTGGTAAGTATTGTTATTTTCAATTAAAAAAAAAAAAAAAAAAAAAAAAAATTTATTTTCACCAAATAAATAAATAAAATTTTTATATCGTTGTAAATAAAAATTCAACCGTATTAACATAATTATATTGAAATGAGAAATATAAATACATTTTTTTAATTATATTTTTTCATTTAATATTATTAAACGTAACAAAAATCTATACATTTAAATATTTTCTTATTCCGTTTATTAAATATTTTATTTAAATCACACCTTGTTACATAAATTTGAAAGTTTCCGACGAAAAAAAGAAAAAATAAATAAATAAATGGAAATGAATGGAAAAAAGAATAAAGAAATAAAAAAAAAAAAAAAAAGAAGAAACAGACCGTTTAAATAAGCGATCAACGCAGTATTGCACGCGGTGCGAAAAATCCAGAATCTCTATCATTAAGCGGTCTCCCGCGTGTCATTTGAAATTGGCTAAACTAGGAAACGCGAGCTATATAACAACTCTATGTACTTATCGTAAGCAAGATACTTTCTCGTTCGTTTACACGAGCATTATTCTCTCTTTCTCTCTCTTGCTCTCTTTCTCTTTGGGCGACAAAAATTTTCAATCGGCATTTTGCCGAAGCTGCGAGATCGGAACGTAAAATTTAGCGCTTTCCCTTACGGTGAGCGATTATATTGGTTTATTGGCGCTATGGTTTATATACATGCGCGCAATCGATCGATAATGATATGTAGATATATAAAAACATGATGATATTTGTCTTCCTTTATGGTTGATTGAAATGTAAAATGAATCATCGACGATTGATTTTGCGGTAACGTAACGTAACGTTTTAATACCACTTTCAATTTAAAATATAACATGTTTACTTAATATCAAATAAACTATGCGTTTTCAAAAGTCTATTTTTGTTTATATTCTTATAATAGTATTAAATTATACAAATATTATCTATTGTTTCTTTGAACGTAAATACAAATAAAAAAAAAAAAAAAAAAAAAAAAAAGAATAAATGAATAATTCATTTTATGTAAAAAAAAAATAAGATTATCGTTTCGTCGTATAGAACCGTTTAGGAGCACACAACGTGGTATTTTATAACGTTGGCGCATTATTTCAACTGACTTAAACACCGTGAAAAACGAGTTTTCGCGCCTCTATCATTTTATTACGAATTTCTTAAAAAATCAACGCTCGAGTTTTTCTCGTTATGTAAGACGTTTAACAACACAGGCCCAATGAAGAAAGTAACATTTACATAACGCGCGACACTTCTCTTCTTTCGCGAATTATATACTTTGAAAAATAAATTTGAACGTCGATAATATGTTCGCAGGTCAGAAATGGCGCGCTCATCGCAAACTCATCGCCCCGACTTTCCATTTGAACGTATTGAAGAGCTTCATCGATCTCTTCAACGCCAACTCGAGGGCCGTTGTCGAGAAGATGCGCAAAGAGGATGGAAAAGAATTCGACTGTCACGAGTACATGTCCGAAACGACGGTGGAGATCCTTTTGGAAACCGCCATGGGTGTGTCCAAGACTACCCAGGACAAGAGCGGTTTCGAATACGCTATGGCCGTTATGAAGTTAGTTGGTTAAACGATCGACTCGATTTCATCATTTTTTATATCAAGATTATACGTTGTTTTTCGTTTTCCGTTTTATTTATTTAACAGGATGTGCGATATCCTCCACCTTCGTCACACCCGTGCCTGGCTCAGACCCGACTGGCTCTTCAACCTCACCAAGTACGGTAAGGAACAGGTAAGGCTGCTCGACATCATTCACGGACTTACCAAGAAGGTCGTCGCCAAGAAGAAGGAAGATTACAAGAGCGGAAAGCGTAACTTTGTCGATACCGGCGCTGCCGCTAACAAGGACAGCAAGGTTTGCTCTTCGCTAAAATATTTGGCTATTCGAATAAATAAAACCGAGAAAATACCGATAATCTTGCGATTTTTAGAGTACTACCGTTGTCGAAGGTCTTTCCTTCGGTCAATCGGCTGGTCTAAAGGACGACTTGGACGTTGACGACAACGACGTCGGTGAAAAGAAGAGACAGGCCTTCCTCGACCTGTTGGTCGAGGCTAGCCAGAACGGCGTTGTCTTAACCGATCAGGAAGTCAAGGAACAAGTAGATACCATCATGTTTGAGGCACGTTAAACATTCGAATAAAAGATTAAAAGCAACCCGAAGAGTTTAGCGCTAATTGTTAAAAATATTTTTAGGGTCACGACACAACCGCCGCTGGATCCAGTTTCTTCCTATCGATGATGGGTTGTCACCCTGACATTCAGGAGAAGGTAATCCAAGAATTGGACGAGATCTTCGGTGACAGCGACAGGCCAGCCACTTTCCAAGACACCCTGGAGATGAAATACCTCGAGAGGTGTCTCATGGAGACCCTCCGTATGTACCCACCAGTGCCCATCATCGCTCGTGAAATCAAGACGGACTTGAAACTTGGTAACTTGGCAACTTTTTCAGACAAACTAAATCCGTAAAACCGTAATCTTCTTTTAAAAGACGATACTTGTAAATCAACGATCCTTTAAATTCCAGCATCCGGAGACTACACGATCCCAGCCGGCTGCACGGTCGTCGTCGCGACGTTGAAGCTCCACCGTCAGCCCCACATCTACCCTAACCCGGAAGTCTTCAATCCGGACAACTTCTTACCCGAAAAGACGGCCAGCCGTCATTACTACGCCTTCATACCATTCTCCGCGGGTCCCCGTTCATGTGTAGGCCGCAAGTACGCCATGCTCAAACTCAAGATCCTCCTTTCTACCATCTTGAGAAACTTCCGCGTTAGGTCGACCGTTAAGGAGGAGGACTTCAGGCTTCAGGCCGACATCATCCTTAAGCGTGCCGAGGGCTTCAAGGTCAAACTCGAGCCCAGGAAACGCGGCGACAGCATCAAGGCTTAAGAGCGCAGCCTCGTCCCTTTCGGATGTAACAATTGTAGAAAGTCGTTATTTCTTATTCTATCTTTCTTTACTTTTTTTTTCAACTTCATTGTAATTTTTTTCCCTCTTCTTCTTTCGTTATTTTGGAAATCGTAAAGAAAATTAAATAAATTAATAATTTAAAAAAAAAAAAAAGCAAATTCGCGTTAGATACGGAGGAATTAAAAAAAAAAAAAAAAAAGAAAAAAAAAAGTCGTCGAAGAAACGCGCGTTAAAAAACTTATAAACGGGAGAAATAAAATACAACAACACACACTTATGTACACATTGCTCAGGAATCGCGCGAAATCGTAGACGTGATTTTATTATTATAACTTTCTTTTAATTTCAAGCAACAACTTTTGTTTATCTTTTCGGGGAGAATATATATATATATTGTATATTATTGTTATACTTTGTTTTCTTTTCTGTTGTGTGTTTTTTCTTCAACCATTGCTTATTATTATTATTAATTATTATTTTTTTTTTTTTTAACAGAACGTATGCAATATTATTTTAATGGATGCTATTTCGTCATGCTTGTATAAGTACGAAAGGCAAGGAAAAAAGAGCTCGCGATCTCGACGAGCTCGATAGTCTAATGATTAAATTGTAATCGGTTATTTAAAGAAAAAAGAAAAAATTGTATATGTATGTTGTATATGTTTGTAAATTTTGAAGTTTTGTTGTTAGAACGTTCGAATCTTACGTTAAATAAAAGCGTTAACGCGTTATATACGTTTGGTAAGGCTTTTCAAAGGGCCGTCGATAAAACTATTTTCATTTATGTATTTGTCGGTATTTATCTCGAACAATAAATTATGCAGTTAATTTACTGCAAAACTCATAATCGATGTGTATTATTTATCCTTTCCAACTTTGTTGCTTTTCAAAGCCACTCTATTGATTTTATAAGAATTTTCAAGCAATAAAAAATGATGTAATGATTCAATATTTTTGTCTGATTTACATATTTAAAAAAAAAAATTCACCTTTTATATATTGGTAACGTACTTATTATAAAAAATAAATCGGCATTTTTATTTTTTAACAATAGCAATCTTCAAACGAGTAAATCAATGCAAACATAATTAATCTTGGTTGAGGTTAAAATAAAGTTAAATTTAATTTTTAATATAATTTTTAGTACACATACTTGAAAAAAATGATCAGATCGACGCGAGAAAAAACTTTAACTACAGTAGTACCAAGGGATATTCCAAAATTAAAAGAAAAAATTAAAGCAAAATTACCAACATTGAAAGCGACGGATGTTAGAAGGTTAATATGAATATTTAAACACTTTGTTACTCGCAATTTGTTCTTTGTGAAAATCAAATTTATCACTTTCAACTGCGGAAATTACGAAATAAGAAAATTACGTTTATAGATATAAAATTCCACATAATGAAACGGTAATTCTAGAATTACAAGAAGAAGGTTACTACGAAGCAGCGGAATATTTAAAATTTCTTTTCGACTTGGACGAAGAGATGAGAATAAACGCAGGCCCCGATACAATTATTTGGAATAAGCCCCGATTAAGGGATAATAGAGAATTGATCGATAAACTACGTAAAATCTTGATTATTTTTAGTCAACGCGAAAGTAATTATAGTTATATTTTATTATTTACGCGTAAAAATAAAGTTTATTTTAACATAAAATGTATTTTAACGTCGTTAAAATTGTAAATTTTCGTTCGATTTTATAATGTTTTAATGCAACACAATATAAATAACAATCGATAGTATCAGCATGTAAAAGAACAAAAGCCTTAATCGGTATGGCGCTGTACTTTCAAAATTTGACTTGGGAGTGGTGGTGGATCGCCGATACTTTGTACCGTACTGCTTTTTGGATAGCCAAAGAAATCGAAGACAACGAGGAAATACTTAACATTTTGCGTTATATCTACGCAAGATTTTTATTCGACAAAAGTACTTTCGAAAAAGCCTTTCTTATAAAAATGTTGCTAATTTGATGATTTTTTGCTATGCAATGATAACAAAAAAAAAAGAAAAAAAAAAATTTATATATATATTGACATTTGTATTTACAGTGAAGAAAGAAAAATTAGCGTTGGAATACGTGCGCGAAGCTCAACGTAATTCTCGCGGGAAAGCTTGGAACGCTTCGCGAATTTTGAACGCCAAGCAGGAGAGTTTATTTAGAGAATGTTGTACTCTGTTGAACGAAGTACTATTAAGTATAGCTCGTGAAGTTCGTCACTGCGAAGTTGAAGTCGCTATAAATTCCTGCAAAATTGCTGTATCTGCTGCTACTGAAGGTAGCTGGATACGAAATACATATTTTTTCGTAATCGCTAACTTCAAATATGCATTAATTTAATTTTTTTTTTTTTTTTTTTTAATTTATTCAAAATAAACATTCTTTTTTTTATATTATAATACATCGAAGATTTCAATTAAATTTTTATTACTTTAATCAAAAATTCAATGGCTATATATTCTATATAACATTTTAATTAAAATAAAAATTTCACATTATTAATGTACATATGTAATGTGAAAATTACTCATATCTTATAAATTTTTTTAATTTTCATTTAATGTAATAATAATTTACGAGTACAGCCGGGCACGAAGATCAACTTGCCGAGGCATATTGCGAGCTCGGTAAAAACGAGCTTACCGCTGATAATGTATCGGAGGCACTTAAGCACTTCTCCAAGAGCCTCTATGTATTAGAGAAAATATCCGATCCACGGGGCTGCTGTAAGATTTACGCGGAGCTTATTCATGCTTATAAGGTACTATATTTTACAGAATGTATAATGTAAAATACTCTTTGAGTTTATAGAAAAATCGATATAGATTTAATAATAGTTTCTTTTTAATACAAATATTAGAATAAATGTACTTTTTTTTTCTTTACAATTTTTTACGTTTAAGTAAACGATAAAAATATTTTTACGATGATTTGTTATCCTTTTTTTTTTCTTTTTTTTTTTTTTTTTTTTTTTCAGAAAATCGGTAACGATGAAAAAGTTTTGGAAAATTTGCAAAAATTTAAAAAGGTCGCTTCAGAATTTCAATTGCTGCATGAACTTGCCGAAGCTTATTACTTAACTGGAGAGTATTACTTGACTCGGGTAAGGTAATCTGGTGTAATAATAAAGTTATTAAATATTAAATTTATTTTATTTTATAAATAAAAAGCTTACTACATATTTTAATAATTAAGTTAATTTTGAAAACATCATTGTAAGATATTTAAAATAAAATCATGTCGTTGAAGAGCAATTTTAAAGAAGCAACTCCAAATTTAGAAAGTTCATTTTCGATATACAATACTCTTGGAATTAGAGAAGAAATTAATCGGGCAAGATGCTTAATAGGTGTTTCGAAAGGTACTTTTCAATCGATTCAAATATTTATTTAAAAATGATAGAATATGAACGATTAAACAGTACATACTGTTAATTATGTTATACTTTGTACTTTTTATTATCCATCACATAAACTTACATAAAAAGTCATTGCGAATTTTTTTGTTTTCTTTATGTGCATTATAATGTTTGTTTATTTATTTATTTATTTTTTATTTTCTCTTGACATCGATACAAACTTTGGTGGGAATATTATTACACTACTTATCCTTCAATTTCCGAGGACCTTTAGATAAAGCTCTCCTTTACATTTTAACAAAAGTTAATATCTTTACATTAAATATTTCGATTAATAATGTTTAAGACTTTTTGTTATTTGATAAATTCATTTCAAATCTTTATAAATAAAAAAAATTTAATATTTTACTTTATATTTTCTCAACTTTTAAAATATTAAGAGACTTTGAATTATCATATCTGAACAAATATTTTTAAAAGATAAAAATTTTCATCTTTTGATAAATTTATTTTCGTCGGAGAAGTAAAATAAAAAATTTTTCTTCAACTAAAACAAAAAACGCATATTTATTTTAAAAATAAAAATTAGGCTTAAGTAAAGTAGTATCATAGTAAAACATATGTCTAGTGCAAAGCAGCCGACAACATTGACAACTTAACGCACGTAATTGTAATTTTACTTTTTTAAAATATACTCGTGATTATCCTTAAACACAAAATCAACTTCGTGCTGTAAAAAAATTATATTTAATTTTTATATTACAAATAATAAAAATGTTTCGATAAAAAAAAAAAGAAAAAATCAATCAACCTTTAAAAATTTAATTAGTTGAAATTTTCTAAAATTACGAGAGTAAAAAAAAATGTCGAAGCTTAAATTTCATCATTCAGTATATTCAACATATTTGTTTAATTAATAGACGTAACGATAATCGGTGTATTTCCGTCATTCTATTTTTTTCTTTCTTTTTCTTTTTGATAACGCTTTGAACGTAAATATACATCGTCATAATAAATGTCAACGTTAAATACTTAATAAATAATAAATCTGTGCTAGCGAGAATTTTTCTCGTTTCACGTGTCGATAATAATAATATTTACATACTTGTTACATACTATTAAGAAAAATCTTGGTACAAATGTGTCGCGCTCAGCCTCCGTAACGTAATGTATTCTGCTTTTGCTCAAGGTCAAGAGATAATGGAAGCGTATCAGGTCCTGATAATGCAAAGCGCCGAGGGTGACGTCGACGCCACGCTGAGAATTTGTAATTGGAGAGACCGAGGTGAAACCTTTTATGATGTCCCGATGAACGCGAAAAGTATGTTATTAATAAGTTTATCATGTATTTTTTAAATGGATTATTCTTTTTTTTTTTTTTTTTTTTTTTTTTGGTACTTCTTTTTTGCAAGATTGCTTTAGTTTAGATTTTTTTTTGTTAAATAATTTTTGTTTTTTATTATATTAATTGTATTTCGTTAATAAATATATATTAGTATATTTACAATTATCTATTCTTTTTTTTAATTAAAGAAAGATTTATTTATCGTAAAAATTATTATTCTACAATAGTTACAATTTTTAACTTTTTTTTTTTTTTTTTTTTTTTTTTTGTGTATTACAATTTTCATTTAGAAATAAAAATTCGTGTAATTTTTTATAAAATTGTTGTTATATATATACTAAATAGTATATTATTTTGTCAAAAAAAAATATCAATTATCTCTAGACAATTTGTTCATTTAAAAATCTTTTTGTTTAAAAAATATTAAGTATAGGTATAAAATCAATTGATTTATTTTAAATTTATTTCATAACCGGTTTATTTTATCAGAAAACATCTAAACTAAAGACATCCTTTCAAAACATACTCAAGCCTGTGCACCACTATTGACTGTTTTAATATTTTGATTCTACAAGTGCATTTTATATTTTATGATACATCATACATACAAAAGTTATGTATTTTATTTTTTTTTTCCGACTGTCAAGACGATATCTTCAAGAAGTCAGAAAAATAACCGTAAGGTTTTCTTTTATAACTCAAAAACACGTTGTCGCGTATCGTCCCGGCTGCGTTCCTGGTACGTCTTAGGGGAGAAATCAACTGTAGAAAAAACACATACGAGAATCTCTCACTCGTTTGCTTTCGTCTATTTCCTCTCGTATTCGATGTCATGCATGACTGGGTGTCGACAAAGTCTATTACTAGACTAACACAGCGTTGGAAAATCGAAACAAACAACTGGAAAATAAAGTACTAAATTAAAAAAAAAAAAAAAACCGAAAAATAAAAATGTCATGACATGTTAATATAGGATGTAATTCTCAAAAAAAAAAAAAATAAATAAATAAATAAATAAATAAATAAATCTTTTAACGTCGGATTATTTTTTGATTTAAAATTATTGGAGATTCTGGACTATTTGTTAAAATGGTTATTGAGGAGTTAATTTTTATCAAATGAATTAAAAATTGAAAAAAAATATTTAATTCAATCAATTAAGAAGATTGTTGCTTTTTCAAAAATTACTTTTTATTAGAAAAATATTGGATAATTAAGGTATAGATAACACTACAATATTGATAAAGAAGTATTTGACTGCCTCTTATTGACAGAAATTACAAATTAATAGAAAAATTCAAATAATACACTTAAATTTTTTGATAGAATTTATAGTTTAAGTTTTTTGTGTTTGACAATTCTGTTTTAAAATTAATCTAAGTTTATAAAAGATGTATAATATTCTACTAAAATTATTATTTTTGTTGTAGTAGTTATTTTATAATTGTTTTTTTTTTTTTCTTTTTTCTTTTCTTTTCTTTTTTTTTTTTTTTTTTTTTTTTCTTTTTAATATTCATGTACTTCATAAGTGTTAATAATATATTTTAGACCAATATTTTACCAATAAAAGTCTAATTTCATCTAAAAACAAACTTATCTTAACACCATACAAAGTTTATTATTTTAATAGCTATAAATTACTATAAAAGATCACAAAAATTATAAATTCAGATGTAAGAAATTTAGTTCATTTGATACTTAAGTAACAGATAACAATTATTTAATTTTTGTATATTTTCGAATTTTGGACTCTTAATTACAAATATCAAATTCTACGTGTATTAATAAGTATATATTTACAAAATGAACATTTTTAAATAATGTAAGTTAGTACGTAAGTACCCGTACCTGAATGTACACATAAAAATTACTACATAATAAAATCTTTTTCGCATAATAGGTTGTTTTTAGGTACGGAGTAAAACGCAGAATAAGTATTATATTTTATACAGATACTTTATTTCTATTTTAAGTATCTCAAGAGTATATTTATAAATATATATGTATATACATGCATATTTATTTATGTATATATATATATAAGTATATACATATATATTTAATAATTAACTTTATTTATTTACATTAATAATTGAAGCATGGATGAAGTAAATTCATCATAAGATTTTTCTATATAAGTATAGTTAATTTATATCATGCTTCAATTATTGCAATTACTGTAGATTAATTTTTTTATTTTAAAATTCAACGAACAGAGCAATACCACAAGATTTACTAATCATAAAAATAACGCTTAAGATTGATTGTGAATAAATTTAAATTTTATCCAATTAAAAAACAACAATATATCTTACAATCGATTAAATTTATACATAGAAGGTATTGCCCTTTCCTATAGTTGTGAAAAAAATCAAGTATATTGCGTTTGCAGTGATTAAAACATTTACGAAACATATATGTAGTAATTAAGACCTAACATAATAATTATATATGAATAAATGTCAATGTGTGATAAAGTGACGCTTATAGTAAACAATTAATTATACTAATGACAAAATTTTTGAATGAAATAAGGACTTGCTTAATGTAATATAAACATTTGATTATGAAATTGAAAAAAAAGCAGTATAAATGAATGATTAATAAAATAAGATAACGTTAATTTTACGTTGAAATTATACGGCTTGGTAGACTAGCTTCAAAATTATACAATTATTAATCATCCATGTCCTCGCAAATGGGATCGAGCGAAGGCATGTCTTGACTGTGACGAATCTCTCTCGTAATATTTTCAAATGTTTTTGGTAGTATGTCTGTTTCGTCGTCGGAAATTGGTTCCGTTTGTAAATTTAAACTCTTTTGGACGTCGACTACTGGCATACTGAAGACTTCTGTCAAAACTTCACCTACAACATTATTAGCTACATCTAAACAATTACCGTTGCTTTCAACTTCGACCTCTTGAACTACATCATTGTGTGGTTGATCGTCGTGCACTACTTCCTCCACTACATCAACATCTTGAATAATTTGACTCTCACCGGCTACTCCAATTTCAACCTCCTTTTGTTTGCTAGTTGATCCACTGCTAATTTCAAGTATTTCTGTACATTCAGCGTCGGAAATCTTGATCTCCAACTCATTTCCAACTTCTGTTCTCTTATCCTTTTCCAAACTCACATTCAAATCTTTTTCACTTTCTTCATCGCCATCTGTTACTGATTCGGCGAATTCATCAATGATCTGAAGTCCCTTACGTTGCAATAATTCCTCAAGACTTTCTTGTGCTAATACTTCCTCGTCTTCGGTATTATTATCATCATCATCGTGATTTGTTACAACTTCATTATCTTGATTTTCCCTGAAATTTTCATCATTGTTTTCTACACTAGGTTGTTCTGTAGAAGTAATGTCAATAGCAATTACATCGGAGTCCATATTTTCATTTTCATTAATATTTTTGTTTGAAATTACAATTTCCTCTATCTCATCCTGTATATCTTCATTTGGTTTAGATAATGTTCTTTCATCAGTTTCTACAACAACTACTTGATCGCTTTCAATATTATTTTCAAGTTCTATCGTTTCAGCTATCTTATCAGTATTCAAGTCTTCATCATTAGCATTTATAACTTCTCCTGCATCACCTAATTTTTTATTTTCAACATCCTTAGGTTTTAATTTTTCATTTTGAATGCCTTCCATTTCATTATTTTCATTTTCAATAAGTTGAGTATTTGTACTACTAACCGTTTCATATAATTCAGGCATTTGTTTTGCAGATTCTCGTATTTTTTCATGTAATTCTGCCATATCATTGAGAGTTTCTTGAACAGCTTCTGCTATTTTATCAGAATCTAATTCTTTAACTATTAAAATATCTTTTTCAAATTCAATATTATCATTAACAGTTTCCACTTCATTTTCAGATTCTTGATCTTGTTTTTCCTCAATTTTTGATTCATTTTGAGCAACTTTAATCACTTTACTAGGATCTAATTCATTAGCAGTTTCAATGACCTCTTCAAATTGAATACTATCATTTGTTTCTTTTATATTATCTGCAGACCCTTTTTCACATTTCTGTTCCAACAATAATTCTTCAACAACCTTAGATTGTTCATCAGTATCTGATATTTCTGCTGCTGAAATTTCTTCTTCAAATTCAGCATTGTCATTAGTTGGTTTTCTTTTTTCTTCAAATTCTTTATTCTGCCTTTCTTTGACTCTTTTTAAATTTTCTTCAGTAAACTCTATAGTCTCACTTATAACTGCTGCTGTTAAATCTTCTGTTTCAAGTTCAATGTTATCATTAATAGTTTTTCTTCTTCTGGATTGTTTTGACGATCTCCTACCATTCAATTCTGTTTCATGTTCCGATTCAATTTGATCATTCAGTTTATCAATTTCAGTTTTCTTTTCAACTAATTCTTCTATTCCAATTAAATTTCCTTTATTATTTTCTTCAATATTTATTTTAGTTACAATTGATTCATTACATGTAATTTCTGCTATTTTAAATGGACTTAAATTTGTTTTCATACTTTCATCATTAAATTTTTTCACGCCTTTTTCATTATCATCAATAATTTCTTCATCTTCATTTTCGATAATAATTTTTTCTTCAGAATCTTTTTCTTGAAGATCATTTATACTATGGGTTTCCATTTCTTCATCTTCTAATATTGTATTTTCTTTATCTTCTTTTATAGTTTCATTTAAATTTGATATGTCATCTTCAGAGCTAATATCTTTACTTGATTTATTAATAACCTTTTCAGGTATTTCAATTTTTTGTAATTTTATTTTCAATATCTTCATGTGAGTAAGTTCATGCTGAAGTCCAAGTAATTTATTTTCATAAATTTTGTCACATACTGTACATCTATAAATTGTTTGTACTTGTTCCTCAACAGGTTTAGTTAATTCAGAATCTGAGGAATCATAAACAACAATATAATCTGAAGACTTTTGGCTTTCAATTTTCTCTGTTTTGGTTTTTTTTAAGTTATCTGATTTTTTTGTTTTATTTGAAGTTGAAGACACACATTTATTATTTTCATATTTATTTTCATTTTTAAATATTGATACATCTTCTTCTTCTTCATTTACATAATTTTTATCTTGATCTGCAAATTTATCATTTATGTCTTTTTCAATGCTGTTTAAATCAACTTCTAATAAATCTTTATCAATAGATTCATCTGGAGATTTTAATTTAAAATTTTTTTCACTTTTTTCACTTTCATTTCCTTCAATATTATCATCCATGGAAGCAGATTTCTCTTTTGTATTTTTTGATTTTTCTTCATCTACAGATACTGTAATTTCTTCGTCTACATCTTTATCTGATTTTGATTCAATATCTATTTCGTGTTTACTTGTACTTTCTTCTGAAGTAAGCGACTTTGAAAAATCTTTTTCTTCATTCTCTATTTCTAAAGCTTCATCTTTTGTTTCTTCATCAGTAGATTTCATTATATCAATTTCTTCAGATTCTGATGTATCAACTTCTATATATTTTAAAGATTCTATGTCATCAAGCTTTGTACTGTTCAGAGATTTTTCTTTCTCCATTTTTATTCCTTTAATATCTTTTACAGATTCTGGATTTAAATTTTCATGATTATCTATTTTTGTTGGTGTTTTAAATTTCAATGGTGTTGATTCTTTACTAGAAATTGAACTGGATCTTTTAGAGCTTACTTTTACATCTGATGTATTTGATTCAGCATCACTATGCTCATCACACGAAACAGATTTATCAATTCTACTTCGTTTTGATTTATTCATTACATCTTCATTTATTGAAACATTTTCTTTTTGGATTTTGGATATATCTAAATCATCGTCAATTTCTATTATTTCTTCTAGTTCTTGTACATTATTTTTCTTTATATTTCTGGTAGATTTTCGCGTACTGTCTGTGGATTCAATTGATGTACTTCTATTTCGTTTGCGAGTAGATGAAGCTGTAGTTGCTTTGCTTTGGTCACTCATTTTTGACTTTAAAGTTTGCTTTGGTACTGATTCTATTTTTGAATTTGACTTTTTAGCTTTCTTTGAAATGGGTGCACTATCACTATCAGCATCTACATTAATTTCTACTTCTTCTTGTGCACTTTGTTCAGATTCTCTCCTTCTTCTATTTCCTCTTGTATTTTTGACTTCATTTTCTTGTAAATTCTGTTCAAAATCTTTCTTATTTACACCTTTGTCAGATTTAACATCAATTTCTTGCATGGTTTGTTCAGATACCTTCCTTCTTCTACTTTTTCTTGTACTTTCAGCAACTTGTAAATTTTGTTCCGAATCTGTTTCATTCTTAATAGATTGCACTTCTGTTTCTTCTGGTATATTTTGCTCAAATCCTTTTTTCTTTCTAGCTATCTTTACAAAATTAACTTCACTCTCTTGAATATTTTGCTCAGATGCTCTGCGTTGTTTATTTTTAGCAGATTTTTCTTCACTTTCTCCTTGTATACTTTGCTCAGATTCTTTACGTCTTCTACTTCGAGTAGATTTTGGTTCAGTTTCTTCTTGTGTACTTTGTTCAGATTCTTTACGTCTTCTACTTCGAGTAGATTTTGGTTCAGTTTCTTCTTGTGTACTTTGTTCAGATTCTTTACGTCTTCTACTTCGAGTAGATTTTGGTTCAGTTTCTTCTTGTGTACTTTGTTCAGATTCTTTACGTCTTCTACTTCGAGTAGATTTTGGTTCAGTTTCTTCTTGTGTACTTTGTTCAGATTCTTTACGTCTTCTACTTCGAATAGATTTTGATTCAGTTTCTTCTTGTACACTTTGTTCAGATTCTTTACGTCTTCTGTTTCTAGTAGGTTTTGATTCAGTTTCTTCTTGTGAACTTTGTTCAGATTCTTTACGTCTTCTGTTTCTAGTAGGTTTTGATTCAGTTTCTTCTTGTGAACTTTGTTCTGATTCATTTTTTCTTTTAGTACTTGATCTTGCACTTTTATCAGCTTCTTGTATTCTTTCATTATCTGTTTCATTTTTAATTTTTTCACGCTCCTCATCCTTTTGTAAATCCTTTGTAATTTCAGTTCTGTCATCTTCTATTCTAGTAGATTTTAATGTGCTTATCTTACGTTTTGTCTTCTTTTCATTTTTATTATTATTAATAATTACAAATATAGTATTGCCTTTGTCATCCTTTTTTACTTCAAATTCTTTTTCATCATCAGAATTCATCTTGTATAAATCTTTTAAGAGTACGGAACATAATTTTATGTGTGGATAATTAACCTTTTTACGTTTTCTAGATGGTGTTTTACCAGGATCTATAGTAAGCCAGCATTGCTTACAGAGTATTTCCCCAGTTCGATAAATTCTATATATATCTGCATCATCTTTAAAAAATAATTTGCATTTGCCACATTTTTTTTGTTGTTTAATTGCTGGTGTTTTGGTAGCTTTATTAATTTTTTTCTCTCTACCCATGATGCCTGAAGAGTCACTATCTGTATCTGATGGTGTGTTTAAATCCAAATTTGAAGATTGTATAAAAGTAGTCTTGCGATTTATAATTGATGTTTTGGTCTAAAACAAATTTACACATCAAAATATTAAAGTAAATTAACTAATCACTTTTTTTTTTAAATATAGAATTGCATATTAATATTCTATATTGTGAAAAGAATTTAAAAATTAAAATTTTTCTTCCAATTTTATAAAATATTTAAATAAATAAATATCGAAACTCTTATTTATCAGAATTCAAATTTTTAAATAAAATGTTTAATATATTACCTTTGGAAGATTAGACAGACTGATGCCATTGTTTTTTAATTTTTTTAATTTACTAGGCACTTCAACTGATAAAGTTTGTAAATCAGTTAATAATTCTACACAATATCGACACGATAAACAAATTAATTGTTTTTGAAGTTCTCTATGCTTTAACTAAAACAATGCAGTCAAACAAATTATTTACATTATCAAATTTCTGTTTTGATTTATATTAATGAAGATAATTTAAAATACGTACTTCTTCTGACAAGAGCTCTTGCGCTCTTTGTACAAAATCATTTATGCCAACCTTTTGTTTTGATAAGTCAAAAAATACTTCTTTATTATAGACATCCGAGCATAAAACACAACTGTTTTTCTTAAAATTACGTGTTTTATTAGCTTTTTTTATTTTCTCAACAAACGTATTACATTGTTCTATTTCAAATGCACATTTATAACAGACTTTTGTAGATAAACTCTCTTCTGAAACCTGAGATAAAAACAGAAATTGCAAATAACATTATTTATTTAACTGTATTCATATTTAAGTTTCAATACATAAATAATATATGTAAAACAAAAATTATAATTATTAATTTTTATCCACTTATAATTTAAATCTATAGAATATTTTATTAGATAAAATAATAATTTTAGAATTTTAGAATGAAATATAAAGTAAAAATATAATGTCTGGCTGACAAAATTAATCATTTAATTATAAATAAAATAATTTAAAGTTGATAAAACACTGTCTACTGTGTAAATACCGCCGAAAGCAGATTATCGACATGATTGTTTTTACACAAGAAGGCAACACGAAAACAAAATATAACGATAAGTTAAACCGTGAAAAAACAGGAGTAATTCTTGCGAAAAATCCATTCGCTTAATAATAGTAGAAAAAAGTGAATATTCACACCGCAATGTACCTTACATGACAATATTTTCTCGATTCTGTTTTCCGATCAAAAAGTCCGCTTGCCAAATTTTTGTATATTTGTGTGTTCTAAGAGTCTGAAGAAAACGCGCTACTCAAGAGGTTAAAGTTTAGGCCGAAGCTCCGAGCCTTTCTCCCTCTTAGCTATTCTCCCGCGATACACATAAGCTGCGCGTACGACGAAGGCAACGAGTTGCGAGTGAGCATATACGCTTACGTGTGAGTATACATTTACACAACGTTATAGAATAGCTTTCGTACATGCTTTTAGTTTGAGCATACTTATATGCCATGTACCTATGTACACTACTACATATACATGTACTAATCGTCACCTCGACGGCGCTGTGATCGAATAAGTTCCGTAAGCTGCGTTTGCAATTGATGTTTTTAAAAATGTATAACATTTTTTCATGTTAAGCGTGTAAATCACGTGTATTTTTGGTAAATGGTATTTCAATTTTCATAAAATAATTAAAAATGTTTTATATTTGAGTTATTTAATATTTATAATAACAGTGCTTTGTGCTTAAAACTTGCAATGTGAAATATAATAAGCTAAAAATTATTTTAATAAAAATGATCATAAATAATTAGGATGGCTTGAGGATGAAGTTCAAACTGCTAATGCGAGAGTAAATTCATATAAAAATTATGTAATGCACTGTTGTAAACGCAGCTGCTTTTCGTGGTCACCTGCACAGGGAGACACACGAGTAGAAAAAGAACCAAAAAGCAGTAAGCTTGTATTTTCTTCTCCCTCTTTTTTCCTGCATGAGAGAAAGAAGTCCTCAACTTTCAGTCTCCCGGTTACTTTTTTCCCTTTATCGATACTGTGCTACGAACAGAAATGTTATAAGTGCAAGCAAGACAAAAATCGCATGGTTTCGTTTGCGCATGCGCATTTCTGTAAGTAAGAAAAGCGCGCGATATCTTAGTCTCGTGTTATCTCACAAGGTTTACGTTAGAAACTACATACACATACATAGCAACCAAACATATATTTATATACATACAAATGCATTCATACATATTCCAATTACTCGAAAATGATTTTATAAAGGGTGTACGGTAGAATTTTTTACTAGACATCTTGAAAAATACATTTTTAGCAAAAGAGATGATATTTAGACCATTTATTATAAAATCTTATGATGAACGATACATAAAATTTCATTAAATTGTAAAATGTTATTTTGGATTTATTAAAAAATTAACTGTTATTTTTATGAAATTTTTTTAGTTTTTTAACAAATAAAAAGAAAATAATTTTGATTAAAAATTTATAGTATTTTATACATGAATATATATTTAGAAAAGTAATTTGTGAATGCTTTTCATTAAAATTTATTAATAAAATATTTACTTATATTTAAGTTCACAAGTTTATTTAATTGAAAATTAAAAATATTAATAATTGTATAGATTATTTATAATTGACAATTCTTTTAATATTACTATTAAATAAAATTTATCAATATTTTTACTATAAATTTTTTGTAATATATATATATATATATATATGAAACATTCATTGACGTTTTATACTTAGCCCTAACGTCATGACAACCGGTGCAGCACCATCTCCCTTTAAGTCCCACGATTATATCCTAACCTACAAAATAAAATTTATCAATGTTATTTCACATACCTTTTCAAGATTACAATTTCTTGCTTTGTTTTTGAGTTCTGGTTGTTCCTGGAAATCTAAGAAAATACCCTCGTCACTGGCGCAGATCAAACAGATTTCTCCAGTCATTGCTCGGAAATATTTTCTTTACAGAAGCTCTGTTATCTTCCGGCGGCTATGTGCATAAGGGAATGTATGCGTAATAAAAGAAAGACGGGGTAGATTTGATCAACGGTTGTAGCATCCAATGTTAACGTATGCACAGTACGTTTAAAATTTTTGGAGTATACAATAATTAATTGATTGAATATAATTCACACTTGATGCTTTCATGTAATTAAAAAATTCGCGCTTACCGACGGAGATGGATTGTAAGACTTCGAAAAACAGGTATTGCGTCTATACATGCATATAAGTATATACATATATAGAAAGAAATAGCGCGTGCAGAATTGAAAAACACGAACTTGTCAAAATATTTTAAATCAATTACTGAGTAAGAAATAAAATATTTTACAATATTTAGAGTTTTTAGTTGAATTAAATTTCTTAATAAAATAAAAATACGTTAGGAGAAATCGTATATTCTATAATTATCGTTTCCCTCGGTATTTAAGCGACTCGACAGCGCCGTTTCAAATAAAAATGGCGGTTGCTTATTGCGCGCGCGAAACCAACTGATTTTTCGTAGGCCCCCTGCACTTTATCTCTTGCGCAAGCGTCGAGCGACACAGAGAGGATTCTTACGGTCTCATGCGCAAATCAGATTGCTCCTAAATTGAGTTTGCGCAGTAGAGACATTGCTTTGATTGGTTCCAAATTTTGTGTGGTAATATGAATAATGTTATTAAAAGCGAATTATTTACTAACATAATATCTCAATAATTTATTATTTTAATTTTTTTTAATTAATAAAACGTTATAATAATTAAGATGACTCAATGCAACAATAATATTTGTCAGATTACAAACTTATCATTGACTAAGGTTATCGTAATGAAAATAATAATAGAATATAATATATATCTTTCATTTTGACAAATTTAATTTTTTCTAAAGCGAGCTCTAATTGGGCTTTAATTTGAAAATGATTTTGAAGAAAAATTTTTTTATAAAAATAAAATGTACTTAACGATGTACTTATACTTATAGATTTTATGTAACATTTAAATAGACAAAAAATTTTAATTTATTTACTGTAATATTACTATGCAATGAATAGTGAATATGTATTAAATATTAATCTAGTTTTTATATAATTCGAAAAAATAATTTTAAGATTTTTAAGAGGTTTTACTATCTTTTTGATAATTTAATTTAAAAAATATAGTTTTGTTTCATGCTTTTATTAAAATTGAATAGAAAACTGATGTCGCCTAGTATTAAAATATAAAAAAGTAAGAATAGATAATCTTAATGTTTAAACACTTGACTCATAAATGATAATTTGAACAACAGATTTTCTCGGCTGGGAATTAAGTTCAGGCTCAGAATCTTGATTCTTTGAACTTGCTATGTCCCGAAGTATAGCCTTCACTGCTTCTTCCCATTCATTATCTTTCAAGTCACGATTTTCTACACCACTCTTTCTACGTCGAGGCATCGAAATAACTTTTAACACTCGTCTGCGAAATGAAATTTTATAAGTTAAAATATGGAAAATAAATATTGCAATTTTATTATAATACTCTAACTCTAATAGTTTCAACATAAATATGTTAGCTATAAAAAAAAGAAAAATTAGTTTACTTGAGATCCGTTTGTAATGCAGACATGTCTCCACCGGCTTGTTCTCCAAGTTTCCTTAAAGTATCAGCTAGTGGACCACTTAAAGCTTGTAATTTTTTCCAAGAATCGGCATATTGCATGCGCACCAATTCAATAATTGTACTTGTTAATGCAAGACCCACCAGAATATAACCGGTACAAAAAAGCATATATTTTGGATTTGCTAAAAATATAAAATTATGCAATTGTATATCATATGTAAATTTAATACAAATTATTTAAAAATATTATAGTCACTCGGAACTAAATCACCAAATCCAATGGTAGTCATTGTAACAAAACAAAAATAAAAGCCTTCAAAAAAACTCCAATTAGTCTCCCACAGCATAAAAATGCCTGCGCCGCAAGCCAAATAGAAAAACAACAAAACTACAGCGGCAAAAGCTCCTGCAAATATGAACCAATGTAAATGTTAAATGTTTTCAAAGTGTTGAATGCGGTAAAAAAAAAAAAAAAAAAAAAAAAAACAATAAAAATTTACCTAAAGATTTTCGACCGGTTTGATTACTAGGTATGCAAGAATTTAATCCTTTAGGAAGCTTCGATCGCAACTTCTGAGCCACAGAGCTTACTCCTTCTGCAAATAATTTACCATAATCGGCGATCACAGTTAAAGTCAGCGGTATGCCGACCAGAGCAAAAAGTATGCAAAATACTCTTCCTAAAATCGTCGAGGGAAATATATTGCCATAACCTGTAATTTTAAAAATTTTTAAATAATTTATTTTAAGTAAAGATTTTTATTTTTTTGTTATAAAATTTAATAATGAAAAAATGTTTAAAAGTTAAAATATAATTTTTTCTTTTTAACAAAGAAAAAAAAATTTTTAATTTATCAATTTTTATGACTAATATATCTGCGATAAAATTTATAATGCATATTTAAAAAATTTTGCGTAAAAAATATGCGTAGCCGATGATACGTTCATTATAGAGAATTAACAGTTTTCTTTTCATGCTCGCAGAGACAATGCAAAGTAAACAATAGAAACAAAGCCGAGGTAGTAGTCTATTCCTCCTAGTCCCGTGATAAGAGAACATCCGTGTGGTAAGCAAAAGTGTAATCACGGTGTATGCACAATGTGGCTGTGTCTTCCTTTGAGCATACGGATTTTCGACACTTTTTTCCTCTCGCCTGTGCTATTGTCTTTTTTTTCTTCTTTTTTGCTCGTTTTTTTTTTTTTTTTTTTTATTCTGCCTTTTTCATTATAAGGCTTATCGCGGATAGTACGGTATATATTTTCCTTGCATAACAACCTATTGTGGTTAAGATTGTGCTTGCGAAGAAAACAGCCTGGATAATGTTCCAACGATCGGGAAAAAGTTCGGAATTTTGAATTTCCTCCTCCGTTGCTGTGATCTTTGGAAGAAGATCCATCGATAGTCCGAATCGCGCAGCTCTTTGCACCGCAAGCTCGTACGGTCGGAGTGTGAAATCTTCCTATAAATAAATTTTTGTATTTTATTATAATTTCAATAGGTTATCGATAATAGAGAAAAAAAGTTGCTTTTTTTGCAAGAAAAAAAATTGAATATACGTCGAATAAAAATAAATTGAGTTATTTACCCATTCTGCTAAATCTGTTATATTTGTACTATTAATGGAAGAAATAATGGAGGTAATCAATTCTTGTCTCTTGAACAGAAGTGTGTCTTTTAATTCAATTTGAGTTTCGATTTCAGCCGGCAGTTCAAGCTTTCTAAATACCTGCAAATATTATAAATATATTTTATAAAGAATAAAACTTATTCACAATATTCGTAAAAATATTCATTATTTTTACTTTTTACCGCAGGTAATGTTTTTCTTTTTTCACTAAATTAAATGTAAATTTTTTTCATTTTCATTATTAAACAACTTTACGAGCAATATATTACGAACCGATTTAAGAGTAAAAAAATAATAAGGAGTGAAAAATGTAAAACCGTCTGGAACTCGGAGGGTTAATGAATCACAAAGTATTTTACGAAGGCAAAGGCCTCGAAGTGAAGTTCGCATTTTCTTAAAAAGCACACTCTTTTCCTCCCCAACTAATTCTCTGAAATTACATCGTGAAAAGTGGTGATTACCGAGTCATTCTCCTCCTGCAACGTTTGTTTTTCACATCAACAGCGCCTGGATTATTTTCGATTTCAGCACCACTCACTCGCACTTCGAATGTGTTGACTGTTTATACGAGCTTTCAAAACTAACTGCACGAATACGGCTAACGTATACGTACGTTGATTGAAGATGAATTTTTGAGTTATGTGTCTTTACCGTATTCCTTAAAGTACGCATATTAATGTATTTTCTTTAATTTTCGACTGTTAAACTTTCGGCGAGAAAGTATAATTAATAACGTAGAACGAAAAAGAGAATTAATAATGTAGAGTGAGTGTCAGCGTCTCAACTGGTTTTTTATGATTCATTTATGTTTTTACATCTTATTTAAGTAAATGATTGTATTGTATTTTTAAAATTTTGTTTATATTTCCAGTATAAAATGCTACGATTCGAAGAATAATAGTAAAAGTAAAAAGTTTTTAAACCACCCATGCAGTTTCAAAATAAGTTGCGTTTATTATAATAAATTGTTGTCTAATTAATCAATTTTAAGACAATTCTTGTTATTTATGCAGTATAATATCGCTTCCATTGAATAATTAACATTTCGATTTTCGCAAAATCCGCCAAAATTATTTAGCTATAAATTTCATTAAATTAAAAATAATTGGGTATGAATATTTTTTGATAAATAAAGAGCAAGAAAATTTGTAGCATCTTCAAAAAATATTTAATAAAATAACAATCAAAGAAATTTAAAAGATTAAATAGCACGAATAAGTAAGTGCCGTAATTGCAAAAATATTCGTAAACGACGCGTTAGTTATGTTTGCATAATTTAAAGCTTGTTGATGCATAAACCCTGGGGTATAGAGTCGAAGGGGGAGTTTCGAAATTGTTTGAATAAAAACTGTTTATATAGCGCTTTAAAGCTAATATCTCGAAGCTATTGGAAATGCCGCTCTCGCAAGCTCCGCCGAGTCGGTGTGGCAGCTCCAGTTCTACTGCCCGGATCCGAGAATATCGATGATTCGACGCATCAAACGCCCCCAACAACATCATCTAGGCGGGCTCTTAACGTTTGAAACTTAAACCTTTGCACAGAATCACGGCTTTCGTTAAATACGACGCGCGGCGCGGGCTTTTTTTATACTTCCTCTCGATTATCGCTCTTTAAACTTTTTATGATTTTTCTTATTAGATACTTACAGCTTTCTCCACGGTAATAAAACTTTTTTTGGCTCTACATAGATAAAACTTAGTTGTTTGAGAGGATTCGCTGGAAAAATTTTAATCGCTGATGTAATATGTCGTATAAATTATACGATGCTACTTACAAAGAAAATTTATCAATTTCTTTTTGAAGTTAAAAATTTATCGCTCGAGATATTGTATTATTTTAGTTTGCATATTCGTGCGCTTTGAACGTTTAAACAGCTAATCGTTTAAAGATTTTAAAAATAAATTAAAATTAGTAAAAACAACATTTTTAGTTGTATTTCATATTTTAATTAAATTGGATTTGATCATTATTTTATTTCAACAAGACTGGAATGTTTTAACAGAAATTTGTTTGCAAGATATTAAATATAAATTTTCAATATATATATATTTCATTCAGAAGAAATATTCTTTAAGTTGCCTAAAAGTATATGCATATGATAATAATTTATGAATACACTTATGAATATAAATGCAATTACATTCATCATTATATTAATATAATTGCTCTTAAAGAAATAGTGATAGATTAATTAAAAGCGGCGAACGAACGAGTTGCGCAAATATTCCTCAAAAAAATATATAGTTTTTTCTTAAAATTGTGATTCGATACTTTTGTTTCTTTTTAACAGCCACGCTCTTAAATTCTCATTCTGAGACGCGGCAGAAATAGTAACGGAAGCTCGCACGAGTATTCAGAAGATAGTGCGTTGTGTACATACGAGAAGACGTAAAAGTAGAACGAATATAAATATCATAAGAATGAAAAAAATGTATACTTTGACACTTTTTTTTAATATGCGATGTATCTATGGGCGCTTAAGCTCGTGTAAAACATGTTTTAAATTGAATGATCAAAAGAAGCTGACGAAACAAATTTCATGAATGATGTGATTATACTACCTGAAAAGCTATTCTGTAATTGAATTTAAACTAAATTTACGCCTACGTCATGCGTTATACAAAGTACGATTATCAAATTGACCAGCAATATGTGGTACATTGCCTTTAATTGTTACGTAGTTTTTAATTTTTTTTTTTTTTTTTTCACCGCCTTTGAAGTAATATAATGGGGAAATAATAATTTTTGTCAATTTATAATTTTTATTCAAGGATTTATATTTGGAAGTTAAATGACTTACAGAAATAGATTAAATGATTTATTTCTGAACTTATTTTTTCTGGTATTTTGTGACACAACATGAAATTTTGTTTTGAACTAAGAATTTAAAATTTACATGAAATAATATTCGAATTAATATTTGAATACATGGCCAAATATTTATGCTTACTTTATTTATTATTTTTTATGAATTTTTAGATTAATGTGAGTTTAATTTAATTGTATTCATAAAATTATAAAATTCTTAGTGTGCTTATAAACTTTAATAATAATATTATTTTTTTTAAACGTTTAAATTACATCATTAATTATAAAATTAAATAGATAATCCTTTTCAAAATTTTAATTCGAATTTTAGTAGAAGTATGAATATTAATAAAATGTTAATACGTTAATTAATATAATTAAATATCAACACAATTAAATAAAAAGAATTTATTTATATATATATATTATATGTTTTATAATTTCTTACCAGACCTCCAATAAGAGTGTAAATCATTAATGTCACCAATAAACCAACATGACTAGCAACAGATTTGACTTTTTTTAATGTTTCAGCTTCGAAGCATTTTTTAGTTTTACTTAAGTTACTTTCATTTGATTGTTTTTTCTCGTCATATAACGACATTATAAAACAACATAAAAATTATGAACTAATTTTATATTAAATAAAATCAGTCTTCGTACTCTTTTCTCTGTTCTCGCATTTTTTTTCCTTATATTAATCGATATAAAATTATCAAAAATAAATTTGTTATTCACAAAAGACTAATAGAAATTATCATATTTTCTTAAATTTAATTTAAGTTAATTATTTGTGCTTGCAAATAAATTTAATTTAAACAATCAGTCACTCTTACACAACTTCGTATTCGAATATTTTATTTAAACTTAAGTCAATTATTATTGTTTAAAACACTTATTAAAAATTCTACATCCATTATTAGTGATCAAAATCCATTTGCCATAAATAATCAGCGCGATCAAGCAAGTGGTTAACGAACGACTAGTTGAGATTTCGGAGATGAGGAATTCTGGAGCATCTCGTAGTTGTATTCAAATCGGCGCCAGCGCAGTCGCGCCACGATCTCGAAATAAGTCAAACGAGTTTTTAATTATTAATGGTTGCTGATATTTTTACAAAATGTCATTTTTCTTTAATTTATTTTATCTTTCATTTAATTTTAAATGTAAAAACATTACGTTAGATTACATATTGATAGATTGATAAAAAACATTTGATCATGTATTTGATCACAGCAGTGGTGGGAAGTGGGTGTCGCTTTTCAGCGACGTCACACACTGATCTTCGTTGGCAATCCGTTAGGGTCATTAGGTTGGTACTAGCAAATGGGCTGTGCTTCAGCAGCGTCGAACGTTTGTGTGGTTTTCTGAACGGATAGTCTCGTCATCTATTTTACTTTTACTTTTGCCAGCCCAGTTATGCGTAAGTACTATTTTTAATCAATTGTTCGATACTTGGAATTATTTATCTCAATTGAAGATGGTTTTCGTTTGTGCTCTCGAATTATGAATTTTTCCCGAGTGCAGAATGAACACCTCCGGCAAATCGATAATATAGCGGACCGTTTGCCAAAGGCCGAAACGGTTCTCTCATTCGTCTCGGAAATGTCATTTATAGAATGGGGCGTATCGACTTGATATCTCGGATGTGAATTCAATTACTTGTCAATTAGTGATGCACTTAACCATTTTAGTGTATTTGTACATGGGTCACTTAGATTAGTTTAAAGTAAACTTTTTAACCCCATAATCCTTTGTAATAAATATTTTTTTATTTAAATTTTGTTTTTGTAGTGTTTAAGATTGAATATTTTTCTGTGAACAATTTTTTAAAAAGTGATGTTTCTATATGGCTTATATAAATTTGTCTTGACATTGATATTCTTTGTATCAATTATACTTGATGGCCATTAATAATCATAAGTGATATGAAATTATTGTTATCTATAATAAAGAGGAAACTAACAAAATACTTTTTATGATTATTTAAAATCGATGTTAGAGTAAATAAAACTTTGTTAAATTATGGTTGAAATTGATAAAAGTAGTTTTATCATTTTTCTTAAGTCAAAGGATTAAGATGTAACTATTTAATTGAAATTGTTAAAAAATAAATATTTAACTTTTTTTTAAATGTTTGAATCATTCAATTTTTTCTTTTAAAGAGATTTTAACTTTAACTTATTTGTATGGAAAATAAAACAATATTAATTATATAAAAATTTGCTTTCCATTCACATATAATTATTGATAAAAAATTTTATTGCAGATAAAGAATAGTGAAGTCAAATTCTTGCATCCACCAAAATGATTGGTGGTTTGTTTGTCTATAATCACAAGGGAGAAGTCCTTATCTCCCGAGTGTACCGTGACGACATTGGACGTAATGCAGTGGATGCATTTCGTGTAAATGTCATCCATGCAAGGCAACAGGTTCGTTCACCTGTAACTAATATAGCCAGAACTTCATTCTTCCATATTAAGAGAGCCAATATTTGGCTTGCTGCTGTTACAAAGCAAAATGTTAATGCTGCCATGGTATTTGAATTTCTCCTTAAAATCATTGATGTTATGCAATCTTATTTTGGAAAAATTTCTGAGGAGAACATTAAGAACAACTTTGTTTTGATTTATGAACTTCTTGATGGTAAGAACAATTTTATTGTAAACATTTAAAAAGAGATTATATTCATTTTTATAAATTTTTTATAGTACTTAAAATTAATACCTTATGGTGATTTAAAATTAAATGAATTTTAAAATTTGAATTTTTTCATGAAATTAAAAATTTGATCTTGCAAAATATTGATGTAAAGTGTATATTAAATTATGATAAAACAAATAAATATAAAATAAAAATTTATTATTTACTGAATGATAATTTAAAAAAATTATAGGGCATCATGAATTATAATTTAATATTTTTTTATATAATATTTTAGAAATTCTTGATTTTGGTTATCCTCAAAACTGTGACACTGGAGTATTGAAAACTTTCATTACTCAACAAGGTGTAAAATCTGCTACAAAAGAAGAGCAGGCACAAATAACATCGCAAGTAACTGGACAAATAGGATGGAGGAGAGAAGGCATTAAATATAGACGTAACGAACTTTTCCTTGATGTATTAGAAAATGTTAATTTATTGATGAGTCCACAAGGACAAACACTTAGTGCTCATGTAGCTGGAAAGGTTAATTTTTGTAATATTAAATATGTTACTCATGTATTATATATTAGTTCATTTTACTATATTATTTTGTTTATTAGGTTGTTATGAAATCCTATTTATCTGGTATGCCTGAATGTAAATTTGGAGTCAATGATAAAATTGTAATGGATGCTAAAGGTATAAAAGGAAGTGGAGGGTTGGGAAATGTTGGAGGTGATGATCCTACTGGAGCTCGGTCTGGAAAACCTGTTGTTGTAATAGATGATTGTCAGTTTCACCAATGCGTCAAATTATCTAAATTTGAAACAGAACATTCCATTAGTTTTATTCCTCCAGATGGAGAATTTGAATTAATGAGGTAACTTATTTAATTTTCAGATAATGTTATTTTCATGAAAATTTAACGTACATACTTATGTATATGTATCAAAATATTTATTTAAAGGTACCGCACAACGAAAGATATTTCATTACCCTTCCGTGTAATTCCACTGGTTCGTGAAGTCGGCCGTACTAAAATGGAGGTTAAAGTTGTGTTAAAGTCAAACTTCAAGCCATCTCTGCTGGGACAAAAAATTGAAGTACGTGTTCCGACGCCTCTAAATACTGCAGGCGTTCAGTTAATTTGTTTAAAAGGAAAAGCAAAATATAAAGCTTCTGAAAATGCAATTGTTTGGAAAATAAAACGTATGGCTGGTATGAAGGAGACTCAGCTTTCAGCTGAAATTGATTTACTTGAGACCGATACTAAAAAGAAATGGACACGCCCTCCTATATCTATGAACTTTGAAGTACCTTTTGCTCCATCAGGATTCAAAGTTCGTTACTTGAAAGTCTTCGAATCGAAGTTAAATTATTCCGATCATGATGTTATTAAATGGGTTAGGTATATTGGTCGAAGTGGTCTCTACGAGACAAGATGCTAAAATACTCTGATTTATTCGTTAATAGTAAACGAGTAATCTCAATATAAAAAAATGAATATGGTTTTGTTATGATCATGTACACTTGCGAATGCGATAAAATCACTTAAAGTTAATGTATCTTAATCCAGTAAAAAAAATGTATGCTTAACACTGATGCCGTAGAGATATATATCACACTTGTCTTTAACAGTTTTTGTTTGACTTGCGTGATGATCGTTGCGAAAAATACATAGCTTTTTGAGATTTAATGACAATTTGCCAGAACTACAGAGTATGAAAAATGTTAATTAGATAGTTTTTAAGTTGTTAATAATTTATAACATCGAATCCAATAACAAATAATCAATAACAAATGTTATTGAATTTTTCAATACATGGATGTTTGGTAAGTGTGGCTCTCTTTAGAATGGAGAATGAGTCTCGTCTCTTTAGCATCATTGTTTTGCCTAATGTTGACCAATATAATCGACATTATCTCTTGTTCATTGACACAAACGTTATGACAGTGACTCTATAGACAATTATAAGAACCAAAATATATGGGAGAATTTCGTTATGGGTATATACTTTGTTCGAGTTTTATCGAGTAAAAAATTTGTGGCTTTTGTCTGTGTATTAAAGTCATTATATTAATGTATGTTGAAATACATGTGCAACTGATACATACATCTTCTTTATTCGCAAAAACGTATCAACAAAACCTCTTAAGATCTTAAATAATTTAAGCAAAATTTTTTAACAGTCTTTAACAAGCATCATTGGTAAAAATTTAAAAAAATTAATAATAAGTGATGGCATTTATCGAAAGTAATATTAATATTAATTATTAAATTTGTTGCAATCAAAGTATTGGCTTACAAAGTAATTGAGATTACATATCTACTAGTATTTGAAAACGTGATACACATTCAATTTCATTTTATATTATTTTTATTATCTCTATGTAATAAATTAATAAAAGTTAATGGTTAAATAAAATTGTAAAATATGTAAAAATTTTATCTTTTAAATTTAAAATAACCATTTTTGTTTATAATTTTCTCAAATTTTATATAATGGTCCTATAATAATAATTTAATTGCATAATTCTATGATTGAAAGTACGTTAAAATTATGTTTCTAAAAACAATTTTAAATAGAAATAGAAATATAAAATTTAAATAATATTTAATTTTACTGAATATTACAATTATTTTAAATTTTATAAGATTAATATATAAAATACAAGAACTACAATTATTAAAGTATTAATTATTTATATATGATTTGAGTATAAAAGACTAGTATTATTTACTATCCACATTAGATTATATTTAAATATTAAATCAATTTTTATATTAAAGCTATCACTTTCTTAAACAAAGTAGAGTGAAGAAACCTTTCAAACGGTTTATCTAATTTATTTTTAAAGTGACATGGTCAATACAGAATCCTGATTTCTATATAGAAGCTTTATCTTCAATAGTAAAATCCTATTTCACTTCTACTCTCGGTAGTAGTTGGTCAATTGAATTCTCGAGCTAATGAAAATCTAATGGATTCTCCCTTTACCCCCCTTTGACTTCCTAGCTCGTCCTCGTTTTCCATTCAGCAAAAAGGAGCAACAGTGGCATTTGGTGTATATGTGCGTACTTCAGCTCACGCACACACGCACATAACCTATTAAAGTGTACGAGAGAGGCACACGATAGTCTTCTGCTACGGCGCATGCGGGCGAAAACAGTTTCTCTCTTTCTCGCTCTCTCGACACATATTCTTACCACGATCTGCGTATCGCGTATACACATGGGCGAGTTTCCTCGACTCGCGCGTGCTCGTGTTCACTGCATATCTGTCAATGGATTCCGCTAAAGTTTCGCGAGCGCGAATCCCTCCCGTCTCACGGGACCTGCGAAGAGGTTAAGTGTGCTAGCGCGGTCAGTGCGTACGTGTGTCTTTTTGGCATTTGGGAGTCGTGGATAGTTTGTCGCGAACAGACAAGGACAGATACGGGTCAGGCCGCGCGCAGGCGTGCAACGAGAGTAAGAGTGAGAAAGAGCGAGAAACAGAGGGAGAGAGATAGGAAAAGTGTATACGATAGGTTTGGACATGTCAGCTGGCCCCAGGCTGGCCAGTGCGCTCAACGGGCGGCTACGCCGAATCGTACTCTCGAGGATGCAGACGTCGACGAGGCTCACGCTGCTGTCCCCCGAGAAGCACGGGCTCGCCGAGGTCCCGTATGCGTGAGTATATGTGCCTTGCAGATATATACACGTATATTGGCTATTCGATTTTTCAAGCCCTACTCGGCAGGCCTACCTACGACTCTTGTCCTCTTCACCTAATCACCTAGTCTTCGTACTATTCAGCTCTCTCTCTCTCTCACTCTTTTCTTTCGCGAAATTTTTTTCCGTTATTTTTAATCAGTATGAGTGTATTATTATGCTCTTTGCACACTTTTTTCTCTCTCCCGATAAACATAGTAATTCAAGGAGCAAAAGCAGCAAATCCGTCGACAGAAATGACATGACATGCACCGAATGATTAGCAAGTGCAGCTGACCCGCAAATGAATACCCGTAAGTAGTAACAGACGTTTAATTCCAGCGTGAAAATATGCAAACATGTACAGTAAAAAGAGTCCCGCTCGGGTTGGACGCGTCGATTTATGCATCCGATAGAATATAAGGAAAAAGAAAATATAAAGGCCGCGTTCTTAACGTTTTGATAAACTCGGTTGTGCCGCGAACGACGATGTTTATACAATGGGTGAAACGTACGAAAGGAAGGGTCGGAAGAGAAGCGTACAGGACAAGTCGTCGGCTGGTTTACAGGCGCGCGCGAGTGCGACAGATATCGAGAAGAGCGCGAGTGAGAGCGAGTGAGACGGAAATACACTTTGGTATACATGTATACGTAGTAGGGCGCGCGCATGTACACACGCACTTACACATACAGATACACACAAACGTGTACGCGCAGTATAGATATGCAAGTAAGCCAAGTGGTGGATGGTCGCGGCGTGCGCGAGAAATGCCAGTGCGTGACCGGAATTCGCGAGAGAGAGCGCGCGCGGAAACGGACTTCGGCTTCTGTCTCTCTCTCTCTCTCTTTCCCTTCACTCTATCTCCATCCCTCTCCCTCTTTCTCTCTCTCTCTCTCTCTCTGTCTCTCTATCTCTCAGTCTCTCTTACTCTCTCGTCTCTTTATCGGTGACTGGAGAGGAGTAGTTTCGGTGAATACACATACATATAGCGTGCTAGAACGGGAGCAGCAGCTTGACATGTGAAGGGGATGTGCGCGCGTGCAATATGATGTACGGGACGTCCTGCGGGCGATTGTGCGTGTTGCACGAGGTGCGCGACGACGGGAACGACGCGCAGCCGATGTTTCTTCGACTTGTCCGCGGGGGAGGATCCGGACGATTCGGTCGCGTTATGCACCATGGACGAACGGATCACTTTTCGAGGGACTGATAACGAAGTGTGTTGCTTTTATTTGGTCTCCTTAATGATTACTTTTTTTTTTTTTTTTTTTTTTTTTTTTTTTATTTGACGTTTGTTTATTGTCATCGTCGTCGTTGTTGTTGCTGCTGATGCTATACCGTTGTTCTTGTTATTATTATTATTATTGAATTATGTACGTGTGGTTGGTTAGAATGCAGTAAAAGCTTTTGTGTTCTTGCGTTAAAGGTTACACATTTTTAACTTTAATTGGATGTCACAAACTGAGTATTGGTCAAGTTCTTGTAGGTGTTCTAATTCTTAAATAAAATGATGTTTGAATTATAACTTGGATAACGTTTTCTTTTCTTTTTTGTTATAAAATTGATTCATATTAAATTATAGAAAAAAAATTTTAATATAGAACGCAAATGCTTATACTCAATCTTGTTTGACGTAGTTAGTTACATTTTGTAATCGGAGTTTAATGGGTGCAAAAACATTAAATAAACTCGTTCTACGTAAAAATTTGAATTTTATGTAATTCAAGTTTATAAAGTTTATATTATAAACAAATGACTACACTTACATTCATATTTCCTTTACAATTTTATTGTTCTCCGTTGTTTCAATAATTAGAAAAATATTTTGCGTAAACTCTAGATATTACATTTGTCACGTAGTAACATCATCAGTAATTACATTCTTGTAGTGATGTCATTAATTGATGTATATTAAATGTATTTTTATGTATTTATTAGGTAGTAATCATAATACAAGCTTTGTATGTATCAAATATCATTCATAAAGTAATGTAATAAATAACTCAAATCATATAATAAATTTATTATATATAAATATACATATTTCAATATTACTGTTAATAAAATAAAAGTTAAACGAGATAATGAAGTTTTGTGATTGGAAAAAAGATTGAACATTATTGTAGACATTGATAACTTTTAAGTAAAAAAAATTAAATTTCATTAACAAAGTGTAAATTGCAATTTTCAAACAATTTTTTGTTTGAGAATAAATAAAAAAAAATTACTTATGTATTTTTACCAAAAAGTATTTATATTTGACAAGTTATTTTTAACCTATAAAATCTTTGTGTGATTTTAAAAATGAATACTTCATTTTAATAATGTACATGCGAAACTATTCGATTTAGATAAAATTTTTCATTCGCAGCTTCAATTTATCCTCGAGTGCAATACGAGGTTAAGAAAAAAAAAAAAAAAAAAAAAAAGATAAATAAATAAATAAAATAAAATAAATTTCACACGATATTTTGTACAGATTTTTTCATTGTTATTGTATCTATATGTTTTGCTATTTGTGAATGCAATTTTTTTTTATCGATGTTTGAAACTTTGTTGCGGTACTTTTTTTTTTGTTTTATAAATGTTGTTGAGTTTTTATGTACAAACTTTTTGTTAACAATACTCTGCAATTTGTTTTTCAATGTTTCATGCTTCACTGATGTTGTTTGTAAATGTCTTTTTCCTCTGACGTTGATGCTTTTTTTGATACGATATTTTTCAAATGACTTTTTTTTATTTTGTGATAATTTGATTCGTTCATTTTCTAAACTGTATTTATTTTTTCTATAATTTGTTCTTTAAGATAAAACTTTTTACAATGTGCGTTACTTTATTTTCCATTCTTTCAAAAAATTAAAAGATAGTTTACGATGTAAAAAGTTGTAAATTTATTATTATAGAATGTATAAAATTCTTAAGTCGTCGTTTATGTAAATCATTAATATTTTTTAACGTTACATATTGTATTTTTATTCAACCTACCTGTCCCTTAATTTACAGCTTATAAAATAAATGTTGCCATTAGTTTAGTTAACCATACCCATATTCATATAAGTGATAAAGCTAATAATTTACCTTCATAATGAGATAAGGGAAAATAAAAACTCGTCACGCTTTAACCAAGTAAGTAAGCGTTCGTTAAAAGTAGCGAGACGTTGCAACTAATGACTCTGCCACTCAAATTTTCATTTCATTCAATTTGCTTTTCGATAATATAGCCCGCAGTTATTTTATCATATTCTCATAGTTTTAGTTTCTCTCGTCGTATCCTCTTGATTTATATGCATTGTACATCCGATCTTATTACTCATGTAAACGTGCTTTTCCATCTCTCTCTCTCTCTCTCTCTCTCTCTCTCTCTCTTATTCTGTACACTCTTTATATATCGTCACAGTTATTGCGTGCCTTTTTGGAAGTACGTCACAGAGAGCCGTGATTTAAAGTCGCAGAATCTTTGTTATCGCAGCTATACAATCCGCTTTGATTTATTAGCGTTTCGTTTGCGTCACGAATACACACCGTAAGTAATAATATTCCCGGTGAATATCCGCGCGCTCGCGTGTTACGGTATTAAATAAGCGAGCGCGCGAGCAAGAGATAGAAAGAGAGAAAGAAATAGAGAAAGAACGAGTGCGAATAGCGAACGAGAAGAAGAACGATTAGCTGGGCAATTTTGCGCTCGCGTTCACAATTAAAATTTACGTATGAAGGTCCGTTTCATAAGCGAGACGATTCGAGCGCGCGCAACGTGTCTGTATATGTATTTTTGAAGGAAGAAACTCGCTCTCATGGGTATTATAGGCGCACGAACGCTGACACGAGGATGCGTGTGTGTGTGTGTGTATGTGTGTATTCACGCTCCGTCGCGCAAGTATGTGTCTTGTGTCCCGGTTATTTTTAGCGATATGCTTATGGTAGACGTTCGCGCTCTGGCTTTCTTGCATTCCCTCTACTCTCTCTCTCTCTCTCTCTCTCTCTCTTACTCTTTATCTCTCTATCTCCCTTCTACTCTATCTCAAAGCCGATTAACGAACAAATTCTCCTGGTGAGCTTGCGCCGTGGGTGTCGTTGGTGTTGCGGCTGCTTCGAGCAAAAAAAAAAAAAAAAAAAAAAAAAAAAAAACAAAAGGAAAAAAAAAAGAAAACAAGTACGTGCGAACGACAAGTCGACACACAAAGCCTTTTGCTTTGAACTTGGTGCGCCGGCGGGTAATTGAAAATACACGCGAAAGATTTGATCGATAAGTTTTATGGGGATAGAAGCAGAAGATACTACATTTTCTGTCTACCTCTCTATCTCTCTTGCGCGCGTGCGCCTGTCTATTTTCCATGCTTGGCTCTTTCGAGTTCGGAATTATAAAGGTGGATAATGACTCGCGCACTGCGTACGATTAATTTTATTAAAAAATGACTCATCTTTATTTTATCGTTGTTTTAACCGTTGAATTTTCATAAAGCAAAAATGAGATTTACTAATTGAAATTTACTCACGGCGAAACTAAAAAGTTTCTTTTTGGCCCTCTAATTTATATATTTATTTTTTTTTATTTTTCATTGAGGATTTTCTCTTAACAAATTAATTATAGCTTCTTTGTTAAAATAATCGAGGTAGTAATTTGTTCGACATTTATATATGTATAAAATTCGTAGGATATTTAATTATAAATTTCAAACGCTTTAAATAATGCGCGATAATGGCGCAATAATTTATTTCCTTTATCACGTTCGGCTAATGATATTTGAGCTTTAATAGACTTTGTCATTGTAAAATATTGCTTAAACTATTTTTAGAGAAAGTGAATAATGTTTTTACGTAATTTGTTGTGGTAAAATTTCATACGCCCGCAATCCCAAAGCACAAATTAAAAATTGCAAATTAATGTATTATTTTTTTGCAAGAATAAAATTTTGTCGAATTAAAGCAATCGTTTAGTTTCTACAAAAAGATTAAAATTTAAAATACAAAATCCGGGATGGATTAAAAAATTATTCAACAGCTTAGAAAATTCAATTTCACATGCGCGTGCGCATCTACACATACGTATCGGTATGTACATCAACGTTTTCTAAAAATAGTATATATTGATTCTTTGAATCGCAAAACGAGTTTCTATGAAATTATCTCGAAAGTTTTCTTTTTGTTAATTCATACCGAAACTGCAAAGTAACGATGAATTTGTCGTTTAGATACGTACGCGCATATTGTATGAAGAAGAAGAAGAAGAAGAAGAAGAAAAAAAGAATACGAGGCAGTCGTTGCAATTACTTACGTTTTGAAAGAAGAGATAAAAAATGACAAGTCGCTTGGAAGTTTGTTTTCGTCTTCGTTTCGTCTTCTTCTTCGTATTTTTCAGTTTTTTTTTTTTTTTTTTTTTTTTTTTGGAAGGAGGACTTTCTTTTGGTGTTGATGCATCGGTGAGTATTGGAATCGTTGTTGGCTGTAGCCTCAATCCATCTTTCTCCCGTTGTTTTTGTTTGCTCTTCTTCTGCGCTCGTAGATCGCTGCCACCTGTTAAGAATCACGGTGTTCCTTTTCTTATGAGATTTTTTTTTTCGATGTTAAATCTTACGCATTTTTAATAATTTTGCTTATTTTTTTTTTTTTTTTTTTTTTTTATCAATCGATGGCTTGCGCACATTTTAACTATTTTTTTTAAAGAACTGTATTGGATAAAGTAAAAATTAAGCATTGAAACTTTTAATAAAAACTTTATAGAGCTATACTGCTGTAAAATAGTTTCTCAAAGTAATGTCTTTGTATTGTGTTTTTCATTAAATTCTGTTGCCTTTTATCCTTGATTTACTTTCTCGTTGTATGTAGAATTTTCAACTTAATCTTTTTTCTCTTAAAATAATTGTTTACCAAGTAAACTTTATAAATTTGTTAGCCGATAAACACAATTGTTAAAAAAATAAATATAAACTCCACGAATAATTTTCTTATTCTAATCTAATAATATCGCTAATAACAAAATTAAAATTAAATTTAGAATAATAATAAACCAGCTGTTAAATAGAAAGTTTAGTATAGTTTAAAAAAACAATTATAAAAATCAACTTACCAGCAATTCATTATAAAAAAAAAAAAAAAAATACAACCCGTGCGCAAAAAGCGCCGTTAATCTCCGCTAACCTTATTTACGAAGGGTAAATAACAGTATTGCATTTATTGCGACAGAACAGTTAACTCGTATTTAATAATCATCGTAAAACGAAAGCGAAAACATTAAAATTCGAGCAATGAAATTATTTCTCCCTTTCGTTTCGTCCACTTTAACGATTGACAGTCGGATATAGCACGCGCTCGGACGGGATTTTGCGAGTACATAATGCGAATCGTAATCGAGAGCTGATCGGTCAATTTTTCAACTGTATTTTATAATCAAAGACTGATATAACACTCCGTCGAATCGCGTTTGCGCTCGCATTATCTAAATATTGCGCGTATAAATATTATTACACGGTTAAGGGGAGAGGGAGTAATTGATGCATTTTAGAGAAAGAGAGAGAAAGAAAGAGAGAGAGAGAGAGAGAGAGAGAGAGAATCGCGTCATTTCGATAATCTACCGAGCGAAATGTACGCCCAAAATACTCGGCTGCACCGTGAAATTGATAACGTCACTTATTAACAAAAGCGATATCGTTCGAGCTCGCTCGCGCGAGATTCTCCGCACTCAATGATTCGATAGGTCGGGAGGGAGGAAGGGAGGGAGACGAGAGCGGCTGTAGTTACCTTGTCATACTTCGACCGCTAATTATTCCGGTGCATTTTGTCCGTATGACACACAGGCGCGCCAGTGTTCGCTCATTGGATCTTAATGATGTTTTTAGCCAATCGAGTGAATGTATAAAGTTTAATTTGATGTCCGCGCGAAATCTTTCGTGCCATCGTTCTCGTTTGACTGAACGGTGAACGAATTTTCCCTCGATTAGACGCGTTAAACTTTAATTTTCTATTTAAACTTGTTTTTGGATTGTTTGATTGAATTTATTTTGTTGTTTTTGAAATTCAATTCACGTTAACTTAACGTTTACGGTTTCTAGTAAACTGTGTGTACGTGATCGTCGTTATATTTATAAATTACCTTTTATTATTTTTTTTTTTTTTTATCAATTCGCGTTAAAATTGTTGTTTATTAAATTGTTTCGTTTATTTCGTAAACACGAATGCGCCAAGACGATGCAATTTTGAAATAATCAAAATTTAATTGAAAGCCGACGAATCGCAGTAGCATGAAAAACAAAATATGCCGCATTATAATTTATTGATTAATTTTAAATTTTATAAAAAAACTTTACCAATTCTATTCACTGATTTGAACTAATAGATTAATATTTGATTGACGTTAATTTAACGATTATTTTTTAAGAATACTACGCGTTTATTTATAAAATAAAATTAACGTTGCTTTAACGTTGCTTTCGAATAACACAGAGAAACGTGAAAATGCGTCAGCTCGGTTGAAAATGACAGAATTTAAGTACAATAGCGAATGCTTTTAAGCGCGCGCGTACACGCGAGAGAGAGAGAGAGAGAGACTCTTCGCTTTTAACAATTTTCTACTACTCTATGCACTATATATACCGTTTTTAAATGATGCTAGTTTTTTGCAACGAAAATATTTATGTTAGAGTATAAACTACAAAATTATTATCTTTCACGGAATTATGCAATGTATTCTTTGCGACGTTAAAATAGAATATACATACATTTATATATATATAAGCATTATATTGTTCTTTAATTTAATTACGATAATGTTTCGCGCACGTTAAACTAATTTAAAATTTAAAGGATTGACAGATTCGCGTTTTATATTTTTGAAAAATGTCTTTGACTCGAATCAGCGCCGTTCCCGTAAAAAAAAAAAAAAAAAAACACACACAAACAAACAGATGTCTTCGAAGCCTTGCAAACACGACTTTGTTAACTTTTACAATAAACGTTCAATGGTGCATTCCAACTTTCTCTGAGTATATAATTAGAAATATATATACATATATACACATATATACACATATGTACATATATATTTTTTGCTAGTTTGAAGAGGTGTATTTGATAATCGAGCCGACGTTTAAGCGTCTTAAGGGTAAGTCGCTCGATCTAATATATACTTAGAAGCCTCTTTGTAATCCTGTAATTAAAGAAACCCTGTCTCTTTCTCTCTTTCTTTTGCTCTTTATTTTTCTTGCTTTCTTCCTTGAATTTTTTGTCGCACACTATACACATACAGACATTATAATTTTTTAATTTTTTTTTTTAATTTTTTTTTTTTTTTTTTAATATTTCAAAGATTTCGAAAAGTAATTTCATTTTTTTTTCCTAGAATTTTTCAAATATTAAAACATTATAATGAGAACGATAATGATCGCGTTTGCGATCGTGTTGGTGAGAGAGTTTCACAGTGAATAATTAACAAGTGGTCGGAATATGACAATGATAAAGCTAGCATCATAATGACTTCAATAGATTAGATCTATACTGATCTATTAGATCATGTGCTGCGCTGCATCATTTAGACATTATGATAATTAAAAAAGTAATGAAAAACTATAGCATATATTTATCGATAAACCGAAAAGACAATGAAAATTTGTTTTAGTAGTTACAAAATGCTCTCGACGAGCATAACAAATATAAGAAATTATTGAAGGAACGTTAGCATGAAGTTTTTTAATAAACATTACCGTTAAACGACACGATAACAATTTGATGTGCAAATTACGTAAGAACAAAACGTAAATGCACGTTTGCATCGTTTGTTCTAAAAACATCGAATAATGAAATGTCAACCATTCGATATTTTACGTTTAACATGCAACTTGTTCTCGTAGGTTGTATTTTCAAGACGAAGTTTTTAATTATTTTTATGACTATATTAAAATTTTAAATAATTTTCTCTATCAGTCATGGTATATTGTTTTTTCAAAATTTTTTGCGGTTGAAAAGTAAAAAAAACAAAGGGATTTATTGAATAACGATAAACTTTTTTACTTTTATTACAGCGATATATTAAATTAAACGTTTTCTATCCCTGTAAAATATTTTATTTACCGAAAATTTATCGACGAAAAATCACGAAGAATTTACTCTCCTGTCTTGCGATAGTTTCCACTGGCAAACTTATGCGAGCTTTCACAGATACGCACACAAACACAAACGAAATCATTAGAAAATAGGCCGGAACAATGGTCCCTCTCTCTCTCTCTCTCTCTCTCTCTCTCTCTCTCTCGGTAAAATTGTCGAAAATACAACGGAGTATTCGGGCGAGTCATGCGATTTGCTCGCGCGACCATATAAACGCAGCGCGCAACTCTCCCGGTATATACACGTTTCGCACTCTTGCATTTTACCCCTTCCCTTCTATCGCGTATCTACGTCACTACCACCCCTTCCTTCCTTCGTCTCTCTCTCTCTCTCTCTCTCTTAGCGAGCTTTCGTGACTCGGCCTAATAGATTGATCAAACAGTCTTGCTTTCATGTAGATATGCAAGAGCGCGCGCAACCACGCTCGCGAGCTTTCCCTAGAGGTGTTGATAAAAAAAAAAAAAAAAAAAAAAAAAAAAAAAAAAAAAAAGAGAGAGAAAAATAAAGAAGGAAAAACTCGACTAAGAGAAAGAAGGACGGGGAATATAGCGAGTTATATTTCCGAGTTTCGTTTCTTGCCAGCGCGAGTTACGCTCTCGGCTTTACTGTACTCTGCTCTCCCTTTCCCCCCCTTTTTTTTCATTTCGTACGAGTGCTTTCATGCACACAGGGAGAAACGCGACTCGCTCTTTCGTTATAAGCCATGCATACTCTAAATGCTTCCTTTCGAGTGAAAAATAACTTCGTTAGACTGCCTGTTCTGTATATAGTTTTTGTCGTTTTGACGTCCTGTCACTCTGTATTTGTATTTGTGTGTTTTTTAAGCTGTGCCACTTTTCGACTTTGAGCGGAAAATTTCAATGGAACCAATTATTATTTCATTTTAAGATTTTTATTACGAGTTTCGCTTTTCGTATTGGAAGAGTCGTTGTCCTTTATTCCGTTTAATCGACGGACGAATGAAATTTTTACTTATTGTATTATATTTTGATTTTCTTAATCGATTAAAATTAAATGTAGGTGATTGGAACTTATTGGTTGTATTATATCATAATATATGCGTTATCGTGTACTTGAGAGCATAGATATTTTTTCATTTCTAAAGGCATCTAAATTCATTACACAAGATTAAGGTTAAGATTTCAACAAATTTAAATCGTATAACACTTATTCGGTATCATTGCTTAATTATGTAGGTACAATAACTGTTCTTATATCGAACGACATATGCATTTCAAACACACACGTGTCAACCTCCTCTAACTCATAATAACAGAGTCAGCGGTGCGTTCAGATACAAAATATATGCGCCTCGCGAGACGAGCTACAAATAAAAGCTTGTAGCAAGAAGAAAAAAAAGGAAGAAGAAAAAAAAAAAAAAAAATAAACAAAAACAAACGATAGGAAAAAAAGAAAAAGTGCTTAGGCGAGCGCCTAGTTTCACCTCTCGGTATAGACTCGGGGTGTAATCGTCACGGCTGGTTTAGCGGAAATACCGTAGCCGCGCGCCTCGCTCGATTAAACGGGGGTTAACTATACTCGATTATCATTGCCAAGCGAAACGAGCGCTCTCGAGAACGCCTCTAGCTCTCTCTCTCTCTCTCTCTCTCTCTCTCTCTCTCTCTTACTCATTCTCTCTTTCAGCCCTTGAGCTTCTGTCTTCTTCAATGGAGTGATTGTGTGAACGTACATGTGTGTGTATGTGTGAGTGTGTGAGTATTATGTGCGAATGTGGGCGAAAGAACGAACGCTTTGTTGTTGATTGTCTGGATGTATGCACAGGTGCGTGTGTCCGATGTGTCGCGCGCGGTTTTTTTTTTTTTTTTTTTTTTCTTTCTGTCTTTAATGCGCTCTCGTTTAATCATTGTTATAAAACTCGTTTAATCGTTTTCGAGTCGAATGAATATTAAATAATGCATTGTCCGTTGTAATCGATGAAAGTGGATCAAATGAAAATTAATTTTATTATGTTCTTACAAGTATGTATTAAATTTATTTATTTAAAAAATATTAAACATGCTTAATAAATTCAAGAGTAATTACATTTGTAAAAAATAAACAAATTCAGTCATTAAAAGGTTTGCGTAAACGTTTCGAATAAGAAAAATCTCAAAGCATACGACGATTAAACGAAAAAATAAAAAAAGGAAATATTGATGATGAGCGCGTAATTTAGATTGCCGCGAGAGAGAGAGCGAAACAAGAGCCGGGACACGAGAATTGCGCTGTGTATGATTTAATTGTGAGCGAGACGAGTGGACGGGTCAATTAAACGATTGCACTCGCTGAGAGAGTCGGTTGCCGTACTTATTAATCAATTACATCGTTAATAATGATCGCGCAGGTCACGTTTGACGTCAGGCTAACTGTGTATCCCCGTTTTGGTTCGTACATTTTATAAGATTTTTTTGTTTCCTCACTCGGCGTTACATAATTATATTTCTTTAGCAGAGATTAATGCGTTGATTTTTTTTTTTTTTTTTTTTTTTTTTTTTTTAATATTCGTTTATTATTGCTCTTAACGAAAACAGAATATAACTTCACAAAAAAAGTCTATAGAGAATTTATTTTGATTTAATTGTATCGACACTCAAAGCCGCCATTAAAATGCTTTCATATTCGGATAAATAATTAGTAAAAGCACTTATTCTAGATTTAATCTCGGAAATTCGAAAATAAAAAATCATCTTTGCAATGCGATATCGATTATATACTAACGTGTTATAACATCGTACGTTTTCGATATCGCTAAAATAAATAATCGTTGCACGATATGTAAAAATCATTGCCTGAAATTAAATCAATTCAGCGTTTAAAAACTCGGCACACCTTTTTTTTGTCGTGCGAGTCGTCGCGCTATTGTTTACACTCGTAAAATAAACGCTAAAAACGTCGCATCTACTCTTTTCCGCACCTTACTCGATTGACTGTTAAAAAGAGCGCTTTATGGTGAAAATAAATAACGGAAAGAAGTATAAATAAGCGATAAGAAAGAACGAAAAACAGTCGATCACGCGAGATAGATAGTAGTATACGGATTTTAGAAAGAAAAAATAAGTATCGATCGAGTACATACTCGAACGCGTAAACAAAGTCTGCGTATACTTCGTATAATCAACGCGGCCTGCTTGTTTTTTTTTCTTTTTTCTTTTTGTCTTATTTTTTCGTACGCGAATCCTCTGTAACGATAATGACGTTAAAGCAGCGTTAGAAGTAGTGTATACGCCGAGTCTCATTAACTTTTAGAATATGTGCGCTAACGCACATACGTATACACATACACATACTTACGCATCGGCCACAGAGGTTTTTACGTTTGTGCGCGGACGGTAGGTAAAATCGTCGAGAATCGCTGGTGCGTGCAACAATTTCCGCTTTTCTCTCGGCGTAGAGCTTTCGCTTATGTACGTATATATCTACCATACCTATACCTACCCTCTTTCTTTATCTATTTCTCTTTTTCTTTGGTAGAGAAAGAGAGAGAGAGAGAGAGAGAGAGAGAGAGAGAGAGAGTCGTGCACGTGCTGGCTCGTGCCAAGCGCTCGCGCTCTCTTCCCGCTTGATCAATTTTTCAGTTTCTCCCTTGCCTTCGCGATGCCCAACTCTTTCTCTGTGTTTCTACGTACGTACGGTTTCGTGCTCTCTTTTCTCTCTCTCTCTCTCTCTTTTGGTGTCTGTACGTTATTCGTTTCGTTTCGTTGAACGAGCACTTACACACCTTAAAGGGGAGCAGGAGAGGAAAAGCAAGAGAGCCAATGTTACGTATATATACGTATGGTCGTATACACATTTACGTGTGTAGATTCAGCTGCCGGCTACTCGTCGCTGATTTATCGGCTTTTCTCGGGAAAAACTTTGCGATTAAATCTTTTTTACTATTGTGCCCACCGCCGAGGGAATAATCGAGCTCTTCTGCAATTATTCTCGGCTTGCCTCTTGTTATATGGCGCGTTGCTAACGTTTTATACATATATATATATATTTCTCTTTCTCTCACTCTCTCCCGGACTCGTTTGACCTTTTACTTTTTTTTTCCTTTTCCAGTTATTTTTTTTTTTTTTCAACAAACTTTTTCTCTTTGCGTTTTTAGACGACTTTATTCTACGCCGATGGATGTTTTTCTTTTTTTTTTATTCTTTCTTTTTGCGTTTTTTTACATTTCTATGTTTTATTCGAAACGCTCAAATTCACCGTTGTTGTAATAAAATTGTAATGAATTTGATTAGGCCTCAACTAAGAAATTTTAAAATGGACAAATCATGAAAATCAATTTATTCATTAGATACTGATATTGGAAATAAATCTGCGTTAGTAAAAAAATTACATAACTTAACATGAAATTTTTTCCTTCAAATAATTTTGCGTCACATGTTCTTTTTAAAACAATTGTCTTTATTTCGCTTACCCTAAAAGTTGTGACCATCCGATCGATAATCTAAAAAGATAAAATTTTCTCCATTCCCGTATTTATATTAATTTGACTTATATCGTCATGGTTGGCGCGTGAAAAATTGCATCGTATAACATCTAGTTTTTTTTCTTACTCCTCTTTCTCCTTCCCTTACATACATACTCTCGCAGATTTTAATCTTTAAACGCTGCAAATTGTGCCTCAGCTGATTTTTCAGCTAGCTTTTTTTTCCTTTCCCGACTGCCGCCGCCGCCGCCGCCACCGCCGCCGCCGTCGTCGTCGTCGTCGTCGTTGGTTGCACTACTCGGCCTGGATACTCAATTCCTGCACGTGCCGCAACTTTGCGATTCCGTTGCCAAGTATCCCTTCGATTTCCGGTGTATACGCGAGCGAGCTAACTCTCTCTCTCTCTCTCCCCCCCCCCTTCTCCTACTTTTCGCCCCACCCCCTCCTCCTCCCTTCCTTTTACTCCCAGAGTCAAATGAAGAAGAAGAAGGAAACGTACGTGCACATAAAAGATAAAGGGAAATAAAACCACGCACGTTGAAATGCACGAAAATTCGCCCGATAAATTTTCAAACTCCCGGTTTTCTTCTCTCTCTACGATTATATTTGCTTGTAAGTTTCCATTCGCGTTTTTTAATTATACCAAATGAGATGTGGAGATTGAAACGAAGTTTTTGCATTTTTAATAAATTTCGATGTCGCGATTCGATTTCTTTATTGTTTTTTTTTTTTTTTTTTTTGTAAAATTGGATTTTTTTTTGCGCGCGCGAAAAATAATTGTCGCATAAATTAGATTAAAAAAAAATTTAAGGCGTACCTGATATAAAAATTTTGTACGTTCATTTTGTAATTATTTTTCCAAAGAATTTTTGAAATCTTAATGCAAACATTTTTTTATTTGTCTCTCGTGCATCAGTTTACGTGACGTAAGTTTTAATACGAGTATTTGTGTCGTTTTATTTGAAACGAGAGAGTTTCTCGCTATAAAAATTTTTTTTTTTACGTAAATTGAACTAAAAAGTAAACTGTTATAAAAATTCATACAGCTAATATTTGTTTTCTCGATTGGTTGCATTCATTTATATAAAAAACTTACAATATACGATTTTCAGTAGAATAGGTCAGGCATACTCAGACGCTCCTCGGATATGTTTATGATCATTAGCAGCGCTTATCCGCGAATAAAATAAATGTAGACTTTTTAACTAAACTCAATCCTCTTTATGATAAGAAACGTTACAATTAAATGTTTGTAAGGAAAGCGTAATAAAAATTTTGTTGAAAACAAATTGTAAATTAAAATTAAAGAGTCGAGGAGTCCGAGTTGTGTGTGAGAAACTTTTAATTTATCAGTGTAAACGGTAGCTCGGAGGAAGCGAAAAGAACACACGTATACACGAAAGAGAGAGAGAGAGAGAGAGAGAGAGAGAGAGAGAGAGAGGATCTCTCTGAAGTTGATGAAGCAGAAATAAAAAGATAATGTATTCATAAGAGTAGTGTAACACTGGAATAAAGAGGAGGAGGAGGAGAAAGACGAGAGGGTGGGAGAGTAGAACTAGAAGCGCGCGCGAGCGAGCGAAGAGAGCCTGGGAAGTGTCGTCTACCTCGTTACGAGAGAGAGAGAGAGAGAGAGAGAGAGAGGGAGAGAGAGGGAGAGAGAGTGAAGAAGAGAAAAGGCGAGAAGAGAGCTCGCTCTCTCTACGCTCGCGAGCGCAACCTATTCTATAAATAGATCGCAGTGCTGGCTCCTGCGTAAAACGGGTTAACGGGTTGGCTGATTACAGGGCTAGTGGGCGTGAGAGAACGCGAGAAAGAGAGAAAAGGAACAAAAGGGGGACGGAAGAGGTCTTTTCCAAAATTCATATATACCACCCGTGAGATGGCAACTGCATACGGTGAAAGAAGACAAAAAGGGGCCTATACACCTCGAGCAACGGCATCCACAGTGGTTGTGCGCTTATTTACGGGCTAAATTTTCTCCCGGACTTATGGTGAAACGGCGCGTGGTAGCCGTGGAGCTTCGTAAATTTGTAAATTTGATATTTCTTGGGCATTTGTGTGTGTGTGTGTGTGTGTGTATTCGTATGTGTGTGTGTGCGCGCGCGCACGTAGCGTTTAACGTTTTGTAAGAGAGAAGATTATTCTTTTCACTAAATGTAGTTGAAAAGATTTATAATTATCGAAAGTTCATTTTTAATATTGTGAAACACGTTTCTTAAGGTTAGAATAAAGTCGAGGATACATGTACGTCGAAGTTTTTTATTTTTTATAAGAATTTGACGAATTTTACCGAGCGTCGTCGTGAAAAACAAACTTATCCTCTTCGTATCGTTTTGTAATAAGAGTCTTAAGTAAGAAAGCGTAATTTCGTATGAGAAAGTAATGCGGAGAAAGGTTGACAGAAATAGATTGAAACATATAGTTGCAAAAGTGCTCTGGGATGTGTGTCCCCCTTAAGCGCGATCACATTACCTACTTGTTTACATTTACATATAGATAGATAGATTTCCGTAATATTGCGCTGACGCTCATGTCGCTCATATTGCTCGTTCAATTTTTAAATTTCATCTTTTTTTTCTTTCTTTTTTTATTTTTTTTTATTTATTATTTCTTTTTTTTTTTTTATTCGGAATTTTCATGCCCGCGAATTTCACATTTCCGATTTAAAATTATATGGGGACATGGACGAGTTGCAAAAAAAAAAAAAAAAAAATGAAAATAGAGGAAAATATAAATAAAAATATGTGTTTCGAAAATTACGCGAACGAGTATTTTTATAAAAGTTTATTTTTGTCATCCCTTTCTTTTTTTTTTTTTTTTTAATCGAAACCGTTTCATACGAAAAAAGTCATCGAAAGCAGGTACAGCTCTAATCTATTTTGATATCGTAAATTTTAATGTGTACTTTTAAAAATAAGCTATATTTATATGATTATAAACAATTTAAATACTTTACGTATAAAAGAATTTAAATAAAAATTGAGAAAATTGATAGATATGTATATTATCGATGTTATTAAATATATCCAAATAAAAAGATTGTCCGAGAAAATCTTTCACCGTGAATATTCCATCGATTTTTAACCACCATTTCATTTGAGTAATTGCGAATCGACTGTAATCGATGTGAATATTTAATTTAAAGTAAATTTACGCTATCAAAGTTAGACTAAAAAAAATTCTAAAAACTTAAAAAAAATCAGATTTCAAGATTCTTGACATTTTTCAAAACCAAACACAATAGTTTGAGAGGATTCAAAAAAAAAAAAAAAGCAGGAAAAAGAAATCAAAGAAATAAAACAATTAGCGCTAAACAAAGCGAATAAATTAAAAGGCTAGCGCAAACGTGGAAAAATAGAGAGATGTATAAACAGATGAGCAGGTAGAGAGGAATAAACGAAGGAGAAGGAGGGACGATGGGAGAAGGGAAAGGAGAAGGGCGAAAAGCTCGAGAGAAACTAGGTCATCTGTGCTCTCAGGAAAGGAAGGGTGGAGCGAAGGTGAGTTGCGTGCTAGCGGGACGCCTCGACTGGGCAAAAGCTACTCGGCCGAATTCCGCTGCACTTATATCCCATCCATCTCTCCCTTCCTCTCTCTGTCTCTCTCTTTCTCTCCTTTGTGCCATCGGGTTCCATGACGGTATAGACTTTGCTTCATATTATTTCGGCTTTCTTTTTTTTTTTTTTTTTTTTTTTTTATTCGGTGTATACACACGTTCACGCGCGTGCAAGCGTTTAAAGTGAAAAAAAAAAAATGAAGCAGAGGGAAGTAAAAGTCCGAAGCAGCGGCAGCGGGGCAGCAGCCGCGAGCGTCGGTAACGCTCGCGTTTATTTTCGTCTAGACCTTTTGCAGACGTCGAGGCGTTCGATGGATCGAGCTCTCTTTCTTTCTTTCTTTCTTTCTTTCTTTCTTTCTTTCTTTCTTTCTTTCATTCTTTCTCGTTTGCGTTTGGTTCACTCTCTCTCTCTCTCTCTCTCTCTCTTTCTTGAGAGAGAGAGAGAGAGAGAGAGAAAGAGAGAAAGAGAGAAAGAGAGAAAGAGAGATCTAGCTCTTTTCTCCGACGCGGGTCGATGAGCCGCCGCTCGTCAATTTTTGTATGCATGCTTTTCTTCTTCTCCCTCTCACTTTCTTTTTTCTTTATTTCTTTCTTTATTTCTCTTACAACTTTTCTCGATATATATTTTCAAGCACTCAGTCGACGCTTTTGAAAGCTTTATTTATAGATTTGTTGCACGCTAATTGGTAAAAAGTTCAAATCGTTTGTAAGATTATGTCCGAAGTGTCGTTTATTTTTAGGAATCATTTCGTTTTATTATAGGTAAAAGGAAGATTAAACTTTCAATTTCAATTGGAAAAAGTAAAGCGTTATTTTCTATACGCGAGAAATTTGTCTTACATTACAGAAAAGTTTTTATGCGACTAATTTTAAATAAAAAAAGGAAAAGATCTTTCATTCTGTATTAAAAACAAAAAAAAACAGCCTCTGGTGAAAATTCGATTACTCATTTTAAAAATCTCTTTCGACGTCAAGCTTTTTGAGTATAAGTACATTAATTCTCAAAATAATTGTTGAAAACTCATTTATCCTCCTCCTCCCCCCCCCCCTCTAACAAAAAAAGAAATATTTCTTCTAACATTACTGAAAATATTGTTTGCACAAATTTAAAATACAGATTTTGCTCGCTTAAAAAAAATGTAAACAGCAGATAAAAATATAGAAATAAAAAGAACAAAAAAAGAAAAAAGAGAAAATAGTTCGTTTAATATTTGTTCATGTGTACGACACGTGTTTACGTTCGACGGATCATGAGTTCGTTACCTCCGGCGCGCGTAACGAATTCCGCCGAAAATAAGAGACTACAACTCTCGCGCGCGGTTTTTCTTCTTCCCTTTTAAACTCGTGTGGCTGGACGTTTTATTATTAGTAGCGGTAGTAGCCCACCGCTATATGCATTCGCTCTAATTTTAAGCAAATTTTTTCCTTCTTTCTTTTTTTTTTTTCCTTTTTTTCCATCCAAGAGAGGAAATCTTTCGACCAGTACGAAATTTTGATTAAAGGTAAATTAGGGTAATGGCGAGTAGATGACTGTCGTTTAAAATTGTCGAAAAAGTGCGAGCGCATTTGAATTTTTCACGTCGACGATGTGTGGCAAAGGTGAGCGCCGGGGATTTTGTAAATTTGAAACATTTCCTTCGTCAAAGAGGCGCTGAGAGAAAGATTAAATTTTTTCTCTTTCACTCCGGTTGACAATGTTTATGTTTTTTATCTCTCTCTCTCTGTCTCTTTCTCTTTTTCTGGCGTTTGTAGTAAATCTAGTCGAGTTTTTCGGACATCGTTTGTAGCATTCGTAGTAGTAGTACTAGTAGTAATAGTAGTGTAGACGTCAGTGCCAAATTTCAGTTGGCAACGGCTGTCAAAGTAATATTTATGATACTATTTTATAAATAGTTTTCATCGCGTTTTTAGAAACAATATGCAATTTGAGTAATTTTGATAAAATATGTTACAATTATTAATTAAATTTTATAAAAAAAAAAAAAAAAAAAAAAAAAATAAATCGCATATTTAAAATTTTCGATGAAATATATCTACGATAAGATTTTTATATTTTCAGTCTTATATTTTCTTAAACAAGTCGTATGTAAATTAAGCACGTGCGCGGAATTTTAATTATATTGAAAATGTGTCGCGTTGGTGCTATAAAAAAAAAATACAACTAAATAAAGATATAAATACGGCAAAATGGCATTTTTAATTATGCAAATTTATTTACAAAAAAAATTTATCAACGCTAGCCTTGTCTTATTAGTTTTTAGAGCTAAAAAATTCTTGGATCGTTAATTTATTTAAATATTTAATTTTTTTTTTTTTTCGTAATTCTAATTCTAATTATATTAGATTTAATTAATGCTTTGAAAATTAATTAAATACAAAAATTTCTAAATTTTCCTCGCAGATTCGCATCCAAACGATTTTATTTTTATAATAAACCTTCGAATTAAATTTATAAAAAGAGCTTTGAATTCTTACACGTGAAGACTCTCCTTATAACTGTCAATTCGTCATCTTTTTTTGATGTAAGAAAATACTGCGTTATAAAAAGCATCGGAAATACAAAACTGGCAGTGTTTCAGTGTTGTGGCCCAGCGAAGAAAGATTTCACAAAGAAGATATTGCGGTGCGAAAGCTAATGCATCATCGGTTCGAATCAAGCAACACACGCTTAACAATTACTAAGAGAGATGAAATAGAATTTCAGATACTTTGTCTGCTTTAAGAAATGCGAAAAAGAGAGAGAGAAAGAGAGAGAGAGAGAGAGAGAGAGAGAGAGAGAGAAGGAAAATAAATACTTTTTATTAATTCAAGCTGTTATTTTTTTCTCTTGGCATTAGGAAAATTAATTGCATGTATCTCGCGTGTGATGTGGTGATGTATCTTGCGTCGAATGCTTATATAAATGTTGCACTTTGTATTGATTAATAGATTATCTAATTGGATGAATTAGTAAAAATGTTTCAAAAATTCATTCGGTTAATGATACTTTGAGCAATAAATTATCATTGAAAACAAAAGATAATTTTTCTAAATTAAAAAAGAAAAATATTTGAAGTTCATAATACGCAATGAAATTAAAAAAAGAAAAAAAAGAAAAACGGTATTTTTACCCTATAACAACATCATTTTTTACAATCGAACGAGCAGCATAACTCTAATCAAATAAAAAACTTCGGGCGTTCGAGTCAATTCAACCGTATACAACTGTTCTTCGTAAAAACATACAGCGACCTTTCACTGTAAAATACGAAGATAGAGATAGAGAGTGAAAAAAAGAGAGAGAGAGAGAGAGAGAGAGAGAGAGAGAGAAAGAGAGTGAGAGAGAAATACTGTACGCATATAAATCGCACACAAACACGCATTCATCGATAAATAAAAAGAAAACGAATAAAAAAAAAGAAAAAAGTACCAAGTGCGCGTTTTGGGCGGTACCATCAGGCCACCTGCGAGCGCGCATCAAACACTTTCGGCCAATCCGTCAAAGTGAATTTTCGAATCTCCTCGTTTGAGTATATCCCCGTCGTCGACGTAACGTCGCGCCTTTCTAACAACCACACGGCGCCTGCTTTCATTTGTTTCGCGAATACGAAAATACACTCGTACACGTACGCACATCGGTGCCTTCGGTCACTTTCTCTCTAATCGAGTCCGTGGAAATTAATATGTAATTCTAAAAAAAGGCTCGGCGTTCCCGCCGCTCTTTCTCTCTCTCTCTCTCTCTCTCTATCTCTCTCTCTTTCTCTCTCGCACCCCTTTGCTTCTCTCCTGGCAGCGAGTCAAAGAGGAAAGGCCATCGCTGGCGTCGCCGCGAAACTCTCTGGATATCAAAAGATTTCTCAATTCCCGATGCTTCGTTGCATTAAAAGCCACGTGAGCGCGATGGTCGAATTCAATTTTTCTATCTTTCTCTTTCTTGCTAGTTCGTTCTTTACGGAGAGGAGGAGAAAGTAGGAGCGATGAAAGAGAGAAAGAGAGAGAGAGAGAGAGAGAGAGAGAAATTCGAGGAAAGGCTTGTTTCCCGGGGTACATATATAAATATTTATTTCCCCGAGCATTTTCGTTTGATTTGTGGGGCGAGATGGATCGCCCCGATCAGATGGAAATATGAGACGTAATGCGAATGTATTTGTTGACTGTGATTGAAAGAGCGCGAGTTTCACCTCTCTCTCTCTCTCTCTCTCTCTCTCTCTCTCTCTTTTATTTTCGTTTTGTCAATTGGATGAAGTAATTGCATTTTCTTTATTTAAAGCTCGTTTGTAATAAGCGAACGAGCGTACTTTTTTTTTTTTTTTTTTTTTTTTTTTTTTTTAAACTAAGTTATAAATTGTTTTTAGATACGTTCAAATTAATGCATTCGTATGTAAAAGTGATTTCGTTTTACATATAGCCGTATAAATAATGTCAAGGATATATTTACATAATAAATTAGAAAGATGACTACTGTGAAATTAGATATCATAATTTTGCACTATTACTTTATCATCCTTATTAGAATATGTTGCAGACATTGTAAATCACGTTTTAAATTTAAAATTTTAGTGTTTTTTTTTTTTTTTTTTTTTTCTACACACAAAATATAAATTAATAATTAAACAATTTATTAAATAATAGCGAGAATAAATTATCGTCTCAATACCATTATACATTTACTATTCATTCTTTCATATTCAAAGAATGTCTTTTTATAAAAGTTATTTACTCAAAATGGCAACAAATCTACTTCAAAAGATTAACGACAATCTCCTTATCGTGTACAAATGTACAAACACGCTAAAGCTTGCGAAAGAAAAAAAGGAAGAATTCTCACGTTCGATAAACTCCCGTGCAGCTTATCTTCAAAAAAGGCCAGCCATTGTGTTTTTGTTTCGATACTTTTTGCACAATTTTACAAATTATACACGTGGAAAAAAAAAAGAAGTAAAACCGTAAAAGACACGCGTGAAATAGACAAAAACGAATTCTCTATTTCAGCGCATTTGTCAAGAATAGAGCGTTTGTGTGTGTGTAAGAGAAAAAGAGAGAAAGAGAGAAAGAGAGAGAGAGAGAGAGAGAGAGCAGTTAAAAAAGGGTCGCGTGCGCCTTTTTCATTGCTAAGCGAATCCGTATACGCGAAAGTAGCATTTGCGTACATAGCCGAATGTAAAAAAAAAAGTATATACACAGAAAAAAGTGTGCCCGCTTTCTAGCTTCAACGTCGCGGCGACAGTCCGCGTCGCTTTGTCGCGGTTCTCTCTTTTTTTCTTTCTTTCTTTCCTATTTTTTTTTTTTTTTTTTTTTTTTTTTTTTTTTATTCTTTATACCTTTCTTACCCTTGCCGTTCAGTTTTCGGCATTCTCAAAGAAGGGACTACTGCTCGTTCGTGCATCGCGATTCCAATTGCCCGCGTCTCGCGCGATTTTTCGCTAGCCTAACTCCATTCTTCCACGTGTGCTTTCTTGCTCTATCTCACTCTCTCTCTCTCTCTCTCTCTCTCTCTCTTTCTTTTTTTTTTTTTTGTTTTATATTGCGAGGGAAGTCGCACGTGAGCGGCATCGAAATGCAACACCGAAGGCACTCCCCTCTTCTGGCTCCTTTTTACAGTCAGCAGAATTTTCCATCGCTCTTTTCCGTTGCTTCTTTTTACCTCTCTTCTTTTGCTTCGATTTCATCTTTCCTTTATTTTTTCTTTTTGTATATAGGCGCATCTTTCATATACGCGTATATATATATACCCACACACACACATACATACGATGCCCGAAGCGTCGTTTTTTTTTTTTTTTTTTTTTTTTTTTTTTGTTTCATTCCGTGTCGCGAGAGTTAGCGTGTATCGGTGTACGCGTGGGTAACTTAAACCGGGAGAGAGTATTTCTGTACCGTATAGTTTTTGTGACGATGCAAAAGGCCGATTGACTTTTTTCCCTTTGTGGTTGTACCGAGTGAAGATAATGGCTCGGCAATTATAACGCTTCTGACGACTTAATGTCAGGTTCTTTGTAGATTTATTCCATACTCGTGTATTGATTTTCCGCGAGTTCATATCGTTTTCTGCAATTAACGGCTTGTTAAGTGTACTTAATAGGTCTCTAGTTTTGACTTTTTTTTATTTCTCGTTATCTTTTCCGGATAGTAATTACAGCGCGTTAATTGCAGATGTTGAGTTAATAAAAGTTTATTCATTTTTTTTAATGATTAAATAGCAAACGTCTGTCTTTATTGATTATATCATTCGAAAATGAAAAATTGTTATTTTTAAAATTGAAATTTTCATAATTTAGTTTTTGAAACATTAACCAGCAAATTAACGTTATTAGTTTAAATGCCATAATTTAATCCTTTAACATGAGGGAGTGTATAAATTTGATATATGCTTACGTAATAAGAAAAGAAAATAATAGCTTTTTAAAAGCCGCAAGGTCACAGTGAAAACATGTATTCAGTTTAAACTTGATATTCAAGAATTTTTTGATTTTTGTACATAAAACAATACTGGTGAATTTGGCATTATTTTTTTCTAAAATTCAAAATTGAATTTAATTTAATTTTACTAAAATCGTGATATATGTGTATATCAAATATTAATATACAGACGATAAATATTTTTCTTTAAATTCCATATAGTTAGCGAAGCTAATTCGTCCTCAATGATTTCTACGACGAAAGCTCGCTCGAAACAATTCAACGAAATTAAAACGCTCGAAAATTTTGCAGAATCATCCAAGAAGTATCAGATGGGAGTAACATCATTCCTTGAGGAACGAATAAGAAGAACAAGAGAGACAACCACGCGCGATCGTGCAACGCGTATTAAATAAAATACCATAGCGAGGGCGAGGAGGAAAAAAAAATTAACGACGTCGACGACAACGACAACGACGAGGTCGTCGAGGCGGAGGAGAAAAAGAAAGAGCAAGGGACGCTCGAGAAAGTCCGGCGATGAGGCAGGTGGTGGTCCTGGAGCCGGCCGGCAGCGTCCTCGTTATAAGGCAGCACTCGCTGCCCGGCACGGGACCAACGACGGCCGCGTGTACGCCCGGCTCGGCATCTCGCAATGCCCTCGAGGCGGTCGTCGGACATCATCACCGCTCGACGAGCAACGCCTCCAACGGACCTGCCAACGACCACAATCAGAACAGAATCGTCGTCGTTAGATCCTCCGCTGTACAGGTAGGTTGTATCCGGATTATATCCACCTGCTATATATTCATATATATATATATATGTGTGTGTGTGTATGTGTGTGTGTGTGGGTGTATACGTATATACAAACCGGTGTTCGGCGGCGATTCCGCTCGATCGCGATATACAAGAGGAGCCGCGGTCTCGTGGTCGCGTCGATCTTATGTCCCGTCGGGGATGTATGCCGCGTGTCACACGTTCTCGCTTATGTATATTTGATTAAACGCGCGGCACGAGAGGAGGACCCAAGCGTCGTCTCGTCGCCCGTGCGCGCGTGAGCGACGTATGTCGAGAATACGAGATACACGATTGGGAAATCGTTCTTCGTCGGTGGTCGAGGAAACCGAAACCTACGATGCCGGGTATTCTCGACCGAGGCTTTTGGGATGATTGGTAATGGATCATCGGTGTTTAATTTCGATCTCTGTGTGTACTGTTTGGATTTTTAAAAATAAGTCGATTATTGGTTAAAAAAAAAAAAAAATTCGTTTAAGGTGATAAATTTAACGAGCGCAAAGTTCGACTATAAAACGTGAAAATTAGTTAACAAAATTTCAGTCAATTCTGAAGCAAACTCCTCTTTCGTAAAACGAGTACGATCGCAGGTGCTTTACTAAAATCGTAACGACGCCAATTGCAAAAAAAAAAAAAAAAAAAAAAAAAAGCGCATAAACGGCTTCGGCGACAAATGACACGACGATAGACACGGAGAGCACATAATATTACACGTAACCCGCCGATGTGTTCATCGTTACGTGATAGCGCGTCTTCGTATATGCGTGTAATTGCATAAATGTAATTCCGCTGAATCGTCGCGTTATCCTCAGGCGGCGACGGAGAGCAACGGAAACGGCGTAAACGCGCGCAGCCTCGTAACCTCGGCGACGGCCGTCACCGGCGGTCAACCGCCGAGCAAGTCCTCCGAACGCATCGAGGACGGAGCGAACAATCTGATCTGCGATCGACTCCAGAGGACGAATAAGGATTCTATCGGCGACGATGTACAAACGGATCTTCTCAACGGTGATTCTGCGCTCAACGGTGAGTTTTTTTACAGGCTTTTTTTACCTTTTTTTTTTTTTTTTTTTTCGAATTTTTTGTGCGATCGAGAGTTCGATCGATAAAAGAAAAGGTTTCTTTTTTATGCATGTTTAACGAGGAACTAAAAAATGTTTTAATACTCAATGTATTATCAATTTTAAAATAATTTGCGTGGTTAATTTTATTCCTTTAAATTGCAATTTTTGGCGATTCTACTTTCTTTCGCGACGCAGAGGCTAAAAAACCTGTTATCGTTTATTAATTTTGAAAAATTAAACCGCAATTAAAATGTGAGATCGATTAAAAAAGAAAAGCATAAAAAATTCTGAATTGGATGAATCAAAAGAAAATCAGAAATCAATTATCGTCGTTATATAACCTTTGCCTGCACGAGGCCTCTGTTTTACTGTGCTATAAATCACGCATATTAGACGCCCATATATTTCAAAATCAATAATTTTTGAACATTAAAATAAGCTATAATATGATTCATTAATTGAATTGTTTGTATCGTTCCATATTCCTCTTGCAGAAAAATTAATTAACTGCATAGCATAATTCCATTTATTTTTCCTTACCATATTAATCGCAATGAATTTACTCGCATTACTCGCGTATACGATATCTTAACATTTACTATAAAACGGGCGCAAAACAAACATCTAAACAAATCTTTTCCACATAAATAACGACATTATCGACTCGGCGAAATCGTTCCATTTTCCTCCAAGATCTTCCCTTCTCTCGAACAAATAATAGCAAAGTGTAGCAGTATCTCCTCGGAAGAGGAAAAGCTCGCATAATCGTTTCTCGTAAAATCGTCCGTTTGAAAAGTCTGAGAAAGAGAGAGAGAGAGAGAGAGAGAGACAATGGCTGGTATAAAGCTGCTGCTACCATTCTAACGCAATCGAGTAATCGATTTCGAACGAGCGCGTGCGGAGTCGTGCTCGAGCAATTCCGCGCCCACGCGCACACAATGTAAACGCAGACACAATGGGCCCCGTTGGTGGTTTGATTCCATGGCGCGAAATTTCTCACGAAGAGCCCTGTAAGAATAAATCCTTATTCTCTCTCTCTCTCTCTCTCTCTCTCTCTCTCTCTCTCTTCTTACTCTGTATGGGTTTGATGTGGAAAGGATGTGGTCGTTTGTTCTTCGGGGTTAATAGCAAAACATCAACAAGCGCCTTAGTACAAATAGTTTGTCTTATACTTCCTTTCTTCCTTCTTATACTTTTATTCCCTCTTTCTCTTTCAATCTTTCTTTTTCGTTTTGTACTTATGATCAATCTTTCTCTTTCTCTTGCTCAATCGCTCGCAGTAGTAAGATGGCTGTCGTAAAAGGTACATCGAGGAGTGTCTTGTTTTCGCGTCGCCGAAAACTTTTTATCCTTTCTTTTGCTCTCTCTTTTTCTCGCTAAGTAGACGCGCGCTCGTCTTTTAGTCAAGGTCGGAAAGTTTCCCAAGTTCTTGGACAGTTATAATGTATGGCTCGAGCTATTATAACTCGAGTATCCAGTTGATTTTTATTGACGAGAAATTTTTGAAGTTTATCATGTTTTCTGTATTTTTTTTTTTTTTTTTTTTTTCGATTTATGAAAAAATGATGGATCGTTTATTTATGGCTTGGGAGCTTTGCAATCATTGTTCGTTGGTTAACGACGTTTATCAAAGTGTTCGCTCGATTAAAAATTTATTCGTGTTTACCCGTAAATTTATTATATTTCCCAGCTGAATTTATATTTAAAGAGTGATTCATGTATGCTTGTTTCATGACAAGTGTCTTACGCATCTCGGGCATGATCTACTGATTCTGGTTTCAAATTACTTTTATAATTTCAGCGGTCATATCGATAATCAACGAAAATATTATTTCAGATTTTTCTATCCAAAAAACATTTTTATTAAGCATTTAATTAACGGAATAAAGTAATAAAATTAAAAAAGTAATTTTTAAAAAAGGTTTTTATTATAAATTGAAAATTCTTTTATATCACATTTTCCGGAATTTTTATATTTTGGATTATAATCTTTTCTTTTATTTAAAGCTATTTTATTCATTGAAATAATTGTCTCGCATTAGTTTTGACACTGTTTATACGAGGGCGCGCATAAAACGAGGCATGTAATTCAAAACAAAAAAGCAAATCTTGCTTTTTTGCCAAAATCTCGGCGTTTCCTTCTCCCTTCTGCTTTTCTCTCTTTCTCTCTCTCTCTCTCTCTCTATCTTTCTCTCTCTCTTCCTTCTTAACAACGTCAAAAAAGTGACCAGCCAAGCGTACGGAATCCAGGAGCTATAGCGTATATCGTTTCCGTAATACTTACATGCACTTAGGTATATATGTAGATAGATACGTATACTCGTAGAATAGAACGAGAAGCCTTTGGATTACAGAAGCTTCCCCGAAGAGAGATAGGGATAGAGAAAGACAGAGAGAGAGAGAGAAAGGGAGAGCTTGCAAGTTCACGATCGAGAGCGCCGCTCGCTTGCGCGTGTGACGTTTCTGTTCGTTCTTTCGTGAATATTAGGCCAAACACGGGGAGAGGTATCTCTCTCTCTCTCTTTCTCTTTCTCTTTCTCTCTCTGTTTCTACTATTACGCGATTCATTTTCTCTTCTATCTCTCTTGTTCTTTAGCTTGGTTTCACCTTCTTGCTCTCTCTCTCTCTCTCTCTCTCTCTCTCTAACGCGTAAGCCGACGGCTGCTACTGCTGCTGCTGCGGTAGCGGCAACCCCAGCGCTATACATTTCTGCGCGGATAATTCTGTTCGCTGTAATTGGGATTATAGTTTACGACGCTTAACTGTGGCGGGCAAGAGAGAGAGAAAGAGATAGAGAGGAAACGCGAGCCCGCGGCGGGCCGCGCGCGCGAACCCCGGGATTTGTTCCCTCTCTCTCCCCTCCTCCTTCTCTGGTCTTGCGACGCTTCGTTACACCCGCGTGTGTCTCTCTCTTCTCTCTCTCTCTCTCTCACCCTATGTAGGTGTGCGTGTCGGTGAGCGTTTTAGCCTGTTCCGGGGGAATGTACAGGTAAAGCTCCCGGACACGTGTGGGGGATGACTGCTGCTATCGCTACCGCGTGTACTTCTCTCTCTCTCTCTCTCTCTTGGTGGTAGAAGGAGGGGGAGAGAATCACGCGGCGTTTATTGCTCGAGACTACTGCTAGTGCCGCTATTACCGTACACGCTTCGTTATGCGTTTGTATGTGTACGAGTATATATCCCGGTATATGGCGTCTTTGGAGAGAAGCTTGCGCGACTATGTGTACGTGTGCGCGTGTACGCGACGTATGAGCTCGTGAGTTCTTCTTTTACGAGCAGCTTGCGTGGCTGTACTACTTTGCGACTTTTCGATGTCGATTGCCACGGCCATACCATCCGCTATCTTATAGGGCGTATACACTGTCTACTTATAGATAGACCAAGCGCATGGGTGAATGAGATAGCGCGAGGGTGACTATTTTTATTCGTGAAATTGCTTGATTGCTTTATTGTTATTTTCTTTGTCAAAGTTTGCATACAGCTTTTTGTTTTTCTTTTTTCTTTATTTTAAATCGGTCCTTCTTCTTCTTCTTCTTTTTCTTCTTCTTTTTCTGTCTCGCATACGTATGCGCGATCGATAGCACAAGTTTTATTTCATTTATTTTTCTTTTTTTCTTCTTTTTTTTTTTTTCCTAAAGTCTCTTTAATACAATTTTTAGCAAAAGTCTTTTTTCCATTGAAAAAATTTTATTTATTCCATATGCGCCGTGTCGATTATTTATTTTAATATAAAATATTAACTATAAACGTCGATGAAAGTAAAATTTATTATAATTTTTTTAATTATTTGTATGCATAAAGGATGAATTATTATAGTTTCTGAAGCGGGTACGCATGTCAATCAAAAATGTCAATAAATAAAAATGAATGTGTTCTAGATTTTGTTTTTTGTTTTTTTTTGTTTTTTTTTTTTTTTTTTTCTTATCCTTGGCCTAGTTATATTGATCAATGGATTTATATCGTATTATTGATGAAGCGTTATTTATTTTATTATATTTTATTTCAGTAACGGCAGTGAACGTTTGACGTTCTAAATTTCAATAATTTTAATAATAATTACAAAAATACAGATACGATAAGAAAATGTAAAAAAAATTAATTTTTTGTTATCGATTAAAAATAATCATTTTTAATAAAAATTTTCGAAAAGAAAAAAAGACGAAGAAGAAGAAATCCCGCAATATGATACTCAGTAACCGAGTATTTTACCATTTTGACCCTTAGCCTCATTACCTATTGAACAAATTGAATCCCAAGCATAACGCCACTTCGAGCTCGCGTACACGCCCAAGTATCACCGACTATTCCTAACTTTCTAGTCCATAAAAGAAAAAGAAAAAAAAAATGAAAGACGCGTCTCTCTCTCTCTCTCTCTCTCTCTCTCTCTCTCTCTTCTTGCTTTTATCGTTCAAACAAGTGTTACGCGAGAAATACCACGTAATTACGCTCAGGTTGTACGTCGAGAGAAAAGTAGGATGAAGCGAGGGGGAGGGGCGGAGAAAGGAGGGGTGTTAGGGAAAACGAGTGAAGCAAAAAACAAGGTAAAGCGCTTGTCCGCTGTTATTATTCAGATGAAAGTCCCCTACAGGGTTGGCTTCCCAAGTTCGCCGGCTAGAAACATCGCTCGGCTTTCAACTTTTCGTAGCCATCCTCTCTCTCTCTCTCTCTTTCTCTCTCTCTCTCTCTCTCTCTTTCTTTCTTGGCTTCTTCGTCCTTATCTGTTCTGGTCTTTTTATTATTTAAATTGTAAATGAAGTCGATCGGGTCCGAGAGAGTCTCGCGTCGGGGATAAAAACTGTTTGACTTGCATGAATTATCTTATATGAAGGTTTGGGTTCGCGCGAGCCGGCGAAAGAAAGAGGTGACGATCGATCTCTACACTTACGTGTGCGCCCGTTTTTTTTTTTTTTTTTTTTTTTTTTATTCTTTTTCTTATTTAATCGTTCTATTCTTTAATCGTGTATCGATGAAATTAGCGACAGATACTACGTTTAATCTTCGTGCATATCAGATCGCTCGATATACTTTTTTCTGGATTATATTTGGCTTTTCCTTCTTTTCAGGTCTCGTTCTTGCAACCGTTATCTTTTCTTTGTTTTTTTAATTCTATCTCAGTTTTGTGACGCCTAAAATGAAGATAAAAAGAATAAATGAAAAGTAAATGTGCCGTTAAAATTTGAAGAGAGTTGTAAAATTCTCGTTTGTACGTAAAACTTGAATAAATTTTACCAACATACCCTTAGAATTTTTGCTCATAAATTATTTAGTTGCTTAGACTTACGGCTTATTTTACCGGCATTCCTTTAGCATTGCGTCATTTTCGTGTGTAAAAATTGTCTCACTCGTTTGTCGCGTTGTTTATTTTTTCATCTCTTCGTTTAATTAATATTTTTTAACGAATACCGAGTTGAAAAATGTACTTGTTTTTTAAGAAAAAAAAAAAATAGAAAATAATCGACAAATATTTGTTGAAAGCTACTGCTTCCAATTAAGCTAAATTAAAATAAAAATAAAAAAAAAAAAAAAAAAATCCATAATGCAACGATCGGAAGAAAAATAAAGAAAATTTAGTAGAACCGAAAGAGAGAATCCATCGTTACGGGCATATAACTTCGTTTCATTTCATTTAAAACTCAACTCTCGCGTGCTTACCGCACGACGTGTTATAATAAAACAATCGGTTCGGAAGGAGAGACGAGGAGTGGGGAGGGGGGGGGAGAAAGGAAGGACGGTCGGGCTAAGTCCCAATTTCAACTGCGATACGAGCGTCGAAAAGCCGATCGGGCTACGGCCTCTAATATTGATTCGTCATACTCACACACACACATACATACACACACACATACACCTATCGGCGAAAAAGCTACTTGGACTTCTTGTCGTGCATTTTAAACGACTGCGCTTTAAACTTATACACACGTAGAACAACGTCTATACATATCTTTTAGTTTTTCGAAAAAGAGAACTCGACCGATTTTCCACGAGGTCTCGCGGCCGTTCCGTATTCGTTTTTATTCTTTATTTTTTACTTTTATTTTCAATCATTTTATTTATTTTGAAGAGAGAGAGAGAGAGAGAGAGAGAGAGAGAGAGAGAGAGAGAGAGAGAGAGAGAGAGAGAAAGAGAGAAAGAGAGAGACTATTCCAAGGTTGATAATCGTGCGAGAATTCCGAGTAAACGATAGGCGGGAGGAGCGCGCGACAAGTGGCGCGAGGGTAAAGTTTACGGCGGATATTGCATTCCGGGGAGTCGACCCTCGACTTCTCTCTTCTCTCTGCTCTTGAGTTTCAGAGCTACAAAATTATGGTATGGAATTTTTAATTCGATTTTTCACGATGAGCGTACCGTTAGTTTGCGCGTTTTGATTTTTTTATCGTTCTCTTTTTCTCCATTTCCATTTTATTCGACGGCTATTGTACGTTCGTTATCGAATTGAAACGTACTTTTCGCAGACAGTTTTACCCTTCGCATTATATATTTATTTGTCTCTATCTTTTTGTTTCCGACAGTTTAATTTGCTTTTTTTACGCGAGAACGAGAGACAGAAAGAGAGAGAGAAAGAGAGAGAGAGAGAGAGGGGGAGTTATTTAAAACTTTGTTGTCGTAGAACGTCTAAACCGAATTAAAGCTGATCGTCCCTATAAAAGTATCGATTATCAAGCTTGTCTTTCTTCGAGTATTTTGAATCAAAGTAGAAAAAAAAAGAAAGGCAATAAATAAAAAAAAAAAAAAAAAAAAGTCAACAACAAAAGTCTCGCCTTAATACGCACACGTTGAATAAGTCCGATTAACTAGGGGATAATCGAGGTAACGAAAGTAATTCTCGGGATATCCATTAGCGAATCATGTAGAGAGTTCCCAAAACAAATACTATGGCCTTCGGGGCTTTAATTGCGAAAAGCGTGACGTGTTTAGATTCTCTCGGTTCGCACGTAGCTAACTAAAGCCACTCCTTTGTTCTTCCGGCAACCTGGAAACGTAATTGTTTGAACTCGTGGCATCTTTATAAGGTCCTTAACGTCCCGTCGAGAACTTCTCCTTTTAACAGTTTTAGATGCGATTCTCACGAATGTGTGTTTAATGCTTTTCGAGTAACCTTGAAACTTTTTAATTTTCTAGTGCCTTTGTCTACCTACTTCTTCGACGGGGTAAAAAAAAAAAAAAACGTTACTCCCGAGAGATAATTTTCGCTGAATCTACACTAAATTGAATTATCGGTTAAGTTTCTCGAAAATTTAAGCGATGAATAAATGTTTGGCTTTTTAAATGTTTGCTATAACAACGTTTACGATATTATTCACGTTATAACACATCGTTCAATAAGTCCCGAGACTAACCTAGAGATGGTGCTAGTAGTACCAAACTGGCCACGTTTCCATAGAGTGCGAACCTTTACATGAAACGTGTAAAAATTTCACGTCGATCGGATCACAGACAGTGGAGTTATCGAGGTTAGAGTAAAGTCACTTTGTAATTTGTTTGAAAAATGGAAAAAAGCGAGTTTCGTGTGCTGATAAAACATTGTTTTTTAATGGGTAAAAACAGCGTAGAAGCCTAGCAATGGCTTGAAAAACATTACCCGGACTCTTCTCCATCCAAACCAACGATTTGTCGTTGGTATGCTGAGTTTAAACGTGGTCGTACGGACACAAACGATGCGGAACGTTCGGGTAGGCCATTGGAAGCCGTTACACAGGAAAATGTGAGTGAAGTGTTAAAAATTGTAATGAAAAATTGCAAAGTGAAGGTCCGTGAGATTGCAGAAATGACACAGATATCATCTGGATCATCTGGGAGCGTATTTACAATCCTTCATGAAAAATTGAGCATGAAAAAGGTTTTTTCCAAGTGGGTGCCGCGATTGCTTTCAGTGGAACAAAAACAGCAACGAGTCGACGATTCAGAGAGCTGTTTATCGCTATTTACTCGCAATAAAAAGGATTTCCTGCGTCGATACGTGACCATGGATGAAACATGGATACATCATTTTACTCCGGAGTCGAATCGGCAATCATCTGAGTGGCGCATGGCTGGCGAAAGCCGCCCAAAGCGTCCAAAAATGCAGCAGTCTGCTGGCAAAGTCATGGCGTCTGTTTTTTGGGATACACAAAATGTGAAGTGATTTTCATTGACTACCTGGAAAAAGGTAAATCGATCAACAGTGATTATTATATTGACTTGTTGGTACGTTTGAAGGAAGAGATCGCAGCAAAACGACCGCACATGAAGAAGAAAAAAATCCTTTTTCACCAAGACAATGCACCATGAAAATGCACCAAGTCCATGAAAACAATGGCAAAATTGAACGAATTGGGCTTTGATTTGCTTCCCCACCCCCCGTATTCGCCAGATTTAGTCCCCAGCGACTACTGGCTCTTTGCTGATCACAAAAAAATGCTCCAGGGAAAAAAATTTGGCTCGAATGAGGAGGTCATTGCCGAAACTGAAGCCTATTTTGAAGCAAAGGATAAATCCTTCTATAAACATGTTATAGAAATGTTGGAAAAGCGTTCGAAATATTGTATCACTCTAAAAGGAGATTATATTGATGAACAAAAATGATTTTTGAAAAAAAATGTTGTTTTCGTTGTTAGTCTCGGGACTTATTAAACGATGTGTTAGTCTTATCACAATTCATACGTTCCACTAAATTTTTGAAATGTAACTTTTAATTATTAACTTTTCTAACAAAATCATCGAAAAAATTTGTTTTATTTTTTTTTGAAAAAATTATTAAACGATTGGATTTATTAACATTTTAAACGCATTGTATTGTCAAGGTATTTACCGATAAATTATCAAAATATTTTCAATAACGAATCGATAACAAAAAATTTATCAATCTCTTGTATGCAAAACGTAAACAATAATCATCTTGAACGAAGATGCGAAAAACGAACAAACGCGTAAAAGAAACCATCTTCCTGTTCCAGCAACTAAATCATGAGAAAAAAAATAAAGATAAAAAGGCGTATATAGACATCGAGTTCGAGCTAATGAATAACCTTCGGGATGGTCGAAGAAGCTATTCGATTTACTTAATCTGAAGAGAAGCCGCCTAGTTCAACTAGAGGGGATAGCACCGAGCGTATATACATATGTATATGTATGTAAGGGTCGAGCCAAACACTCGATAAAAAGCTTTTATATTAGTTGTAGCTGTTAATTCAGCTAAATTGTATATAAATTATTCGAGATATTATATACGTCTATAAAAGTTTATACTTGGTGTTTATAGGTTTATTGAGATTTTCTGTTTAGTAAATATTGAGCTTAAAATGAATAAATAGGTACTTTTAGTAATTTAAATGTTGCATCGTCTTGCGTTGAGACTATTTTTGAATATATATATACATATATATATTTGAATATACTTGTAAATGACATTTATTTGGTTTAATATTTTTAGCATTTGACATAATTAACGTTATTAATTATAAAAGTATAATGTTTTTAAAAGCAAAATTTAACAAACAAATAATAATTCAACGCGGTTGTGCTACGAGTTCCGAACAAAAATTACTCGTTCAAATTACTCGCGCTAGTTAATGCTTTATATAATCTCGCGTAATATTTAGAGAGAGTTTTTTGTTGCACAGCGTTTTACAATGTTGTCCGTATACTTTCTAATTATATTAAAATTAAAGCATAGCGATGATGTTTACGCTGCTGACGCGCTATTTAAAATTTAAATTAGATAAAACGAACTTCCACATTCGTTAATTAATTTACAAAAAAAAAAAAAATAAAAAAAAAAAAAAAAAAAAAAAACACAGGAAAGAAGGATTACTAAAAATGTTAAACATTATTTTTATTAATACTCGTTCTATATATACATAGCTGTATCAGAGGTTAAAATTTAACATGAAAATTGAAATTAACTCGGTATTTGGATTAAAATGTATCGGCGCACGTGCGTAAGTAGGCTATCCGAGGGTTACACAGCGACGGACTATTATCTCACACAACACGTGGCGCGTTGTCGATAGATTTCCAATTGCTGAACTACTCGAATGGCTATACATCTTCTTTGTGAAGCTTCTTATGTATAACGATTAGGCGGATTTTTTTATGCGGTCGAACGATCGACTGAATTTAATCCTATAATAAGATTACTGGATGGAGATGGAAATTTTGTTGGATTTGTTATTGGTTATTTTACAATTACATCGGAAATTTGACAATGGTAACCCAATAAGCTAATTATTTTTAAATTCAAAATTACTATTTTAAATCACATTGACACAAAGATATTATTTTTAAGAAAAAAAAAAAAAAAAAAAAAAAAAAAAAAAAGTGTCAAATAAAAGTTATAAAATTTAAAGCTTCCGAAAATAGTCATTTTACCGATGAGTCGTTGACATATATATGCACGTGGTCGTTTAAAAAAAGTACAGTTATTTTCTCAATAACATAGTTGTCAGTGTGGCAGTGACATTCGTATGTATAAAACTCTTTTACTCGTTCTCTCTCTCTCTCTCTCTCTCTCTCTCTCTCTTACCCTTTCGCGAGAGTTTACACAAATCCAGCAAGCATAGAAAGCGTATATAAGTACTATCTTTGCACATAGAGTAAGTGCGATCAAGAAGCTTTCGGTATTGTTCGCTAGAGCAGTTCTCTTCATCTTCTCCTTACGCATATAGTAAACCATGGCTACGGGTGCACACATACCTACTATATATGCGACACGAGTCTTTATGCCTTGCCATCCCAGTATATCCTCGGATCCTTTTGCTTTCTCTCTGTCTCTCTCTCTCTCTCTCTCTCTGTCTCTCTCTCTCTCTCTCTCTCTCTCTCTCTCTCTCTCTCTCTAAGCCCAGCCTATCCGATGGCACGCGAGCGACTGGACTGCTCTGCTTCGGCTATCGACCTATTCTCCATCCACCGTTTCATTTTTTTCCTTCTTTCTTTTATCCTCTTCTTCTTGCGCATTTTTGTCTCTTCTACTATCTCTCTTTTTCTCCCTACTTTTCTTTTCTACGACTCGCTCTTGCTCTTTCTGAGGTAAGCGTCGCGCGCGGGCCGACTTGTTTCTTTCCGCTTCTTTTTCGGATGGAAGCGAGTAAGAAAGAGATGCGAGAGAGAAAGAGAGAGAGAGAGAGAAAGAGAGAGAGAGAGAGAGAGACAGACAGACAGACAGACAGAAATAAGGAGGAGGAAAGAAGTCGATCGATCGGGTCGCCGGAGCTTCGAGTTCCATCTAAGCTCCGCTAGCTTCCAAAAGCCGCTGCTTCGGTATCTCAAAGGAAAAAGATGAGGTCACGAGACGCGCGTTGCGCGCGCGAAACCCGCCGGGAGGAATTGCGCGGGCCGCTTCGGACTTTTTCAAGTGTGCGTCCCTCCTCGCGCACGTAGAAAAGCATCCATGTTTGTGTGTGTGTGTGTGTGTGTGTGTGTGTGTAGGTATACCTGTAAAGGTGCATGGCTTGTCGGCCCTGGTAGCGAGAACCTCCGCGGCGCTTGTTTCTGGGTTACCGCGTTATTTTCTTATGTTGGATTTTTGCGTAAAGAGATGCTTCTGAGTTACTTTTTCTTCTTCCGAGTTTCTTGGATAATTTTAAAGCTGGCGCACAGCTGGGTAAACAACTTTTCCTATTTTTTTTGCGTTTTGTTTTCCCTTTTTTTTCCCCCTCTTTCGTTTTCTTTTATTTTCAGCAACTTCTGGCTTTCGGCTTGTGCATTTTGGATAAGTTTGTTTTTCAATGGAGTTGTACGGAGAGGATATATCGCGGGTATATATACGTATATGTGCGTGGATCTGTGTGTGCGCGCATGAAATGCGCAATGAAGTTCCGACTTAGTCGGCGCTGCAACTTTAAATCAGTCTTGATGCGTTTCTTTGCTTATCTTTAATCGCGTGGATTTTCTTATATCTTACGCAGAATCTAGTTATACTTCTTCGACGATCTATATAATTGTATCGTTAACGAGATATACAATATTAACGTAGATATCTCGAATTTAATGTCACGTAAATCCTAATTCGGTAGAGAGAAGGCGGAGGGGGGGGGGAGGAGGAGGAGGGAGCTGTAAATTATTCATGGCTCAAAATATTGCGCGCACCTATGTATCGCATTATATTTGCATGAAGTCGCCGCTAGAACCATTGACTTGCCAGACTGAGGCGTTTAGGAGGTTCGACGATATGGCTGGCTTTAGCTGCTCACGTGTAGAGGCGCGGTGTCGTGCTATAGGGGGTCTACCTCCTCGGAATCACAAATAATTGAAGCGGAGTACTTATTCGCAGTTAATCACCTTAATACGGAAGGGTTTTACCCTAATAAGCGTAATCGCTTGTAAATTGTATGAGCTACCATTTTTAATACGACGCTGTTTATTTTACCACGTGTGTTACTGTTTTCTTACTTTCTTTTTTTTTTTTTTTTTTTTTTTTTTTTTTTGTTATTTCTATTCTCTGGTGCGCTTTAATCGATATGTTTTTTTTTATTTCGTCCTCGTTAAATAAATCGCTCAATTTATCGCATGAGCGAAAATTTATAAAAATATATCGATGCGGAATGTTTTAACAAATACATTTTCATTTTAAATCTATATGTTATATAAATTATTCACGCTTGTTAAATCATTGTAGTGTGTTGGTTTCTATCGAGTTATTATAATGATATCATTTTATAACAAATGTTGTAAGTACATTATAATGAATTCTCTTTCTACCTATTTTGTATATAAAACATAAAAATTGAAAACGCGACGAACAATGTAATACTTTAACATAGAAAAATTGTTCATCTAATAAGAAAAGATAATAAAGTTAGAATTAATGAATGAATTCTTTGAGCTTTACGGCGGTAAATTTATAGAATTGAATGGCATCTTTTTAAATCCGTAAATTTAAATCGCATTACATTGATCTTTATCATCAGTTAATCAGATTACTATTTCTTTTTTTTTATCGAAAAAATTTTTTTTTTTCCTTTCACTTTGCAAAAGAGTAGGAAAATGAAAATTGGCTAAAAACATCATGTAATGTCTTAAGCCGATAATTGATTAGCATTGATATATGTTATTATCATTATTTTCTTTCATTTTTTCCAATTTTTACATTTAATTAAGAAAAGTTAAGAAAATTTTGCAATTATCGATAAAATAAAATAAAGGACTTAAAAATATTTTATTATAGTAATGATACATGGTACTTCGGTCAAAAAAATAAATGGATTGCAATTGCGCAATCAAATGGTTGATTTTTAAATATTTTTTTATACAAAAGTCTCTCTTTCCTTCGTTGTTTTTCTAAAAACAAAACAAAACAAAACAAAATAATAATCAATCGACGAATTAACGAAGAACCACCAATAAATCGTTTACGAAACGACAACAAGAGAAGATGACTGCGTTTAAAAGGTGATCTCGCAAGTTCGAGGGAATGAGAACGTGCGACGTTGAAAGGAAAAGAGACAAGGCAAAAGGGCTTTCTATGTCCCGTGTGGACGAGTCGCGAGCGGATGGGCCGCGGGGAGGCCGCGATTGTTGGAGTAATCTTATCGATTGTCTTAAAAAGTCGAGCGTCTCTCGTTGTCTATCTTCCTCGCGCGCGTTTACTTCGTAGTAGCGGCTAACGACCAAACGGCGACTCGCACGTCCGCAAAGTCTCTCGGGTCGCTCTCTCACTCTCTTTATCTCTTGGACGCTGGAAATGGACTCGTGAAAAAATCGAGACACGAAGGTGGATGAAACGAGGAGGATAGAAGCCAAGAGATGCTACGAGACTACTGCAGGTGAATTCTTAAGGTGACGAGGGTTGAGAGATCGGAGACGCGACGGAATGGGAAGATGGAAAATTTTGACGTTTTATTTAAATTCTTACGGTTACGTCTTTCTTTCTGATTTTTGAGACTTTATTAAATTTTTCTTTTCCTTTCTGCGTTTATTTTCTCCGTAAAGCATATGTCTCAAATTTACGTTTTTTTTTTTTTTTTTTTTTTGGTTTTTTTTTAATATCATAAGTACTCGTAGAGACTTATAAACGTTGAGCATGCAAAAAAGAAAACACTTTCATCAAAGAAGAAGCCAGCGAAATAAATTACTTTCGCGATTCTTAAGATAATTCTCCCGGCGTTGATCATCGGTCAGTGAAAGAAGGCAAAAAAAAAAAAGCATCGAAAGAATGAAGAAGTAAGAAAAGCGCGCCAGACGAAAGAGAGACAAGCATATAAAAGACGAGAGCAGAGATCGAATGAAAAACGGGCTCCTTGATCCCGAATAACTCATACTTTAACTTAGAAACATACGCGATAAAGTGTACAGAAGAGAGAAAAAAACGAAATTGAAAAAAAAAGAAAGAAAGAATGAAAAAAGACAAACGTGGATGAAAGAGATCGCGGAATACAAGAGACGTCGAGAAGAAAACGCGCCGCGAAAGAAAGACAGCCGAAGAAGAGAGAAAGGGAAAGATTAGTTAGATGCGCGAGGCTCTGCCAACGTTCTATTTAAAGCCAAAAAGGTGGAGGAAGGAGGGTGAGAGAGAGAGAGAGAGAGAGAGAGAGATAGGCACTGACGCCAGCGGTCGCTAGCTCCTCGGTAATTTACGAGCTTACACCAAAAAAGTTGGACACCTTGGGATGGCTCTCTCTCTCTCTCTCTCTCTCTCTCTCTCTTTCTCTCTCTGCACTTTGACACGTGACCCAGTTTTCGATCGAGTTACGTAATCGATCGCGTCTCTTGCTCATAATATTCCATCGTTTTTCTCTCTTTCTCGTACGTTCACCGTTGCTACCTTTCATTCCTTATACAGTTCGTTGGATCGTCTTCCTTGCGTTTCCATTCAAGTTTTAATCGGGCGCGCGAACGAGCTCAGCCCCTTTGTCCGGCGAGTCGCTCGCCACGGGAGACTTTTCAGTATATAACTGTATGTGCATCGCTTCGAAATGGAAAGTTTCTGTTTGTCTTGTGCATGGCCTCGGTATACTACACTAACTATATATATACTCCCGCAAATTAATTATTTTGGAAGAATAGTTCATAGACGCGCGGTATATGAATATAAATATATATATATATATATATATATATATATAATGAATCGGAGTACCCGAAAGTATAAAGAAAATTTATGACGTCAATGTAGAGAGCGAGACTTATCTCCGAGATGAGGCAGATCGTTCGCTCCTCTGGTTTTTTATACATTAATTCTTTATTTAATTCTCTTGCGACTGATTTTCTTTTGTTTATTTTAGAAAATATTGGGCTGCGTTGAAAGATTAATATGAAATGACTCCATTGGGAAAAGCATTCCGACGTAATATTACTTCCAGAGTCCCCGAGCTACTTCTTCCAAGAAATATCTTTTTGTATTAAAAAGATAAATTTTGTATCAAGTTACATCTAGGACGTAATAAGAAAATTATCCTACGTTTAATTATCTGGTCTATCATAATCTACAGTAAACCTAATATATATTTATCGGTTTAAAAATTCACTATTCTACAAACATTTCTATACTTTAAAAAAAAAAAGAACAAGAAATATAAAAAAATTTATTATTTTAAATATTAAACGAAATTGTTTGTTTTTAAATATGAACCAAGTTGTAAAATTTTAGCCGGAGTAAGACAATTATGTGGGTAGATAATTCACATCATTTTATTTTATATGCCGTATGAATTTTGTGAAAATGTGAAAAATAAAAAAGGCGATTTTTGAATTTGGCGCAAAATAAATACGGTTTAAATGAAGTGAAATATTTGTCGCGTATGTTCGGGCGTATATTAAATTTATAAAATAATAACATTATTAATTCGCGTTGATAATTATTGCGCGTTTAAAGAAGAGCAGCTGGCTTATAGCGTTAAAGGGAGAGATAATGTAACGTCGAAAATTTACTTTAAAATAAATCAAAACAAGCGCGTAAGCTTCGCTACTGTAATACCGCGATAATTAATGAATATTCTGTGTATAACCCGAGTAATCGTTGACTTTGATTTAAATAAATAATAATTTTCTGAGACGTGCGAGCATAAATTGCCGGTAATAATCGAAACTATTATCCAAGTCAACGTCGCCGGATTTTCCCACATTAACCGTTAACGCCGCAACATATTACACGCGAAAGCCAAGGCAAGGTGTCTCGAGTCTCTGCGCGCTTGCTCTCTCTACTTGTACCCATGTATATGCACGCGCGAGTGCCCATGTGTGCGTGTGTATGTGTAAGTGTATATAGGCCTGCACGTGCGTGTATAAACCGTACATACATGCACGCAGGTAAGTGTACGTGTGTACGTGTCAACCCCTTTAGATTATTCTCTTTACGAGCTGCAGGCGGCTCCGAGCTCGAGCTCCCGAGAGCAAACGAGCGCACTAGGGCTTTCTCCCGTTCGCTCTCTCTCTCTCTCTCTTTCTCTCTCTTTCTTGCTCTCTCTTGCTCTCTCTTGCTCTCGTTGACGTGCCGGAATCGATTAACGAATAAATGCGCTCGCCGGACTACGACGGGACGACACGGGTCTTTTGGCCCGACCTAACGACAGAGCTTTCTCTCTTTCTACCTCTACCTCTCTCTCTCTCTCTCTCTCTCTCTCTCTCTCTCTCTGTCTCTCTCTCGTTCTCGCTTACTCTATCTGTCTATCTATCTCTCTCGGGCCCTTTACTCGAGGACATTAAATCCCGAGTGGAGAGTCGCAAATCTTTCGGAGCGACGCGAGCAAGCGAGTGCGCCGACTCTCTCTCTCTCTCTCTCTCTCTCTCTCTATTTCTCTTTCTCTCCTTTACCCCCTCTCTCTTTCTTTCTCTCTTTCCCTCGAGGTATACTACTCCTTTTGGGGCTTCTTTCTTTTTATCGTTTCGCCGCTCTCGTGGACGGATTTCAAAGAGACTTCGATTCCGTTGGGCGAGATTTTCAAATTTATCAGCGTTGGCATATGTGGCATGTCCGTGTGTTTTCTTTCTCAAATGTTTACCGATGAATCTTGCACCGATGGGGACCCTCCAAGTATTTTATTGTGATTTGTCGAAACGAATGAAAAAAGAAGGCTGTCTTTTTCTTTTATTCTTTTTGGTTTTGTTTTTACTTTTTTTCCATCTTTTGTAATGTTTTTTTTTTTTTTTTTTTTTTTTTTTTCTTAAGTTGAATAATTAAAAAGAGTACTTTTCTCGTAATTTTATTCAAAATATCGATCACCTTTAAGCCAGAGAATTATCTTAATTAAAAATAATTATTTATTCTTTGAATATAAATTACCAGCTGTTCGAAACAGTGTCAGTCTTATTAGGCACGAAATTAAATGCCCTGGAATTATGTTAAATTTAACGCTTCAAATTTTTTCCATTCGACGTTAAATCTTCGAATTTTCCAAAATGGTGTATCGATAAATTGCGAAAATTAAATTTAAAGTTTACGCCGGTGAAATAACGAATACCGCGGGAGGGGAGGGGGCGGTGGACACACAGCTACGAGAGCATAAAAGATAGAAAAGGAAGGAAAGGAGGAGGAGGAGAGAGAAGGGAAAGCGGTAAAAAAGCAGTACTAAAATGCTTACTCCTATCCCATTGGCGAGAGAAAGAGAGGGAGAGAGAGAGAGAGAGAGAGAGAGAGAGAGAGAGAGAGAGAGTGAGAGAGATTGAGAGAGAAGGAGAGGAGAGAGAGAGAGAATGGAGGCTTTACATAATGTAACGCACTCACGAGCACACGTGTTATATCCTGGACGTACATAATCCCGAAATCCCTCTGTATATATACTCCGTGAATCCGGCTATTAATCAGATTCTCTTGATAGGGATAAAGTCAGGCGCCAAAGAGTGATTTTTAGCCTGCCGATGCGCTTCTCCCTTTTTGCTCTTTTGTGATATGCTGAAAACTTGACGTCTATTGTCTATTCGCCACTTACTATCCTTCTTTTCTTCTATTTTTCCTTAACGTAAACCACCGCGTTCATCAAATATTTTCACGGATGTATTGCTGCGGTGAATCGAGGTGACCGCAAGTTTAGTTCTTACGAGACCGATAAATATTAATAAAGTATATAGATACAAGTTTTTAAAATTTATATTTTATTTGAACGTCAATTTTTTAAAAAGTCAAATGTCATTTTTTATTTTTCGTGTTTAAAATTATGTTCTAAACATATCATGACAAAATGCATATCATAAATGTGTTTTCTAAAAATTCTTTGAATTTTTCTCCGTCCTAGAAAAAATATTTGAAATGAAAATAATAATCTCATATACTGACTTACGAACATTTTTAAGAAAATATTTTTATTCTAAGCTGTATTTGATTTTAACTTCAATTTTAATATTTAATAATAATTATGATCGAAAAATTCCACATTAATAAAGTAACGATTAATTTTTATAAAAACGTTCATAAATCGAAAAATATATTTATTTTCCTCATATAGTTAGCGAAGTTTGTGGATTAAAACTTTCATATCGTTATATCAATTCACAGCTGTACAAGTAAACAACGTTTCTTCATGAAAGATACCGTATCAAAGATCAAAAAGAGAGAAAAAAAAAGGACACTGAGGAATAATCTAAAATCTCAGTCAAAATGCATTTGTAACGAGAAAAAGGACGGATCGTCCTTTCGCTAGTCGATTCGCAGCGGCACAGTTTGATCTCTCTCTCTCTCTCTCTCTCTCTCTCTCTCTCTCTCTCTTTCTTTCTCTGGTTCTTTGGTGCTCCTTTCCCGGGGTCACTGATAGGTGGCAGCACGAGTCTCTTAAAATTCAAGGCGAATTCCCGACAACTTAACGCGCGCGCGCGCGTACACGCGACTGAAAGCGAAATGCAAAGAGGAAACAAGCAAAAGAGAGAGAGAGAGAGAGAGAGAGAGAGAGAGAGTGGCATCAAAGAGGCAACGAAAAAAGAGAAAAAGAACTCGAATCGCTGTCCTTCGTCGTTCGCCATATGCTGCCCGTGTCCTCTTTATTTTTTCTTTCTTTCTCTCTCTCTTTTTTTTTTTTTTTATTTCACGTCTGAGCGAGGGTGAGATAATCCGAATTTATCCGCTCGCACTACCCCCGCGCAGATTTAACTCTTTCGAGAAGAGAGCCTGCTCGGCTGGTGTAGCCTTCTCGTGCTTGTTTTAATTAAGGTGCGAACTAGCAAACAACATCCTACAACAAGCGATCTCCCCTTCTTCCCTTCGGTCTGCCTTCCTGAGATAAGAGCATTAAGATCTTTCGACGCGCTTTTTATCTTTTTCTCTTCGTTCGCTTGTTTTTCTCTTCTGCTCCCCCTTGAAGTTACCGCTCGTACGATTGTTTACGAAAAGTGCATTGTTTCGGCTGTTTGAAAAAATACTTGATTTGTAAGAGTAAAAGCATTCAAGTGAATAATATGACGATTTTTATCGACAGTCGAAAAACATAGTGGATTAAATATTGTATCATAATTTTAAATTTTCATTAATTTTTTTTTCAAATATTTTAATGCATCTTTTTCAGAAAAAGATGATTAAAATTAATTTTTTTTCCAGAAATAAAAATTTGATATAAATTCGAAACTTTTATTGCACTCTGTGCCATTAAGTAGATATATGGCAAACACTATGCGACATATGTCTTACCAATCCTAACATACACTACTTATTTCTCTTGTGTGTAATCGTTCGTTATATAAGAAATTTTTCATAGCAGCATTTCATTAAAATTGATTTTAACATTTTGATAACTAACAATTAAATTACTTTTCTAGTAATTTTGAATAATTTAGTTTTACATTTTTTAATAATGTAAATAATTACATTTATATTAGCGCACTAAAAAACTGTAAGTTTGTAAACATATGAAAATTGCATTGTAAATTATTGCGGTGCGATATTGCGAACAATAATTTTAGGAGATAAAAAAAAAGGAAAAAAGAAAGAAATTAAATTGTACGATGAGGAACAGCGAGCATACTGAAATTTCTGCTCAATATTCAAAAATATATAAAAGCAATATATTGGCCAATACATACCCACCGATGAATTATAAATATTCGGTCGACAAAATAAATCGATTCACGTTGCGCACCCCCACTCAAAAGTGGGTCAAAGAAAAATAGTGTTTTAACGCACATCTGTACCCAGAGCGCATGCCAGCATTTGCCAAACGTTAAAAACAGATCGCACTCGTGTTTCGACGATTTCGCTGCCGAAAACCGACGGTTCTCAACACCAACGAACGAAAAGCGTCAACTCGGCTTTTCTTTTTCTCGGTAAAGAAATCTCATTTTCTCTCTCTCTCTTTCTCTCTATCTCTCTCTCTCTCTCTCTCTCTCTCTCTTTGTCCCTCTCTCTCTTTCTCTCTGTCTTTTTCCTGAAAAGGTTGTCCGCCGGATAAAACCGAGTCATCGTTTCGTTACGATCGAGGGAAGAAGACTCGCATTTTGTGAATAACAGGAATAATAATTGCACGTAAGCTTGTCGAGAAACAAGAGCCGTAATTCATGGATGAATTTTAGAGCGAATTTTGTTATTTCAATTTTTTTGCGGTTAGTTTTTATAATGCCTAAGTTAAGTGAGAAGTTTAAAAATGATTTTTTGATATTCCGTAAAAATCATAGATTTTCAATAAATGACGAAAAACTAAACTCTTGATGATGTAACATTTTGATAAGGAATACGGAAAGTTTATCGAACTTTACGCTATTGCGTTAATTTTTAATGTTTGAAATGAAGTTTCTTGAGAATAGTTTCGCTTTAACGCGTTAAGATTCAATAAACAATAGCCAATTTATAATTAAACGCTTCCGCTAGGCATTATAATTCACTTTTCTCAAAAAACACATACACCCAAGCGCACCTTAGCTAGATAAAGCCGGAGAAGCTGTGAATTCCGTCCCCGTCGGCGAAACTAGTTAGTTTAATAACGTTTTGGCAAAAGGCGTCCCCGCTACACAGCCACAACAACAAAGTCAAGTTCCTCAAGCTGTATACTGCATGCGAACGCGCGTACGCGCATACACATACACACAAACATTTGTATATTTATACGCACATATACGTATAAGTGTATATAAACATCGCAAACATCAACTGCGATGACGTCGTACAGGGAAAGAGACCAACCGATTAGTCTCTCTCTCTCTCTTTCTCTCTTGCTCTCTTATTGTAGTGCTGGGAAACATGCAGATGAAGCTATATCGAGCTATGTGTGAGTTAGAGACAGAGAGAATGTACAGAGAGACAGAGAAAGATATCAAGAAAGAGAGAGAGAGAGAGAGAGAGAGAGAGAGAAATGACCGTCGGTAGTGGCTAACGGTAACGCAGCAAAGAGAGAGAGAGAGAGAGAGAGAAAGAGAGAGGTCTCTAGCAGAGGTGGTAAACTGCTCTACACTTGCTAACAGCGTTGAAATTCGAGCGGGGCCTGCATTATTCAAGTAAATAATCCATTTATCACGCGTGCTCGAGCGTTCGCACACACTAACACACACACACAGATATGCACAGACACACACACACACGTAGAGATGCCGGTGGCGCGCTTTTTCCAACCCCTTTGCTACACCACCCCCTTTGGACCAGTAAGCCGGCCCGCTTAATTTCAAAAGCCTTCCCGATGCTACTGTTGCTGCCTCGGTAGGTTTGCTTGTACGGTTATAGTAACGCGCGGTAATGATCTACTGATGAGCCGTTTGACGTTTCACGCGAGTTTGGGCAGTGCCTTTTCCTGTTTTATTTTTCTTCTTTTTTTTTTTTCCTTTTACCTTTTTTACCTTTTTTTTTTTTTTTTTTTTCTTTTTTTTTGTTTTTACGGATGGTTGAGATGCACGTTTTGTTCAATTTTAACGAGCGGTCCCTTGTATACGTGCGAGTGTTATATAGGTTTTAATTAGAGGGAAAGTTAGCCAGCGGATAATTTGATGATTAACACTAACCTTTTTTTTTTCGAGTTATTTCTAACGATTATTTCGTGATCGTTACGGTCGATTCATTTATTTACTTATTTAACAAACATTTTCATTTTAAATTTATTGCGATAATAAAATAACGTAAATTTTATTTAAAACACTTTAATTTTTCATAATATTAATTGTTATAATAATTAATAAACACAAAACTGACTTACATATTATTAAAAACGAACAAAGCATGTGTCTTGTTTATTCATCAGTTTGTTTTTAAATGTTAAACAAGATAGTAAAACAAAAAAATACGTTTTACAATTGTTTAATCGAAAGATGTAAGAGAAAAAAATCTAGAATTCAACATTGTACTTGGTAAAATTTCTCTTTCGTGCAATATAAATCGACGTTTTAAAAGTACTTTTTTTCTCAGGGAAAATGACGTTAAGTGTGGAAATAATTTCGATCGTAATTTTCCGAAGGATGGAACATAAGATTCCACTGGTATTCACCGACCTTTTGATCGAATTATTTATCGATTTCTTGATAAGAGTTGTAGGGTACAGTTGTAGAGTTGCCAAAGCATATAAAACAGATTGACTTATTGCTCTTCCATGTGAAAGACTCGTTTCTCCCTCCCTTTTGTGCGTCGCAAGCGACGCGGCCAACTTCTTTGCAAAGAATTCGGCCAATACTTTTTATTAATTACGAATTCCCTTTTACGTATACACATCGTGGATCTCTTTAAAAACAGTTTAACGGAATTCAACAAGATCACTCAAGTGATAAAAATAATTATTGATCGTCAATTAAACATGTGACCCTCTTGAGTCTTTTAAAGTTTTACGTTATTAAAAAGTATTAAAAATAAATCCCAAGATCGAGCGATGCGTATGCTTTTATTTATAAAATCTATATCGCGGAATAAAATATCTTCTTCGTGAGTCGACATTCGCTAATAAACACGCGCAAGGACAATCGAGGAAGGAAAAAGCACTCGAAACTTTCCCACCCACGCGCGCTCACTCATTCGAACAAAAGAAAAATGCAAAGCAGCAAGAAAGTACAAGATGACGAAACTCGAAATATCCTCGAGACAAGGAATAATTCAGAGGAGCCGAGCTCCTCGAAGATCGAATTATTCATCGATATCTCTTCGTCGATACACGAATTTTTAGAATGTGCTAACCGGCGCATATAAAGTGGATTGACTTATTGCTTTTCCACGTGACACCTTCGTCTCCCCTTCCATTTTTTCACCTTGTATTCTTTAAGCTCGGTCGCAGCATTGTCTCCATCCCCCCTCCCCTCTCCACCTACCTTCTCTATCAGTCTCCCTCCTCTCTAACGCAGGATCTAGATCACGAGCGTAGGTAGGGCGCGGGGACACGGAGGAGAAACTACGAGCCGTGCATGTGCCGAGATAAAGTCTATGCGTCGTCTATCGTCGCTCGATCTCTCGCTATGGCTCCAGGTGTTTAATGTACGCAGAGGGAAAAGATATTACCGTCTTCTTGTAACTATTGCCGAATGCGAGCTGAATATGCTTGGTATTCTCGAGAAAAATCAAGATCTATCCTTTTTATGGACTATTAAAAAGAACGTACTTACTTTTTTTTTTTTTTGCTTTTAAAAGATGTAGTTCGTCGGGTACGTAGGAAAGATTTCTCGTTAACATTCATCGAATGCAAATTATAAGGTTATCTTAATGTTTTTAATGCTTGCTTGTTGAGATATTTTTAAGTCTAAAATGTAGTTTTGAAATAAGTTAAAAATGCATTTATTTTAAAAAAAAATAAAAAAGAAAAAAAATAGAAAAATTATTTTCAGGTTGTTTTAAGAAAAAAAAATTTCTAAAATCAAATTCAAATGATGTTCTTTCGTAAGGAAATAAAAACTACGATGTCAATAAAGTGTAGCGAAAGTTTACTTTTAAAACTTATCTGAGAGAAAATAATGTCAATAAAATGTCGAGTGGATTTACTTTTGATTGAAGTGAATTTTGATTCAACTTGGTGGCATACAGTAATTTACGCTTAATTTTAATCACATTGATTAATATATTTTTTATCAAATTAATTATACAATTTTTTTTTTTTAATTTAAAAATTTTACGTTTTTAAATAAACTATGCAAAATATAACGTATTTATTTAAAAGATATTTTAAATATGAGCAAGTAAATATTTCTTGTTTATTAAACTACTATACGAGTATATAATGCTAAATCAATAAAATCTATTCTAAGTATTATCTATATTATTTTACTGAAAAATTCAAGCTCAAAGTATTATTGTTCGCAAACTTTTTTTTTTCATCAAATAAATAACGCTAAAAAAAAAAACAAAAAAAAAAAAAATTAATAAAAAATAAAATCTTAATGCAATTTTAAAGCGAGAACGAAGAATCAAAAAAAAAACTTTGCCGTGTTCTAATTGACGTTAAATAAGTTTACGTATATTTTTTTACGAGATACACGAGGCCATGTGCTTTGATGTATACATCGCTGCCGTTGTTGAGGGAGGCGACGAGGCGGGACCGACCTCCTGGTGCATCCAGGACGGCGACCGGGACAAGACCCGAAAGCAACACCGACAGCGGCACATTCGATTATACACACGTAGATACGTATACGCGTCTCTTTCTTATCCGTATACGCGTCGCACACGTAAAAGAGACACGAAGCGGTGAAAAGAGCCGGAGACCGTAGACTTTACCAGTCGGCGGAGAAGACGAGAGAGAGAGAGAGAGAGAGAGAGAGAGAGAGAGATAGAGAGAGAGAGAGAGAGAGAGAGAGTGGAAAGAGCGCGCGCAAGAGAAACGTTAGAAGAGAGCGAATGTAAAAGAAAAAAGAAAACAAAACGAGTCTTCTCTCTCTCTCTCTCTCTTTCTCACTTGCTCTCTTCTTCTTTCCAGCCAGAGAAAAGTGTCTGAATGCAAGGAAAAAGGAATTACTGGGAAAGTCTAAGGCAGACACGAGAGTGAGAGAGAAAGGGTGACGAACGGAGGAAAAGAGCAAGAGAGAGAGAGTAAAAGAGGAAGCATGAGAGAAAGCGAGAGCGTGGGGCTGTGGCTGAGGCTGGATTGGTGGACGGATACTAGAGAACGGAACGGGGTAGGGATTGCTAGGAATTCGCGAGAGGGGAGCGAGCGCGCGCGAGGGAGAGAAAGAGAGAGAATAAGAGAGAGTACCGGCGAGGGTGAGAGAGCGAGAGAGAGAGAGAGAGAGTCGAAGCCTCGAAAGCTGCTCCAGGGGGGTGCGCGCGCGAGTCGGAGCTACAACGGCAAGGGGGTTGCCAAAGGCGAGCGCGAGTAAAGCGGGGGGAGTCGAAACTACTCGTCGCGCGGGTTGGCTCACTCTGCGGCTCCCGCCGCTCGGGAGCAGACACGCGGGGCCAACACACAATTTTACTATACACAAATATATATATGTATATATATCTAAAACAAAATATCTCTATATACATCTAATTTTCTCTCTGTCTGTACATCTGTCTGTCTGTCTGTTTGTCTGTCCGTCTATCAACTATCGCTTCAACTCTGTCCGTTTCTCTTCCTCTGTCTCGCTCTCTGTCTTCTGTATCAAGCTTTTGTTTAAAAGGAAACATCGAGCAAGCGTAGCAGTAAGGAAACGAAAACATTGTAAATAACAGCGAACGTAAGGAAACGACGAAGAACAACGGCTAAAACGACGAAGACGACAATCCACAACAAACTGAGATAAAAGAGAGAATCAAAACATTTTCATACCGTGAATGCTATCGAGCTCTGTCCGCTTGTCCTTGTGACCGCTTGTCTGCCCATTTCGTTTGTTACAAACCGCGAACTTACGTCGCTAACGAATTGTTTTCTTGCGAGGGCAAGAAGCGAAAAAGAGAGAGAGAGAGAGAGAGAAAAGAGGGAGAAAGAAAGAGAGGAGAGAAGAAAGAAAAAAGAAAGGGTGAAGTTCTTTCGTAAGAAAAGTGCCGAGGACGGTGAAAAATAAAGGAGGAAAACAACGTGAGTGTGTTGATCATAGAAGAAAAAGAGATACGTGTGGATTTGACGTTTCAAGAAGGAAAGGATTAAAGAGAACGTATATAAAGCTGCTACGTCGAGGGCAATAAAGGAATAAAAAGAAGGAAGAAATTCGTTGCGCTCTTTTTTCATTCTTTATCGCTCGGCGCGCATACGCACACTCACGTACACGCATACACTGCTGAATATCCTTCCATTTCGCGCCACGTAACGTGCATGCCTTCTTATTGTTTATCTGTGTGCGCAAAACTAACGCACACAGATTTTATCATTGCAATACGTGTGATCCTTACATTATTTTGTCCCCAACGTGATGGGACGGGTTCAGTGTTGTAACTTAGATTTTAAGAAGAATTAACGGCCAAATTCCAAACTCAGCGAGCTCACACACCGCTGTTGTTGTAACCAACGTCGAGTGTGCGTTCGGGCCAGATTTTAAAAGCGAGTTTTTACGAGAAAATTTTCCACGGCGCTTGCTTCGACCGATACGAGCATCTTACGTCAACGAAGATAAACGCACAACGAAATTTATATTTTAACGAAGACTAGTAGCGCAAAGTGACGGACCGTATAGAAAAATAGTTACGCTTTGAGTAAAAAAAAGAAAAAAGAAAAAAAAAAGCCACAGACAGATAGTGCCCGACCAAACTCGACTTTTACTACTCGTCGTTTTTAGTTAACATCGGTAGAGCGCAAGTTAGCGCGGCTCGCGCGAGTCCTGTGCAAGGTCAGGGTTGAAATAAACGAGCGAGCAACCGAGCGAAAAGCGGCGTAGCTCAGCTCGGAGTGAGATAAAGGCTAGTGGGCGGGCGGGCGGGCTTTCAAAACGTCCGTTAATTGGTCGATCGCCGACGTGTTCGATATATTAGATCCCACAACGAAGTCGCAGGAGGAAGAGGAGGAGGCCGCAGCTCCTCGTGCAGCTGCGAGGAGGCTGCCGAGGCGCGCAGCTGCCACGGCCACGTGGGCAGCGGACTCCACAGCCTCATTGCTGCTACGCCCACGCGGCGGCGATGTGCCCTCGCGGCGTCGCGGCCACCAACAACACCGGCAGCATCACCATCACCACCGACACCATCATCGACAGCAGCAGCAGCAGTATAACCGGGAAGAAGCGCGGACGGCAAACGGAGTCAGAGAACCGCCGCGAATCAGCGAGTTCTTCCGGCTCTCGAGGCCGTCGCGCCGGCACGAGGACAATGAGGCGCGAGGGGACGGCGGAGGTGGTAACAGATAGCCTAACGAGGACGACGGAGCAGCAGCAGCGGCAGCAGCGGATAGCGATAAGGACGTCGTGCACGTCGTTTTGATGCGCGGACGAAATTCGAATAAACTCGTCGTTATCGGTGGTGCTAACGCCGGGACCGGCGCCGACACGATGGCCGGCTACAACGGCGCCGCTCACGCGAACAGTCATCATCCCCAGCAGCGGGTGGTCTACCACGCGACCTACCCGACGCCTCTCGCACCAAGTGAGTCTCTCTCCGCTTCTTCTTCTTCTTCTTCTACTTCTTCTTTTGCTTCTTCTTCTACATGGAACGCGCGCGCGCGCGTGCCCGCTCGAGCTTCGTTTTCCATTACTCCCGCTTCAATTTCTCGGTTTGCCGCGTGCACGCTGCTTGCCTTGCATAGTTTCTAGATCTAGCCGTACGCGATAACTACGCTCTCTATGCAAATTTACACGCACACGCGCAGCACGCACGGGACGAAACGGGAAGCGCGAAAATGTAGGGGAGTAGGCTGGAATATGTATGGCCGAGGGATGTGTGTCAGTGATGACTCGTGCGAGTTCTCGCTCTCTCTCTCTCTCTCTCACTCTTACACTCATATACGAAACGTCTGCTGTCGCCTTAGGTTAAAGGGAACCTTTCGTTACCTTGAAATTTAGATTGGCATTGCTAATATTGCGTGAGATACGTGCTGATATATTAACGGCAATATTATTATTGCAAAGTTTTTTAATAAATCTGTCGGTGTGAATGATTTTTTGTAACGATATTCGATTAAAATTATGAAAATGTGACGTTTATACTTATATATTATTTTTTTTGTTTTTTCAATAAAGAAAATTAAACAAATATTATTGAAGATTATCAAAAACCGATACGATACGTACGATGAAATTGCTTTAATTGATTTAATATTTTGCAGAGCGTATACGAGAAAATTTAATGAAAAATTGTTGCACTCAGTTTTTTTTTTTTAGGTTCCTCTGCCATCTTTTGATCAATTCTAGTATAAGCCATTAATTTGAACTTTAACATTCAGAAAATAAAGATTTTCATACCTGCTATAGACGTTAAATTTTTAACGAGACTGTAATAAATCATTCAACGGTTTATTATTACACAAGGATAACGGCTGAGAAATCTTATATCATTTTATTGCATTTATTAAATGCAACTGCTACCATAAAAATTGAGATTCGTTACAATTGATTGATGGCCTTTTATCGCCGTTAAATTAACTAAACCGCATTTAAATTATTATTTATGGTTTTTTAAATATTAAACAAGTGTAAAAATATATTTTTAATTGATGATTTTATTTTAAGATTATTAATTTTTCAATTGTTATATTTCAGTCGATACCACGTAATTATATTACGATATATTCATAATAAATTAGAATTAAAAGTGAATGCCATTTTATTCATTACCAACAAGCGTAGATTTTTTTTTTTTTTTTTTTTTTTTTTTTTTTATCAAAATGAAAACTAATTTCAAACGTCATAAATATTTCACATGCGATCGCGCACACGTCAGTATTCAAAAGTAAGAGAGTTAAGAATGGCTTTGAATGTAATAAATATAAAAAATAAATTAAATATATTTCAATGTTAATAATTCAGTTTCTATAATACGAGTATAATACATGTGATTTGAAAATTATTTTTTCTCGATAACTATCACGAACATTACGAATCGATAATTGTCATGAAAAAGTTAATTTCTTTTTCAACGTTAATATTGTCAACTGTTATCGTTAAATTTTATTATTTAGCTATATTAAAATATCGAAATTTTTATAAAATTATTTGTCAATCTATATAATATTTAATGAAATATTTGCACTAACAAGGAAAACGAAAATAACTCTTTTAATAAAGAAAAACAAAAATGAACGAGCCTTGTAAATAAAATACATTTTTCCTAAAACCTCACTCTTTCTCTATCTTTCGTACGTACATCTCGAAAAGCAAAAGGCATTAAAATCACACTAATAACCGATTAACGATCGCGCAAAGCATGTAACCTATACCGTTCCCCCACCAGAAGTGAAAATTATACACATTTCAGCTAGGTAACGACGAGAGAGAGAGAGAGAGAGAGAGAGAGAACGAGGGGGAGAGTCGCGCACGCAAGTAACGAACTCGGAATGTGTGCCAGTCGTGCGAGCGCGCGTACAGTTCCCGCGACATGACGAGAGAGAGAGAGAGAGAGAGAGAGAGAGAGAGTCGCGCACATGGCGAGAGAGAAAGAGAAGTTGCGCGCGCGAGCGGTTAAAGACGAGGTAGGAGGGGTGAAAAAGAGGTTGCCGGGGGGTTATTTCGCGCTCTTTATATACTTTCCGTGTCTCGTGCTCGTTATACGCGACCGTCGCCGTCGCCGTCGACGTCGTTCCTTCGTTTGCTCTTGTTGTTGTGACGATAAGGCTAGATGAGGAGGAGGGGGAGAATGGCTCGAAAAGAGTGCGCACATGATTCGAGGGAATCTTCTTGGCCGGGAATCTTCTTTAACTTTTATCGCTATATACTTTGGGCTCTTGCTCTTTCATTATGCCTCGCGCTTCTTCCTCTTGTATCTGTGCCATTGCCTTCTCCATTTGTCGATTTCTGACGTATATGCAAATTATCTCGAGAGAGAGGGGGGGGGGAGGAAGGCAGGCTACTTGCTTTGTTTCGGTCATTTGAATTGATAATGGGCTAAGTGTTTACGGTTCCAAGCGAGCGCGTCACGCGGATACTCCTTTTTCCTCTTATTCTTACTCGTGTATTCTTGTTCTTTTGTACTCTCTTTCACCTTATTCCTTTGTCTCTTTCCTTTTGCTTTTTAGAGGATGCCACGAGTGCTTGTATACCAGAAGTGAATTTTCTCAGCGGCTGGTTTATAGCGGCAGTTGATTAATTTTAATGCAAACGTGAAGTTTAATTTAATCGCGTGCATGCTCCTTATCTTCTTTCTTCTCGTAGTGAGAAACTTTTTGTTATTTTTTATTTGCTATTGTTACGTATGTAATTTTATTAATTATACGTATGTAATTATTTAAACGCTCGTCGCTCCTTTTTTGGAGTATCTAAAAAAAAAAAAAAAAAAAAAAATAAATAAAAAAAGTAATTTCAAAAATGTTTTGAGAATTTTGAGTAATGGAAACAAAGACACTTGGCTGAAAAGGGTTGAAAAAGGTCGTTTCGAAAAAGTCTTTAAAATTTTAAAAGCTCTAGAGCAGCATGTTAATGCCGCACTTAATATATCATCACTTTCTAAGTTTTTGAGATTTTTACTTTCAAGCGCATCACTCGAAATACTTTTGCGAGTTCAATGTTTAATGTAAATAAATGTAATCGCAACTATTTTAAGCCATTAAAAAACTGTAAATGTATACGATCGAACTGGGACGTTTTAAAAAATTAACGAGCCAACGTTAAACGAACGATCAACGTTACGTAAAAAAAAACGTTCCCCCAACGATCAAACATTCTCTCTCATCGATTTTACGAAGCTGTATACATAATTTTGCAAAAATTTTTCACACCGAATCGAACGGGCCGTAAAACGGCCTCGAAAACAATAAGGAGCCCCTCGACGTTACTACGAGTCTGACGAGCGATTGTTCTCGGGATAATCTCATCGCGATATAGCGCCGAGAAGATTCGAGCGGGCTTTTGATATGGAAACAGGGTCGCCGAGAGATCTTAAACTCAAAGTTTATCGCGCGCGTGCGCTAGAATTTCTAAGCGGCATTACAAAGCGCATTCCTGTTATTTTTTATCGACTTATTAATCGACCTTTGGCAATTCGGTGCATCCGGTCGGTCGTTGAATTTATCTCAAACTTTACGAGCGGCGTTTTCGGGATTTTGTTGTTTTTCCGTTTTCCAGTTTGTCTTTTTCTCTTGTTTCTTGTTTTTTCCCCATCGACTTTGCTTTTTGATTTTTAATTTTTTGTTTTGGTTTTTTTTCCTTTCCTCGCCCCCCCCCTCCCCCACCTCATCCCTATCTTCTTTCTTTTTCATTTTGTTTATCTCAAAAGGGGCATTCAGAGATATGGAAACGTCAGTTGCGAAAACTCGACAATTGGTTCAAGGTTTGAACGCGAGCGAGCGACGTTTCCGAATGCATTATACTTTTGTACGTACTTTTTAACTCGCGCGTATATACCGCAAAAATATACGGAATTCGCGACAAGTCGCTGAATTTTAAATGTAGTTTGCATGCGTGTGTACGTACATGTAGTGGGTATGTACGTACGTACGCGAATAGGATAATGCGAATAGTTGAAATTATTTTAAAAGGTGCAGTTTATGAATTGTTATTTAACGTTTGAAAAAAAAAATGTAAATCGTAATTTTTTTTTGATTTGTTTGTTTTTTTTTTTTTTTTTTTTTTAGTATCGAATGTACCGATAAAGTTTTAAAAACATTTATTATATAAATTTTTCATCGATACACGCCATTGTTTTCAATCACAAAAATGTCGCGAATAAGACATTTCATTAAAAAAAAAAAAAAAAAATCATTTTCATTATTACCATTGCTTATTTGTTGATATTTGAATTTATTGCACAACGTGTGTTAGAAACTATATTCATCAAAACATTTGAAAAACCCGCATGAAGCTCAATTAAGCAGAAACATTTTTCTTATGTTCCATGAACGAATCCAGACGGAGATCCGATCAAGTTGCCGGAAAATTTGGAGACCTTGCCTCGCGCGGAACACTTTCCTACGCAAAGGCATCGATGGAATACCAACGAGGTAAGTGACCGATGTTTTATCCATTCGGCTGTAATAATTCAGGGATTTTCAATGCTTTCCCGAACATATATGTATTAAACGAATAAACTGTGCACAATGTCTTTAGATTAAATAAAGAATAAATACAAAGTACGCTTAATATGTATTAGTTTCAAGCAGCGTTTATGAAATGAGAATACAAAATGCGAATGCATTGCTTGGAAAACAACAAAAAGCAAAAAGAAAAATCAATTTTACATAAATTTACGAGAAAATAAAAACTCTGAGTGTTTTGTTTAATCTTTTGATAAAAATAAGGTTCATGCAAAGTCAAAGCGATGAAGGTTTTACGAAATTGTGTTATTGTCGGAAGATTATAAAGTCACGTTTTAAAGTAAACAATTTTTTTTTTTTTTTCTTTTTTTAATTTCACTGACACATCAAAAAAATTGCACTGCACAAGAAAATTTTGTTTTATTTCGTTTCGTTTGTTTTATCGTCGTGTAAAGCACTCACTGTAAACATATGGTAGTATAGTATCTTACATATCCTTTAGATAAAACCAGCATAATATAATGTAAATGTTGTACCCGGCATGTGTTTTTTGTGTGCGTGTGTATCTGCATCGCATCGAATAAATTTATTCGTATACACAATTTCATTTTGCTTTCTTTGCTCGACAAAAATAATTCAGGCAGGTTCGAGTTGATTGAATTAAACGGCGATACATTTCAAGCGGAATAGGTGATAGATATGATAAAAAAAAAAAGACAGAATGGCCATAAATAAGAAAGATAAACATTCAATGTCGTTTAATCAACTCGATGTAATTTCTACAAATTTTTTGAAACGAGTAAGATGTTACACAACAGCGTAACGTTCGAAAGTTGCAATCAACATACAAACTCATATCTCATCGTTCTTAAACTTTTCGAGGATAATTCATCGAAATTTCAGCGTGCTTTTTGCACTCAAAGTACGAATACTCCTTTAACAAGCGCCGAGTTACTCAATTTCATAAGCAAATTTCTCTCTCTCTCTCTCTTTTTCGTCCACGAGAGTCTCTCAACAAGGTAAGCCATTTAATCCTCTCGATTTCACCGTACTCTTCGCATTTCTCTCTCTCTCTCTCTCTTTCTCTTTTTCTTTTTCTTTTTCACTCGCGCAGGCATGCAATTAAAAAGAAAAGAAAAAAAAGCCGTTTAACGAGTCATTTCCATGATCTCTTTTATTCTCCTCGCGCGATTTTTCCACAAACGTGTCGACATCCTGAGAACGTGTAACGAAAGACAATTTCGGCCGAAGGATAAAGGGAAACGAGAAGGGATAAACGCCGCGAAAGAGAGAGCTCCCTTGCATGCATGGTTTTTTTTTTTTTTTTAATTTGTAAACATATGCGCGCGTGGAGAAAGAGAGAGAAAGATAGGCCTTTAAGCGGCTTTTTATAGCGCGATACGACATGAATATATTTAGGGAGCGTTTCGGCTGGTTAACGGCGCCGGCACACTAGGCAGATGCTATCGCACCGTTCGCGGTTGGAACAATCCCCCGCCCATTTTCCTTTCTCATTCCCTCTCTTTCTCTATCTCTCTCACTAGCTTTCTCACTAGCTGGTATAATAGTTGGCAGTAGCCGAGTGGTTTTGGAGTTTCGAGTGCGTGGAGCGCGACCTACCCGCGATTCTCTTGCTCGTATGTATAAATGTGTGCGCGAGCGAGGGAGATGTCGATGTGCGTGTTAGAAATGCGAGAGGAAAAGAGCAAGAGAGAGAGAGAGTGAGAGAGATGTTGGAATATGTTTATATGTGCGTACTTGGTAACGCAGCAGCGAGAGACAGAGGGAGAGAGAATGCGAGAGAGAAAAAGAGATGGAGAGAGAGAGGAAGCACGAGGGACAGTAATGTAGTACCGCGTTGGGGGATGTTTAAAGCTCAAGTTCTGGGTACAATGCGAAAAAATGCTTTTTGCTTTATTTACGCTCTCTTTGTTAATAAAAAACTTTTCTTTTATTAACTTTTAAACTAAATTCGTTTTTTACTTTTTCTCATATTTTACGTGGTTTCTTTTTTTTTTTTGTTTCTTTATTTTTTTATCATTATTTTAATCAAAAAATTTGCTGAACAATTTTCATTAAGATAATAGGTGTTTGATTAAAGTTGTATGTTTTCGAAATGAACGAAATGGCTTCGTAACGTAAACGAGAGAACGATTTTATCCGAGCGTTAAATATTTTATCGAGTGCTCGATAAAATTTTGAAATAACAATTATCTAGTTTATTGAGTATTTAAAATAATAACTTCAATTTTATAATGTAAATTTAATATAGCTTTATTTTTCTTTTAAATATTACAAATTTTAACCAAAATTGTACACAATTTAAAAGCTTAAAAAAAAAAAAAAAAAAAAAAAAAAAAAGAATCTATCGACGACACGTTACTGATAAACTTTAAAGCCGATTTTATTTTGTTGCGTTTTCGCATCAATTATTTATTTCGTTATAAAATAACAACAAATTTCAAATGGAAATGTTGAAAATAAAACAATTTATTTATTTACCGAAAAGATTAAAAATAAACTATCGACAGCGAGCAGCCGTGTATAAAATTAAATTACTTTTTACGTTTGAGTAAAATAATTTTTGAAAATTTTCAAAAATTTCTTGCATTTTGATATCAAATTTTTGAAAAACGATAAATAAATAGTAACATTAAATAAAAAAAGAAAATAAATAACAAATAACGAAGGAAAGTGAAAAAAAAGGGAAAGATTGCAAAATTCGTCGATATTAACAAAATGCAGGGCCGGGCGTTAAAATCGTAAAATCAAACGAATCAGCCATCGAAATCCCATAGTAATTTCAAACCGTTTCGTGCTTCGCGCACACGTATGCACACGCACACGGATATACGTAAACACAAAATCACGCGCACGCGTCCACTTTCGATAGCGCACGCAGAGAGCGAGCGAGCGAGCGAGCGCGAGAGTAAAGTAAAAGAAGAAAAAAAAAGAGGTTTGGGAGAGACGGGGGAACGGAAAAGTGAGGGAGAAAAAAAAAAGAGAAAAAAGAAAAAAAGAAAAAAACGAATTAAAAGGGGGTGAGCACCGCCGCGAGTTTTATGCCGTGTGCGCGCCACCAACACGCGCCGGCACGTGTGCAGTCTGCGTCTCTCGTACACGACAAGCGCCCGAGTTGCACCGAGGCCTTGCTACACACATACACACACACACACACACGCGCGCGCATATACACGCAGACATACACACACGCATATACGGACATGCGTGTATACAGAGAGGGAGAGAGATAAAGAGAGAGAGAGAGTGAGTAGGGGTGGCGCGCACCTTCACCGATGCACGTCCACTGCCACTCTGACCCCGCTTGGCCTCCGATCAATAGCTGGAGCCGCTGCTCCGCGAGCGCCCGAGCTCAGCTCGGGAGGAAATTCGCCACGAGGAACGCGAGAGAAACGCGCGCGCGCGCTACCGAGAGAGAGAGAGAGAGAGAGAGAGAGAGAGAGGGAGAGAAAGAAAGAGAGAGAGAAAGACAGAGAGAGAGAGAAATCGAAAGGGAGCTTGCAGCCGGCAAAGAGAGGAGAATAATTGTAGAAGGAGCGACGAGAGAGTGAGAGAGTGGAGTACACGGAAGTCGGAAGAAAGGAGAGAAGAGATGCTGCCCGAGCTCCTCTCGAGGAAACAATGCTCACTGTAAGAGAGTGAGAGATAGAGAGAGAGAGAGAGTGTGTGACAGAGAGATGTAATTGGAAAAAGGCGTATGATGAATTTGCCGCCGCGCGGTAATATCGCTTAGGGCCGCCTCGAGTGAGCGAAACCTCGCTGCGATAATCTACGGATGTGCTTCATAAGTGGCTTTATTTACGCTGGCACGTTTTCCGTCTTTCTTTTTCTTATACCCTTTTCATTCTTTTTATTAATGCTGTTATTAGCTGTCGGTCTCGTAAGTATTTATGCGAGATAAATGTTTAAGTCAGATTGCCGATCGATGATTATTATTTCTGTCTTTTTTTCTTTGTTTTGTTTTGTTTTTTTTTTTTTTTTTTTTTTTCCAGAACAAATGTAAAAATATAATAATTTTTGTTTCTCTTCAAACATTAATAATTCATAAATTTAAAATCTCGAAGCTAGAACTTAAATAAATGCAGAAGAAAATTTTCATGGATATTTTTAAAAATAATTGATCTTATTTTCATTTACAAAACTTATCTTTCATTTTAAATGCGTTAGTAATTTAAATATATTTTTAATTGCTCTCGAAGCTATGCTTCTAGCAAGAAGGAAAAGAAAAAAAAAAATTTTTGCCAAGAAAAGGCACAACAAACCATGTTTAAGAAACCGTACGGAAATGATAAAACGAAACGTTGAGCGGTATAGCGAAATTAGATTAAGAAAATAAATCAAAACGTGAAAAGAGCATGGAAGGAAACGAGCGAACGCTCGTGAGATAACAACTAGCAGAGGGAACGTGGAACACGAGAGGAGAGAAAATGTAAGACGTTCTGCCGTGTGTCGAGCTCGATACACAAATACGGAGAGTTGTATACGACAAAACGAAGAAGACGGCATGAAAGCCAACTGTAAGCGCGACTCGATTATTTCTTCTTTTCTTCGCTTCCTCCCTCTCTCTCTCTCTCTCTCTCTCTCTCTCTGCTGTCCTTTAAGAATATAGCTTCAGAGTTGTACTTATTCGTCTGGGTGTGTGTGTGTGTGTGTGTACTATATGTACGCGCACGAACGACAAATCGGTAAAGTTCGATACGACGCGGCTCGTCACGCAGAGTCAAACTTCTACTTCGGAATACGGTTAATTCGGACTCGAGCGAATATCGAAGACAGTGGAGAGAATAATCCTTGATTAATAATCGCGAGAGGGAGAAAACGAGGAGGAGTTTTATCTGCTTAGCGCTCGGTCACCTCATCTAACTTTCGAACAATTTTTACGATCGTCACGTGTCAAAGTGCCGTTTATGCCTCATTAAACGGTATAATGGCAAACGGGGCTGTTTAGCCCTTCCCTTCCCTCTTCTCCCCTCCTGCTGGTGTAATTCACGTCGTAACGAAAATTAGCTTTTCGAACTTTTTCACTTCGCCTCTTCCCTTCAACCTTCCGCTGCTCTCTCTCCTGCTTTTCACCCTGAGTGATATCACATGATATCCACTTATCTTGATGTACCTATTTTTTAAAAAGTCCAGGTTATACATACATATGTACATGTACGCGAATTTATACACAGACATGTGTATATTTCTATACACATATATACATAAATGTATTGGCGCAAAATATTTAAATTAGTAATTAAGAATGAAGTACATTAAAAGTTAGTTTGAAAAAATAAATTGTTTTTACCTTTTTTTTTTTTTGCTTTTTTTCGCTGCTGTAATTACACACGATTCTAATAATTCTGAATTTTTAAATTAAATTTTACGTCGCGAGACGAATTTTTTTTTTTTCGTGACTCTTAATTTTTCAGCATTAACATTTTTTCAGCCGATATCTCGGCATTTTAATAACGTTAAATCTCCGCGGTAAAAACGAGTGCTCGTTTAATGATTATTAAAAAGAGAAAAAAAAATATTTAATTTTCCTTTTTTTTTTATTTTTTTTTTTTTGTTGCTTTACTTATCTATAAAGTCATTAAAAATCATTAGAAAAAAATAATAAAGTAATTAAATCATACTCGAGAGAGGGAGCGCGCGCGTGCGATTAATTCAACGATTTTCCTTTCATTCATTCTCGAGAGCGAAATTTCCGTAGCCGCAAAAGATTGACGGGGAATCGATTACTGGGAAAATTGATATCTTATATGTATGGCAGGAGAAAGGGGGGAACGTCGGATAATGTTGGAGGCGCTTTGCATGCGGCTATGATCCGAGGCTACAGATAAAAGCGCGGGAAATGGAATCTTGGGAAAAATCACGTGTAACCGCGCGAGCACGCGGCCGGTGACACATTCGGTCTCTTCGTCGTTGATGTCGTCGATTTTCCTCCTCTCTCTATTTTTCTCTCTTTCTCTCTTGCTTTTTTCTCTCTCTCTCTCTCTCTCTCTCTCTCTCTCTCTCTCTCTCGGTGTGTATAAGATTAATGAGCTTTTGTGGCTTTACTCGAGAGGAGTGAAAGAGCTTCTCCTCGTCTCTCTCTCTCTCTCTCTCACTTTGGCGATACACGCGTCGGAAGTAGACCAAGAGATACCCAACAATATACGTGAGCATGTATATATGTATACATACTTGCTTCCTTTTTCTCTCTCTTTTTTTCTCCTAGTCTTCAGTGTGTAAACACGTGTGAGTCTGAATAGCCGCTTTCTTCGAGAAATCTTTCCGTCCCCTCTGTTTGTTTTTCTCTTTTTTTTTTTCGTTTTCTTTTTTTCTGAGATTTTTTTTTTTTTTGCCAAGTTTGTATTGTTGTTGAAAGGATAAAAAATAAAAAAACTTAAAAGAGATTTTTTGTTTTTTTTTTCCTTCGTTTTCTTTGTTATTTTTGTTTTTTTTTTTTTTTTTTTTAAATAATTTTGTTTTCACCTCGAGCCGTTATTTTTAGCACGACTACACTTGGGAGTACTTTTTGTTGCTTTTTCACGGAGATTTTTTTAGTTATTAATGACTCGTTTTTATCGAAAATATTTGTTTTGCAAGGCGCGTGTTTTACAAGATTGTAGGATAGATAAGGTAGTAAACAACATCGACGTTACCGTTTTATTTCGGTTTTCTTTTTATTCAATGCTTTTATAATATACTACTAGTATATATACACAAATTGAGATTCAAATTTTCTTTTTCTTTTATTAAAAACTGTAATACGTTTGTAAATTTTATTATTTGTATAGCACAAGTCCATTAATCGGCAGGTAAACACAACGCGAAATTAAATTCTCAATGGAAAATTCATGCGAAAGTAATTACATTAAATCCTGGCAAATTAAACCCTGGAAATCAAATACATGTAGAAAGAGGAAAAAAAGAAGTGGGTAATTTCATAGGCAAACCGTCAGCAGCTCGCCCCGGCGAATTTCACTTTACGTGCCGAGAGGAAAAAAAAAGAGAGAAAAAAGTACGCGAAGGGAGAGAATAAAAAAACCTACACACACACACACACACACTACATACACACGCAGGAGCCTCGAGTGCGCACGAAGAGAAGAAAGAGAAGGAAAAAGGAGAAGGAGAGAGAGAGAGAGGCAGAGGCGGACGACGGCGCGCGTGCGACTTTTTTCAAGGCATCCTTTTCATAGCTCGTAGATTAAAAATTTGATAAGGCTTAACCCGATTGCCTAATGAGGTCGGCGATGTCGTTCTTAAGGCGTGCAGTGTGGTGGAAGCGGTGGAGGGGGAGTGAGAAATGAGAAAGATAAAGGGGTAGGAGGAGGTAACTAAAGAAGGGATGCTGATCACCGTGTCAAGATCACGTTTTCCCTTTACCGGGCTGTTTGACACGGATAATTATCGTACCCTTATCGACTCGAGAGCCGGCTTGTCCGCCACTTCTTACACGCTCAAAGGCACGGAGCCTCGAGAGAAAGAGAGGGAGACAAAGATGGAGGGAGGGAAGGAGCAGCAAAAAAAGTTCAAGTGAGGCGCGCCGTAGAGGACCCATCGTTCGTTGTTTTGAATATTTAAGCCTTTTGCGCTGTATATAATCAAACGAATATCGCTTCTATAAGTGCCTAGGGGAGGTTTTTCCTCTTTTTTTTTTTGCTTTGCTTTTTATTTCTCCTTTTTTTTCCTTCGCCGTTGACGTGTAAACAATAATTTTTTAATTAGGAAGCTCAAAGTTAAATGAGCTAATGTACAGTGAAAGCGTATAATGTGGATTTTTATTTTAGTGTTGGATTATTTCTTTGCAATTTAAAACGTTGTTAAATTAATGAACGATTATAAATGTTTTATGGTATTTGTTTTTCAGAAAAATTTTATTCAATTAAATAAATTTAATAATTTTTATTGGTATTAATAAATTCTAATTTTTTTTTTTTTTTTTTTTTTTTTTTCACACTAAAATAATATTCAATGAAATTCTCATTAATTTATAATGAACATAAATTTATGAAATGCTGGTAATTTTAATTAACGTTGAACGATGATAAATAACAATTATAATATTTGTTTACATTTTTACCGAATGGTCAAATCGCTTATTAAGCCGTCATCAGTATCATTTTAAATAAGGTTTATCAATTATTATTAATTGTTGTTAGCAAAGAAATTATATTGAAAAACAGCTTATTATTAATACAAAATATGTATAATTAAAAAATTTTTATTTATTAAAAATCAATTTTCTTTCAGTATAACAAGTCTGTATTGCCTACTTTTAACCAATAATATTTTTTCGTTGGCAGTTAGTAATAACTATTTTTGAAATATTTACTATTATTTACTTTTATTAGAGAAATTCAATCATTGAAAACCTAACACTTTAAAGTTTACGAGTTGCTTTTCAATAAAAATAAAAGTCAAATGCGATCAATATGCTTTCAATCATCCAACGATAAACTTTCCAAATCCAAAAATCAAATATCCGATCTTTGAAAAAAAAAAAAAGGAACAAGTCGAGACCTTATAAAATAAAAATCTTAAATTCGAATAAAGCGTAAAACCGTAAGATATCGAATAAGCTTTAAAATAAGTAAAAACTCGATCCTATCGATCCCCCTAGAGATTTCGAGCTCCGTCGGCGATATGCGTTAAGACGCGCGCGCGCGCGCGCACACTTTGAATTTTCATTTTGAAGTTGAGCTCTTGCGCAAAGAGAGATGTATGATAGTTCGTACCCACTTTTACGTACGCCCGCGAGCGCTGATATAAACAAAATTCAAAGACTTTTTAAGTGCGGTAAATCACGCGGAGGTTGGTGTTGGTGTTGGTGGCGGTGGTGGTGGGGGAGGTTGATAGAAATAATTTTCAACATTTTTGGCACCGCTGCACCGGCAAAGAATCTCCTCCCTCTCTCTCTCTCTTTATTTCTTTCTTCTTCTCGTCCGCGAATCCCGAGATTTTAAAAGCTCCGGGACTAAGCGCGTCAAGTCCAAAATCCGTCACTTTTTCGTCTCTCTCCGTCTCTCTTGCTTCCTTTTTTATGTTTCAACGTTTACACCCTCTCTTCTCTCCGTTTTCCATTCTACCTGCGAGCGCGGGCGTGTGTATGTGAGTACGAATGTGTGCATGAACGCGCGCTTGATCTTGTTTTCTCTCGTCTTGCGACCTTATCTCTCCCTCACTCTATTATATTTATAAAAGGGAAAGAGAGAGAGAGAGAGAGATGAATAGGGAGTTGCAGTTCTCACCGTAAATCGTGTCGCTCTTCAGCGTTATTTTTCTCAAGAGTAGCCTGACAGTATATGTGAGTGGGCCTTCTCCTTCTTCTCTTCGTTGGCGTTTTCTTCTCTTTTTCCTGTAAACTACGTAAGCGCTCGAGTGAATTTTTCGAGCTGAATTTTACACACACACACACACACACATACACTTATATACATACACACATACATATATATAGAGGGAGAGAGACGAAGGAAACTTGGGAGTCGCGCAGTAAGAGAACGAGCGTGGGTGTAAGCGTCGAGTCCAAAGTGTCGAGCTGTACCGTTCCCTTGCTCCATTAGCGCGTCGCTTCCTACTTCCTACCCCTTTCGCCCTTCCTTCCTTCCTCTCCGTTCAGACTTTTGTCGGTCTTTTTGTTTCGTCTTGTACGTTAAGCTCACTCGCGGTGGACCGTTGTTTTCAGAATTTCCCGGCTTTTAATTCTTATATACCCAGTATAGCGCGCCCCGAGGATTTTATCGCGCGAGAAACGGGCGGGGATTGATGTTGTGTGTTGTATGTTGGGCAAAATGGATGACGTAGAAAAAGTTGGCTGTTTTTACCATTTTTTTTTTTTTCTTTTTTCTATTTTTTCGACCCCGGTAGTTGTATTTTTTCGCTTTTCAGTCTCGAGCACGAACTGAATAATGGGAGTAAATAGTGTTTTTATTCGCTGACAATTGTCGTTTAAATTTTTTAACATTTATAGAGATAATTTTCTTTGTTAACAAATTTTTTAGTCTTATTTATAAAGCAATCAAATTTCAGCTCAATTATTTAATAATGCTAAGATGGGGAAAATGTTATTTTTACCCACTGACATACATAACAGTTACGCGTAACTGTGTTTGGCCAGTTTAAAATTTTTTTTTTCAAGTTAATTTTGTTAATTAATTAATAGAATTCTCTTTATAAGAAATTTCACTGAAATTATTTCAAAACTTAGAAATTAAATTTACATCCGTATAATCAAATAGAATAATACAAATTTACAATTATATGATACAAAATTCCATTCTTGCTTTCGATGAATATGAATTGCTCAACGGAACTTCGCGTAAATAAATAGTTTATTAGACAATAAACGAAACCGTAAATAATTGAAAATTTAAATTTAGTGCGTCGAGATCTCGTTAACTGTAATATTAATAATTAAAAAGTTACGATTCAACAAACGTTTATTAAAAACAGGCTCAGCGATACGCGCGGAGATTGCCTTATCAAAATATATAAGCCCGTACAATTTCGCGGGCACCGCGTATATCGAAGTAAATATCAATTACGCTAACGAAGCGGCGTTAAAAATAAAAGAAAATCCAACGTGAGAAAAAAAAAAAAAAAAAAAAATGAACAAAAAAAAAAGTGTAAAAGAGAATGAAAGAGAGAGAGAGAGAGAGAGAGAGAGAAAGAGACAGAGATTGTTGAAATTCATCAGCAAGGTGTGTACGCGTGCTCGTTTCGTTGACCGTTTGAAAAATAACGGGGTCGGGTGCAAGAGCGGCTTGTTAAACTCCCCGACGAATCGACGAGTGTCTCGTCGAGCTCGCGCATTTTATTCGTGAATTCGCGCTCCCTTCCGAATCTCGTTATTCACGCTTTACCGTTTCACTTTATCCGGCCTCATTAATCTCGATGCGCCGGGAGAAAATTTAACGAATCTCTCTCTCTCTCTCTCTCTCTCTCTCGCCTTTCTATTCTCGGTGGATCTTCTATTCCCTGTTTTAGCGCGCGTGAGTTTCTCTTACCTCATTTCTTCTCCTCAGCTTTATTGTTTAAAAGTGCTCGTAGAACGTTGGTTATGTCGGAGAGAGAAAGAGAGAGAAAGAGAGATCAATGTCTCTTTGCAGGAGGAGTGCGTCTGTCGGTTCATCGGGTATGCCTTAATCGTCCGTGGAATTACGTTGTCGCGAAAGGGGACAAATCCAATTTGCATCCCACGTGGGATATATCTATATATATATACATATTGACGCGTCGCGGCGATGATCGGGAGAGAACTCGATGTGCACTCGCTCGCTCGAGCGCGCGTTTCTTTGTGTCGGGCTCGATGAGAATTCCGCCCTGTGAATTATATCCCCGCTCCTTTTCTATCAACTTTATCTTTAATACGTGGTTCGTAAAATTAAAATAAGCCCGATTCGCTTTGTTTTTTTTTCTTATTCGTTTTTTTTTTTTTTTTTTTTCTCGAATTATTCTCACGCGTCGACCGTCAGATGAGCTAACGGTTATTGTACTTTAAGTGCATAAAAGTACGATGTTTTAAAAATGTCTATTTTACCCTAACGTATAATTAATAATCTTATGAAAATTTTTAATTGCAATTGATATTTCCTTGATTAAAATAATGTATCCAGTTTAGTTTTTAAACGAGAGTTAAATTTTCGCGGGAGCGATATTAAAGCCATTGTTAAGACAATATTAACACGGCAATAATATTTTATCGACGGTGGTTCTCTCGCAAAATCTTTCGTAACGAAACTTCTTTTTGAGAGGATAAAAGTGAGAAAATATCGTTATAGTGTTCATAAATTTGTACGTAGCTTTATGAATTTTACATTGGCTCGAAACCAACGGTGTTTGCCAAAAAAGCAATGGTATACATTTTTAAAATCTAATCTATATTTATGTTAGCTTAAGTGAAGGAAATTTCGTGGAAAAGTACTAATATTTTGTAACGCTCGTGACTAATATTCGTTTTAATTAATTAGACGCGAGAGTAGCTTTTGTCTTTTCTAAGCTCCTCGCCGCTCTTTCGTTTATTCGCTTTGCTTCGCGGTTTCTTAATCCGAGCTGTATCCATCGTTTGCACTGTCAAGTCATTCGAGTAAGCGAAAATATTTATAATATGCTTTATAAATTCTTTCGATGTTATTATTTTCTATCAGCGTGACATTATACTTGCTGAAAACAATTTTGCTTATTTATTTTTTTTTTTTTCTTTCTTTCTTTTTTTTTTTTTCATTGAATAATAAAACAGCTAAACGCACACTATATTTCGTGATCGTAAGCAATAATAATTATAAACGTATATTCCAAATAATTTAATCAATTGTCGTATTAGCCAGCATAATGAATTGAACTTAATAAATAGCTTTATTATTTTCATAATCACATTTATTTAAGTTTTATTATTTCGAACGTTATATTCAACATTTCTTAACGTATTCGAGAATTCGCGTACAATGTCGTATAAGCTTTCTTAGATAAATTACATTAAAGCATAGACTTAGTTTTATGACAATTGTTTTATTTAAATTCATGTCGCTTAATTAATTTCGTTCTTTTTTTTTTTTTTTTTTTTTTTTTTTTTTTTTTTTTTTTTTTTTTTTTTTACTTTTATTCTCTTCGCCTCGTGTATATAAAATTGCTCGCGCTCGATAAATTAGCCAAAGTAAAAGTTTTCTTATGCAGAGGAGGAGAAACTTACGTCGAAGTACTTTTAATTGCAACGATGTAAATCTTGTTGATCCAAGCGCGGAAGCGTATGATAGACACGAATAGTACGTGTATGTATTCCCTTTAAAAATTACAGCACGGCGACACGGTAAAACGTACTTCATCATCAATAATGTACGCGTAAAGTATTCGAGTCTCGAGATTTAATTTATGCCATAAATTAACCGTTTAATTTATACGTGAAAATGTCATTTCTTTCTCTTTCTCTTTCTCATTTCTTCTTTCTCTCTTCTCTCTCTTTCTCTCTCTCTCGGTTATCCTTTTTCAACCTTCGATTTTTATTCTATAAACTAGTCAATTTTGCGAAAGGAAATGTTATATACGCTACATTGCGGGAGGGAACGTTCGGCTACGATTAATCCAGTGAAAAGCCCAATAAATTGAAAATCAGCATTAAACTGCCGCTGCTGGTGTGTGTGTGTGTGTGTGTGTGTGTTACCGGTTAGCAAGTCTAGCAATACATACACATGTGTGTACATATCGCGCCCGGCGGCACATCGGCGGAAATTAGAAGAAATCGCGCGTAAAATCGAACCTCGTTATTCAAAAACACTCGGCGTCATATAAGCGTTCAGACGACGTGTCGTCTATCGAAAGAGGGAAAACGAGAGACGGAGAAAGGTGAATGGTTAAAAGTAAGCGGCGAGGGGAGGGGGGAATAGGGATGGAGAACGAGAGCAACGGCACGTCCTGACGGCATTGATCGCCGCTGGTGGTCGCTTGAACGAGACAAAGCGACAGCTAATTGTGCATCGTTAGCTTCATTATCATCGGCCGAAAATCGCGCGCTCATGCTAGTGCTTCTGCTGCTGCTGCTGGCCTATCTATACTATATTCTCTCTTTGTCTCTCTCTCTCACTCTCATTCTCTCGTATGTAGAGAAGCGCGCGGCAGCACAAAGGCGAAAGAGCGATATCGATTCCCGGCAATTTCCGAGTCGACCGGCTATATTCCACAGAGCTCCGCTTAATTGGCCCTCCCCGTCTCTTCCCTTTTCCTCGCACATTTGTGTGTATGTGTGTGTGTGTGTGTGTGCGCTCCTATATGCGCTTGAAGGCTCTCTTATCGACGACCTTATGTAAGCGCGCCTCGGTCGGAGGACAGATTTATCGGGCTCCTCGGCGTCGGCAAACGTTTCCGTCGGCTCGTTTTATGCCCCACCTGCCTTATACCACCAGCATCGCTGGCCACCAAAGTCGTCGAGCCTCGGCGAGGATCCAATGAAATATCGGCGTATCGGCACGAGAGATCCTGGCGAAGTTTCTACTCGGCGAGACACGAGACGACAGAGCGAGAGAGAGAGAGAGAAAGAGAGAGAGTGACAATACCGAGCGGAAAATTACGGTTAAGTCTTTCTCGAGATTAACTTATAACCCTTGCCTTAAATTAGATCTTGTGACTCGAGCTGCATTGTTCGATGCCATCGTGGTCTACCTTGCATTGTATTCCATGTATCTATTTTCGATGTTTTTAAATTATTTTGAGAGGCTTTACACTTTTTTTTCTCTCATTCGTTGCGCCACAAACCGAAATTTATTGTCCCGGATATATATTTTGGCTCTCTTTTGTTCTGGTCTGTCTCTTTTTTTTCTTTTTTTTATCTAGGATGGCACTTTCTTTCTCTCTTTCTCTCTTTCTCTCTTTTTCTCTCTCTTCCTGGTTTTCTTGGGCGTTTTATTGGCGACGCTTGAGAGACACTTTAGCCACGGGATTGTGTATATCGTGACTGGGATTTTTTTGACGAATAGTCGGAGAACGAATGACGAATACGCGTGCGATTGGAATCGGACGCGCTCTAATGTATTACTGTAGCATTCGTGTGGCTTTACTCTTAAAAATTTGATGCACCGCGCGGATTCGGTGCGAAGATTCCTTTGCTTTATTTTGCAATTTTTTTTCTTGCTGCCAGGTTTTATGCGAAATTTAGCCCAGAGGCGAAAAGCAAGCGATAGCTATGATTTCGTTTTCTTTTTTTTGGCAACAGTTACTTTACATATTAATAATTTTTCATTTTTTTCAAATTCCGCATTTGGTAGATAATTTTATTATAATAAATTACAATAAATTTTTACGTTATCAAGAAATTTTATTTTCGTTTTTAAAGTTATTACGGATTGTAAAGTGCGTTGAAAATATTCTGTAAAATCAAATAAATGCAAATATTTTTTATTCTCTTTAAATAAATAAAAAAATGTAGTCTTATGATGTAGAATAATAAGTCGACTTTTATTTTCTTTTCCAAGTACGTAATCAAGAAAAGTAAGAGGTGTATAAACCAAATGAGTTTTTTTCCATTCGATAAAAGGTTTTTATATGCCTCATATAGGAATTTCGCGAATAAGTCCCTTGAGCTTCTTTTACCCCAGTATTGACTCTCGTCGATAGCTTATATTATAGAAAACCTTAAAATATGAAAAATTGTAGCCGTCAAATTTTTATGTTTATTTTAAAGTGCCTCGCTGTTCATTTATTCAATTAATAAATTTGCTTTAATTACTTTTGTTAGACTACATTGCGTGAAAAGTGAAATTCCTTTAAAAATTTAACAGACACTTTTATTCGCGAATTATAAATTCATAAAAAAAATTTAAAAAATTTTTATAACGCTTATAAAATTGTCATTTTAAAATTTGTAAAAGAAAAAGAATCATTGTATTTTCGTTCGTGATAAAATAAATTTTCTGTTTCATACAAACGTTGGGAAAACGTCGGCGGCATAAAACAAAAATTCAGACGTGTTATTCGATGTTCAATATATCTGTCGCTATCCTTTCGATGAATGAATTTCCGAACATACGTACCGGAGTTATTCCGACGAAATTTTTTGTCTTTTATATCGACATTAGATCGTCGGGTTACAATGTCACGAGTAAAAACTATATCAGCAAAGGTTTGATATTTTATTCGAACTAAAGTAGAACCGTGAATTCTTACTCGTATATAGCCTTGGAAACATACGTACAAGATATGTAAAAAATAAAGGAAAAATTTTGTACGACCGATAAAGAATGAAAATTTTATATTTGTTAATACGAAAAATCTATGGGCGTTATAAATTAAACCGATTGAATTTAACATTACGCGTGGATGTTTTAAAATCGTATTTTATAATGGGAAATAATTCACTTTAATATCCAGCTATTAAAATTTTTATCGACCGATAATAATTCGTAAACAACGTGTTATTATTATTCATAAAAATATTTCGCATAAAGTGTTGCGTTATAACGGTGGCCAAGATTTTCAAAATTCCGTACATGATGCGACATTAAGCTTTGGCTAATAATCGATAAATAAAAATGCACTTTGATTTTTACAGCGATCTTAAAGAAAGCTTTTCCTTTTCCTTTGAAGTTTTTATCCATCATTTGTGTACTTTAATATACTTTTGTAATTTTTATTTTCTTTGAAATATAAACCGAAGATATAACAATAAACTATTGTTTAGTAAACAACAATTGTCTTGGTATAAATCGAGTTATCTTTCTTTTAAGTAGTAACATATGCGATTAGTCAGACAAGACAAATATAAATTTTGTATTAGCTTTGAATAAGATTTAAAGTTAATTGGAAATATTGAATAATTAACTCGTAACTTATTCAATTAAATATTAAAAAATTTAATAAATTATTTTAATACTTTTAAATCTACTTAAGGAAACTTCATTCAATAAACTTGAAAGATTTCGCTTTTTTCAAAGTTTAATTTTCAAGATATCTTGCTAAATTAAAGCTCTTTTTACAAATCAGTGAATAAATGATAATAAAAATTAATAATTAAATTTAAAATTTTTTTAGAATTCTTATTTATCACTCGCTAAAAATTATAAAACCCGTTAAATCAATTCATACTAAAACACATACTTTTAGGAGTTCAACTTAAACAAAAACTAGCTGAATAACTTAATTATTGTAAGTGTATCATCGAATACGAGACATAACGAACACATTTATATATGCTCTGATCGAAATATCATCGCAGTCTAATCTAACATAAGTATTCGATCTAATGAACCCGAAAATATGAAATGGTATCACTTTCAACTTGATACGTATGCATCGAGGCACGCGTCGATATTCAGAAGAGAGAAGTCCAATAGTCTCCCTGATAGATGTGGTTTCGAGAGGAGGCGAATGAAGGAAGGTAGAAAGATAGAGAGAATTGGAGAGCGAAATCAGCTTAATGTAATGCGGTTGACCACTCGGAGGATCGATAGACATCCTTCCCCCGTATACCGAGATCGAACAAAACGATACTACAGAGAATTTCGTGTACTACGTACACGTTGAGAAAGAGAATTAAAAAATGTTTTTTCGTACATCGCAGGGATATGCGGGATAAGGTATGCGTCGAACATATGGTTTCGCGCTTGCGACGCGATGCTACCAAATTCTCATTGTGGTTGAGAAAGTCGAAGGATTTTTTAAGATTGCGCATTTATATATATATATATATGGAGTAGGTAAAAGTTAACATTGTGTACGTATTAACTATATTTGTCTTTTATGAAAGAGAAAAGCATAGACAATTTAAAAAGGAAAAAGGCTCTTATACGAATATCTAAATAAAGTTTATTTTTAACTTTGTCTGTATTTTGATAAATACATTTTTTTTTAACTTTAAAATAGTTATTAAAATAAACAAACGCATCAAGTTCGTGATTACTTTATGCATTTTTAGTTGTAGTTATTTTGGCCAACTTGAAAAGAATCTCGCGATAAAAGCGATCCATTTCAAATGTAAAAATCATCGAAAAATTTTTTCATTCCGCCAGTACGAAAAACACAAATAAAATAATAAATGAAAAAGAAAAAAAAAGTGAAAATAAAGAGGGGAAAAGAATGGTTTTATATAAAACGAGCTTTCATGCGCTCTCATTTGGTTAAATAACATCCGCAAGCTTAGGCACTTTTATCGCGGAATACTTATTCGTCAAAAAAAAAAAAAAAAAAAAAAAAAGAGAGAGAGAGAGAGAGAGAGAGAGAAAAGAAAAGAAAATACCTCACGAGTTCGTAACACGCGCATAAACACATAAACACTCACACGCACGCACCCACACATACACACATAAACATTCGCGTTTATACATTCTTTCCTCCCTCGTACACCTCTGACCGTATTTTTTTCTCTCTTTTCTATCTCGGCTGCGTAATTAGGGGGGACGAGGAGGAGAAGGAGGAGGAGAGAGAGAGAGAGGGGGAAGTATGCACACGAGGTACATACATATCGTGAGTGCGCGCACACGTGAGAGCCACGGTGGCCCTCGCGTCATTGTATAATACCGAGGGAAACTGGGCCGTAGCGGTTTAGGCATCTGCATCGAAATAATGAAAAGAGAAGGATTCGCTCGCAAAAATACAAAAAAAAAAAAAAAAAAAAAAAAAAAAAATAATACGAGCGTCTCTCTTTCTTTCTCTTTGGATGGTCATAGCTTGCCATATACACACACAGGCTCGAAACGGAAAAATTCCATTCGGAAATTCTTCACCGGCTTCGAATATACATTTTTAACGCGCCTTCTACGCTAACTTCGCCTACTCCCTCCCACCGCTCTTATTTTTTTTTTCCATTTTCGATGCCGAGCTCGCCAACGAATTTCGCGGTTTTTCGCTCTAAACACGCGGCGGCGAAAGCAACGCGCGCTCTTCTTTCATTTTTTTTTTTCTATTCGGACTTTCTAGGCGTAAATATATTATTCTCTCTGTTTATAATTGAAATTCGGGTTGAAATTTTCTGAGGTATTCTCGTGCCTTTCCGCTTTTATGGGAAGCTTTTTATTTTCCCTGGTGTTTACTAGTCAGTGTATGATAAAATTTAAAACCAAGTCTCGAAATCGATACTTCCTACCGTTAATTCTCTTCGTACGATGCGAATACATTTATTATCGTCAAAGTTCAAAAGCGCAAGTTTCGCATTCCGACGTTTCGCAAGCTCGCTTATCCTTTTAAATTTGACGATCCTTCGAACTCGAACAGTTTTTTTTTTAACACTTATTTAGACGTGTCAAATTTGATTTTGCATTCGAGATTTAAAAAGAAGTTTGTAAAAAAAAAAAAGGAAAAAGTGACCTAGAAAAGTTGGAATCGCGAGGAAACAAGCAAAAATAATTATCATTGATTCGTCAGCATTACACTTCGATTAAATAACTTTCGACGTTAAATTAAAAAGTTAAAAAGCTCGTTACACCCGCGTGACTTTTATGCGCCCGAATGGTAATCGAAAAATGAAAAACAGAGACAAAGTAGAGAAAAAGGAAAAAAAAAAATTAAGGCAAATGATCGGTTCACGCGCTCCCGCGCGCGCTCGTACAGTTGTATTAAAGTCAGGCGCGCACAACTGAAAGACAAGGTCTGTCAAAGTTTTAGCGCGCGAGAACGAGAAAGAAAAAGAAAGAGAGAGAGAGAGAGAGAGAGAGCAACGAGAGAGTTTCGAACGTAATCTGCAGTTTTTCGAGGGCGTGCTCGTATCATCATCTCTGTCAGCTGTCCGGTTCTTTAAGCTTCGCCGCAAGAGCGACGGGGCGTTTTATTGTTTCCACGCTATTATTACATCGACTATATGTACATATACACATATATACACGTATATAATCTTGTGCGCGTACGAGTGTGAAAATTTTCAATTTTCAAACGAGAGACAGCGCCGCGCTCAAGCGAGAAGTCCGAGATATATACCCGCTAGTTTTAATTCGAACGATAATTTTTGTCGAACGACGTCGCTCGAATGCCCTTCTGCCTAATTGAAGGGAAGGCTATTTTCTTCCTTTTTTCTGCTTTATCCTTTTGATGTTCGTCCCGTCGCGAAATTTTAATACCGTCCTGGAACGCTTGAGCCGTTGGATTGGGAAAATTTTCATGATATTGAAATAAGCCGGAATTTTTTATATTATTATTTTTTATAATATTGTACTTTAATTAAAATTCAAAAATAGCATTAAAATTAGCGTTCCCGTCTTTGTTACAATTTCTACTGGTATGATAAAATTAATTTCGGTAAGTTGTACGTAAAATTGAAAGCAACGGGTATATTTAGCATTTCGAACGATAGTAAAATACTTTTATAATCACAAATTATTATAGACACAATTTAATTATAAGGTTATTAAACAATGCCTTATATGCAATAATTGAATAAAGCTATTAACTAAAATTGTAATGAATCAAATAATTAAAAAAAAAAATTAATTACTATAAAAATTTTAAGTATACTACAAGCACATCTAAAATATGTTTAATTTTTTTTTACCGAGCATCTTATTAATTTTAATTATAACAAATTATCAAAATTTATATCTCAATCATAAATAAGCCTTTTTTATTTGCATAAAAAAATAGCAACAAATAGTACAGTCAAGCTCGCTTATACGCGCGCTCACTTTTAACATCGAGCGCGGCACACGAGCGATTAACGAACGATCGACCAATGAAACAACGTATGTAAAACGCCGAGAGATAACGCGCGAAAGATACAACACTCGCCTACATACATTTTCTCTCTCTTTCGCTCTCCCTCTTTTTCTCTTTCCTCGTGGAAATCGTCGCAATCGCGTCACTTATTCACGCGGCCGTATTACTCCTACGTATTCCCTTTCTTCCTTCCCTTCTCCTCTTCACCTCCGGCCCGATATCGACGCTAATTGTAACAAATCGCGAAATCCCATTTGCGCGCCATGGGCTCCGGGATGGAAATGCACTTTGCGCGTAAACCAAGCGCGCTCTCTGTAAACTCTCTATCTCTTTCTCGTTCTCGTGTATGTGTACGCATTTGTGAATTGCCTTGTATATGTGTGTGTGCGCGTGTGTGTGCACGAGCATACTCGCAACGGTGGTGCATATAAGTGGCATAGCAAGCTATAAGGGCGGATTTACCGATTTTCCGATGCCTCGCGCGTAAATCAGCAAGCGGGACACACCACTTCCGCTTCGCGCTCGGGACTCGGAGGAGTCAAGAAAGAGAAAGAGAGAGAGAGATAGAGAGAGAGAGAGAGAGAACGGTTCACCACCAACACCACCGGCGTCTCAAGACTCCCGGAAGCTGAGTCGCGGAATCTATTGCTTTGGCACGCTTCTCGCGAACCTTAGAGCTTTCTATCCTGACGCTCTAAATACGCGCGAGAGAGGCATATTCTTCTCTCTCTCTCTCTCTTTCTCTCTTTCTTCCTATCTCTTTGTCGCTTTCTATCTCGATTTCTCTCTGTAGGTTCTTCCTAGGAGTATGCGCAACGACTACGTCGTCGTTTTATTCCTCGAGGGGGTCGCCTCGACGCTCCGCTACTAAGATCGACCAGATAAGAGGAGAACAAGACGTTGTCGCGACCTTACGAACACGCTCGGTTTTAACGCTAGAGCAAAAGAGAGAGAAATATATATATATATATATATATATATAGATAGAGAGAGAGAGAGAGAGAGAGAGAGAGAGAGAGAGAAGGCAGAGATGATAAAGTCTGGGCTTTTTGCACGGAGACGCTTGCGTGAGAATCTTTCTCTAATGCTCGAGGAGCGACTGTCGCTCTCGAGTATTTTTTTTCCCTTCTTATTTTTTCTCTCTTTATTTCTTTTCGATGTGATTGAAACGAAAAGAAAGAGAGAAAGATTTGATCGTTCGTAAAAAACGTTTGAGGAAATGATACTTTTACTCTTTTTTTTTTTTTTTTTTCTTCTCAACTCAAGATGAACTCGATGCACATTTATTGAAGTTAAAATTATAAAAGTTTCTTATCGTTGAAGTGCATTTTTAATTGATACTTGCGTTCAAGGCGACCAAAGGAAACTTATATAATAAAAACTAATGCGAGGAAAAAATTAAATTTGCATTAAAATTTTTTATTCGAATGACTTTGTTAATAAGCGTAGTACAGTCATTATTAAATTCTCGCAATTCGTTTAAAACAGACGCGGAATTATCTCTAGTTTCCCTATCATAAATTTCGCTACTTAATGATATATTAAGATCAAAAGTCGCTGTTATGTTTTATTAATAAGAATTAGTGTACTAAATAGGTTACTGGAAACGTGTAATTTATAAGACTTTTTCGTTTGATATAATTAGCGTTTCGTAATCGTAAAAAATTTGAATTAATTCGAGGAATAATGTTCAAGTTCCATAAACCGCAGGTAAAAACTTATGCCCTCCTTAATAAGGCAGCGGGCTCGAGAGGCTAAGAAGTTCTCCACATTCCATTTCTCTATTCATTAGCCGAAAATTAATTTGCATAATACGTGGCTCATAAATAACAATTCCCCGAAGCCAAAGCCCCGTAATCACGAAAAGGAGGCTCGAGCTCGCGCCGAAACAAAGTTTAAATCGCGTCTTCTACTCATCGCGTATCCTCGCTCCAACGAAGACGATGAAGGAGAGGGTGGCGATGAGAAGAAAACGATGGAAATGAAAGAAAATAAAAAGAAAAAAAAAAAAAAAAAGAAAGAAAAATATAGCGAAGGAAGTTGATCTGCATATAACATAACGCCTAATTTAGTTCGCGCATACGCATCGATCAAGCAAAACAATCCGAAAATTTTCTTACATTCGTACATATTTGAAGATAGGATCGGTCGTGTTATATTCTCCCCGTTTGCCATCCGCGCCCCCTTCCCCTCCGCACTTCACCCGTTTTACAACTTCTCGTTGCAATTTCGCTGCGGTACTTTCACGAGTGATTTAGCGTTTAGTTGGCGAACGTGAATTAGCGAATTTCTTGCCTCGTCTTCGTGACTACTCCGCTACGGTATTTTCCTCTTCTTTACTTTATATTCTTTCTCTCACTCACTCTCTCTCTCTCTCTCTCTCTCTCTCTCTATTTCATTTCTCCGTGTGTCGCATACACATCGCAATCGTAATGCGACGCGCGAGTAAACATATTTACTCGGCTTTCAGCGCGTAAAAATAGGCGTCGAAAACTAACGCGATAACGCGTATCCTCTTCTCGCAACAGCGAGGCATTAATTTTCAATTAAGAGCGGCTGCTACTTCACGGCTCGACTCTTTGAAGTGTACGAATAGATATATATATATTATATGCCGCCAAGTGACTATTGTAAATTGTGTAAGAGCGCGGATGAATAATGTCGTAGATAAATGAAAAGGTTTGTCGCGTTGTAATTAATTGCTCGCGCAAATTTGTTCGAATCGTTAACTACTTTTTGATATTCAATCGATATTAATAGTCTAATAAAGTATATTAAAACTAGCTTTAACATACGCATAATTGTATTTTTTGAAATTTGGATCGCTTTCGAAAAAGTATCAATGCTATGGAATATTAAAGGAAAGTTTTTACGGAGCAAAAGTAACTAGATGTAAAAAGTTTGCGACTTTAAGTGCTTTTGTTATACTCGGCGAATTTGCAGTAAAATTACATCATTAGAGTACAGTTGTAGCGCAAAAATGTTCGAGTAATAATATTTCGAAGTTATGTTCTTACAAAAATGGAGTAAAAAATGTTAAACAGTTCAGAAAAATGTAACGCTGATTTTCTTCTTTTTTTTCTTCTTATTATTATACATTTTTATTCGACTTTATTGTGCATTATGTGTATTTTAATTAGAATTTTACATTTGATTATTATTCTAATCATAAATGATGAAATAAAATTAAAGTTTAACTTTTTTGATAACAATCAAAAGTCTGACGCACATGTTTTTCATTTCAAAGATGTTTTCACAATTTTGTTTTTTCTTCTTCTTTTATTTTTTTTTTTTATTTTTTTTTTTTTTTTAATTTCGAAAAATATATCTCCTGACCCATTTCTCGAATTTGGCGTCGAGCTCGAAATTTTCGGGGGAGGAACGTCTCCGCTTTCGGAATCTGCGCGCGAAGTTTCAATCAGTGACGAATGTGCTTGCCCAAGGGTTGATAGCTTATGCAGCAAGAAATGCGAACTTCGCTATTCGCTGGAGGAGAAAATTGAGCCGATGCTCCTTTGATTGAAATATTTCGTTATTTTTGGGTAATGAACGCGAGTTAAATAATTTCATGAGATCTCGTCATAGTTTCTATCAAAGGTTACCCAGAAGTGACTTTCAAAGTAAAAAATATCGTTATTAGGTGGCTCTAGGTCAAGAGAGTCATTTTTAAGTGAAAGTAACTTCTTTTATGTTCGAAAACAGGTTGTTATACTTTGAGAATTAGGACGTTAATTTTCTTTAGCGCGAATTCGCTTATTTTTTTTCTTCTTTTCTTAACGTAAGAGAGAGAGAGAGAGAAAAAGAAAAACGAAAATTATAACGCGAAAAGTTTTTAAAACTTTTAATGTTCATTAGCACCTGTAAATACGAGTAAGAAGGCTAGTTTCTTAATTTTTCAGTACTCAGCATGTCGAGGGAATTGTTCCTTTTAACGTAGTTACAATATTTTACTTTATGGAATTTTCAAGATGATCTCGGAGAAAATTTTCGCGAGCGCCTTACAATTTTAACAAATAACATTATGGGCGAGTTGGAAAAGAGTTTATTTAAAGTTTTATTATAAATGCATCATCATAGAATCTATTAAAATAATAAAAGTAATAACTTTACGTACATAATTTCTCCTTCATCGTGTGACACTTTAAAATCGTATAAATTCTTTTGGGCGTAATATTCTTTACTTCCCTAAATATAACCATTCGAATGCGAAAGTTAGAGCAAGCAAAAAATAAAAAAAGAATGAAAATAAAAGGCAAGCGACAGTAGCAGCCGTGTTATCCGCAATCAGAAAGCGTAAGCGCAGTCACTGTCAGAAAAGACTAAGTGCGAAACGCCGGTGCAATATAACACAAAGTGCACGAGCTCCTCTTTTCATCGTCCGTCGGTTGCTCTTTCTTTCTCGACTAGGCCAGAATGCAAATGATCAATTAACCAGTTGTAAATCACTATGACACGCTCGCACCGGCGCTTCGTCTTTCTCTCTCTCTCTCTTTCTCTCTAGTTTAGACTTTAGCTTGGCAGTCGTTGGTTCTTCTTCGCTCTCTCCCTCTCTCTCTCTCTCTCTTTCTCTCTATCTATTCATCTCTCTTTCTCGCTCCCAGAGGAAAGAGTCTCTCCCTTGCAGCTCCCCCGATATTTATATCCAGGACACGTCCGGAATGCTCCCGAGAAGGAAGCGGCGAGGAAAAATGTCGGCGAGGCGGTGATTGTTCCGTGAGAAACAAGCGCCGGCCTGTTTCTTTAATAATGCAAAACTTTTCAAGGGACAATACGTGCAAGCGTACCGACTGTGAATCCGTTCGCGCGATTTTATACGTGCGTTATGTATATAGATAAGTATAGATACTAGCCCCACATATATACACGGTAGGATCGTCTGCGACACGGGCTGTCGGAATTTTTCGTACAACAGGTGCGGAAGAGAAGCGCCAGTCGTTGTCGTCATCGTCTGCTGCTGCTGCTGCTACTGCTACTGCTAGCGATGTTGAAAGAAATTTTGCTGAAAATTTTTGCTAACCTTAGTCGAGTAAAATTGCTTCTTCGTAAGTGCGTTTTAAAGGATACGTTATATAGAAAAGTTTAACGTTGTAACTTTTTTTTTTTTTTTTTTTTTTTTTTTTTTTTTTGTAAAATCACACGTACTTAAATTTTATAATTTCCCTCTCTATTAAACGTCGTTAAATGCAATAATTGCATTTCGATAAAAAGTGAGAAAATATATTTTGTGAAATATTTTTGTGTGCTTTTATTAAATCTTAATCAAATTTTATGATGGATAATTTCATGTGAAGACATGAACAAAATAAAATAAAATAAATTAAAAGATTATTCCTGCTCTTTTTTTGTATCCTAATAAAAATCAACATTTTTCAACTTTGTATTTCGAGTGAAATTCGAAAAGAGCAGCCAGAAATGCGCAAAAGAAGAGAAAAAGGAAGGAAAAAAAAGATAAGCTAAAGTTGAGTAGAGAGAGAAAAGCACGAGAAGGAAAAAAGGATGGATAGAAAGAGAGAGGAAGAGATGGGCATCGAATAGTAGTGCCAGTAGTAATAGTCGTAGTAGTAGTCAAGCCGTCGGACCGATGCTATAACGAGCCAGTTTCTCCCGCGTCTGATTCTCTTTTACTCCTAATTTCACTTCCTCTCTCTCTCTCTCCCTCACAAATACATACACACACAGATAGAACGCTCTCTTGATACGGTAGCAAAAACAGCAGAAATTCAGCTCGAAGAACGATCTCGGAACTCGATTTAATTCGATGATCCTTTTCGCCCAGCGTCGACTATAGTCTGATTGCCCTCGACTCTCGCGACCATGAAAAGTTTAAGAAGTAAATTTTGACCGAAATAGAGAGAGAGAGAAAGAGAGAGAGGAGCAAGTGAGAACGACGCGTCGTAAAGCTTTGAAAATATATATGCTTTCGCTGCTCTTAACTTTGAGAATTTTTTACGCAACGTATATGTACATCGGCGACGAAAACGTGCACAAGACGCTTTCTATTGTCCGAAAAATTTTACGTCGAGATAGTTTAAACTTTTAGTTCTGCATATTTCGCGTGTATACTTTATTTACACATTTAAATTACGTACTTATTAAGAATTACGTTATTTTTACCGTGAAGAAAAGGAAAAAAAGAGAGAGAAAAAAAAAATATTAATGAAAATTTTGTTTGAACGAGAAAATTTAAATAAATTTCGAAAGAGAGAAAGAGAGAGAGAGAGAGAGAGAGAGAAAAGTTTCGCTCGGTTTACTTAGAAGATTACCCGCGAACTTCCTCATCTCGTTAATGAAGTTCTTTCGCGAATGGAAAAGCCGTGTATAACGAAAATAGAATCCCGCAACTCGGCGCTGGTGTGTTCAATCGAAGATTTTGAGGGCAACCCGAGGAAGGAAAAGTGAGAAATTCTCTCGTGTGTTTACATTATTAAGAGGCGCGGCTTGGTGCTTTACGACCTCTCATAAAGAAACAATGAAAAGAAAAAGAGAAGAGCTGGGGCAGGGAGGGCGGAAGGCAGATTTACGAAGGAACTTTTTAAGGCTCGCTGTGTTGTGCGCCGACATTACATCGAGAAGTGGAGGAAGAAACGAAGGGAGAGGAAAGGGATATTCGATATATACCTCATGACATTCCACTGTAATTTTTCGCCGCGCTACGTTTCGAAAGAAGATATTTACATCCAAACCACGTTCGGAATGTTCTGGGGAATTGCGAAGAGGAAGAGGAGGAGTAGGAGAAAGCGGCAGCGGCGGCGAGACAGAGAGAGAGAGAGAGAGAGAGAGAGAGAAAGCGAAGGAAGGCGAGGACGCTTTGACTGCCGGAATAAAGAAAGCCGATGGAAGTGGGAGAAAGAGAGAGAAACAGGAAGGTTGGCGAATTCTTTCTTCGACAATTTCTTTTCTTCATGCCCTATTTCACTCGGGAGGAAGAAAAAAAAAATTTAATACGAAAAACACGAACCGATGTAATTTTATTAATGCACGATTGACAAATATCAATTTTTAGCTTTCGGTAAAAGACCTTTACGGCTCGTTTCACTTTAAATAACATTTTAAAATTAACAAATTCGTTTATATTGTTTGTACGATGGACCTTACATATTTACAATTTTTAATTATTCATAAACTAATAGAAAATTCTTCAACAAAAAAAGACGTGTAGAAACAAACGATATTTATTTTCATTTTACGTTATAATTTTACTCGATTTATTTAATGAAATCTTATTAATAATTAAATCGTCAAATAAATGATATCGATTTAATCCTTTTGATATTTTGTAAAACAAATATAACGTTTTTTTTTTTAGATTATGAACGAGAGATTACGAGTTAAAAATAACTCGCAAAGGAAATTTCAGTAGATAAATATTGATTCATCGATCAAACTTTTACCTCGCATGAAAGTCAAAAGTGTATTTTAGCTCTGGGATTCACTCCATGCTCGGTGAAATGTGTGTAATGAAATTAATTTTTACAGCCCCATCGCAAGCTATATATATATATCTATATAGCGTGAACTTTTAGTATAACGGCTACTTGTTAAATTTAAAATATTACTACGGAGTTTCATCGAACGTTTCGCCATTAACATTTTTACGTCATTTTAACGGCTCGAATATTAACTCGCGTTTAAAAAATTTAATGTCTCGTAAGATTTTATAAATGAAAATAAATATTCTCGTAAAAGTATTGTAATACTTTGCACACACGATAAATATCGGCATTCCATCTGACCGAAATCTATCCAAAAGATAGTTTGCACGAGCGCTTCGTCAGCGGCCGACGACAAGAAAATAAAAAAGGAAAAAAACATTCGAAGGTGGAAGAAGCGTCGGTACCTATGTACACTTTTCACCGGAAGAACGATAGGTGAAAATAGCTATGTATATATATGTATAAAAAAAAAAAAAAAAAAAAAAAAAAAAAATAAATAAATAAATAAAACGTAAAAAGCTCATGGTATAAGCGACGCAAGCGCGCGAAATCGAGTATTTTCCCCGGTAAACGTTTCCCACGGCCGACGACAATCGCTCCCCGGGAAACGCATCGAACGAAATGCATTTCCGAACGAAAGCCGCTATGGAAAATCTCGAGCTTTCCCTTCCCTGCCCCTCCTCCCTCTGCTCTGCTACTTTTTCTCAACCGCAAGCTCGTACCTTCTTACGTTCGTTTCGTGAGCTGTCTCCCTCGCAGTCCCTTTGGAATGTCGACGCGCGCTGCTTCTTTTTCTCTAGGGAGATGGGAGAATGAGGGAGGGAGGGAAAAAGCGAGGGAGAAAAGCGATGCCGACGAAATCTTCGCTCGCGAAAATCTATCGAATTTATACTTTCATTGCGGTTAAGAGGATTTTTATTTATTTTTACGGCAAAAATAAAAGTTTACTTCTGGTATTTTTTGCTTTGCAAACGTTTGACTTTTATTTTTTCGCTCGGATTTCGATTGTTTTTTTTTTTTTTTTTTTTTTTTTTTTTTTTTTTTTTTTTTTTTTTTTTTTTTCTTATATTGCGACCGTTTTTCATGCCTCGTGAATACGTTTCAAATAATCTTCTTTTTTTTTAATTTAAACGATTTATGTGATAAATGTTACAAAGTACGAAAACTATATGTACAAAAAATATAAAATCGGAAGATTGACGAGCGTAATTGCTGTAGTTTTGAATTTGTATGAAAAATTCATTCCGACCAAGCATCTGTTTTCGAGTTCTATTTGAGAAAAGAGAAAAAATATATGTATATATAAGGCATCGTCATCCATCACAACGATAGGCCTAAACATGTCTTAGCGGGAAACATTAAAATCGAGGAGCGAGGCAAACTTTCTTTCAAACACGCGGGAGAAAGAAAAGTAAAAGATCCAAAAAACATTAAATCCGACTAAAAATATCTCCTTCCATCAAGCTGATGTGGCACCGAGCTCCTTCGCCTTTCTCCGTTCGCTTCTTCAGCGACATCCTGAGCTCCTTTCTTAGGAACTCTTTCTCGGCTTGAAGGACAGGCTTCTTACGCGTCGTCTCGTCGACGTCGTCGTCGTCGTCGTCTCTCTTTCTCTCCCCTCTCTCTCTCTCCCTCTTTATGTCGGCTTCTTCTCTCGCTTGGCTAAATCGCTGCTCGCGCCGCTGCAGCTTTATGAAGATCCCGGGGCTTTGATAATCGCCCGGAGAAAATCCAAGCGACTCTGAGCGATGAGGGACGCACTTCAAATATTTTTCTCACACGCAAACACATCGCCGTACGCTTGAATATATGCGTATGTATGTGTATGTGTGTATGGTTGTAAGAAGGAATAGTAGAGAGAGAGAGAGAGAGAGAGAGAGAGAGAGAGAAAGATACGGTACCAAGGGGAATAAAGTGAATAAAGATGTATGCAGGACGAGGGCCAAATTTTCGAGTAAATGGAGCGAGTCGCGCTGGAAAATAGCTCTGATTTTCAAGTCACCCAATGACTTAGGAGGCTTTTTACAGGTGCCCCTACTCCCTCCCCCCTCCCCTCCTCCTTCGTCTTTCCCATCACCGTTTGTTTCTCTCTCTCTCTCTCTCTTTTTCTTTCTCTTTTTCTCTCTTTCTCTCTTTCTCTCTTTCTCTCTTTATCTCTTCTGAGTCTGACCACAATGAGTTTCAGCCGGAATTGGCCTCTCCACTTGCAAGGAACATTCCGGCTCGACCGATTTATTCGAACACTTTCGTTAATCATTTCAATTGTTGGGATGCAAGACATCCTTTTACGATCCTTTAAACTCTTTAGCTTTTGTTTTCTCCTTGTAAATTTCCGCAATGAAATGAATGAATGTTTTATTTATCGTCAAATTAATGTAAGGTATCTTTTATAAAAAAAAATATATTATTATCATTTATCCAAATTTACGTTTAATATTTAAATATACTATAGATAATTATTTAATAATCTAAAAATTATGGCCGTTAATAAACAAATTAAAAAATATTTTCATCGATAAACGTTGCGTTTATCGTTATTAAATTCCAGAAGCTCAACAGCTGTCACGCGTTTAATGAAAAATTCAAATTATACAAGCCAGAGAACATGAAATAAAGGCATTTATCCGTATGAAAAAAAAAGAGAAAGAAAAATTGTTCGAGTAAATAAAATTGCAATTTTTCGTTAAATATTTTCGATGCTTCGAATTTTTAAAATTCAATATTTCCACATTTGTGTGCGATCAGTGAATTTTGGAGCGAGAGACCGCACGTTATAACGCGATTAAACGCTCCGATAAAACTGCAAAAATTCAATTTATTGTTTCGCTCATTTTTGCGTCCGCTAAAGTTACTAATAAACGCTAAAATACTAATATCCCATACAAAGCAGATTTCTTTTCCCTCTCGTTCATAATATTTTGAGTTTACTAAATAAAGAACAAATTTAATAATTTAATTATTAGTCTCTTATTTATTATTATTATAATTATTATTATTATTTTTTTTTTTTGTTTTTGCAACTTTACGATAGCTGGTTCGCTATAGTTTTTGATCCTCTTAAAATATGAACATTATTTCATACCAATATGTCTACTTTCAAGTTTAACTCAATGCCATTAAATGAATTATTGGTTTTGCATAATTATTATATTATAAACATACTGCGATGTAATCTAATATATATTTTTTGGGTCGTGAGAGATTGGCAAACAATTCATATTTTATTTACTTAAAAATTCAACTGTCAAAAATTTCGTTTTATTCAACAAGCAATATGAATGAAAAAAAAAAAAAAAAAAAATTAGTATTTAAAATTTATTTTAACGTGTGCATTTGTTATCGCGCACGTGTGTGTGTGTGTGTAAGTAATCGTCAAATTTTTAAATCGAAAAGAAAAAATTGATAAAAATGTATTTCTTACGTAATGGCAAAATAAATTGTCGTTATGTATGTAAAATCCGTCGATACGATTTTATATTATATATGAAAACAATTGGACTGCCGGTAATTCTAAGAATAGCTCTTGAAATTATAAGAAAGGGTCAATGTTATTCAAACGCTTTCTCACTTTTACGGTCTGCAAGTAAAGTAGGCACAAGAGACTCGTTAAAGTTAAAAGTCAAAGAAACGAAACGGCCCTTTAATTAGCTTCGAATAATAAAGCTTTCTCTCTCTCTCTCTTGGTACTTTTACAATAGTATTCACGAAGTAAAATAGAAATCCCTTTGTCTTCTTCGCCCAGCAGTGTCGAGCACACCGCGCGGCCAACAAAGCGCGAGATATCAGTTTCTTCCTTTTTTCCGGCTTAACGTACCTCTTCCCTCCCCCCTCCCCTCTCCTTTTCTTTTTCTCCACTTTCGTTCGCGGTTTTTTAAGTCCCGGGTCGTAAAATAATTTACGCGTCGTACATGCCCCGGTCAAATAAAAATTTTTATTGGAGTAATAGCCGGGAGCCGAAAAAAAAAGAAAACTTGCATTAATAAGCAATTTTAATGTATGTAAATAATGACCATTTGCATGTCGAAACACATAATAATTTGCGCTCTCTAGCGAATGCATTGACATGAAAGTTAAGTAGTATAAAGTTCGTGCCAGTCGGACGATGTTACATATGAATAAATTATTCTTTTTTTAAACGTTTCGCGTTCATTTTCAAGTACGACGAGGCCTCCCTCGCTCGCTCGTTCGTCTGTGCGTTAAACATCGCGAAATAAATTAACGGAGCGACATTAACGTAATAATAATTTTCGACAAATGTTAAAAATGGGAGGATGATGTATGTTTTTTCCATGCCACCGAACGATAAATAAATATAAGAGAGAGTAAACGAAAGTTAAAATTGAACTGTTTCGTATTATTGCAAACTAGTTTAATAAAAATAAAACTCATCAGCCGAAAGAGAGAATGGAATAAGAAAAAGAAGAATAGGAAGTACAAATAATATTAAATTGAACTTTCTTCCTTTTACTTTTTACCCAGTCAGCGTTTCAACGTCTAGCGTTTCCTATATTAGTTATAACGACGGGCTGCTCCTTCTCTCCATCTTTCTCTTGCTCCTTTCCACCCTCTCTTCCTCTTTCTCTCTCTCTCTATCTCTCTCTCTCTCTCTTTCTTTTTTCTTGTGGAATCTCAGCGACGCGTGGATCGCGCGATGGCATGAATGAAACGATAAGACTCGCACGTATATGTGCCGAGCACGCCACGATTTTCTCTCTCTTTCTCTCTCTCTCTCTTATCCTCTTAGGGTCTCTCAGGCATTTGTCTTTTCCTCTCTCTCTCTCTCTCTCTCTCTCTCTCTCTCTCTCTCCGTCCCTTAGCCAATCAATACCGCGACGTCGGCGTCGAGAGCTTGCACTCGCCGAATTCTCTAGACTTTCTCTTTTCCTTCAGCTTCTCTCTCTCTCTCTCTCTCTTATTCTATTTATTTCTTTCTTTTTGATTTTCTGTGTGTGTGTGTGTGTGTGTGTACAAGTATGCGCATGTGAATGTAGCTTCTCCCGATTCGATTTCTCGATATGCCTCACTCTTTCGTCCTTTTTCATTGCTTCTCGCTATCCGTCTCTTTCTCTCTCTTGTTCTCTGTCTCTCTTGTCTTGCAACGTTCTTTTTGTTTCCATTTATCTCTCTTACTTTGTTTCCCGGTATATTCTTTTTGTCATGTGCTCTTTGCTTTTTCTGCATTTTTCATTGTCTACTTTATGTCATTTTTTTGACGTCCTTATCTTCGTATCTCGATGCACTCGCGAATCGGACGTAAAATCGAAGATAACTAGCATCAAATGATGACGCTCTTGTAGTAGCTTATTTTAGAACCTCATTTACTTCGAGATGATCACGACATACTACAGTTAGAGTACTGTTTTTTAAACAACTTTCTTTATTTTCTACGAGTAAAGCATTTACAATTGGTTTTTTTTTTTTTTTTTTTATAATTATAATGCATTTGATCTATCGATGCATGTGCGTAAATAAATAATTTCCGTATATTAAGTTAGCATGATTTATTTACCTATAGGTCAAGCTAAACGCAGAATAAATTCAAATAAATCAATCAATCAATAAATCTTTAGTACAATCGCTATCTATTTTCTCTCTTTTTCTCTTCCTCTACATTTTTCAATGTCTCTTTTATGTCTTCTCCCTGTTTTTATCTAACTTTATTTGTCTCTCGCGCTATTTATTTTTCACTTTTTCGGTATTTTTTTGTAGTTAGTATTGTTTCTTTTATACCTGCTTTTATCTCCGTTTATCCGCTAGATAAAATAATCTAAAATTACTTATATTTATTCTATATGTTCCATATGATAATTGAACCAACAATTTATCAAGGTTAAAATTCTGATTCAACTACATGTCAATCATGCTTAAAAAATAGAACGTTTCGATTTTTGCTTGGTTTTTTTCTCAAAAATTCAAAGTGTTGTATAACTTTAATAAATTCAAAGTCACGGTTGATCAGAATTAATAATAATCTGGCAACATGAATTAAAATCATAGTTTCGTGAAAAATCAATTGATCAAAGATTTAAAATAATAATTTTATTTTCGATCTTATTTTTTTCTCAAAAAAAGAAAAAGTGAAAATTCAATATTTCAAAAAACGTAAAGAGTGAGATAGAGAGAGAGAGAGAGAGAGAGAGAGAAATAGAAATCGAAATTCACCTTTTTCGCAAGAATTCCAGCTGCATTATCGCACTAAAAAATTTAAAGTGTTGCAGAGCACGCCTTTTTACAACTTCCTTCCTTTTTCTCTCATTTCACCTCGTCGTTCCCTCTACTTTATACCTTATCCCTTTGCTTTTCTCTCTCTTTCTATTTTTCTCTTTCACCCGTTCTTTCTTTTTAACTCACTGTCTATTCGTGTCTCAGTCTCTCTCGACTGGTTATTTTGGCGAGTCATGTGGCATAAAGACGGACCAATAGCCAAGTCCCAGACAGTCGAGGAAGCGACGTCGATGCCTATCGCGAGCGTTTCTCTCTTTTCAAGGGAGAGAAATGGAGAGAAAACGAGAGAGGAAGAGAGTTCCTGGGGGGACGCGATCGCGCTCAGCATCGTAATTTCGCCACGTGCTTACTTCTTCCTTTTCCATTTTCTCTCTCTCTCTCTCTCTCTCTCTCTTTCTCTTTCTCTTTCTTTTTTGACTATATAGCACTCGAACAATCGCTCGCCAAGCGAATCCTAAAAAGAATGAAGATGAAGGAGTCCGTGTTATCTTCCGCCTCCTTCTCGTCCTTCTCCTTCTTCCTCTTCGTCTTCTTTTCGCGCACTTGTCGAGAAAAGGGCGACCGCTGAGTGGTTGAATTCTCTCTCTCTTTCTCTCTTCTTCTCTCGTTAAACGCGCCGAGTTTTAGCCTTACACCTGCGAGATGCAGTCTCGAGTCCGTCGAGTCGACTTCGAGAGAGAACGAGGAAAACCTCGGTCGGTTCTTTAATTGGAGGAAATTGAGAAAAGGTTTTAAGCGCTGCTAATTTCGACGAAGTGTGTTTATTTTCGTCAACGAGAGTCGCTCGGACTTTTATATACATATATATATATATATACATATAAGTAAGAATGTCGATTTTTTAACGACAATTTTGTCAAAAACTGTTTTCATTGCAATAGATAAAATATGATGTTTTTTTTTTTCAAATACAGTTAGTTTTAAACACATAAATAAATGAAAAAGAATGAAATATTTTTTTAAACACACATTTTTATCTTTATTTTATTGATGGTTTATTATGATATAATTAGTACATTTTTAATAAAAATTACAATCGATGCATCCGCAAGTATACTCATATTTTATTAATCTTCATATCAATCGATTACACCAAGAAAATTTATTCTCAATTAACGAAATGAAAAAGAAAAAAAAAAAAAAAAAAAAGGAAAAAAAAGAAAATGAATTAGGTTGGATGGAAAATAAAGTTGTTATAATAATTCTTGTACATAATACGAGGTCACATATAATAAAATTCGATTATTATTCCTCAAGTTAAAACTTACTGAAACTAAAAATTCATCGCGTGGTGGTTGTGGCGGTTTTTGCAGGAGATCGCAGCGATCCTAATTAGCTTTCAGCGTCACGCAGAATGGCAAAGTCGGGAGGTGAAGGTGCGACCTCGAAGTGGCTCGATGCTGCTCTACTCGAGGAAGAAAGTTCGTTATCGACGAGACGGCTATTGCTGGAAAAAGCGAAAAGACGGAAAAACCACGAGGGAAGATCACATGAAACTGAAGGTGACTTGTACAATTAATTTAACATATGATATGGTATACGTAAGCGATATCGCGCGCACACGCATCGATTTCGAGACTTACACACGAGACGAAATATATACCGTATATCGAGAAGGCGATTAACGCGTCGATAAATTCTCTCGCTATACGCGCGAAATTATTTCAATGGCTTTCTTTCTTTCCCTCCCCCTCCCCCCCCCCTCTTCTTCTTTTTTAATCCTCTCCTCTTATTCATCTTACGATTTATCGCGAAATCTCGCAATATTAAAAGGATAATTCCTCGAGTGTATCGGGAATACTCGTACGTTTTATTCGTCGTGAAAATCTATGGCTCGATTTCTTGTGGTACTTTAATTAATTAAAACATTCGGTTAACGTAATTTATTAAAATGATATCTTTGAAAAGTCCACGGTATGAATGTTTAGACTGCGTAATTTTCTATTAACATAAAATCGAACTCCATTATGCAAAAGCCAGCCGAGATTCCAGACTTTAAATATCTGTTGTCCTACCGAATTTGGGTTAACCTACTAAAAGTAGATAATGTTCCGTAAGAGAATCTATATCTGAGCTTTTTGATTCGTTTCATTTGTTTCTCGGTAACTATACCAATTACTGTCACTTTAAATAATCAAAGAATATCATTGGTAGAATATGCCTCATTAATGCCACCAACTATTTTTTTTTCTTCTTTTTAATATCTTTCAATGAGTGCTTACGATTGTCGCAAATTACGGCAACGCTTCGATAAATTGGCCATTATTTTAACGTACATTGAAATCTTTAACGAATCACCATTTGAACGGGCAACAACGTTCTTGATATACGGTATTACCAAAGTTTAATTCGAGATTTACGCTTATTGCTAAGCGTTAAGCTTTTGATTTATTTTTTTTAATGTAATATACATTACAACAATTAACGTAAAGACGATAATTGGGTCACTCCTTAATGCTTATATTTAACATCCTACAAATTTGGGATTATAAATTTAATAATTAATAAAGTAAACACCTAATTATAAATATAATCTTATTTTAAATAAAAAAAAAAAAAAAAAACATATATAAATTTTACTTTCGAACATTAAATGAAAATTTGTTATTATTTTAAAACTTGTTTAAAAATAAAAAATGAGAGCGATTAGATAATTTAAAGCTTGAGAATTAAAGTTAAAAATTACTTGTAGAAAGTTTCGACGCTGGCGAAATAAGTTAAACTAACGCGCGTCTTACCAAACACGTTTTGCTCTACTTAATACACAAATCCTAGTTCTCTCAAATTTTCTCGAGAAAACAACAAAATGTATCTCGAAGTTACAATATTTCATTTTTTTTTTTTTTTTTTTTTATCTTTTTTGTTCCAAAACATTATACGTACATTTGAATATTCAAGCACTAAAACGAAAGATATTTAAAAAATAAAAAATAAATAAATAAATAAAAATTGCAGGTACAGGGAGTAGAGTGCATTTACGGCTGTTACGTGCACTCGGCGATCCTGCCGACGTTTCATCGGCGCTGCTACTGGCTCCTCCAAAATCCGGACGTCGTGTTGGTCCACTATCTGAACGTGCCCTATCCGGACGGTGACGCGAAGCTCGCGGCCCTGCCGCCGTGCCTCGCGCTACCGCCCGACAAGAAGGAGTGGACCCGCGACGAGCTCACCTCCCAGCTGAGGCCCATGTTCCTCGGTAGCGACGAGGCCGATCCGACGACCGGCAACGCCCACGGCCTCGGCGCCCACTCGAACCATCCCGTCGACATGATAGTCTCGCAGCTCCTCGACAGGCAGAGGGCATCGTCGGCCAACTCCAGCGCCGCCGCTCAGCTCGCCCCCAGGAGACTAACGCCCGATAATCAGGTGAAAATAGGCCATAGTGCAGCCTTTTTTTATTTATATTTGTAACGAGCACTTATTCTTTAATTTTATTTTTGATAACTGTTTATTAAAAAAAAAATAAATAAATAAAATTAAATAAATTAAATAAATGAAAAAAAAAACGTATACGCGTACACACACAGGTCTCTTCGACTACCGGAGGTCAACAGCCAAGTACAACGGCGTCGTCGACTCCGCGGGTTTACTCGAGACATTCCCACTCGACTCAGAGTCAGCCGCCGGCTCCCTTGGTTTTAAGTTTGCAACAAATCCAGGGTGGCGGCGGTCTTCTCATCCTCAACAGTCAGCCATATCATCATCAGCAGCAGCAACAGCAACAGCAGCAACAACAACAACAACAACAGCAGCAGCAGCAGCAACAGCAGCAGCAACAGCAGCTGCAGCAGCAGGCGGCGACGCAGCAACAGACGGGGCAGCAACAAAACCAAGTCGACATGCAGCAGGTAGCGGATCAGCAACAGCAGCAGCAGCAACAACAGCAGCAGCACGTCGTGCAACAAACCAGCGTCGACTGCGAGCAACAGACGCAGCAGCACGAAATCGATTCGAAGGATAACAGCAGCCATGGGTGAGCGTTTAATTGCAATCGATGCAAATGACTTTCTAATTAACCAGTTTATTTTTTAAATTTATTGCTTTTAATAAAAAAGTATAGTCTTGTATAAAATATAAAGATAAATATCTTCCTCGTGATTAAAAAATTTAACATCGAAAAGAAAATAAATATATCGGAAAGTAATTGATTTTTTTTATACATTGGCTCGAGTTTTTGTAAATTCAAAGACCTTGAGACTGCGATGACGTAATTTAGAGTTTCAAAACAAAGGAAAAAAGTTCAATTTAATTTTCATTTTTAAATGTAAAAAAATGTAAATAAAACGAAAAGGAAATAAAACAGCGTAGAACAATACGAATACAGTCGAGCCACGATAACCAAATACAGGAGCGGCAGCATCGTCCCGGACTGCACGTCCCAACAATCCGTGGCCCCGCCGCCGGTGGTCGCCGATTTCGTCGAGACTCTGGACCTCAGCCAGGAGGACATCCAGCGCACGCTCTCGGCGAACATGGTGCATCCGTCGCCGTCGCCCTCGCCGGCGGACAACAGCATTATCAATCCCATGGACTTCATCGACTCGTCCGACGACGTCCTCGTCAACCTCGACGCGTTCGACATGTTCAGCGATCTCCCGGAGCTTCACGACTTCGAGGCGGCAGCGAGCGCCGCCGAGGCCGAGACCAACAAGACTGATAGCGTGCGAATAATCCAGGACGCCGGTGAGGGCCACGGCTGTCATCCCGGCGCCACCGTCCACATCGCCGAGTACAGTCCCGAGTGGAGTTATACCGAGGGCGGCGTCAAGGTTATTTTCTAAATCTTTTTACCCCCTCCTCCCTCCCCCCCTCCCCGTTTCTCATTGCTTTCTTAATGCACTCGAGTGGATTGCCGTCGCTTATTGAATGTTATTACTTTTTTTTTCTTTTTCAAATGTATTCGAGCAGTCTAAACTTTTCTGTCTGAAAAATTTCGATAATCAGAAAAGGGATATATTTGTAGGAATTTTAATGGAAGAGAAAAAACGTTACTTTTTTCATAATCGTAAAACATCAACAGAATTAATAATTATTTTTTTTTTGTTTCTTTTTTAATGAAAAAATTCAATACAATACCTCGCGTAAAAATGGTATAACAGGTATCTTGCGCGCGATTCGAAAAAGTCATTAATTTCGCGTGTGTCGCGCAACGGCATTTTGAAAATGCGTGCCGCTGCCGCGTAGAAGGGAGGGGGGTAGGGTAGAAAACAATTTGCAAGATCGTAATATGCGCATTAGTTAGCAGCTGTGCGAGCGTAATTATCGGCAACCCGATGATTAATGCCCTCGTTAATTTCGTTAAAACGGGCCATTTTCGCGTTTCTTTCCGCGCGGCCAAGCTCTCGCTAGCAATTTGTTATACCCGAGGCTATATCGGAGCTGGTCATTCGTATAACTTTTACCCCCTTGAAAATTTGTCACCCCTTTACTCGACGGTACATCTTTCTCGGGTTCTTTTTTTTTTTAGATTATCGTTACCTCTCTTTTACCGTTTTTGTATTCTTTTTTTCTTTTTTTCCCTTTTCTCGAAAAATTTTCTTATCTCGAATTAACGGCTGCTTCTTTGCTTCTTAAAAATGAAAATTTATCGATTTACGGTAAAAATAATTTAAAAAATTTTACGTATTCAAGTCATTTTTTCAAAGTTAATGTACAATAAATAAATATTTTTATTAATATAAAATATTTTATTTTGACAATAAAAATTATTTTTCGATATTACCTAACATTCATATATATATATATATATATATATATATATATATATATATATATATATATATATATATTGCTTAGTTTAAATATTTATTCTTATTTATTGTAAATTGAAAAATCCGTTGGTATTTACGCGAGAAGTAAAATTTCTGTAAATCTCCTTTTACAACGGACTAGAATCTTCCGCGGCCATCGGCATTTATCTTTTTCGAAAATTTTCAAAAGATTTATAAATCAAGCAGTCCAGCACCCAATCCATGCTCGACTACGTATTCACTCGGAATCCAGTAAAATTAATGGTTTAAAACCCACGTACACCCACATACACACAAACGTAGACCTAGACGTACGACGAAATTGAAATTCACTAAAATCGGAAAACGCAAAGTGGTATATAGCAAGGAGATATACAGAGATACAACAAAGCTTGCGAGGATAGAGAGAGATAGAGAGAGAGAGAGAGAGAGAGAGAGAAAGAGAGAGAGCGAATCGATAAGCATACACACTCGAGGGTATAGAGAATAGAGCAACGAGAGTTGTAGAAGAGTACCGAGTACGAAAGCGGTCGCGTGTCTCGCGCGATTTCCCGTTGCAGGTGCTCGTAGCGGGACCCTGGACTGGCGGCGGCTCCCAGGCGTACTCGATCTTGTTCGACGGAGAGCCCGTCGAGGCCTGTCTCGTGCAGCCGGGCGTTTTGAGGTGCAGGTGTCCGGCGCACGCGGCCGGCGTCGCCTCCCTCCAGGTCGCCTGCGACGGCTTCGTCCTCTCGGACAGCGTGGCGTTCGAGTACCGGAGGCCGCCCCAGAGCGAGCCCAGCCCCGAGAAGGCCTTGCTCGATCGGCTGGCCGACGTCGAGACCAGGTTGCAGGGTCCCGGTCCTCCCTCGCCGGCTGCGCATCTCGAGGAGAGGCTCGTCGCCTACTGTCAGGTACGTTCGTTCATAAATATGTAAATAAAATAAAATAAAACTAGCAAAAATCGGCTTTGACTTTAAAAATTGCAGGACGCAGTGGCGAGGCCGTGGCGCACGGGCGCGGAACCCTTACAATCCGGGGGTCCGACGCTGCTGCATCTCGCCGCGGGCCTCGGCTACTCCCGGCTCGCTTGCGCGCTCCTGCACTGGCGCGCCGAGAACCCGAGCAGCGTCCTCGACGCGGAGGTCGACGCTTTGCGCCAGGACGCCGCCGGTCTCACGCCCCTCGCTTGGGCTTGCGCCGCTGGTCATGCCGACACCGCGAGGATCCTCTATCGGTGAGATGCGTATTTTTTTTTTTACTTTGGTTATCGGTTTGTCATCGTGTCTCGCTATTTTATCTTATTCTTTTTTTATATAACGAATGAGGCTTTTCTCGTTTTATCTGAAATAAAAAAAAAAAAAAAAGAAAAAAAAAATTTGCTCGATTATTTTTAATGAAAAAAAAAAAAGAAAAAAACTTTAAAAACTCGTCAATTTATACGTAATATGCATTAGTCCAAGTACACAATTTCGTTGTTGTAAATGAACAAGTTAAGTGGAAATTAGCCAACTTGGTCACTCGCAACAAGTGACGTTTTTAGCGAAGCACTGTTATCAGATTGTTTAGGATATTTAAGTGTTTTCCCTAAATACGCCGTTAAACTTACGCTCTTACTATTTACAATTAGTATACTGCCAATTTTTGTTCCTCTTCATACATACGAGTGTAGCAGTCGTGAAAATTAATTTCTGGCATAAGTTTCTCAATTGCGGAAACGCTTTATCCGAATACAAAGAAAAACCTCATTTGTTATAGAAATATTTTTAATTTATCACAGGACATTTTACGGATATTAAATTATATCACAAGCTAGTCAATGAAAGTTTATTCTTTATTTATCTTATTTCAATAATGCTATTAGTCAATTACGTATGCTTAATTGATAAAAATATAAATGCTTTACCGAATGAAAATTAAATCGATGTACTTTTTCAAATGCTTTTTAAAATATTAATTGTTGTACAAAAATATGCACAATTTATTATTGTTATAAACTCAAGAAATAAGATAAAAGGTATCATCGACCAGCATGAATGAACGAAATTGAGGGAAAAATATCCGAAAATTAGTCAAACTAATGACTAAAATCGGTCAACATTGGTAAACCTGTACGTCGATGAAAAACGCAAAAGTATCTCATAACCAAACTCCCCGAAACTGCAAAACGATCAGAAGTCGAAACGATTAATAGCAACGATGCACAAAAAAAAAAAAAAAAAAAAAAAAAAAAAAAAAAAAAAAAAAAAAAAAAAAAAAAAAAAAGAAAGTAACGAGACGCACGTAAGCCAAAAAGCAAGAAGCGAGAAAGTTTAAGTAACGAAAACGCGCTATTCGATCAGAGCACAGAGACACGTTCACACATCCAGGCTGGTCAGTTGCGCGTTCGTCATTATCACAAACCCTTTAGCCTCGTGTTTCCTCTTCTTCCTTTCCCCCCGCCCCAACCCACCCCAACCCCTCTTTTCCCGCCCCTCTGCCGCCCCATTTTTTTTTATTCACACCTCAAGATTATTTCTCTCTCTTCCTCCAATTGTTTTGGTGCAGCTTTAAAAACAAGGGTTTTTTCTCTTCTGTCTCGTTTGTCCAGATGGAATGCGATGGCGCTGCGCGTGCGAGATTGTCGGAACAGGAGCGCGACAGAGCTGGCCGCGGAGAACGGCCACAGCGCTATCGCCGAAGAGCTGAATCGCTTGGAGGCTCGCCGGCAAGACGAGAGGCTATTCTTGAGACCGGCCAGCCCGAGCCCTAGGAGGCCCTCCCAAGACAGCGGTCTCGATCTGGCTCTCTGTTAGTTCTCGTTCATTTTATTTCTCTTATCATTGTGTTTTTACAACCCTATTTTATTTATTTATTTATTATATATATGTATATATATATATATATATTTTTTTTTTTATTTCTTTTTCTTTTTCGTTGTTTTTATTCACTTTTTTTTTTTTTTTTTTATTTGTATTTACCTCTTAATTTTCTTTTTTTTACTTTTTTTGTTTTTACTTTTTTTTTTTTTTTTCAATATCTTTGATGTTGGTGTGCCGTTCGTCGAACCTTTGTGTTTTATAAATTTTCAAAAAGACATCGCGATATCGGAGAATGACGACGATCGAGAGAATTTTTAAAATAAATATCACTAGTGCTTTTTAGTAATTGAATTCACTCAAGCTTTTAATCAGTTTGTAATACTGAACTTTGCCGAGATTGAATTTTTGAAAATATTAAAAAATTTTTGTAGTTAGATGATAATAAATATTCGAAATTATTATAAAATTTTTTAAACTCCATAAAACAAAAAGGTTCAGCTCCTCCACATTGGGAGTGTGAAATATCAAATTTTAATGTAACATAAATCTTGATGATAAATTTTTATAGTGGTTTAGTTTTACGAACTCTTTCAAGAATTACTAGATATAATTCAGTAACAAATAAACTAAAATATTTAACTTATTCACATTGTTTCACACTCTTAAAATCTAATATATCCACTACTCCTTTTTAGTTGTATTAATAACTATTTAAGTGTTTTTCGTTCCTTTTCTTTCTTTTTTTATAATTTTTAGTGTCTTTTGAGATTCTCTTCTGGTGTTAATAGATGTTCCAGCACTATTTTGCAAAAGCGACCTTAATTTTTAGCATTTAACGATCGATGTTAACAATTAAGATTGTTCTTGCAATTATACTCAATACACGTTATAAATTAATAAATCCTCTGTTGAACTTCTAAAATTGTAAATACGAAATAAATATAACTTCTTTCAAAAATACTAAAAAGTTTCTTATATTTTTCCAAAATTTATAACAAAAACAAACAAAAAAAAAAAAAACTAGCAATTTTAAAAGATCAACAGCTTCAAATAATCAGGTGTAAAGCGATGAAAGAAAAGATTTAAACAAAAAAAAAAAAAAAACAAAAAAACAAAAAAAAAATAAAAAAAAAAAAAGAATTAATAATTATGAATAAAAGTTTTACACGTCCCTCAGATTTCTGTAAATAGATAAAGTAACGATAGCAAGTAGATAGCTCGTTCTAGACATATAAGATCCTTAAGAAAAGTAACTAAAGCTTTACATCACGTTAACATTAAAAAAAAAAAATAATAAATAAAAGAAAAATTAAAAGCAGTAGTAGCATAAATATGTACATATAGATAACGTATCGCATAGAGATTTTCTCGCAGCCTTACATATGCCACAAAAGTATAGATAAAATAAAGATGCGTCACATAGTAGAAAGAGCGGCTTTATTTTATTTTACTCTCACTCTTTCTCTTTGATTCCTCAAACGCATTAATGAAAACGAAAAAGAAAAAATGCAAAAAAAAAAAAACAAAATAATAAAAGAAAAAAAAAGTACACTAACAACGATCAAGTGTGACATAAAAAAAATAAGTAGCAAAGAAAGAAAAAAAAAAAAAGAAAAAAAACAATCAATGACACGCAGGTGGCTCGCCGCTCCTGGACAATATGGAGCTGTTGCAGGATGACGAGTCGTCGTTAGGCCTTGGCCAGCAGGGTATGGAAAGCGCCCCGAGTCCCCCGGATTCTGTAGGTCCGTACCTAAATAAAAACCAACCAAAAAAAAAAAGAAAAAAAAATGAAAAAACAATCTCGCTTCCCCGTTTCTCTCTTAAAAATGTCTGTCTGTCTGTTTGTTTATATGTTCTTTTTGCCTGTGTGTAATTATTAATCTACATATATATATATATATATATATATATATATATATATATGATTCGCAAAACCTGTACGATTTTAACGACACCTTGTTTCACTCTGTCGTCTGCCTTTTACTTTATTTTTGTTTTATTATCTCTCTTTCTTTTGTTTATTAAACACCGTTTTTCAACGATCGAGGAGTTTTCTCCGATTTGTTATTATTTTTACGATTGACACACAAGGAATATTGTCGCGAGGAAACGACTCGATCTTTCAAATAGCAGACTAACAAATAAAAAGCTTGATAATAATTTTTTTTTAAACAACGTTAAAATCAAATAGGACACGTTTTTAAGGTAAAAGATAAAAGAATTTTAAAGCTTTATGTGTTCATAAGATGAAAAATGAAGAAATTTGCTGTTCTCGTGTTGAGCTTTGGCAGCGAGTATTTTTGTTGAGTGCCGATAATATTTGATGATAATTTTTCAGGCGCTTGTATCGAAAGAACGATAGAATTCAGATGAAAAGCTATTTGAAATCATTTAAGAGAAGTGTGATTATTATTACTTTTTTTTTCGTTTTCGTATATGTATTGCGAAAAAACGATGCTAATATTTTCTTGTAAATTTTAAATAAAACTCGCAAAAAAATTAATTGTACATCCATTTCTCTCATATTATTTCCGTACTGCCTTTAATTAGCGTAGTAATTAATAAGCTATCGATGTATTCTTATACTATAAAAAAAAAAAAAAAAAAAAAAGAAAAAGAAAAATACCAACAACTGCCAGTGCGTTGATTTATTTATTTATTTTTATTTATTTATTTTTTTTTCTATCATTTATCTATATTTCATTCTATGCACGACGCATAAAGTCGGGAAATAGCTTAGTGAATAATTAAAATCGCCTAACGTTTTAGCCGCATTATTGCCGGACGGTTAGTATCAAAGTCAAACGTTAAAAAGAAATAACGGAGGAGCCCTGGCAGTTATATCTAGCGGTAGTAATATCTTATAGCTTGAATGAAAAGAGAGAGACAAGCAGAGCAGCTAGCATCCATCTTAACTGGCGACGAGAGAGAGAGAGAGAGAGAGACAGAGTAGCAGACGCGAATCTCGGCCGTGGATTCGAAGGCTTCCGTTTCTATATACATATATATACACACTCACCGACTCGCGTACGTGCTTTTGCGTATGTGCGTCAGTGTGTATTTCTGTTGTGTGTATATGAGTTTATTCGCGAGAGCGCGGGCGTGTGTATGTATGTTTGTATGTATTTTAGCACCGTGATTAATGCGCGTAGGTAAGATTTACCACTACGAAAGCCCGTTGAGCAGCTTGAGCAGTGTGTATTGGTTTGGTGTTGCTTGGCCTTGGTAAGCTCTATGTCTTGGACTTAGCATTGATTGATGTATACGTACTCGTGCGTGACACCAAACGTCTCTCCATTATAGTCGCAGCAGCGGAATGGCTGGCATTCACGGCGTCTCTCAAAGCCTCTCTATACCTCTCTCTCTCTCTCTCTCTCTCTCTTACTCCCTCTCTATCTCTTTATCTCTTTAGCTCTTTCTCACTCTCTTTCACTCCTGTCCCCGTTATGTATGTAACACATAACCGTCGAGTGCGCTTGTCACTCTTATAAGACGAGTCAATTAAGGATTGTTTTATCATGAGAGGAGAGCCGCGTTTACTTTATCGAGATTACTGCCGCATAATTTTTCAAAGCTTTCATTATTTGCATCTCTACAATCTTGATGTTGCCTTTATATAAATATACGTATACGTCAGCTCGATGTTGACTTTTGATATTGTATTTATGTTTAAGTTTTTAGTTTGCATTTGTGTTAACGTGAAAGTTTCAAGTTATGTGAAACTTCGGAATTATGTTAGACTTAAGCATTATACATACCAATAATGACAGAGTTTCATTTAGTTTATCCGAATATCCTTAATTAATATACTGCAATTAATTTTAATCATTGTAGATATCATAATTAGTTCCAATTAAGAAAAATTCATTTTATTGTTTAATATTTATACAGCAATTTTTATGTACATACATGATTTATTTACTTATATAAAAAAACTAAATAAATTTGATTTTATTTCAAAAATATACGTATATGTATTATTTATTGTCGTTACACCATTAAATAAAGTAAAATCTAAAATAAACGTAAAATGTAGTCGTTGATGAAAGTTAAGATTACTAGGACTAATTTTAAAATTTAAAATGTCAACAAAAAAAAAAAAAAAAAAATAAAATAAAATAAAATAAAAAAATAAAAAAAGTTTGTGCCGATAAAATTTGTTACGAGCACTGCTTCAAATATTAACGAATAAAATAAATCTTTTTTATTTGCTATACATTGAAATTTATCATTGAAAGAGAGAACTACCGATACGGAATTGAAAAAAAAAACCATCGGTTTTGTTCGCCAAATCCTTTGACTATTTCCTGTATAGTGCCAATAGTATATACTTTTAATATAACTATATGTATAGCGTATGTTCTGTGTTTTATATTCACAGTACGTTTTCACAGATCACAAGACTTCTTTTTATTTCATCTTTCTTTCTTCGTTTTTTTTTTTTTTTTTTTTTTTTTTTTTTTTTTTTTTTTTTTTTTTTTTTTGTTCGCTAGCGTATCTGCTACATTTACTATATGTATCGATATGTATGTTACCTATATATATATATATCTGTATAAAAGTAATTTAATTGGGCCAAAGCTGTATTTTTACACATGTGCACATATACATATATATGAATATACACGATTGACAAACGTGAGTGAAACGAGTCGAAGGATGGACTTATTTACCTAGTTTCTCTCAAGCGGCGAGTGCATTAATGTTATAAAGACAAGTAAAAAGAAAAAGAAAAGAAATTTTTTTTTTCTTTCGCTTTGTGATAGCCTGAAAGGCAGAGCTGTGTATTAATAACCGAGACTCCATTTTTGGAGCTGCAATGCTAATATATATTAATCACGATAAGCAAAAACGCTGTTTTAACGCGGCTTCGATGTTGTGTGTGCTCGGTGTGACTTTATATAGATATACATACATTTCTGTGTCTTTCTTTCCACTCTTTCTCTCCCTATTTCTCTCTCTCTCTCTCTCACTCACTAATTGTTACTCACCATATCTGTTGTCTTCTCCGTAAGTTCTCTCACCACGTGTACGCACACACGCACACGCGATCGTGATCCCAACGACGGTTCGCTTAGACGCCATCGAAATTAAAATCGAATGGTCGTCTTATGGGACGTCGCTTAGGGTAATCGCGACGCGTAGCTGAGTATATATATATATATGGTATATACATATATACATATGTATATATGTAGGCGCGGGCGCTTGTGCGCGTGTGCACGCGTGTGCGCTCGGGCCGTAGTCGATGGTCGTTTTGCAAGTTTGGCTAGGCCACTGATTCCTTGTTTGTAGGGGAGGAGGACGCGAGAGTCTTGACCTTGGCCGAGCAAATTATAGCCGCTCTACCCGAGAGGATCAAGAGAGAGCAATGTGACCCTCCTTCTCGGTCCTCGCCACCACCACCGCCACCATTACCGCCGCTGGAGGATGCTTTGATGGAACAAATGGTGAGCGCTTAATCCACGTATGCCTCTTAACATACTTTATTATTTTTTTCCTTTTTTTATTTTTTTTACCTTTTTTGTTTTTTTCTCTTACCTTTTTTTTTTTTTTTTTATTTTTCAATTTTAATATCTCCCGATCGCAGACAACGAGCAATGCGCGAGAGAGTCTGTGCGCGAGCTTTCGATATCTCTTTTTCGTTTCGCGAGATTCCGAAAGTTAGATTTTTTCTCCGAAAAACAAGGTCACGGAAATCGAATTTTCGAAAGGTTTCGAATGTCGAGCTTAGTTATAGGCGATGCTCGATACGATGCTAACAAAGATTAAAGCATTTATTTTTACTTTTTATTTTTTAAACTTTGATTCGTAGATAAAATAGAAACGACGTATAATCAAACAAAATGATATTGGATGGAAAAATAAATTGTATTTTTTAAATTTTATGTAAGTAAGTCACGGATTTGAAATATTCGATTTTATTGCTTTTAAATATTATAAAACATATGTTTATTTTATTTTATTTTATTTTAATAAGTTGCTCGTCAAGATTCATAATCTCCGTACGATTTAGTTGAATAGTTACGGTAATAATTAAACCAATCGATAACATATTCACATAAGAAAGGGAAATCGGAATAGGGTGTCACGTATAACACGTCTCACCAATGAAATACGAGGGCGCGTTGTCGATTAGTCGACAGCCAGCGGCATTTCGCAAAAAGCATATTAATAGGAGAAAAGCCACAGTTAAACTCCCACCCGTAGCCTCTCGACACCGGCGAGCTCTTCGACTCTTACCGCGAGTGCAGCGGCGGCGCGGCCTCCGTCTCCGACGCGGACGCTGAGGCCAGCCCTTCCTCGCCCTCCAGCAGCTGCCTCACCCCGGACTCGCCCTCGCCGCCCCCTACGACCGCCGACTTCTGCGACTTTCTCCAGCTCCAGCTGCAGCTCGACGGGGGCACCGTCGGCTCGGTCGGCTCCGTCGGCAGCAACTGCTCCACCGACAAGATTATCGGGAGCGCGGCGATCGCCGCCACCTCCGGACCATCCTCCCAGAGCTTGAGCGGCGTCGGGGCGAATCCCGGCGGTGTCCCCACCGACGGCGGCAGCGAGGCCGACCTGAGCAGGCTCACGCTCTCGGATAGGGAGCAGCGCGAGCTGTACCAGGCCGCGAGGATGATCCAGAAGGCGTATCGGAGCTACAAGGGCAGGCAGCGACAGGAGGAGGCGGAAAGACACGCGGCCGTCCTCATACAGCAGTATTATCGCCGACACAAGCAGTACGCTTATCACAGGTGAGTCTGCCTTAGCCGATAAATTGAATCCGTCTAGCGAGCATTTCTAACGGATGTGCACGAACAAAGTTAATCATCTTTTATTTTAATTTTTCTTCGTTTTTTTATTTATTTTTTTTTTCTTTAATTAAAATTGAAAATTGCTGAAAGAGAACGCGGGCGCGTTTTTAAATTATAAGAAATAACTCTAATTTGTCGAATATACCTTGATACATTATATTCGGCTCGAAGGATAAGTTTTAAAAAGTAAGCCGCTCTAAGGTAGTAATTACTGCTGATAAAATCAGAAAATGATGAGTAAGTACGCTGCTACGTTTATATAAAGTGGAAGTTTCGCTTAAGAAGATCATAAAAAGAAAATCTCTCTCGCGCGATAAAAAAGCCAGCCTGCCTGCCTGCCTGCGAGTAGTAGCTTAAAAATATCAATGCCCTAAAAAAACTTTAAAAAAAAAAAAAAATAGATAAATAAAAAAGAAGAAGGTCAAAGATAATTTGATGAAACTCTCGAGACATCGTAAAAAAAAAAAAGGGTTTCTTAATTCTTTAAAAATTTCTCCAATTCCGCACTTAAAGATTGCTTCCTTAACTAATAATCGCGCGCGATCGAATAATTTTTTCAAGGAACATTTTACTCGGCGTAATCCAGTAAGAACTCTATTCTCAAGGTTCAACTTTTAAAAAAAAGGAAATAAGGAGGGATAGAATACAAAGAAAGAAAAAAGTAAGCAAAAGCTCTCTCGCAACCTATACTTTTTTATCGTTAAAGTTCAAACTAACGCGCGAAGAAAGAAAAAGCAAAAACAACCGTTACGAAACTTCAATCGTAAGGAGCGTGCCGGCGAAGCATAGTCTAACAAAGTTCACTTCTTTTCTTCCACTTCCCTCTCTCTCTCTCTCTCTCTCTCTCTCTCTCTCTCTCTCTCTCCCTCTCTCTATCTTTATCTTTCGCTTTCCATTCCTTTATGAAAAGTATTTAATACACATAGCCATGCGCGCGCGCTCTCGTGTAAGGAGAGCGAGAGAGAGAGAGAGAGAGAGAGACAGAGGTAAATTCACGCGATCATCAGTTATTCGAATTAAGGCAGTCTCGGCGGTCTCGTTTCGAAATAAGTCACGATTACGAGGAAAGCGACGAAGTACCGCCAGGGCGTATGCGTGGAGAGTGTCGTACCGCGCGCGCCTTTAAACTCTTTCTCTCTCTCTCTCTCTCTCTCTCTTTCTTTCTCTTACCCTTACCTCGAGTTAACGATCCGCCGTCCGATGCGGCGGACCAGCTCTCTCTCTTTCTCTCTTTCTCTCTTTCTTCTCGAAAGAAAGCCTATATGCCCGCGCTCGCGCGAGAGCGAAAGAGCAAAAGAGAGAGAGAGAGAGAGAGAGAGAGAGAAAGTCTCTGACCAGTAGCAGGAGCGGCGGCGGCAGCGTTGAACTTTTAATTGCCATCGTAAATAATTCGGAAACTTTGCGGGGACTTCCTTCGTTTCTTGCCGCGACGGGCCGAATACGAAATTAAGCTGGCATTAAATTAATACGACTTTAGAGCCTTGAGCCTGTTCTCTCTTTCTCTCTCTCTCTCTCTCTCTCTATTTCTCTCTTTTTTTCTTTTATCTTTCGTGAGCGCGCGTGCGACTCTTTCTCTCCGATAGAGAGACGAGGTCGAGCGACAACGTAACGCGCTCTACACGAAGAAAGAAGAAGACGACCGAAGCTGGCCCAAAGACGCCACGGGGATGTCGCGCGAGTCTTGCGGAAAACCTCTTATTCTTTTTATCCTCGGCGCTGTTGCGCGAAATGATACCCGAGCGGGTGAACTCTGTACTCGGCTTTATCTACTTAGTGCTACTTTCCTCTACTCTTCGACTCTCATTCGTCCTTTTCTTCTTTTGCTTTTGTTATAACGCGAACTAATTCGTCCTTTGATTTAACATTAAATGACGATTTCTTCGTTCTTAATCGATGCTTAGTTTTCAATAGCGATACATCGTCCGTGATGAGACGTTAAATGACATTAAAAATGTTTTCAACGTCGTAAAATCTCGTAATCCAGTTTACAAAAATATAAAGGTCAGTAGATGAGTTACAGGATACTTTTATTTTTGCGTCATATAATTTAAATAATTTATTTTCCTAAAAATTTCATCCATATCAAATATCTGTATTAATTATTCAAATTTATTATCTTACGATTTTACATGTTACGTGTAAATAAAAAAAAAAAAATAAAAACCTTAAAATAAAAATAAACTCTCTCGGTTGTTTAAGCTGCAGAGAAGAGAAAAAAAAAAGACAAACCCAAAAAATAAAATTTTATTTATTGATTTCCAAAAACTTTTGTCACGCAGGCAAGCGACAAAGGCCGCCATGGTGATCCAGAGCAACTACAGGAATTACCGGGCTCGTCCAGGCACGACGACCAGCGCGAGACAACAGGCGGTGCATCAGCAAGCGGCGCACCAGGCCGCCCGGAAGATTCAGCAGTTCATGCGGCAATCAAAAATTAAGTAAGCTTTCCCTGACCTCCAACTTCCAACTCTCTCTTCTCACGTTGTGTTTCTCCGACTTCACCACGCTTCATCGAATTTCGTCGATTTCATTGTCGCTGAACTTGATAGCAGCAATTGCTTTAATTTTTACTTAAAAGAGCGAGTTTCACTTAAAAATAAATTTTATTTGCCGATGCTTTTTTCTATTTTAATTTATGTTCGATCATGACAGTAAAACTCGACAAATTCGATTGAGAAATAAATTGTTTTTTAACTTATTTATGACAAAAAAATTATTTTAAAATTACGAAGCTTTGATAACCAATACTAATATTCGTTATTAACCAATACTAATATGCATTTTAACTTTCTTCATTTCATTTATTTTTCTCTCTAACAACGCAGCTTGTCGTGGGATGACTCGCGACCGGTAAGTAACGCATATTAGCCTATCTCATCTTATAAAAAAAAAAAAAAAAAAAAAAAAAAAAAAAAAAAGAAGAAAAAAGTTCACTTTTCCCGTTTGAAATAAAAAGCAATCACAAGGCACGATTACTAAACAAAACCTAACCGAAAAAAAAAATAATAATAAAAGAAAATCCGAAAAGGAGCATAGAAAAGGAAAAAGAAGAGAAACGAGGAATAGGCGGATAGCCGTAAGTCACGTATCGCGTGGTGCTTAAAATTACGTTTCATCCTTCGTTTCTCTCTTTCTCTCTTTTCCTCCTTTATTTTTCTCTTTCGATGCACGAAAATATATATAAAACCCCCAACACACGAATACATATCCTGAATAGAAAAATTTTATCGGAAACAAAAAGTAAATTATACGTAATTCAGCTTTTATTGAAACTAATGTCTCAGCACGTAAATTTTGATAAATCGCCTTAGCTATTTTCGTAATAATGATAAATTACCGCTGCGCTTTTATTTGATAATAGAATACGATTACATTAAATAAAAACAATTATACGAAATAACAATGATTGATAATTTAAAGCGACGATGTATAGAGAACCCTTAGTTTTTAAATTAACAAAAATTATCGTTCCGTAGCGCGATATTCATTTTCAATCGAATAAATCAAGCAAGATTTTGCACCGATAAAATTTAAATTCATAAAATCCACCACACGCTAAGAAAGTATAAAAGAAAAAAATAAAAAGTAAAATAGAGAAAGAAAGGCAAAGTTCGTTGACTCGTTTAATATTAACAGATTGCAGAACGCCAGGGCCGTCGCAAGCGGGAACGGGAGGCCGGTACCGGTGCCCACTTCCAGGGTGGCTGCTGTCCCCCCAAACTCGCACTCATCTAGCCCAGGTGCCAGCCTGGCAGCCGGCAACTGTCCCGAGGCGACCTAGTCAACTGCCAGCCGAGCCAACAGCAGCAGCAGCATCAGCATCAGCAGCAGCACCATCACCATCATCACCATCACCATCATCATCAGTATCATCATCATCACCAGGACATCTTCGAGTTATCCTCGGCAATGCGCAGGCAGACGGCCGCACTTAAACCCCGCGTCACTTTGACCGCCGGCTCTCTCGAGTAAAGCACCAACCGATCAAGCCTCGTCAACCGCTTTTCCAGTGACTTAACCCTTTCCCTCCCTTTCCTCTTTACCTTCTTCTTTCGTCGCTTTTCAAAGAAATCGTCTTTCTATACGTACTACTCTCTTTCTCCTATATCTTTCTCTGTTTCTCCCCTCCCCCCCTCTCTCTCTCTCTCTCTCTCTATTTAAATTTTATCCATATTCCCGTTGAATTAAAATTTTTTTATTCTTCAGCTGGGTGGTAGCGTTACTTTTCACTCGATAAAGAGATATTGCTTATATTATATTTAATAATGAAAAGTTTATTCAAACTAATAGAGCTAATGTATAAATTTAAATTTCGTAATTTAAAGTTTTACGATTATCATGTGGTTATATAATATATTCAGCTCTTTAAAAAAAAAAAAAAAAAAAATTTATAAAATTATACTATCGTTGGAGGTAGCGGGGAATAATTTTAATTTGCGAGAAAAATTAATTTTCATGTTTTGTTTTTTTTTTTTTTTTTTTTTTTTTTTTTCTCGTTAATTAAAATTGGCTCCCAATTCTCGATATGTACTATAGCTTTTTTAATTTTGTTTCTCAGAACCAAATACATTACTTACTGAGAATACGCCTTTTCATTAAACTTGTAATACATAAGGTATCATTAAGCGAAGAGAATAATTCGTTGCGCATCAATAATTTTGAAGAGTCTATAAGATAATGCAAAGTTTCTAGTGTTATTCATCTTCTTTGTTAGCGTTTTACATTTCTATGTAATCGTACAATAATGACGTGGTAGATGAGTAAGCGTTTATTGATTTTTAATTTACTTGTTAACTTTTTATAAACGCTTGACGTTTAGAGAAATAGTTTTTAACGATAAAATTTAACGTCTGAATAATAAATTAGTTTATCGTAAAAAATTTATCCACCTTAACGTTAACTCAATGATGAAGTTGACAAGCATTAAAAAAACAAAGCATAACTTTAACGATTCGCAATTTCGTGGAAAAAAAAGAAACATTTTATTGACGATAAAACGAGATAATCTGTGTATAACGACGAGTTTTGCGCTTCTGCTAAAACGATCATCTATTGCAACAATATTATTACGTCGGCTTCAAACTTTTCTCGGCATTCTAAGGGATGAGTCTTTTTTTTTTTTTTCTATTTATCTCGACAATTAATTTTGCATAATATTTCTTAATGTGCATGTAAAGACAGAGATACCTTTTGTTTTACGGGGAAAAAATTTTAACGAACTACGTTCTGGATTATATAGCATCGACGAGATCGTAGTTTGATCGTCGATGAAAGTTGCTTCGACACTTCGACGCTTGTTTTCCGTACGTAGAAAAAAAAAAAAAAAAAAAAACAAATTGTAGTAAACGACTAAGATGATCCAATGAGATTTTTATTACGGTATAATAGTATACTAATCACTTGTGGACTAGAGTAATTTGTTATCGACTATTCTTTAAGTAGTTAGTGTATAACGAGATCGTGATAAACGTACACGAGCATCAAAAAATACACAGCGTAATCGAGTACCTGAAAAATTTAGTGACGTTGCGAAGGTTATTAAGTATATGCGACATGATCGCGTGAACACAATTTTTTTTTTTCATACTACAATAGGTTTGAAGAAAAAAAAAAGTAAAAGCTCAACTAGAAGATTTCAGCCGTTAAATAATTTTTGCGTATTCTTTTATTTTCTTTTAACGATATCATTTTTTTTTTTTTTATCAACCTCATCGTTTATCCATCTATAATCTTCCTTGTACAAATAAAAAAAAAAAAAAAGAAAAACTTAAACTCACTAAAATCGTAAAGGCGCATCCCTTTGAAATATCATGCTTATGCTTATTAAAATTTTTTATATAAATATCAACTTGAACGCACTTTTTTTTATAATTCCAATAAAATGTAGATACATACGAATCGTAGTTGATAAATACTTAACACTCGAAAAGCGGTTGAATCCCTTATACAAACGATCGACGAGCGGCGATGTCTTGCTTTGCGTTGCACACGAATTTTAAAAGAAATTACGAAGCCAAGTGCTCGGGCGTTAATTAATTAATTAATTAACTTGTTTATCTTTTGTTTACTTACAATACGATTCAACATCGTACAGTGTTCAGTACATTTGTAAGGAAAAAAAAAAAAAAATAATAATGAAGAAGAAGAAGAAAAAAAAGTGACATTGTTTTTTCTACTCCGGACTAGTGTTATCGGCACATGTACACACACACACACACACACATACACATACGCATATGTTTTTCATTATCGATTATATATATATAGATCTCTTCGTTATAAAAATTTCGAAGCGTCATACTATATGTATAGTACTAAATATATATATATATATATATTTAGCGTTTGTTTTATACGTCCGTACGTGCGTTTATCCAATGCAATTGGCATTAAATATAGTTTAATTCGTTATTTAGCGAAATAATTATACTTTTAAAGCGTTTACATTGTTTGATTGTTGAATTTAAAAGAGCGATTTATCTGTACAATTAATTACTATGTGTTACAAGGTTGTGTCCAGCGATGGTTTTTTCTCCAAACACGAGCGTAAGGTGTTTGTAATGGAAATCGAAACAAAAGTGACGAGGATTGTAAAATATTTTTTTTTTTTTTTTTTTTTTCGTTTCGCGATATAACTCATTGCGAACGGTAATACGTCACTTAAGAGAAAGAAAAAGAGAGAGAGAAAGAGAGAGAGAGAGAAAGAGAGAGAGAAAGAAAAAAAAACATTTTCGCTTTCATACTTAATCTTTTAAGAGATCTTATGATGCTAAAAGTTAAGAGAGAGAAAAAAAAAGTATTGTAAAAAAAAGAAAAATTCTCAACTCAAGATCATACGCAGAGCGTAAGCTACTCGAATCAAGTTAACGGCACTTGATGAATCTTCGATAAATTTTGAGATTTTGAATAGAAAAATTATAAAAACAAAACAATGGCAGTCTTACGTATTGACGAAGGAAAAAAAGAAAATAACAAAATGCTATATACTATTCATTAAAATGATTTGATGGTATACTACTCTTTATATCAGCGAAATTTCCATTTAAAAAGTAAAAAAAAAAAAAAAAAAAAAATAAAAAAAAAACTTCTTTCTCATGTGAACAGCAAATACCAAAGCAAACAAAAAAAAAAAAAAAATGAAGAAAATGCTCATTTTTTTTACAGTGCAAAGACGACAAAATCGCGCGAATCAAAAAAAAAAAAAAAAAAAAAGAAGAAAAAAAAATCGTCCATTTCGTCTATATTTTTTAAGAGAATATCTTCAGTTCGGTAAATTAATTTCGATATCCCGAGACTGAGAAGCAAGCGCGAATTTTGGCGTTATCATACACGCCGTGATAAAATATTACACGGCAAGCGAAAATAATGAATTTTAAAAATAAACGGGATCTTACTCGAGGATGACGAACGATATAATGATAAATTGGTGCTAGGCGAATGCTCAATGGAGGATAATATTTGTGCACACGTCGTCGGTAAATCGTCGAAAGGTTAAAGATGAAAAATAAAAGTTTTATTCGTGTTTTTTCATCTTTTGATTTCGCATACTTAATAAAAATGATAAATAATTTATATAAATAAGTAAATAAATAAAAGCGAATGATAAAGAGGATCGATATTTTCTATATCATTTCATTTTAACGCGACGAAGGGATGCGGTGCTCGAGTTGGGACTCGAGCGAGACGTAGATGAGAGACTACTACATTTAAGGAGAAAATTTTTAATACATTTTGCTTTTGTGCATTAAAGTACAATTAGAATCGAGGCGATTAAATCTTTGATATATCGTATAAGCATGTATATTTAGCGGATTCGTACGAACTTTTTAAAAATCTTCGTAATCATCCGTAGTTTATTTTCGCGCTTGATACTTTAATATATCCAATGAATCAAACTTTCAATTTTTACATAAAATTTATTAAAATTATTAGTCCACAGCGCGGCCGTCTTTTTCTACGAGACGCCTTAACGCGCGCGAAAAGTTTAAATAATTAAAAAAATTCTTAATTTTAAGGAATAAAAACATAATCAAATTAATTTTCTCAATCCTTGTATAATCGAGTCTATTTCTTAAACTAACTTAAAAATTTATTCACAATAAGAATGCGAGTATTATTATTAGAGAAGAATATACAAAAATAAAAAAAAATTAAAAAATAATAATAAAAAAAAAAAAAAAAAAAAAAAAAAAAAAAGTGAATAAAAACGAGTCATAGAATAACGAGCTTTCGCGATTAACTAATATAAAAAAATGAGAGACAAATTTATAAAACTTGAAGAAAAAAAAAGATAATATAAACGCACTTACGCGTCGGCGAATAATCCACAAGTTTCCAAATATTTTTGCAATCGATGAAAAATCTATATAATGATATTAATATTGATAATAATTATAATATTAATAATAATAATAATAATAATAATAATAATAATAATGGTAACGATAATAATCGCTGATAGAGGTATCTATTTAGCATTTTTCGGGCCGATCCCTTCGTCCGCGTTCGCGAAAGGAACAATTAGCCGAACGACGAAGACGTATGATTTTACATAAAAAAAAAGACGTTGGTTGCAAAACGCAAAAAAAAAAAAATAATAATAATAATAATAAAATAAAATAAAATGAAAATGTACACAAACGAGGATCGAGAGCAGCGGATAAAGTTAAGACCGCAAAAAGGCGGAGATCCTCGCGATTTGGAAGGGCTGTGCAAAAGGAAGTCACGGTGTTTTTAGGGTCGATTTCTTATTATAGAGATTTTAAATAATTAACGAGATGAGAGAAAGGTGAATAAAAAAATACTTATTATTATTACCTTAGGTGCAAACTTTAAGCGCTAGGCCAATTGCATATTGTTATCGATTATCTACTTCACGAGTTTTTTCCTCTACTTAAGGGATTTAAAAAAAAAAAAACAAAAATAATAATAATAATAATAATAATAATAATAATAATAATAAATAAATAAATGAATGAAAAATCGAAGACGAGGTAGTAGAAAGAATAGAACATAATAAATAAATAAATAAATAAACGAGGGCTCCTTCTTAATTAAACAAAATATACGTAAGACTTAAGGCTAGGGTTTCTTGTGTGGTGCGTGTGAGAGTGAGAGGATAAACGTTGCGAGAGGGAGGAAAAAACCGATACGAGGACAAAGTTGGACGATATAGAGATAAATAAATAAATAAAAAGAGAAAACAATTAATGCGACGTGAAATTTTTAGCGCCTAGGTGTGCGCGTTGAAAACAAAAAAAAAAAAACAAAAAAAACAAAAAAATAAAAAAGTAAAATAAAGAAACAATTAAATAAAGAAAATAAACGAGAAAATGGGCGATTTGGCACAACAGCCGAGGGCCTCTCGCGTTCCTGTTGGTTTTAAGAAAAGATAATTTATATTGTGATAAATCTATGGTGATCCAAGAAAGTATTTCCGATGCTTGTTCCGGCGCTCGTTAGCGCGCGGCCGCGACGCCAGGAACTGTCGAATTGCGAGATAAGAGGACGGAAGAGAGTATAAGAGTGTGTGTGAGAGAGAGAGAGAGAGAGAGAGTATATGGATTGTGGGCGCTCGTCTGACTTTAATATAAAGGCGAACACTCTCAACTAGACAGGCTGAACAAATCCGGCGTTGCGTATATCATCTCGTGTTTGCGATAGTTTTTTTTCTCTTCGAGAACGGAGATCGTGGCTAATCCGCTTCGCTTTTTTTATTTAGAATTACTCTGGCACTTTTGCATTTTTCTTTTTTCAATAAATAAAAAAGAAAAAAGATAAGAATATACTCGTTTGAAATTTTATATTTAACATTTTCAAAAAAAAAAAAAAAATAATAATAATAATAATAATAATAATAACAACAAAAATAATAATAAATTTTACGTTTGGTCATCGCATAGGATAAAGATGTATTAATTTTAATAATAAATAGTACGTAAGTAATTTTTCACACACTTTTGAATAAATACGTATTTATAAAATTAAAATATTTTTCAATACATTTGTAGTACGTTTATAAATGAACTTAAGTAATAGGCTAAAATTAAAAAAAAAAAAAAAAAAACACATGAACAATCAAATTTATAATTATACACGTGTTATTTACATTTGGAATAAATTTTAATTTTTCTAAAAATATTAATAATTTTTATCAATCGAATAAAAAAAAAAAAATCGTAAGATGGATTAATATATTAAAAGAGGTCGTTTATAATAAAAACGAAAATCAATCAATTTTATTTCATAATGCGTGCCTCTCCCTCTCTCAATTTTGTAAATTGGAAGAGTTTGCAACAAAAACTTCTTTTCATAAATCAGTGTCACGTATTTTATTATACTTTACCGAAGGGAGAGAGAGAGAGAAAATTGTAAAGGCTCTTCCTCGATCGCGAGTAATCTGGCAGCAGGTCAAGATGATTTGACGGAATTTTTTGGCAAAGCCTCCCCAACGAATTATTTTTATTGGTTCTAGTTACTCATTTTCGCGGTCGTTAAATTTGCGAAGCGATCATGAAGAATAAAGCCAGTTATTTATATTTCGAATGATAAAATTGCCGTAATTAAGGAGCGTTGCATCTTAAATAACAAATATTTAACGAAAAAAGGATAATTTCTTGGCAAAAGTAAAAAAAATACGCGCAAACACGAGGTGTAAACGCAAAGTAATATGTAATATTGTACACACGAGTCAATTCCAACGAGCATTTTCATGCCACTAAGCTTAAAGATTTTATTAGTTAATTATACATAAAGAAAAAAGAGAGAACGAGAACGAGCGAGCGTATAGCAAAAAATAAATAAATAAATAAATAAAATAATAAGAGTGAAAGATAAGGAGAGAAAGGTAAAAAAAAAAAAAAAAAAAAAAAAAAATTACGTAAGAGATAATAGGGGAGCGAGGGTAAGCATAAAATGAAACTTCAATCATTGTTAATTAAATTAATTGATCAATTTCGATCCTATTGATACTTAAAACAAAAAAAAAAAAAAAAAAAAAAAAAAACAAAAAAAAAAGAAAAAAAGAAGCGAGTAAAGGCATAGTTACTATTACATACGAACTATTATTATATTCATATTTTTGCTTATTGCATATTTAAGAATCTATTAACGAGGTTTAGCGATTTTAAATGCCAGAATGGAAAGACTGGCTGGTTTTTCTCTCGTTAGAGCTGCGGATGCCTTTTATTTTATTTTAAATGATTCTTCCATTTCATCGTCGAGATATTTTTCTCTTTTTATACATTTCATAAGACTCGATATTTATTAAAAAAAAAGAGAAAAAAAATTGATTTTCATTCAATTTAAACTCAATTAATTTATTAAAAAAATAAAACGAGTCTTTATACACGAAACTTTGTTATGAATTTTAAAAAAATAAATAAAGTCATTAGCAGCTCTGGTACACGAGACTTTTAGGATTAAATCGTAAACGAAGCCCGACTTTTACTATTAAAAAGAAAATATAGAAGCGAGAGTACCGTCGTCATCTTTCTGAGACTTATAAATAATAATTATAACGCAGTATTTTTCGACCACGAGCCGAGGCCAGAGTCGTCGTGCTCGGTTAACGTGGACAGAGAAAGATAAATAAAAATAAATGATTTAAAAAATATTATAGTTTTCCCGATAAACTCCAATCGCATGTAACGATAAATAAACGCATTATCCTACCGCATAGTAAAAAGCTAGAAAATGAGATTAAGCGAGAAGATACAAAAAGAAGAGATGAGAGATTAAATAGAGTTTGGAATATTAACGACGTGTATGCGCTGAAAAACCAATTGATATTTAATTCGATCGAAAAGGAAAAAAAATGATAAAAAAAAAGGTAAAAAAGGTAAAAAAAAAAAAAAAAAAAAAAAAATCGCTAGGGTAGGTGCTTCGAAAATACATAATTTTAAAGAGTCACTTTGACAAAACTAATCCAAAATGAAAAATAAACAAAAAAATAAATAAATAAATAAATAAATAAATAAAAATTATTCTCAAATATAAATTTACTAAGAAGTAAAGCGAGAAGAGTTTTTAAATCTACGTAAGAAAGCCAAGAGTTAAAAGACGACTAGATGATAGAAGCCGCATGGCCTAACTGCTGCCACTTTAATTACTAATTTAATGATTAATTATAAACAAAGAGATCAGATTTTATTACAGCTCATCTTATACATATATATATATATAAAAAAAAAAAAAAATAAATAAATAAATAAATTAATATAAACGCAGGGATTTTACGGGAAAGGTTAACATTGCTCGAACGTAAAGCAACAACGGATCGAGTAGGAAAATACGTATACATGGATTATATAGGAAAGCAAAGAAATCCGATTAATACAAACAAATAGGAGCAAAATGTATTTCATCTTTTCAAACTAACTTTTTAGAATCAGAGAAACGAGTAGTAGATGAGAGAAAAAAAAAATAACGTAGAGATCGACTATATTTACACTACTTCTTCGAGTCAGAAATAAAAAAAAAAAATAAAAAAAAAACAAAAAATGGATAATCCGCGCTAGAATTTCCAATTTTCAATGCCCAGTCTCCAAGAATTTATTATAAATATAAAACGCATAACAAAATGAATTTCACCGCACGAAGTGTCGAAATCGTCAAGCGCGCGCTCACGAGTAATTTACATATTCAGCCTCCTCGAAAAAGACTTTAAAATGTGTCATTTGAAATAAATGAATAAAAAAAAAATAAAAAATAAATAAATAAAAAATAATCACGAAAAATATAAAAAAGAGAATAAAACAAAATTTTTAAACAAAATGAAAAAGAAAACGCGAAAGAAATGAAAGAATAAACTCGTCGTTCCAAACCCCTTCACATCCGCTTGTCCGTCCGTTCGCGTTCGGTTTTGTCTCTGATCTTCGAGTCATCCACAATAGAGACGTTAAAAGCCTGGCGCACTTCTTTCGTATAAAGGATTAAAGGTATAAAAACGGCGAGACCTCTTTAAAATAAAAAAAAAAAAAAAAAAAAACACACACAAACACGCATATTTACAAAAGACGTACTTGAACAAATTGAGAAATTCGACGCGCTTCTTAAAAACTCCCCGTCGGTGTGTCTTTCTTTTTGTACTCGAGGATTTTTCTACGCGACGAAAAGGAGTGATGTAACGAAGAAAACATTTAACAAAAAAAAAAAAAAAAATAAAAAAAAATCGATTTAAATAAAAAAAAAGTTGATGAAAAATCGCAAAGATCGAAACTTTTCTCAAATCTCCGACCGTTTCGACACTTCACGCTTCGACCCGCTGCCCCTTCGCATCGACTTTCTTTCGATACGAGACGAGTCTCCTAATGTGTATAAAGACAAACGAAGATTAATTACCGTCAAATAGGATTAAAAAAAAATTCGTGTAAAAATTGTACTTACTATAATGAAAAAAAAAAAAAAAAAAAAAAAAAATTATGTAACCTCGAAGCAAAGAAAAAGGAGCTTCAGGGATGATCGAAAATAAAAAAACGTATGTAACTTCCTCTATGAGGAAGACGACCGAAAAAATTTTAAATAACGATGAAAAAAAATAGGCAAAGAGAAAAAAACTAGAAAGTCGATGGGAAGCTCGGCGCATTGTCACAAGTCACTTATATACGCGCTACTTTCTAGTGCTAAACAAAATGAAATAAGCGAGTAAATAAATAAATAAACGAGTACCGAGGCTCCATCTCTTTTAATATTTTTATTATCGCAAGCGTAATGTTAATTACGAATCTTATTACTATTGATTAATTCATTAAAAAATTAATTAAAAGAAAAAAAAAGTAACATTATTAAAGAATAAAGAAAAAAGAAAAATGAAAAAAAAAAAAAGAAAAAAGTGAAAAAAAAAAAAGTACTATACCACTATTTATTATTATTTATTAACGACTAACGTTCAACTAATATTGTAAATAATAACGAAAATATTTTATCTATATATTTCCGATCCGGGGGCGACGCAGACGGGGCACGAGCCAATTTACCTTCGGCCGTGCCCGTTTTTTTCGCTGATTATTAATTACATATATATATATTCATACATGCATATATACATATGTGTATATGTAATACATATATATATATATATATATAATACGTAAGCGGCGATCGTCCCGCGAAATCGCCGCGCGTCCGGCGCCCCCATTGTTACACCATTTCATCATTGCATTTAATAAATTATATATTTATTGACTCATTTATTTTTTGTTTCAACCGTCCACTTTTAACAACTTCCAATTTTTTTCTTCCTTCAAACTTACAAGAAAATAAATATGCACCTTTTTTCATGAATAATTAATTTCTCAAGTTTAATATTATTGCTGATAAAATAAGGACTTTTATTTTAATTTTTACATTTTCTGTTCAGTGTTTGCAGATATATAATAATCAACGTTGATATTATTTTTTTATAGTTATAAAAATAACTATTTAACGTACTTTATCTGCAAACAATATGCAATTAATATTATTTTACAATATTTTACCGTTAGCTACGAAGGACGCTGGAACAAGAAAGGTAAGGTGAAAAAAAAATAATCAAAACAGCCTCTTCCGCAACGATTTATTTAAAGCATACAAACAGTACAAACGAAGTTTTGTCATTCCTCAAGTAAAAATTAAATTAAGTCACTTGTTTATAATATTGAGTTATTATTGCCTCGCGCGTGCGCGTACTTACTCGTTTGTGCGTATAACACACTTCGGGCGATCTCTCGTTTCTCAAAAATCTTTCACGTGTGACAACAATCGTACAAAGAATGAAATAAAATAATTAAAAGCTTCTTTTCTTTCTTTTTTTTTGTTTTTTTTTTTGTTTTTTTTTGTTTTTTTTTTTTATCAAATTTCAGAAAACAAAAAGTAAAACAACTTCTTTTGATAACTTTCACATTTCTCAATCTTTTTTTTTTTCTTTTTTATTTTTTTAACTTTTTCTTCGTATTAATAGTTTTAAATAATCTCGATAAAATAAAGGAGGGCCTACAGTCAAACGATACATAATCTCAATATTCTTAATTCGTAAAATCTAAAACTTTCACACAAATATCAAATTTTTATCAAATTTGTTAAAAATTGTATTTGTCTTGTACAAATATTTCACAAAAATTATTCTAAATATCGTTAATAAGGCACACGCGGTCAAGGACTCGATAAACGATTCGACTACAGGCCTCCCTTGAATAAAGAATAATAAATAACATTAGTAATAATAATAATGATAATAGTAATAATAATGATGATGATGATAAAAAAATCCGGCAGAGAGTGAGAGAGAGAGAGAGAGAGAGAGAGAGAAAAGAGCAACGTAAAGAAAAACACACGAGGGCGAAGAGCAAGGACGCGGCTTAAAAGACCTGGACTCTATGGTTTTCCCTGTCGCAGACGACGATGTTGCCGGCCGAGGTAACGGCCACGCCTTCCAAGCCCTTAAACTCGCCGTCGGCGCATCCCCAGCTCCCGAAGGCCCGCAAGAACGCGCCCTCGGGCGTGAAGATCTGTATGCGGTTGTTGCCCGAGTCCGCGACGACGATGTAGCCCTGGTCGTCGACGGCCACGCCCCTCGGGAACTTGAACTGGCCCTCGTCCGAGCCCTCGGAACCGAAGGCCGTCAAGACCCGTCCGTTCACGTCGAATATCTGTATGCGGTGGTTGTTGCTGTCGCTCACGATAACTCGATTCGTATTGCTCACGGCTATGTAATGGGGGTGCTCGAGCTGTCCCCGGCCCGAGCCGCAGCTGCCGAACTTGCCGACGAAGGTGCCGTCCGATTGGAATACCTGCACCCGATGGTTCTCCTTGTCGCAGACGTAGATGAACCCCAACGCGTCGGTGGTTATGCCCCAAGGATAGTTGAATCGGCCGTCCGCCATGCCTTGGAACCCGAACGCCCGCAAAAAACGTCCGGCTGGATCGAACACTTGGATTCGGTGGTTGTAACGATCGGCTATGATGAATTGACCGATCCGGTTCACCGCGACTCCGGCTAGACAATCGAACTCGCCCTCGCCGCTACCGTAAGAGCCAAACTCTCTCATGAAGTTGCCGTTTCCGTCAAACACCTGCGATTTTATTAAAATTTTTTTTTTTTTTTTTTTGCAACATGCAGTGCCACAGTTTCATAAAATTAACGTCGATAATTTTATGTTTATGTTTTAAGTAAACAATTAGAATAAGTTTTAAAATAAAAAAATAAACAAAAATTTCGTAATCGTACTCACTTGAACACGATGATTGGAGCTGTCGGCCACGACGATGGAATTGTCAGGACCGACCGCGAGGCCTCTCGGCCATGTAAAGCATCCGGCTTCGCTCCCCCGCATCCCAAACTTGAACAGCTGCCGCCGCTTCAGCAAGTATTGCCCCCTTTGAAAATTTAGTTCAATTAAAGTTTAAAATTATATTCAATAATTATTTTAATATTTGTGACATTATGTATCATTTATTTTTTATTCTAACGGATCTTATCTATAAAGTACAATAACGATTTTATGCTCAAAAAAAAAAAAAAAAAAAATATATATATATATATATATATATACACAATGTACAAATATAAAGAATCCTAAATATCGGCCAAGTTTCAATCTAATTAAATGAATATTTGATTTTAATTTTATGGCTCGAGAAAAGAAAAATTCCCGACCGCAGAATTTTCAAAAGAATGCAAACTGATAAGGAGGTTTGCCAAGAGCTAAATTACTTATAAAATATGCACTTTTAAGGATGAAAACTGATATTCTTATCGGTCGTAAATTGTATTAAATGATTTTCTTATATTCGATGTTAAAAATGGAATTTATAATCAAGGCTGATTTAAATAAGTTTTCACTTATGCTATATTTGCTATATTCTTTTAACTTAAATACTTACGAAAGCAAAAGTGTTTTCTTTATACTTTTTATGCATGTGAAAAATGAAAAAATAATCTAAACACGTGCGATAAACGCGATTTGTGTTTAGGTAAAACGCGTATCGCATATTTGCCGCGTACGAAAAAGAGAGAAAAGTATACATATAAAAGATGAATATCGGTTATATATTCGAGCGCGTATAAGAGCCGAGAAATTTTGGCACGAATCCCGCCAGACGCGAGAGAAGAGGCTCTCTCTCTCTCTCTCTCTCTCTCAAGCGCGGCATCTTGAAGCGATATATCCGCGCTGAAGCGAGCGCGACCGCATCGAGTGCATTTCATGCTATCTAAGCAGAAATCCATTTGGCCCTCAAAATGGTCTTTTCATCGAGATTAGATTTCAGATTTGATATTCACTGCCGTATGCTCTCTCTCTCTCTTTCTCTCTCTCTTTCTCTCTTTCTCGCTTTATTCCTTTTACCGTTACGTAGCTGACAAGGTCGCGGTTACTTGCGTGTATATTAATTTTTTTCTTTATCTTTTCATCATTTTTTACTTTCTTTTTGCCGTTTTCCAAGGAAATATAACTGCTCGAAGCGAAACGATTATTTTACTTTTATTGCACGAATGCGTTTGATGCAAATTTTTATTCCCCGCCGAATGTGTGTACGACTCGCTTTATGTTTTACTTTCTCGACAAGTTTATTTTACTCGAATGCGAATTTTTTCAATAATATTGGTATTTGTTGAAAATGATTTTTATTTTAATAGAATAATTTATCCATCCTTTATTAAATGTACTAAAATTTTTCGAAAAATTCTCGACGAAATTATTTTGGCGAAAAATGAAAGATGAAAAAAAAAAAAAAAAAAAAGAAAAAGAAGATAGGGTAAAAAAAGCTTACCTAGTGGAGGAACCTGCTGCCGCGGGTATAGCGGGAGCTGCTATAGGGGACGTGGGGGAGCCTGACGGGTTTTTTTGGTCGTCGTCAGAAGATTCAAAGGAGGCTTGACCTGTGTGTCTGAGAGGAAGACCTAAGGATAATCTTCGCGAGGCTGAACTCGCGCTGCTGCAAAATCACAATGTCGCATCTTAGCAAATTAACGTTAAATTACGTTTCTCCTCATTTATTTCTTTCCTTGTCACTTTTTTCTTTTCACTTTATGTGTATTGGTGCGTGTATGTGCGTGCGTGACAAAGAAAGAAAAATGAGAAAGAAGGAAATAATAATGTTTCATTGCATTTAAATTATGAAGAAAAATGAAAAAAATTTTAAAAAAGAAAAACTTCACAACAGTATCATTTTATGAACACACTCCCTTTCGACATGTTAATACAAATATGAGGAGCACTACTTTGTACACGAACAATATTTTTGTACTATTTTCTCTGTTTTGTTTTTGGATTTCACCATTCCTTTTGCATTGCTTGTTTCATCTTTGTTTTTTTTTTTTTTTTTTTTTGTTTTTTTTTTTATTTATTTATTTTTTTTCATTATTAATGGGAATAAAAAAAACTAAGGAAAAATTCCTGATAGAAATCTTGGCACTGGAAAATAACCGTAGCCTCGGTCCTTTTCATCACGCTACGGCCACAAAAATACAAAAATAAAAATTATCACAATGGTATCATTTATGCCAGATTTCTACAAAAATTTTATTAAAGAAAAAAATAAATAAATAAAAAAAAACGAAGAACACTCAAAACATTATAGATTATTACAAAAAAATGAAAAAGTAAAAAAACACGTTCTCTCATTTCTTTCACCAAAACTCACAGTTAATATTTTTCGCTTTTAATCGAGACTCATCATATAGGGATACTTCACTTTTTTTTTTTAATTTGTTTGTTGTTGATTTTTTTTTCTTTTTTATTTATTTATTTTTTTTTTTTTTGTCTTTATCATTTTAGTTTTATAGGCTTCGGTGTGAAAACATTAAAGCGATTAAAAAAATAGAGTTGTTAAAATGTAGAAGCTCGAATTGTCAATTCCTCACAGAAACACCGGGGAGTTTCTTACCCCACGCGATACTTGTTTTCGTTCAACGCATTAGACACGGCATTGATTTTATCTCCCAATCGTCTAGAATGCAAATATAATTGGTTTTTTTCTTTTTAAAATTGCTCAATTTCATTTGGCTTTATACTAGTATGTATGTAATATGATTAAAAATGATTATATATATATGTATATAGTTAACAACGATTTGATGATTATTATTATACATGAAAATTATTTGGCAATGGTTGGACAATTATTGTTTGCTTGTTTTATTATTTTTTTAATTTAACTGGTTGTTACATTGGGGTATTTTCTTACCCGCCCACGCGATACTTGTTTTCTTTCAATGAATTAGCTACGGCATTGATTTTATCTTCCAAGCGTCTAGAAGGAAATATCATTACTGTTTTATTTAATTTTTTTTTTTTTTTTTTTTGTAAATTATTCAATTTCACTTTGTTACATTTATAATGATGCTATATGACTAATTGATGACGCTTTGATGAATATATGGATAATATTTGTTTCGATGTATTATTATTTTTCTTCATTTATATATATATATATATATATATATATATATATATATATATATGTAAATTCAAGATTCAAACCAACGTATTAAAATTTTTAATAAGCTTTTAAAAGTAATTATAATTTATTCAAAACTAATTTTACTTTTATTACTCTCCATGTACTGCTTCGTACATGTGTGTACGTATGTTAGTTTAAATACTCTATTTCAAAGGACAAATAATTGAAAATACATTGCAAGTTTATAATTATTGCATTTGTATTTACAAGTATATCCTTTACTTTTTATACTTAAATTTATATAAAAGACAATTTACTAAACTAAAATTTATTATTAAAATAATAAAATAATAATACACTGTTGGAAAAAGATGAAAATGTTAGATAATTATGTTTTTTTTTTTTTTTTTTTTTTTTTTTCATGTGATGTAGTAACGCGTTATTATCTGCGTTAATTGAACGTGATGAATGTGTTAATTAATCTCATCTAAATATTTATCTAAAACATTGATGCTGTTAATTATTCGAAATTCTTAATAAAAAAAAGTGTATTATACATAAAAAAAAAAAAAAAAAAAAAAATCAAAATTAATAAATTAGTTGCCGTGTTAATAAAAGTTAATTAAAGTAACTGAAGATTTTTAAGAAAACAGTGTTGAAAAGTAAAAGACTGGACGTTGTTTTCTATTTTCCTTAGCAACGTTTTATTCAACTTTATTTTTAACAGCAATATAATTATACTTGAATATAACATGAGTTTGTGTTGCAAAGTTACAGTGAAAATCGTTACCGTTTAATAAATTCAAAACATACTATTTGACTTGAAGGATGTCTTACTTTAATTCAATATTTTTTGTGTCTGAAAATTGATAAAATAAAGAATGTTAGAATTCATCAATTTTTCCAACCGTGTAAATGAAATAATTGCTTCGCCGAAACTTTGCCGTCTTACGTTATTTTAATATTGTATCAAAGTAAATATTTACAATTGATAGATAAGGAAAGTAAATGCAATAGTCAATTTTTAATCTTACGGGGAATTTATCAAATTGCCGAATTTTTCATTACAACTAAATTAAATATTATCTTTGTCATGATAATGATTTATCGTTGTTATAGAAAAAGAATGAACTTGCAAGACTCGCTTTGAAAAATGTAATTTCAATCGTCTCGGGCATCGTTTCGGGCTACGCGCGTCCTGAAATGAAGCGCACGCGCACACGTACACTCGTGGCTGCGCGAGCGCAAACTCGCTCGATTGATAACAACGGTTAGGGGCTCGGGTTATCGGGCTATCATTACCTGGATGAGGGGATGGAGGAGGCCGAGGAGGGCGGCTCCTTGTCCTTGGCCGTGCGGTTACCGTACTTGTTTTTGAGGTATCGCGCCCAGGAGCTGAGCGCGGCGCCGTCTTTCTCGGCGCCTGGACGCTCGCGATCGGGACTTGGCTCCCGGGACTTGAGGGCGTGGGTGCTCCGGCTCCTCGCGAGCTCCGAGCCCGCCCCGTACTTGGCCGCGAGGTAAGCGTTCGGCGACTGGGTCGTCGGCGAGGGCGGGTCCTCCTCGATGTCGAGCTCGTCGCCCCCGAAGTTGTGGCTGCTGCGGGAGCGGGCGAGCCTCTGCCTTCGCTCCTTGAGGGCCGCGTACCGCGAGCGCGGCGTCGAGCTCACCGAGGAGCTCCCCGAGTCCTGTCCGCTGCCGCCGCCGCCGGCGCTCGGCCCGAGCTCCAGGGGCTCCGGTGGCTCGCGCTGGTGATGGAGCTCGCGCTCCCGGGGCGAGCTCGCCGGCCCGCTCGGGCTCCCCATTGCCGCCTGGCTCCGGCTTTTGTTCAGGAACCTGTAACGTTGCCAAACATCGGGATGTACCCGCTTTACATCTCCGCGAGTCGAGTGGAATAACGCCCAGGGTTCTTATCCCTTTTCGGCGATATATATTTTTTTCTTATTTTCGTTTTTTAGCTTTAACTTTGCTTATTCGGAGATTGCTTGTGCGGATTATAGTGTGCCGACTGTCCCACGCCGGTTAACCTTCGTTACTTACTTTAAGCAAAACCTTGTTAGTTTTCTCTTACGTTTATTTTATACTTTTTTTTTGCTTTTTTTTATTATGCACATGATTAATATTGAATGAAATAAACTTGAACTTTTTCAGCCTTAATTATTTTTATGAAACGATTGCTTATTATGCAAGTAGTATTTTTAGATGTTATATTTTCTAAAAATTTTTTAAAATGTTTAATCTTTAATATCAACAAAAAATAATACTTATTTTTAACATTTTATTTTCTACTTTATTTGTTATTGATTGATTTTATTTTTAAAATTGTACGTTAAAATATTTTAAAATTCTTTCAATCAATGAAATGACGTTAGTATTTGTACTAAATATAATACATTATATTTATTTTGTTTATAATGCCAATAATATTTGAAATATTATTGAGTGTACGATGTATATAAAAAAAAAAAAAAAAAAAAAAAAAAAAAATAAAAAGATTAAACATAATGGTGTATGGTTACAAATAAAGCAGACGTTACAATGTATATTGTTAGTATGTGATTTCAAGCAAATTTTTCATATAACATATTTACAATGTTATGGATGGTATCGGTGTATAATATAATAATTAAATCAGATCGAAAATGTGTAATGTTAGAAGGATTAATCAACAATGTGAAATTAATGATAAAAAGAAAGAAAAGAAAATAAGTAAGGGATACAGTAAAAGATAAAAAATTATAAAGATCTCTACTGAAGCGATATTGCGGACTACAAGTGATTGTATTGTTGTGTTATATGTAGCGAGTGACGACAAAAAAAAGAAGAGAACGATAGAATCTAAAGGACGGTATTGAAAGGTAAATAAATAATACGACTTATCACGAAAATGCAGTTTATTTTACCACAGCAACAAACTTATCAAAGCTCATTTAAAGCTAGGAAAACGTACAAAAAAAAATTAATATAATTGTAAATGATTTTAAAATGGTTCGTTTTGTCGCCGCCTTGGCAATAAGACATATCGAATATCCAGCGTCTTCGATTGGCTTATCGACAACGCAGCTTCTATTTTTATCAAACGAACGACGTTCAAGACTCTAAGCTCTCTTCTCAACTTTTTTTTATTCATCTCTCCCTTTTTTTTTTTTTTTTTTTTGCTTAATTAATCAAGCGATTTTTTTTTTATATTGAGAGGAAGGGAAAGTCGATCTAAACTAATCTGGAACGTGCGGGCGTTTACTCTTTTTCTTTTTTTCCTTTTTTTTTTTATATGCTATATGTATATATACCAACGTAAAAAATCAACTACAAAGCAATGCACTGCGACTATCATTACAAGTAAATATGAGCAACAGCAGTCTGTAAAAAAACGCGAGGTTCGACAGTCGTGTGTACATAAGTCGTCGCGAAAACCGTTCATTCGATTATATGTATATTTTCCTGGCTAACGCGATTTTCTTGACATACACGTATAATGCGTTAAAATTGAGCGTACATATATAACGATTTCGTTAAGTACTAAAGAGAAAAAAGGAACATAATACGCAATCAGGAACAATAATATTTTTTTTTGCCGGTTAACTTTTTTTTTTTTTTTTTTTTTTTTTTTTTTTTTTTTTTTTTTTTTTTATTATCACAATAACTTGGGAAAGACAAAATGCAAAAGCCGAGCAGCAGCAATCGCGATACTACCAACTAAATCTAAACGTCCAACAGTTATACGTCGACCGTCTTTTCGTGTGTTTTGCGTCCTTTTAAAATATTATACTTAGCTAAATAACGCATACAAGCTTCTCGTCGTAAAAAATATATCTCTTGCGATAAACAAGAGGGCGAGAGAGAGAGAGATGCATTAAAAAAATTTTAAAAAATTGACATATCGACGAGAAAAAAAAGACAAATGCAAAAACTACGAATGCGATGAAAATAAATTTGAAAAAAAATAAAATAAAATAAAAATAAACAATCTGTGAATTTGATTACAATTGATTATATATAAGTAATTGCATCTTCTACGCAAGGAACGTAGTAGGAACTTTTCGTTTTTCACAAAGCAAACATGATGAAAAAATAGCGTTAAAATCAAAATAAGATCTTTCTTTTGATTAAGATGAAAATTGTCGATTAAATTAAATTTCGGTGCCTCGTATTATTATACCGTACATAGACGTATACGGAGAAATAAAAGTCTCTCTTATCGCTCGCGGTGTCGCGCGACTCAATCAATTCGATCGCGAGGAGGAAAGAAAGACAAGAAAAAAATAAACAAAAAAGTAATTACAGTCGTTTACAACGTATTTAAAAAGAAAAAACTTCTTTTTCAAAGTGTGAAACAGCGTAATGTATATACGTCGTCGATGGTTTAAAAAAGTAGCAGCGTTATCGTATATATATATATATATATATATATATGATAATATAATAATGATGTATAGATGCATATAAATTTTGGTTTTGTTTTTTTGTTTTTGTTTTTTTCTTTTTTTTTGTTTTTTTTTTTTCAGTCACATAAACAAATTGATTAGGACGCTACAACACAGTACGGAAACACAGAAGACGGTGGTTACCATTTTCATGGGTAAACTCGTATCGATCGCGGTATCCTCGCCCTCGTGACGGCGAGCCGAGTCTTTAATCGGCGACTCGTTCGACATTGCGCCGAGGGCCTGTACCAAAGCACCGTTCTTGTTCTCCGAGTTAGCGGCGGCCTCGTCGGCGTCGTCGTCGTCGTTGATTTTTTCGTTAACTGCCTCTTCATCGATGACCACCCAACCGTTATCACCGATGCTCCATTGACCCTCCTTAATCTTTTCGTCTTCGTTCTTGTTGTTGTTGTTCTTGTCGACGTCGTTGTTGTTTATCTCCTCCCGTTTGCGATTATCAGTCTCGGTCATGGTTCCGTCGCGTAATGGCCAGCCGTTTTCGTTCGCGATCTCCTTTCTCTCGCGATTCGCGGATGTCAATGTTTCGTCGGTTACTACCCAACCGTTGTCATCGAAAAGGTTCTGTTCCTCCTCGAGTGACTTATACTTTATAGGAACGTTATGGTTTATTAATGAAATATTGGAATCATCTTCGACTATCTTTGTACCAGTTTCATGTTTCCTTTTCTCTTTCTCATCCTCATCCGACGACGACGACGACGACGACGACGATGACGACGACGACGACGACGACGACGACGACGACGACGACGACGACGATAAATCTTCATTTTTTTCGTCATCGTCATTTTTAATCGTCCGCGCTTTATCTTCCGTATCTTTCTCGTCCTCGGACTCATCATCTTCCGTCTCGTCGCCTTCGTCATCGTCGCTCGCCAGCAGACCGTTTTCCTTAATCTCAACTTTATCATCGTTATCTCGTCGCGTCTCATTCGTCTTATCGCGAATGCTCGTGTCGATATCTCTTTTGTTTTCAGTCTCAAATCTCTCATTGTCGGGGAGAATAATCGCGTCGTCGTCGTCTTGGTCATCTTGGTCATCTTGGTCATCTTGGTCATCTTGTTCGTCTTGATCGCGCTCGGAGTCGCTCCGTTCGCTGTCGGTTTCGGTCTTTGAGAGGCTTTCGGCGGTCTCCTCGGAGCTGTTCCTTTCGCGCTCGTTCCTCGTCGGCGCGTCGGAGCTAGCGTCATTATTATCCTCCAGCGAGGTCCAACGTTTGCCCTCGACGAAGATCTTAACGTCGACGGGACTCTTTCTATCGGGACTGGGGTCGGCGGGTGAGTCATCGTGGCGCTCGTCGTTGGAGGCGAGGAGACGAGAGCGAGAACGAGGCTGGAGTGGCGCGCGAGGCCCCGCTAACTTTTCGCTACTCTCGGTGCTTTGTGAGGACCGCGTCGCGGCGCTATTGTCTTCCGAGTTATCGTTATCGTCGCTAAGAACAACAACGACGGGCCTATCGCGCCGGCTGGACGAGCTCGACGAGGAGGAGGACAAGGCATCCCTATCGGACCGTTCGTCGCGAGAATCGAGCGCGTTATTCTTAGTTAGCGCGGCCGTAGCTGCCGACGCGATCGGCTGCTCGCTACCGTCGTCGTCCGAATTAGACGAGTCTGCGCTTTCATCGTCGTGATCGTCGTCGTTGTTTTTGTCACGACCATTAAACGCCCTAGAACGATTATAACTCAGGGGGTTACTGGAATTAGAACCGAAGTCGTGAATGTCGTGATCGTTTTTTACGAACCTGCTGGTGTAGCCGGGCGTCGAGGATGTCGTCGTCGTTGGCGATGTCACGGATTGCGCGGGGCTGCTTCTCGGTGTCCCGTATCTGCGTGAGAAAACATAAAGAGAAAATATTCCAGTCACTGACCTGCTCCCATTGCGCTCGTGGTGCGACGCGAGTGTCGTTCGTTACTGCGGCGCTCTCACTTTCTTAGCGACCTACTAAAAAGTTTGTTTATTTTCGCGACAAACTTTTTATAACGAGAACGAATGCCATTGAAATTTTTATTTTCGTGTAAAAATCTTATTTTCATCATTTTTTCGATAAATTAGCGTTGTCGACTTTTTTTTTTTAGCACGAATAAAAAATTTCGCCGACACTCTTCTTCTTTCGTTTCCCCTTATTTTTATTATTTATAAATAAAGTATATTTGTATAAATGATGTTTTGAATAATTAAAATAAATTAAGAAGAAAAATTAAAAACGGGTTTAAAAAAATAAAATAATTTAATCAACATAAGTAAAATGTTTAAAACTGAAATAAAATAATCGTTTTCTAAAACAATTTGTGATTATAAATAAATGACTTTGAAAAAATGTGCAAGTATAACGAAATAAAAAATTAAACAAGAAACTACGAAAAAAAAAAAAAAAAAAAAAAAAAAAAAAACATTGAAAAAGCTTAAAATTTTTATCACAATAGCATATAAGTTATACATTTATTAATAACTTTTCACGTTTTTATACATAGTTGTACATAAAACATACAATCTTCACAGTTTTAAACATTTTTATTTTTGTCACGTTCATCACAATTTCTTATTGAAAAATGTTTTTCGTAGAGATTTTTTAATTGGTCTTGTATTTGTAAACAAATATATTTTCCGGTTGGAATGTTCCATTTGCTAAAATATAGTTCCTTTAGACATTTAACAGCCATAATATACTAAAACAATTATTAACAATTAATAATGTGCAGTTATTTTTTTTATATTTCCTAACACATATGATATATATATATATATATATATATATATACACATATATGTATATATGCATTTTTTTTTTTTTTTCCATTAAATTAAACTAATGCCATTTGTGAAATGGCTCTCAAGTGAAATTTCACTTTGAAACATTTAGTGAACAGCAAATAGCAATGTTCTATTTTTTATCAGCAAAGTTAAATTTCATATCAATTACTCTATTTAATTTTTTCTATAATGCAATAAGAATTTTATTTTCTTATTCCATTCTACAAAATTAACGCTTCTTTTAATTTAATTTATCAATGTCTATAAGGATACTATCTACAGTAATAATAATAATAATTTACTATAATGAAAAGTTTTCTGAATAATTTATCTAATAATTGGCAAAGGCGAAATAAATAAGCCAGTTCAACATTGAGTTAAAGTGTTTATTTTGATGTGAATTTTAGTATTAATTTTTATACATTTATCTCGTAACATAAAGCGACTTTCAAAGTCGCGAATAATATGGAAAATAAAAAATAGACTTTGTTAAATAACATCAACGATTATATAGAATTTTTTTTTTTTTTTCTTCTGCGTCATTCATCGAATAGTTTATTTATACACGATAAATTTTACTGCACAGTATCCTTAAAGACTCAATAAAGTATCTCTCCATGAAAATAATAAACGAAGCGTAGAATTTTAATTTTAGGACCAGCCCATCAATTTATTAGTTAAATTTTCTAATACTGAATAAATATTTTCTGCTAAATTTCAATAAATAACAACAATAGATTTGTACTAGAAAAAAAAACAAAAAAAAAAAAAAATTGTGTTGTTAAAAATGAAACGATAAGTAAATAAATATATATATATATATTTTTTTTAACAATAACTTCGATAAAATGTTCTATATTAAAAAAATTTTTTTGTCAAAGCTTAAAAATTTTACGTGAATCAATAATTATAATTTATATATCAAATAAAAATATATGCATTGTATAAATTATTGTGTCAAAACGTTTTAGTAATAATTCTCTTTGACCAAATTTGTTAATTTTTTTAGTGTTCAATTCGGTAAAGTAAAATAAGATATTTTAACTTAATGTAATGGATAGATATTAATTATAATTATTGTTCATTACTTTTAGGAATGAACGTTTTCTTCTTACTTTTTCAATCGTTTTTCTCACTAATTTTATGCATTTAGGCAGTTTTCTTTTTTTTTTTTTTTTTCGTGACCATAGAGTATTCAAAACATTGTTTATACAACTGTCATTTAAAGCGGGCGAGGGTTACTATAATTTTAAAGGCTTGCGTTGGAATAACATCATGCATTAATAGAAAAATGCCATTTAGATCTTTCCATGTACCCCGAAAAAAAAAAAAAAGAAAAAAAAAGAAGTACTTTTTAACATTTCGTCGAGACGACCCCCCTCGCTTCCCCCCCTTGTATTATTTAAACGATATCACTGCACAAATTTTTCTTACTTTCTATGTCGTTCGTTTGCGGCGTTAAAAAAAAAAAAAAAAAAAAAGAAAAAATAAAAAGTATGAGAGAATCAACCGAAAAGATTCTCAAGCACGCCGATGGCAATCCTGCCCGCGGCTTTCTTAATAATCCTCGACTTAGAATTTTTCGACTCGAGTTTGCGATTAAATTCGTTATCTCGCATCGCACTCGCGTCGTCGACGGCCGCATCGTCGTCCGTAAGAACGCGCTCTTGCCTCGTGCTAGGCGAATCCTCCTTGCTGCCGCGTCTGGCCTCGGCGCTTCTGGCCAAGAGGGGGCCGATGTCCGTGCGCGCCATCGCGGACTCGCTGCGTTGCTGGCGCTGCTCCTGATTCGACATGCTGGACGGTAGCGAGGCCACCGTGGCCGAGGGGACTCTCGTTTCCGGCTCGGACTCTTCCTCCGTCTCGGACTCGGTCTCCTCCGAGGAGCTGCTCGTCTCCTCCTCGTCCTCTTCCTCTTCTTTCTTGCTGTTCTTGGACGGATCCTCGCGTCCGGCTAACGTTGGCTGCGATGGCTGAGGTGGAGGAGGCGCTGCGCGGTTACCTGAACGAATAAACACGGGATCGGATGCTTACTAACGATCGATTTTTAATGCGCAAGCGCGATATTTTTGGCTTTTATATGAGCGAGAGCTTTTAGGTGAGCGTTTTAATTAGATATTGTGATTATTTTTAGCAATAGAAGAGCGATAGCGGTTTTATTGTATGTGCCGTTTTTCAAACGGTACGTGGATGATTCGCACCAAGACGTAAATTTTTATTTTTTATTTTCTCTTAAGTTAATGCATAAAATAGTAAAACGTTTAGCCAGCAGAAATTTGTCATACAATTTTTTAAACGTTACGTTAACATTTATTTTTTTTTTTTTTTTTTTTTTTTTTAATCTTAACGCGTAAAATAGTTACATATTTTTAAATGCTCGTATACATTTAAAAAAAAAGAATTGATAAAATGTTATTCTTATAATTTGCACAAAATAAAATTAATTATATACATATATATATATATATATATATATATATATATGCATTGAAGAAAACAAAAAAAAAAACAAAGCACAATGTTAGTTCACCCACATGACGTTAAGAATAATTATGTAACCGTAATTATGGCAGTAAATTATAAGATAGCGATAGAGTAAATTATTGAAATTATCTTTATATGTCAGTTAAAAGTAAGGTATTAATACAAAAGTATAAAGAAGAAGAAGAAGAAGAAGAAGAAGAAAAAAGTATTGTCGCGTTTTATAAAATAAATAAATTTATATAAAATATTTTATAAGCAATAATTAAAAATAGCATTAGCAATTTATAAAGATTTTCAACGTTACCTTTGGTTACGAGCGTAAATAAAATAAGCTAAACAAAATAAGAAGCAGGCAAGTAAATGTAAAAAAAAAAAATGTTTAAATGCGTATGATATAAAATAAGGTCGTTTATACATTTTACCATGAAATCATAACTAAAAATCCATCACGCTATGTATAGTTATATTTATATTTATATTTATATTTAAGTATATACACATATACATAGTATAGATATAGAGATGTGTATAACAGCAACGACGTAGCTAGCCGTGATAAATACAATTGCTTACTTAGTTTACCTGCGCCTAAAAAACGGCTCTGGAAGGGTCTGGGTGTAGCGGTGGCGGTGACGGGGGAGTCTCGACTAGAGGTAAGCGAACCTGAGCTCAAGGTCGTCGTGTTTGCGGCGTTGCTGGTGCCGTTGGTGCTGTTCTGGGGCGCTCGCGACAGATACTTCTGTTTCATCTCCTCGGTGGTGAAGGGCGCGCCGGTGCTCCGTATGCCCGAGCCGGTCGAGCTCTCGGAGCTCGTGCTCGACTCGGACGAGGCGCTGCGCACGCCTGGCGCGTGGATGTCCGTTGACGTTCGCCGGCTACGGGTTTGTTTTTCGTTCGTTCTTTATTGACAATTTTCGATATGCAACAGCGCGCTGCTTTTTTTTATCTTTAGTTATTCCGCTTTGAATTTAAAACTAGCCAATGGCCTTTCTTGGGCGGGCGATTTTCTTCGGTGCAAAAGAGCCGCGCGAGATAAGCGCAAACAAACGATATTGTTTATTATTCGAAACAAGGGCTTATCTTTTCTTAAAGAAGAAGAACGCTTTCAATATTACGAATATGATTAAACTCGCGTATTTTATCTTCATTTTAATGAAATTTGATTGAATTTCTATGGCTTTAAAAATTATTATTTACGCATAAATTACGTCCAATGTTACAATAAAACGAAAAAAAAAAAAAAAAAGTAATCACCTAGAAATCGGTGTTTTCCTTGCGGTCTCCTCGAGCAGTTCCGAATCGCGCGTATCCCGGACGGGAGTGTGAGCCGCGAGCGGTTGTTGGGGCTGGCGCTCCTCGACGCTTTCCTGGACGGGCGTCGTCGTAGTCGTCGCGGCGGGTGGGCTCTGCGCGGATGCGCTCTTGTTCTGCTTCTTGATCCGGGATATCTCGTCGTCCTCGCTGACTTGTCGGCCAACGGCAGGCGGTGCAACCTTCCTCTGCGCTACCGGCTGGACCTGATCGAGCGCGTTCGAAAAAGAAAAGCGAGTTTTTTTTTTATCGTTAGTTGCTTTGGATCGCCTTTGCTTTATTTTCATTAGTATGTATATACAAGAAAAAAATAAAAGTTACCATGTCAAAGAAAAAACAAAAAAACTATAACGATTGCGCACAGAAACGAGCTTCTTTAAAAATGAAACTTTTTTATTTGTTCTTAAGGTTTGTTTGGAATTGAAAAATATAACGTGAACACATGATGTAGAAAGTGAAGCGATGAAAAAATCTAAAATTCAAGTTTGTATAATGTCGTCGGTAATGCTGAAACTTAATCAAATAACAATTTATACATATTCCTAGATAAAAACAAAGATAATAAATCTATGTCTTTCTTTTTTATCAGTGTGCATAAAAGTTTAGTTATAATAAGGGAAGAAGCTCGTATCTGTTTGTTTTTTTAATGATGAGTCAACATATATACATACACATATCGATAAATTTATTTATTGCACTAGAAGCGTAGCTTTTTTTAAAATATCTCATAATTTAATAAACTTCAATTGAGAATCAAATTAAAAACTCAAGTATTTTTTACTCTACTGTATATTTATTGATATTTGTTATATTTACAATACATTCTAATGATTATTGAGAGAGAAAAATCATGATAATTGTATGTTTCATATAATAATAATCCGTTATTTGTAAATAATTATCCTTGTTTTTTTTTTTTTTTTTTTTTTTTTTCTGGAGAAATGAAATATTCGAATATACGTATAATTGAAAAAACTTATAAGTATAAAACATGAAAAAGTAAAAAGTAAAAAATAAAAAAAAAAAAAAAAAAAAAAATACATACAGAGTATTTTTGTTTATTATAAAAAAGGTGATGCATATATGAAAACGTAATATCGCTCTATACACAGTTACTATACAATGCTTGATTACGATCTAAATAAACTCTACTAAAATTCGCAATATTAGTGTTCATCATCATCATCATCGCAAATAAAATACAGCCCGTTTATTTTATTTATTTATTTTATAGCGCGCGTGCTTCGTTCACATGCGGCTTTGCCAATAAATAACGAAAACTTATTATTATTGTTGCGATTATTATTCGTTGCTCAAAATTCTGGCCATAATTAGATGTGCGAGTGTGTATGTGTGTTTGTGTAACACGCTAAATTAGCTGCGCAAACCAAAAAAAAGAAAAAAAAAAAAAAAAAAATAAAAAAAAAAAAAAAAAAAAAAACATAGGGCCAAGAAGTTCTCAGATATACGCAATATCGTTCAACGTTAATTATTTTCTGTAATACGCATGAATGCATATGTCGGTGGCGCGCGAATGCGTTTTTGGTATCAGGCGAGAAAAAAAACTTGTATACAAGGATGTATGCGTTCATGATTATGCGTATACGTGTGTATGCGAGAATAATTTTCAACAGCAAAGACTTTTTTGCGATTTGCAGTTTTATTAGATACTAAAACTAAAAAAAAAGAAAAAAAAGAAAAAAAAAAAATTAAAAAGAAATAAAAGTAATGTGCTGGTGTTGTTGTTTTTCTGATTTGATAAAATAGTCGCAAAAGATTATTTAAAAAAGAAAGAAAAAAAAAAAACAAAAACCAAAATACAAAGAGAAAGAGTTTTGTGGCGCCAAAAAACCAAACTGTATCGTTTCGAACTTATTTTTCTTGTCGTGTGCGCGCTCGTCGCTTTACGGTGGCATGGCACTTTTCCTATCGGCCGTAACTCGGTTCTTTCACTGTCAAAACACAAACGAGTCGTCATTTTATTCTTTGTTTCTTTTGTTTTCTTTTTTGTTTTTTTGTTTTTTTTTTTTTTTTTTTTTTGGGGGGGAGCTATTATTATAATTATTATTTTTTCTTTTATTTTAAACAATGAATATTTATAATTTTTGATAACTATTGTAGTTTTATTAAGGAGTGTACCGGCTTTATATAATTATTTTTTTTTGATTCATTTACATATGAGAATGAATTTTTGATATCGGTATAATTTCATTAAGATTCTATTGATTTCACGACAATTAGAATAATTGTTACAGTAATAATCGTCAATAAATGATAAAAATAAAATGGAAAGAATGCAATCATAACGAAAATCCAGAAGAATATTTGGCAGAAATAACGAAGATCCAACATATTAGAAAGACACTGAGATGTTTGCTAGTGGCGTTCCGTAAGATCGCTACGATTATTTTCTTGAAATGTTGCGCTCTATTGGCTTCGGTGATATTCTACGAAATTATTCTAATTTCACTTCACATGCAAAATATATTTCTAATTTTCACATGGATACACAACATAATGGAGCAAGAAAAAAATTATAGCGGAATTGAGTGAATTGGATTTTGACGATACACTTTTGATACATTTAAAACATTTCGTTTTTTCTTTTTTTTTTCTAAACTCACACGTAAGAGAAATTCTTTTAATTTGAAAGTTTTTCATACAGAATTATTGTTACTTAATAAATAATATTTTAATAATGTAAATTGCTAAATGCTATTGTAAAAAACCAATATATTACAATTATAGAATTGCGTACCAATTATTATTTTCTCATATAAATATCTTTTTATGAAATATTTAATACATTTCTTATGAATGAAAAACTTTCGTATAAAGAATAAATCTACTCTCTTAACTTTTTTTTTTTTTTTTTTTTAAATAAATAAAGCTTACACATAATAAAATAGAACAAAGAAGACCGTGGAAAATAAAAGTAGAAATAAAAAACTAGAAAGCAATGTTCACCTGAGATTTCGGCTGGTTCTGTTGACTCTGAGGTGTCTCGTCCTTCTTACGTTTACCGGCGCGTTCGCACTCGTTGAGCTTTTTCATAACCCGCGGGGAATCGGTGAGCCGGAATATACCGGATAACGGACCCCTCGACGCGTCCTCGGTATCGAGGACGCGCTCGCGTTCCCTTAATGCCGAGGGCTCCTGGGGCGCGTTGAATCGCACCGTCGAGCGACTGTCGCCGTCCGAGTCCTCGCCGTCCCGATTGCGCATGAAGCGCGATCGGTACCGCGACCGCGACCGAGGCGCCTCGTACTCCGGGGTGTCGTACCTGCAATTAAAAAGTTATACCGTTTCGATGATTGCCCTCCTTTTGTTTTTCTTTTTTCATTGTTTTGACATTAAGAATTAATAAACTATGCATTAATATTTTAATCTATGATGTACGTTTGAAATGAAAACATTTATATGCGTCGATTTTATTCATTTAAAGAATTCTCACATGTGTAAAATATTTTTAAAATATTTTTTGCAATACGGTATAATTATACATCCAAATCAAAGTTTAAAAAAATTTTTATTTTAAATTTATTAAGGTTAAATAGTGAAAATCGTAAAATCGTTTGTATAATATCAAAATTATTTTCGTACTCTTCGCGACCTTCGACGAATAGAGAAAGATACGAGATGTCTGTTTTTATTAGCAATCTACGTATGTTTTTATTAAATTTAGAATCGAGATATTTTATTTTGTCTATAAAATATGCGCGTTAACTGTATTAATATCGTTTATTAAGTAAAGTTTAGAAATATTATTATTACATATCGCTTGAAGTTACTATTTTAAATTTCACATAAGGACGACTATTTAAAAATTTTAATCGTATCCAAGAAGAGCAAAGAAGTACAAAATAAAAAACCGAGTATAATCGATGGAGAGCTCGAAAATTTGCAGCTCGCGCAAATGCGCGCGTGTAAAATATCGTCGAGAGTAGAGAAACGAAGGAAAAAAAAATGACGAGCGGTAAAAATTAAGTATAAACGACGTTACGAACGAGCGCGTTATTTTACCCTTATGCGTTACGCGCCTAAAATTTACATTCGCTCGTTAAGGTTGGCAACGACTTGACGCGTACATTATCTTACGCATATATATGCATGTATTCTCGGTAATTAAATACACTCACGGTTTACTCAGCCACTGGCTTCTTCTCTTTGCCGTTAGAAAATAAAAAAAAAAAACAAACGTTCTACTTTTTTGCGAAGCCGCGAGATAAGAATAATACGCAACGTAGACGGAAAGAAGAAAGCTTCGAACGATTTTTTATCTAAAACGATATGCCATTAAAACGAATAGGATGATTGCAAGATGCGTCGTAAAAAGAATGAAAATTCTCCGTTAAAATAAGTCGATGATATTTGCATAAAATTGCATACATCGCAACAAAACATATTTTAATTAACGCTTAATGTTTGAGAAAGTAGAATGTTTCCAGGTTATAAAAAATTATTTTAATTTCAATAATTCATTATCTCCTTACAATATTTCCAAGCACGATCATATCAACTCGATAATCTTGTTAAAAAAGCTGCATCAATTATATAACGCTGTACGAGGTAAGAAAAAATTATGTTTAGAGAAAATCAACATAAAAGTAACCAAGTGAAAGAAGAAAGCCGTTTAAATTATTCATCACAAAAAACGATGTATTATACAGTCGAACCAAGAAAATTTAAATAGTCGAGAAAAAAGAAAAGAAAATATATATATATATATATATATATATATATATATATATATATATATATATATATATACATATAACATATCCAGGAAGGATAGTTAATGTACAATATAATGTATTCAGTTTTAAAAAAGTTTTAAAAGTACTTTCAAAAAGAGAGATAGAGCGAAAGAGAGAGAAAAAGAGCTTGCTTGGGAGAAACGCAACGAGGGAAAAAGACAGCAAAAATGAGGAAATAGAAAAAAATAAACGGAGAAAAAGCCCCGGTATTTATAACTTGTGTCGGCGAGCGGATATGTGGGTCATTCTAAAAAACGTATGCCTCCTCTTCGTCGGCGCATCTATCTCTCTCTTTCTCTCTCTCTATCTCTCTCTCTCTCTCTCTCTCTCTCTCTCTCTCGTGCGCGATGGCAACGCGCCAAAATAATCCGCGTATATGTACGATCGAAGCCCTTTTAACCGCGAGTCTCACAACCAGACTCTCACCTACGCGTCGAGAAAGATAGAGAGTGAGAGAGACAGACAGACTGAGAGAAAAGACCTTGAGAACGCGAGGCTAATACGAAAGTAGCTGACACGTTGAATTTTCTTATTTTCCTTTAGCGAGAATGCGAATGCATATGCCGTTGATAATTAGATTATCGATTGCGTTTACTTTATGCATTCTTTTTATTGCGTTTTGTATTCATGAAGAACTAGTGTTGCAAATTTTTTAATGCTTGAAGTTTGTGCTTGATGATAGATTTTTTTTTTATTGAATTCACGCTTAATTTTTTACGTAAAGTTGTTCGATGTTTTTGTAAAAATTCATATTAATGGTTAAAAAATTAATCGAATTTTACAGTTTCTTTACGTAATACTTATGTAAGGCAAAGTAAGCATTTAATAAATATGAATAATTTTGTTGATTCATATATTTACGTAATGATAATGGCGTTAAGTTTTTATTCAATATAAAATGTTTAGAAAATTTAAGAGATTTAAAATTCAATTAGTTGTTAAGTAATTCGGAAAAAAAGTGTTTATTATTTTGATATATTTAATTTTAATAATACTTTGATAGCAAAATATCATTAATTTTAAATCACATTGTAATAAATTTATCTATTCGGCATTATTTACTTTCTATAAATTTACATATTTTTGGAAAATTTTACTTCGACACTTCTTTCTAAAATTGTTATCTTTAGAAGTTTATATTTAAGTTTCCTCGCATTTTAACATTATTTTATTTGCGTTTTATGTTAAAATTTATTGTGAACAGTCGTGCTTATTTTCGAAAATATTTAAACTTTATTTCAAGCCTCGTGGAAATTAAGCTGACATAATACACATGTTAATTTTCCACGTATAATTAATGTTGAATTCAATGCATCATCGGTATATTACATCACATTAACTATATTTATTATTATGCTGTTTTAACTGATAATTAAATAATAAAAATAATTTTCTTATAATTATATTTTTATCCAATAAATTTTATTTATATTATAGTATTTTTTTTTTTTAATCGAAAATGATTTTATCAAACAACTTAAACTTTCAATAATAGAAAATTTATTTTGAAAATTAATTCATACGTTAATAAAAAATAGATCAATCTTGAAGATAGAAAAAATGAAAATATTTTTATTTCGAATATTTTTTTACCAATAATAAAAACGAATATTATTGTTGTAAGTCATATTGGAATATTATTTTCTCCATGGTGAATGGTCAAATCATCTTACAAGAGATTATTGATTGTCTAGAAATAGAGTTATAAAATTTTTATGAGATATCCCTCGCTTCTTTAAGACTATACATATATCACAGGTATCTCCAAGATATCTCTGTGATATCTAATGATGTAATAAATAAATATTATTTTCAAATGGAATTTTATTTTACATAATAATATTATCACATATATATCTAATTTGATTATTTAAATAAAATTGGCAAATTTGTAAATATTTTTTCAAATTCATTCATATTTTTTAACATGATAAAAATGTTGAACCATTTTACAACGTATACACATCGAATGTATCTACTGATAGAGATTACAAGAATTCACTCTTTCAAGCTGTAATGCGCAAGATTCGAATTTACTATATATTGATCGGAGCAGGGAGCCAACACGTATTAAAAACAAACTACGAGGGAGGTTATGTTCAGCGTCTCGAGCAACGTTTCTATTCGAAAGCCAAGTAAAAGTTAACGAAACAACAAGACCAAAGTTATTCTTCAACTAAAGAAAAACAATTCCATTCGAAGATAACAAATATTAAATAAAAAGAAAAAATAAATAAATAAATAAAATAAAAAAGAAAAAAATAAATAAATATAAGGGTAAAGTAAAATAAGCAGTAAGCTACTCACTCGTAATCGGGGACGTATCGGTTCCTGCCATGGGTGCGGTCGTCGTCCTGCTGTCGGTACTGGGATGCCAGCCGATGGTCGCTCTTGCTGCGCATGAGCCCCGGCGAGCCCCCCGGCACGGAGAGACTGCTCGAGCTTCCGAGCAACGAGTTGCAGCCTGTTTCGGGCTTGATGTTCAGCTCCCCGTAACCGGCGACGTGCAGCACCAGCTGGTTTGGCTCGTGCGTCATCACGAAGCGCATTCGCCGGCTGTAATCGCCCGCCTCGTATTCGAAGTTCCTGAGAGGGGTGCACGATTTTATTTTATAATTATCCAACCTCTCCCCCACCCCCCACCCGTCCTTTTTTTTTTTTTCTTTTCATTTTTTTTACTTTGTTTTGCCTTGATTTGCGCGAATCATTAATGTTTATGTCGCGAGGGAGGCGCGCCGATATCTAATTTACCGCTGTATACGTATAATAATCGCGTTACTCGAGCTTTATCGCTTAAACGTTGCTATCTTAAGGGAGCCGTATTGATCAAATTTTGGAATTTCGAAGGAATAAAGTAAAGCTTTCATTGGTTAAATATAAAATTTAAAATTATTGACACATGTGGAATGTATTAAATTAATCAAATTAAAACATCTCCCGATAATTAATTATTGTCGAAATTCGCGTCGAAAAAAAAAAAAAAAAAAAAAAAAAAAAGATAAAGTCAAAATAACAAAATCGCCGTAATCGCCGAATAAACTTTAAAAATAAAACGACGACTTTGTTACCTGATAAATTCAAGGGTCCTGAGAAAAAGTTCTTTGGTATCAAGGAGCTCGTTGTCGTCCCAGGGTACATTCTCGTTGATGTGAGCGTCGGCGAGTTCGCAATTACTTTGGATGTTGGCGATCTCTTGCTCGAGGTTTTCCTTGAGATGAATGAGGCCCCGCAGTTCCGTGTTCGAGTAGCGATCGATCTCGTTGCGCAGAAACTCCGTTCGGTCTTTCAAGGCTTTGTTGAGCCGCCTGTAAATCTCGTCGACCTCTTCGCTTACCGACGCCGAGTTCGTCTGCAGGGCCAACGTGTTCTTTTCCACTTGCGCGAGCGCCTCTTGCAATCTGTGTAGTGCTCTTCGTACCTGCGCATTTATTTATTATTTTTTTTGGTTTTTTTTTGTTTTTTTTTTTGTTTTTGTTTTTTTTTAATTTTTAATTTTAACGGGATTCAATGTTTAAAAAAATGTTTATGTAAGTATAAAATGGATGGAGTTTTAAAAGCATTATTGTACACGACCATTGTTTAAAAATATAAATAAATCTATATTCACGTTCTCGGTATAAATAGAACGTTAAAAATTTCTTTTGTCAAATGTTTTAAAAATCATTACGAAAAATGTCTTGAAAAATTTTAAGTAACCTCCAAAATTATAATTTTTGTATATTTCACGATGGTGGAGTAAGTTTTAACGATTGAAAAATCTTCTTAGAGTAATATTAAATTTAAATGATATTATATTATGGTTAAAAAATGACATAATAATTAACAGCTCGCAATTCGAGGAAGAGTGTCTTAAGTATCACAATACATTACGGGCTCTTCACAACTCTCCAGATTTAGTTATCGATATAAAGGTGAAAGTTTGCAGATTAATTATATAAACGATTAAAATTGACTTTTTGATAAACGGCAAAAGAATAAAATAAAAACGAGAGATTGATAGAGTTGGAGAGTGAAAAAATGTTGAATTAAAAAAAAAAAAAAAAATAAATAAATAAATAAACAAATTAATAAAGGTAAATTGTTATTTTAATGTAATTTTTTAAAGTTAAACGATTTTGCACAAGACTGGGCGCTTACTATCGCTGAGAAGGATATTCTTGAACATCGGCAAGAAAATGATTATGGGGAGAATCTCTACGTCGGATATAATAGCGATCCCGAGTGGAAACTCGAAGCTCAAGTACCGGTCCAATCTTGGTTAGAAACTACGTATATGATATGCCTTTGATGAATGATAGAAGAGAATGAGATACTCGAAAGCATACTCTAGCGATATATAATGTTATGATTACACTTTTATGAAATATCTGTGTATTAACATTTATATATACATATATATATATACATACATACATACACAACCACACATTAAACTGTACCGTAATTATTTTTAAATTCAAACATTACCTTATTCGAGCTTTCGTCATTCGGCAACAAACTTTTTTAATTCGAAAAAATAAAAAAGCTAAATAAACATTATTTTAAAATAAAAGCCAACGATAATTATAATAATTTATCGCTTAGGTATGAGGAAATATCAAATTATAAATTTGGAGAGCCATCACCAAAAAATCCCAGTGCCGTGGGCCACTTTACGCAGATTGTTTGGAAGAATAGTCAAAAATTAGGAGTCGGCGTCGCCATCGCTAAAAGCGGCAAGGTTTACGTTGTCTGCAATTACGAGCCGGCTGGTAACGTACTCGGTGAATTCCCCAATAACGTCGCTCCGAAGGTACGAATTCACGACCGATAAGTTAGGGAACACCCGCTCGCTTTTCTACGTTACGGTTTCTTATGTGTGTATGCGTGCACTTTTAAAACAGCGTATGATTTTCAGAATACGTTTAACATTTCTATGTAACGTTTATTATTATTATTATTATTATTATTATTATTATTATTATACACGCGTATTTATTTTAATTCATTTTAACTCCAAGTGCTAATAACTTTAAAAAATTTATACACAATTTTATTATTATGCAACGTTGAAATACGTTACGTAGGGACTTGCGTCTTAAAATATATATATATATGACACGTAAAATTAGGACTTGATAATTTTGAATGATACTTTAATTTAAGTTTATTAACTCGAGTAATAATAGCTCACATAATTTAAATTTATGGGATTTAAAAATAGAAAATATCATCGGGAACTGGCACATAAAGTATATACTAGGTGCGAAACTAAACCGAGCAAAAGTAACGTAAAATAAAAAGAATACTTAGAAAAAAAAAAAAAAAAAAAAAAAAATGAAAAAAGAAAAGAAAATAAAATACTTTACCTGTGAATTAATGCTGGCAATGTTTTTCCTAAGAATCTTAATGTGCTCCTCCTTGCACTCGGGACAGCATTTTTTCTCGCAATGTGCGCAAAGGTTGCAGTAGCTCTTCTCGGAGCAAACGCTGCAGCGTTCCATAATTTGGCCGCTGGTGGGATCCGGTAATTCCCCGGTGATCTCGATGTGCAACTCGAGAAACCGCTGAAGCGTTACGTTCGTCGGGAAGGCTTGCACGCCCTGCGAATTAAACATCGCCTATTCAATTAAATCCACGAGCTTAACTTTTCTCAAATTGTTTGATTTATCCGAAAAATTTTTCTTTATATAAGGTTAATTTATGGAGTTAATTATCAACTGCTCGGGCTCGTGCAATACTTATGCGAAAATTTTAATCGCGCAACGCGCGCTCCAAACTTAACCAACGTGCTAAATTTTGTTATAGATATGTGCATTCGTGTAATTGAAGAAAATTGTTTCGAGATTTCAGTTTATTTTAATATTATTATTTTTTTTTTTTTTTTTTTTTTTTTTTTTTTTTTTTTTTTTTTTTTTTTTTTTTTTTTTTGCAAAGAAAATTTACTCTAATTATTTGTAATTTTTATCTCATCGTATCTTCAACTAAAGCAATTAAAATATAATTTTGCTAATGTTTGTAAAATTAGATTGATTCTGCAACGGATTAACTTTTGTCAATTAAATTTTAACCACGAAATTACATATAACTTTGTAATTATCCAATATTCAAGAAAGGATATTACAAATTAATTATCTTTCATTTACTAATAAGTTTTTTTTTTATTATTCGAAAATTGATTAATCTCGAAGAGAACTAAATCCTTTAACGTCGATAAAATTATCAAACGAGCTCATTATAAGCACAATTTAAAAGCTTTGAAGCAAATTTTTAGCTTTAAATTTTAAAATAATAAAGAAAGTGACTGTACATCGAAATCCAAACAAATTTTTTTTTATCTTTGAAAAAGTTATAAAGTAATCGAAAGATTTGAGAAAAAAAAAAATAAATAAATAAATAAATAAATAAAAAAAGAAAAAGAAAAAAAAATAGAATACATGTACGTACAGAGTGAAAGTGGAAAGTAAATCGAAGCGAATACGCACCTGATAGGGTATACGATGTTCCGCCCGGCATTCTGGACACTTGACCTGTCGACGAACGTAATCGACCAGTCCGTCCATGCAGGGCTCCATGCAAAAGCTGTGCTGACATGGGAGCAGCTTTGGATTCCTATAGCGGTCGAGACAGATCGCGCATGTCAGCAGCTGCTCGAACTGCTCCATGCTTGCTGTAAAACAACCGACAATTTTTTCAAACGCGCCGAAAAAAATACCGCTGCGTCGTCTTTATTTTCTCTCTCTCTCTCTCTCTCTCTCTCTCTCTCTTTTACTCTCTGCATGTTACCTGTGAACATACACACACACACACACACTTACACACACACGCATACACGCACACAGGTAAACGCATCGGTGTTTAGGTATGCTTCGTATATGAAAGCGCGCTCAATATTTTATCTTACATAGATAAAGCCGAATTATCTTGCGAATGTACGGCGCTAAGGCTGGAGATAAGCTTTATTTACCATGCTGATGTAATGACTGTATCAGTAAACCGGTACTGCAATAGATATACGATTTGTTTTCTTTTTCTTATTTTTTTTTTTTTTGCACTATTTTTTTACCATGAAATATTGCAAGTATATCGTTTTTCTTTCTGGTTTTATTATTTTAGTCTATTGTTAATCGTAGATAATTATCTTTTTTAAATCGAATTTAAAGAATGTTTTTTATTTTTATTAAAATTATGTTTCTTTTTAAACATATTTTGAATATTTTCAAGTAAATTTTCATCTCAAATATATATATATTACGGTATATCCATAAAATTTATTGGAAATTGTTTCTCAAGTATTTGATAATGAAATTCTGGTTAAAGCTTATATCGATTTCGCTCAACTTATAGGAATTAACCAATTAATCCAAAACGCCAAGTAAATATTATTTTTTGACAAATTAAATTTGAAAATTTTATTAGCATTATCATTGCACAACGCGTAAATTCGTCACAAGGACCATCAACGCGTTAAAAATTTATATCGGCTTTAGGGTTTGCCAGACGATAAAAGAAACCGTCGGCGGCGGCATCGCGACACAGAGAACACCTGCAAACTTCTCTCTCTCTCTCTCTCTCTCTCTCACTCTCTCACTCTCTCACACACACACACACATTGTATCTTAAATTTCGGGTCATGTGTAATCAGCTCTCATCGTTTGCGCACATAACGTTCGGAACAATAACAAACGAGACGGGCGGGTTTGCCAAAATGCTCGAATAAAAATATGATATTAACTGCACCGATATACTATATATATACATAGAGAGAGAGAGAAAGGGAGAGAGGTAAACTCACTAAATATTTATACGCGAACAGAGAAAGTGAGATAAAACCGCGAACATACGCGAGTAAGAGAAATAGAGTGAGAGAGAGAGAGAGAAAATATGGTTCGATTTCATTGCTAACATCAGTTCGCATGGATACACACGAGCAGGATTATTTCAGATCTGGCCTCGTGTACATACGCCCATACGGAGAACATCCGGCTAAGAGAGAATGAAATGAAACGGTGAAAATCCTCCGGCTGGTTAAACTTAAAATGCGCTTTCGCAACTTAGCTTTTACTCGCTCGTTCGGCCACGCGCCGTTGACGCGTTCGCGTGCCGTTGGATCGCGACTCGTGACGCATGAAAGTTCCGAAAGAGAAAGAGAGACAGAGAAACAGAGAGAGAGAGAGAAGAAACATTTTTAATACTTTTTATGAATCATTGAATTTATCGAATATAGATCTCAATATACGTAAGAATTGTATTTTTTGTCAAATTATATAGAAGGTGCGAAATAATTTTATTAGATTTTTTCAATAATGTAATATTAAAAATGTTACAATAATTTATAAAAATGAAATAAATTCGTTTATTATTGTTAAGTATACTCGTCGATTTACAAGAGATTTATATTTAGTTTACAGTAACATTTTTATTTTTTTCAACTATACCCAGTAAAATATTCTATTTTAAAATTATTCTGGAATTTTAACGTCATCCGTACGAAAAAAAGAATTAATGCTGAATCTCTAAAATTCATTTATCAAAAACAGATCTCCAATATAAATACATCTAAATTTAACTCATTTAAATAATTTATCTTGTAACTAAAAAAAAAAAAAAAAAAAAAAAAAAAGAAAAAAAAATGTAATAATAATAAGAAATTAAACGTAATGTAAGCTCGTAAATAATTTATCCCTCGTAGTGAACGTAATAAATATCGGTACTTCTAAAAATACACATATATTTTAATAAGTACATTGTTTATTTAATTTACGATCATTTTTAACATTGTTCCGACGTTTAAGTTAGGGAATATTAAAAGGTGTCCCATTGTGCAAATGACATGAAAATAAAATCTATTGTTCACGTCTAAAATACAGACCACTTGTTGATTTTAAAGAATATCTTCAGCGTTAAAATAAACGTATGTGACACGAATATGTCTGTGTCCTTTCCATTGTTCGCGGCATAAAAAAAAAAAAAAAAAAAAAAAAAAAAAAAAAAAAAAAAAATTGACGTGTTAGTGCGCGTTTAATTTTCGAATATTGTCTCATTTAACGCGAGAAATTGGCGCGAGACGATATTTCGTTCTCTTCCGCGACGATGTTTTCGGAAAATCAGCGCTCGCGCGAGATCTTATTTTATCTCTCTACTCGGTTGAGTTTTGTTCGCTTCTAAATTTGCGTTATTAATAACGGAAGCTCGTGCGCGCTTGAAAAACTTGGGCGTTTGAGCGAGTTTTTGCGTCAATTTTAACGAACTTTTTGAATCCGCGTTATTTTAATACGTCAAAGTTTTATGTACTTTTTATCTATTCTTTTTTTTTTTTTTTTTTTTTTTTCTAACGTTTACCGAGCTTGTTTATAGAGTTCACCTTTTTCTTCGGTGGATTACGTTGTAATAAATATTTATATTTTATTTAAATTGCTGTCTTTCCTGTCTTTTCGATGTATTAATTTTTTTTTTTTTACATTTCAACTTCATTTTTAAAAATTTAAACGTGAGATTTAATAGATATGTTAAAATAAATAATGAAATTTATTTGATGCTTGCAATTGTTTTTCTCCACAATATGAAATCATGTTTATCATTTAATAATTATTAACGATAAAAATATATTAAAATAATTTATTGCCTGAATTTTATAATAACTCATCGCAAAAATCATTAGAATATGTCAAATTGATTTTAATTTTTTATCAAAATTTATTATTTGTTTTATCATTATTGTTATTATTTATTTATTTATTATTTTCAATTTTTAAACAGACAGCTTATTTTTTAAAAATTTAAAGATTATCGATTTCATTTCTTATTGCCAAAAGTGGAATAATACGTATGCATAAAAATTATTTTGTTGCATATTTATTCTAACTGCGTAATAAACTTTCATTTGCTTCGATGAACGGATGTTTAATGTAATCGATGTAAGCCGTATTATTATAATGACATATTAATCAATATTATAAGAAGATCGGCCTAGAGAAAGTAATATACAGCGATAATTTTTAGATTTAATAAAAGAGCTTGGCAATTACTTTCGTAATCCCAGGAAAAGTATACCTTTATTTATGAAATAAAAAAAATTAAAAAAAATAAAAAAATTTAATAAAATAATTAAAATCGCTTCAATATTCTCAAATAAAATGTAATTAACAGACTCCATAAATACTCGTTAATACAATAAAAATTTTCATATTCCCTTTAATAATTGCCGTAATACAGGAAGCGCGAAAAAGAGGTAAACTTTCCTATGCATCCATCTGTCCCCCCTCTTTGTCTCTTTCTCTCGCTCTCTCTCTCTTCCTTTTTCCATTGCTTATTCCTCATATCTCTCAAAATGCAAATAAAACAATTAACCGAGGCCGAGTCACAGGGTCGTTAAAGCAATTCGTTAATTTTGAAAAAACGCGCCCGAGAGGCAGCGAGCTCGCTCGCACCGACGATGAAATTTGCATCCCCGCTATGCCATTTTACCTCTCTCCGTCTTTCCCTCTCTGAAATTTTCCGAGCGGGTGTCATTTACACCGAGTGGAAAGACGCGCGCCGCTTTCTCGCACAAAGAATGACCTTCGCCACCGAGAAAGATCCACGCGACGGGAGGATTTATACACGTATAATATAAAGCTCGCTTTGTGATCGTTTCGGCCATCTCTCCGCTTTACGTATACAAACATTATATCCATGCATTCGAGCCATTCATTAAGCTTGGTATAAGCGTACGCATGTAACGCTCGACCTTTTCTTTCTGCTTCTTCTTGTTTTTTTTTTTTTTTTTTTTTTTTTTTTTCTCTCAAGGATTAGACGCTTTTGTCATCGAGAGTGCACGTCAAATTTTCGCGAGACGCTTTTGCCGGCAATGCGACGCTTAAGCTTTTGTTTCTCAGCCATTTCCGCCCTTTATCCTTTTTTTATTTTTTATTTATTTATTTTACTTTTAATTAAAAAAGTTTGTCGGCTGAAGAAAGAGAGCTTTCGTTACTCATAAGGTATGCGAAGCTTATGAAGCTTGTCCCTCGTTTTTTTAATATTTTTTTTTTTTTACAAGTTTCATATAGAGCTTTGAAGCTTGTCTGAAATGACGTTTTTTAAACGCACGCTATACTTTTTTTTATGATTAATTTAAAAATTCCGTTTGACGTTTGTTTATAATACGTTTAATTTGTTTCGTTTATTTATATTTTTTTTATTTTCATTTAGTTTTTCATTTTGTTCAGTCAAAAGTAATTAAATTTCTGTCGGTGGTATATAATTTACAAGAGGATGTATTTACATGAGATAAAAAACGAAAAAAAAAAAAAAAAAAAAAAAAAAAAAGAAAAAAGGAAAGAAAGAAAAAAAAAGTTACGAGTGTTATTTTATATGTCAGCATTCATTTTGTTACCTCTGACGTTTTATATACATATCTTGCGCGGTTTAAAAACTACGGACAGCCCAACGGTGCGCTTTGTCCCGAGTAAATATTTATTTGAATTAACGCGTTTCATACTAATGATTAAATTTTTGTTTGCGAATCGAAGGAAAATCGTTTTTCTTTCTAATAAACGTCGAAAAGTTCTAGTTATTAAAACGAGCCTTTCATTTAATCGTTAAATTAATTTATTCAATTTATACAATCTCGCATTTTATTTTTTAATTCGGGATGACGTTTGCAATTTGCATGAAATAACGATTAAATTAATAGAGTTTTAACTGGCCCCGTTTCTCTCAAGAATAATTGAATCATTCGGTACAATGTGAGGATGCATCGATTATTTTTTTTTTTTTTACTACGTTTTAAAATATATACGTTCACGTGCAGGTTTCGAAAAATAAGCCGTAATTCAATATATTTGTATAAAAGCTGAAAATTTAAAAGCAAAAACAACCAATGGAAAAATAGTGTGGACGTAATGAAATCGATCAAACATATTTATGTACCAGCACGTAGACCTATTATTCATAAAAAGATAGTAAATCAAACGAGGTTAACAAAATTAACATTTTTGATTCGTTAAAATGACGAGAAGACAAAATTAATACGTCCTTTACGAAAATAAAGAATGAAAGAAAGAACGGTTAACTAAAAGCATACGCCGAATGTCGAAGAAAATAGAAGCGTTGGAGAAGAAACAGACCTTGAACGCGCTTATTTTTCAGAGGCCGTAGCGCGACCGAGTCGTACATCGGTTAATCGCTCTGTATTTATATACATTTTCGAAGACCATTGCCGGTAACCTAAACTTTTCATTTGCGACAAACAACTTTTGACTAGACGTACACGTCTACCCGACCTGACACGTGGCAATTTTCAAGCGGATTAATGTACTCGCGGTGTCGGGATAAAAAGTGTCCTACTAAAATATTCTTGGTATGATTGAGAGAAAGGGAAGCAAGTCGAAAATAAGAAAGAGAGGGAGGAAAAGCTTCGTCTATTGTTTTGGAACTAATATGTCAAGTGTCCGATTTATCCTCGCAATAATCTTGCGATTTTACGCAGCTGGAAAATAGCTAGAGACACGAAACATTCGCTGCGTAAATTTCTCAACGTCGAAAGTTTTAATGTGCGTCCGGTGAAGAATGAGAGAGAGAGAGAGAGAGAGAGAGAGAGAGAGAGGAAGAGGAAGAGAATTCGGTCGAATGTGCTCGCTCGGATTGCTTTGTTATTCTCTGGGCAAACATTTGTATTGTTTAAAGGCAACAAAGCCAAAACGGTTATATTTTGGTGGGAAACATAAATAGTCCCCGTTCGCATATTTACCTTTTGATATCTCACAGCTGAATAATTAACGAAAAATATATGTATATATATATTTATATATGTGTGTGTATCTTGCGCTTTTTGTTGTACCAACATGCATCGATTAACGCAAAACCGATGAAAACTCTCGCTCGCGATTCGCTCGCGCCGTAAACTTTGAAAAATCGAACGAACGACGAAGAAAACCCAACTCAACTAGTTATATGGTAAACACCGTGAAGAGAAGCTCGTCGCGCACTGATAATCCGCGATCGTTTGGCGTCACGTAGTCGCCAGCTGATTGTATCCGATATAGTGCCAGATAGGCGAGCGGAGAATCAGACACTGATACTCGTGAACGAGCATTCGCCTCGGCGAACCGGAGCCTATTTTCCCTTACTCGCTCTCTTTCTCTTTCGCGTCCCTTTTATTTTTAGAGTCCCAGTGCCATTCCGTCTTGACGTTCGATGCCGTCAGCCGTGCTCTTTCTCTCTCTCACTCTCTCTCTCTCTCTCTCTGGCGCTCTCTCTTTCTCTCTCTTTCTCTTTCTCTGGCTTCTTCCATTTTCCAGCGGCCGTTTATTTTCAACCCGGTCTCTTTGACCCCTCTGTCCCCTTTCCCGCGCTTTCTTTAAACTCGGACAAGCAAAAAGCGCACCCGAGAAGATATGCGAACTCTACCGGGAGCTTTTTGAGCTTTTCGACCCCCTCGATTTTTCACGGGTCGTTTGCTTACCGACGCGGAAGTGGATGTCGGTAAGGTAGCGAATCCACGGTGGTAGACTCGACGCGTATCCGCCCGAGGAACTATCCAGTTCGTGGATAACGGAAAGTTTGAGGGTCAATAAGGCGAAGGTCTGCCGTACCGAATGATAAAATGAAAGAATTTTTTTTTTGTGCTTATGGATTTTTTTGAAAACGAATTTTTTTTTATTAATTCTGGAAATAAAAGTATTAATATAATAATTTTGCTATCATATATTAAATATTCGTTAAAAATAAATATAAAATATTGATTGAAAAAATGTACTTAATGTAATAGAAAGTACAAAAAGAAAAAAAAAAAACTAATCGCATTTGTATCTGGCTTTCAAAGTATTTTTAATTATTAATTAAAAATAAAGCTTCCGCAAACTAAATATAAATCAAAATCTCAAAGTGCTTACTGTATTTATACACTTAAATCACAAATGTTTACCCAAAATAAACTTTGTTTAAAATTTACACTCGTTTGCTTATTTACATTAAATTTTTGACCGAAAAAACATTTTTTTGCAATTAACTTTTCAGAAAGTGTATATAAACATATGAAAACAGTTTGTAATTTAATACTCCCGTTTGAAATGAAAAACAAAAAAAAAAAAAAAAAGCAAATGTAAAAACGACCTCATATCATTCAAGTAACTCATGAAATTGAGTAACTGCAAACGACACTTAAATTATTCTCTACTTTCAACATTAAAATAAACAAAAATCGTTAGAAAGAGAAATATATCCCGAGTTATCTTTCATTTCACGTTTTTCTTCCTTATACTTTTCTTCACCCTTCCTACTTCTACTTTCTCAAATACGCGTGCGATTTTTCTCTCAAGAGCCGCGGGAAAATTTTGCACCTTCCGCGTTTGATAAAGTACTCTGGAGTATAATCTGGGAAATAAAATAATAAAACCGCCTGCAAAAATGAACACACAAAAAACTTTCTCCCATGTTTTTTGTAGCGAACCCGTTGAACTTTTAAATTATCCAGTTTTTTTTTTAAATTTTCACGGCAAGGCCATCGCGCGACTCTTACACAAGTAGATAAGGCTGCTTAGATGTCAGCCAGTAGTTATGCTCGAGCAACGTCGTACTTGGCAGTTCACTCTCTCTCTCTGTTTCTCTCTCTTACTTTCTCTCTCTCTCTTTCTCTCTCTCTCTCTCTGTCTCTCATTCTGCTTTATTTTTGCAACTATGTTTCTGCGTTAGCGCTTTGCTGTAGTTATGAAGTACAGTTTCTCAAGGAAACCGACTCCGGAAAAATACCGTCGAGATAACGATACTTGGTCCAACTACACGGTAGGAGATATTAACGCGGCCATATATATATATATATATATATACACGTCGTACTGAATAGCATTCTTCGCGAGGGTGAGCGTAGGGCGGTAACAACGGTCGTAATGCAAAGGAAAAACTGTCCCGCTTTGCTTTTCTTTTTACAAGAAATCTTCGAGAGTCTCGTTAGGAAAATTTTTGCAAAAACCCGTCATCCTGACAACTGGATTGGTATATACATATATTATTTCAAGGTGGCGCAACAAACGGAGAAAGAAAAATGAAACTCACTTCGTGTTTCGTAGATTATTAAGATGCGCTTAATGATTTATAAAAATAAATCTTTTTTAGTTATCGTTTTATTACTAACGACGATACGAGAAATTTTTTAACGAAGAAGCTTTTAAACTTTTACGCACGGGCGTGCGTGAACGCGTCAACAAATGTTTTAAAATGAGAAGTTATCAGTTTGAAAACAAAAGGGTTCGCGAAAAACCATTACCGAGGTACGTTAAACTACGCAGATGGATACACGGACGCACTGATTTCGCGAATTATATCCGTGGGGTCGAGTGGGAGAGAGAGAGAGAGAGAGAGAGAGAGACAAAGAGAAAGAGATTGGGAAATCGTTATTCAAACCGACATTATTCGATATGATATTTTACCTATTCAGCACGTCCGGTGCATTTATGACGAATGACCTAATAAATTTTGTCATTCACCTTTCTGCGACAGGAGGCATGGAAATTGCGCTGAATATTCCATTGATTTTGAATTTCAAAAAATTTTTCGATTTTTGCCGTTATTTCGAACACTTATTTTCCTTAATGGGTTTGTTTACTTTCGATAATATATTAATCCGTTTAATTTATGATAAATTAATTTTTTTTATCGAATTACTTCCGACGAAATTTATTTTTAATTTATTAATAATAGAATTTTTCAAATAGTTTTCACTTTTTAACAAAATTAAAAATTTTCGCTCATATATTTGAGAATAAATGAATATGAATTTATATCGAAATTTTATTGTTAGTTTAAATTTGTTGAAAATTCTTAGATGCAATTAACCTTCTTCGTACATATAAATATTATCAAAATCTTGTCTTGATGTAAATAATACTACAATATTGAAACAAGTAAGACTTACCCTCCCTGTAACCCGCCTTGGGGCGGCCCCTTCTCGTTGGGGGCCCTCTCTGAAGGGCCCCTAACTATTATCCCCTTCGTCCACCAAAATCCTGCGCTGAATCAGCTGAAAAACAAAAGGCGAATTAACAATTAGATGAATCGTCGAAAGTGTCAACCTTCATTATTTTCTAATCCTTTGTTTCGCTCGATAGCTTTTGCGAGTTAGAATTAATAGGACGCCGAAGTGAGGGTAAGAATAAGTTTCATATTCAAATTTTTAAGCCGAGAATAACGAAAATTTAAGAGAGTTTTAAATTTTCATTTTTCGTAAAAATTGAATTTTCAAAAATTCATCGTAATTTATTGATAATCTGAAATATGAAAGTTGAAAAATACTTAAAATTACAGTTTTCTCAAACTTATGTTTTTGTAAGTACGATATATGTTTTAATATATATGATAAATGAAAGTTCGAATATTGTTCCCTTCTTTACAATGGATATTTTTTAACGGTAACATTAAGGTTTTTCCAAAGAGCTACGTGTATTTTCATGCGGGTGCGTGTGTATATGAGTGTACTAGTGCATGTGTGACGTTGCAAGATGTAACGCGACGTAAAAGAAAATCTTTATTCCGAGCGAAAACTCGCGTACGCACTCGATCCTTGTCCTCTGTCTAACCATAGTATACTCCAGAGAGTAATGGGAAAAAGAATAGAATAAAAAGCGAAGAAAATAGAAGACCAAGAAGGACAAAGCTCTGATTATCTCGATGCACGTACGAGTTTTCTTTTATCGTACCAACTAATGCAAGAAAGAGAGAGATAGATAGAGAGAGAGAGAGAGAGAGAGAGAAAATGAGTGAGTAAGGGAGAGGGAGGAATAGGTACAACAGCATGCGCCTAAATATAGCCGAGTAAACGTTTTGATTGCTTTCGCACGCGCCGATATATTTTCCACCGAGGCTTTCGTGCGTAACGTGGCATTTGCGAACCGCATTCGCCATAGCCAAAAATCTCGATAAATCACCGACGAGTGTGTGTATACAGACAAGCTGTGAGTTTGACCCCTTTTCCATGCGAGCGATTTTCCATGAACGAAGGAGGGAAAAAAAGGAAAGGTGGAAGGAGGGGAGGGGGGGTGGAAAAAGAAGAGTCAAAAGCTTTAATGACTCTTCGCCTTGCCATCGATGCTCTGCCATTGTCGCGCGGGGTTCAAGCTTTCACATAGAGAGAGAAAGAGAGAGAGGGAATACTTCGGTTATTTTTACGCGGGCGCACGTGTTTTGTCTTCTGTACGCGAGTCTGTCGCAGTTCTTTATATCGAAAGGGGGGACCAAGGTTGGACAAAGCACGTAAAACGGATGATAAAGCGATGATTGGATTGCCACTTCTTCTTCTTCTTCTTCTTCTTCTTCTTCTTTTTTTTTTACGAGGCGTAATTTTAATGGATTTTCGTAGAGTTTGCGAATGCACAAAGAGTACGTACGCACGTTATTTTTTTCTATTACTGTCAAATAAAAGAAAAAGTCTGTTGGTCGACTTGAAAGAATGATTCGACAGACATTTTAATTAATGAAATAGACAAATTTTCAAAGTTCAAAGGAATAATTTTTGTTCGTTCGATGGGTTAAAAAACGTTGAAATTTTGAATTTGCAGAGAGGTTTTTAAGCATCAAAAACTTCGAACAATGGAACTTAATGTTATTAGTTTGATAAACTTTCGGATTTATTTTTATTTTTCCAACGGCGGTATAATGATATTTGCGCAAAACTTCAAATTTATAGTAAAGTTTTTAGTAAAGCTTGGAGGATTAGATTGAAATATGAAAGAGAATAATGTAACGGTAATGGCAAGGTAATTTTATTTTACAACTTAAAGAAGAGAGTAATTCTTTTCGCTTTTAATACACGATATGATCGCTTTTACAAAGTGAACATTCCTTTATCTTGAACGTTCATTTCGCAAAAGAAGTAAAATAAAAAAAAAACAAACAAAAATAAAACAATAATAATAATAAAAAAAAAAAAAAATAAAAAAAAAAAAAAAAAGATAAGACAGCAAAAATAAGGAAAAGAAAGAAAGAAATGAAGCACTTTTCACGGGAAAGCTCAGCAGTCGCGTACTTCAATAACACGAGTCAAGCTGTGAATTAAGAGAGTAATGTGCGCCTCTCTTTGGAGCGCGGGAAAGACTGCCTTAAAGAATGTTTAAGAGGGAAGCCTTAAGAACTCGAATCATAACCGTCGAGGAGAGAGAAATAGAGAGAGAGAGAGAGAGAGTGTGGAGCATCTTTCGCGGCACTCTATCTAGATGAGTGCGTTAAAAGCTCCCGACTACGACGGCGTCTAGACTATTCATCCTCTTTGGCTTTTTATAAATCACTTTGCTTCGTCTCTCTCCCTTTTAGCGTTCGTCTTACTCGGCTATATTGGCGCTCGTACTATGAAATAAATATTAGATGCGGCAGGTGTCAAGGTCGAGGCGCTACTTTCGATTGATAGGCAAACATCGGCGCGGATCTCATTTATCAACGCGAGAGAGCGCGCGTTGTTACACCGGTGAAAATTTTTGAAAAATTGAGACCCGATGCGCAGCAACACGTGGACTCGGAAGGCACATAATTCAGGATGACGTTGGGGCGCGCGCCCCTATCCAACGAATTTCTTCAGCCCTCTTATTTCCCAATTTTTTTCTTTTCCCTTCTACGCTTTCGCTTTCTTTTTTTCTCGTTATTCTTAGCCGTCGAAAGAGTATTTTAGATCGTCGACGACTTCGTTTATCGACGATACAGTTTGGCAGCGGCGGTCAATAGTAGCCGTTTGTCACGTGGCGTGAGTTTGGTATCTTTCAAAGGAAGGGAAAGACGAAAATGGGGTGTTAGCTTCCTCATTCTTTATTTTTTTTTTGTGTTTTTTTTTTTTTTTCGGAGTTTGTTGCAAGTCACGTTAACACCTCGGAAAAAGTCGAGGGTGTAAAAAGTTGGCAAGAGGATGCTCTGAAAAATGTCAAGTTCGAACTGCGTATCAATGAATATCGGGCTAACGAAATATTTATTTTTGCATGATTGTAATAACAAAATTTTTTAAAATTTGGAATTTGAAATCCACTTTATAAAAATATCTTATACATTCTTAAGTCAGTAATTTTTCTATTACTTTGACTAAAAACGATAAATGCAAGGATTCGATTTAATATTTGATTTTTTTAAATAAATGAGTAAACTTAAATGATTTTTCTAATATATAGAAAATTAAAAAATTTTAATTTAAATATATTAATCGCACATTGATCTGAAAATCTAATATTAATAATATACTTATCAAAATCTCATCGCTATTTCTCATTACATGCGCGTAATAAAACATAAATATTACCAAAAACGATTTTAATTTTTGATTGAACAAATGAAAAATTTAAATCCGTTAACTACGCAAAAGACAAAAAGATATACGCATACGCATGTACTTAGCCAAAGTAACGAGAATATAAATATGTAAATAGCCAAACTAATTTTGTAATTAAAAATAAGTTCGTCGGCGATGTAATTAAGAAAATTAAATTTTGAATCAAAATTTGTTTTATGTTTATAATTGTCGATTATTGATTATGAAGTTAAATTTAACATGAATGATGATAATGAGCGACACGAAGGAAATTATCGAATTAAATCGTTAATTTTAAATGGTCATTTATTTTAATTTTAAAAAATAAACTATTTTCATTTAGAAATTATATTTTATTCTCTTCATATTTAATAATATTTGAGTAAATGTGAGGCATAATGCGCTTTAAAAAAAAAAAAGAAAAACCAAGTGAAATATTTAAAATGAAATTTTTTTGGAAAAAAAATTTACTGGCATAAAAATACTCAAAAATGTAGTTCAAGAATCACGCTCGGGTAATTTTTTTGGTACGCGTTATTCATTAACCATTATTTGTCCCTTTTCAGGCTTGAAAAAATTTTTCTAAAATGCAAGCGCACGCGCCTGATAAACCATTAGATCCGTTGCCTTCGGCTATTTATTTCTCGAAACGTTATAAAAGAAAACGAACGACGTTCGTTCGATCGATTCTTTAATTAATCCGTTAGAAAGTAAGAAAAGAAAAGAGAAAAAGTACAGTATCAACGCTCGCATCTCCATCGGCGAAAGAAAGCCGCTTTGCGCTCGGGTCGTGCGAGCTCTTTGAAAAGAACGCACATAATGCGAAGCTTCCAAACAAACGAGTCGCGCGCTCGCGCAACGCCACGGAAAAGTAAAGTAAAGTAAAATAAAGCCGAAAGAAGTCGTTCTCGCTCTTTGTGAGAGACGAAGAAATAGATAGAAAGAGAAAGAAAGAGAAAGAAAGAGAGAGAAAGAGAAAGAAAGAGAGAGAAAGAGAGAAAAAGAGAGAGAAAGAGAGAAAAAGAGAGAGAAAGAGAGAAAAAGAGAGAGAAAGAGAGAGAGAGAGATAGAGAGAGAAAGAGAGAATGAAGTAGGGGTACAGGTAATTGGACACCCGGTAGCCATATTAGACCAGCAGCTGCTCGCTCGCCCGAGGAGCGCAGCGAATCTCTCGGCTTTCGAGCCTCTTTCTCTTTCGAGTCCATCTATCTCTCGCCACGCGCATGTGGACACACACTTACACACATTTACAGACATTTACACACACACACATACACGCATATATGTCCGTTTCACCGGTTCTCTACGATCATCGTCGTCGGTCAAGAGAGTAAGCTTTCGGAGCCGCCGAGAGTCGCCGTCCAAGCTCTCAAAGGCTCGGCTTTATGCTTCACGGATTATCCGAAAGAAGTAGGAGGAGTCGTTTCTCTCTCGGGTACATGTATAACGTGCGAGTCCGAGACGGAGCTTCTTTAAACGCTTTCACGCCCCACGCTTGTATGTACTTGTTTTTTTTTTTTTTTTTTTTTTCGTAAAATATTAAACTTAAAACAAGAGGGATTATGGCCGTTTCTTTCGGCTTTGATGCTCGCTCGAAAGTTTACGCGCTTTTTGCGAACTTTTTAAGGGACCTGAAAGCTTCGTAAGATTTTGTAATAACTCGGATTTAGTTTTTTCTTTCGCGTCAAGCTTGCATTTCTTCGTCTCTGAAATTTTTACGAGACAATCGTTTATATACTTTCAAGCTGTCTAGAAAATGTTACTCAATAATAATTTATCGCGATTTACACATGCGAGCGTTACATTTGATTAATGCAAACGTTAATCTGTGCTGTTGCTTTATATTACAGAAATCAAAATTATTAAATTTTTCATTCTTATCAATAATTTAACGGATTAACGTAACATATTAACCGACAGTCATCGATAAAAATTTGAATATTTAACGAAACGCGCGCTAAAGAAACCAGTCGAATTCGATTTGAAGTTATTCCAGCACCGAAGCTATTACCGCGTTAATATTCATATCTGTGAAAATTTTGCGTTTCAAAACATTGGCAAAATATTCGAAACGAAGTTAAAAATAAATTTATAAATTATTTAAATCTACATGATGAATGAACTAGATTTTTACGTTTATATAATTATGAGCTTAATAAATAACTAAATAATTTAGCAACGAATCGATTTTTTGGCATACGATGCCTTTTTAACTATTCATAGAATTAATAACGGGCGGTCATATTGAGTATTAATAAACTTGTTTTCAACCGATTTATCGTTTATCAAACTAATAGCGATAAAGGTTGCAATTCAATCAACTGTATTATTAGACTAATAAGATATCGTATAATGAATCGTGTATCGGATTATCGTTTAAAGTTAAAAATACGTGTTAATTTAATTTTAAATAAAGCACGACATTATGTTTTATAAAATTTCTTTTGCATTTATACATTTGAATACTTAAGAAACTTTAAAATTGACGAATAAAGGTATAAACTATTTATAAAAAATTTGCGTTTTGTTTTTGTAGCAAGAAAAAGAAAAAATAACGTTAAAAATAAAAAAGCTTTAAATTGAAAGATTCTATTTAAAAATTTTTTCAACGTCCATCACACGATGTCAAAAAGATTATATTTAAAAAAAATTTTCCATTTACTAAGCCACTTAAATAATTTATGCTTATACAATAACAATATTTTAGTCACATATCTAAGAAAAAATTAATAAAGCTCGGCCTATTAAAATAAATTTAAAAAAAAACGTGCAAAAACATCGAAATAAATAAGCATCGAGTTTTTCGAAGTTTCTTCAACGGCGGTACGACTCTCCGTGCGTACAACTCCACGGCAAAGCCGTCGGGTACCGTTTTAGTAACCGAAGTCGGCGCCGAGTGCGCAACTCTCTCTCTCTCTCTCTCTCTGTCCGGAGGTTAACGCGAGCGTATATATATATATATATATGTATATACGTACGCTGCGCTTCGGATTATCTAACACTTAAATTTAGAAGGAACGAGACAGAATCGACGAACGACTCAACTTCACGGTCCGGATGAGCTCTTCGTCGCACACATGCGCGCGCGCGCGCGCGATTCGTTACCTCGACTTTTATGCATTCGAATAATTTCTTCTCGGGTGAAGAAGAAGAAAAAAAGAAATGACGTCTGTTTTTTTTTTTTTTTTTTTTTTTTTTTTTTTTAATAAAAATCGATTTACGCGAGGTGAAGTGGAGCTGCGAAATTATTTGCTGGCTTTAATTTTGGAGCTTTGACGTTTCCGTGGCTTGAAATTAATATTTAGAAAATGTTTCATCTTATGAATCATATTGCATTTATACGCGTGATGATTTTTATCATTTGTTATTAATAGAGCATATTTTGAACGGAAATAATTTCACAGCTATAGCAATCGTAATTACAGTATTGAGAAATATATAATAACGACTTTCTAATAAAATATGTTAAAGAGAATTTCTTTTAATTGTCTCGAACAACAGTTATTATAAATAAATATGTCGCGTTAATTATTTATTTTTTTTTTTTTTCATCTAAAAATAGATTAAATCGGTTTGAACGTGTTATTTTAGATACTCAAATGCGGATATGTCCAATATAAATTTAGCTTACGGCACATAAATTATAAAGCTAACATATCTACTATTAGTTTTAAACGAATGCCTTAAATACGTTAAATGATCAGAAACTGAAAAAAAGGATGAAAAAAAAAAAAAAAAAAAAAAAAAAAAATCTGTAAGAATTGTTAAAAGATATTGGATCGATTGATATCGATCTCTCTGTAAGTGATAATACTTAGGCAAAGAGGAATATATCGTCACTGGTAGATTTCGAATCCTCCACTCACTGATATCCTTCTCTCACTCTCTCTTTTTTTCTCTCTCTCTCTCTCTTCCTTTTTTGAATGCGATATTATTGCGAACACACAGTCGAATTAATAAAAATATCACTGTCACTAATAATCGTAGGTCGCCTTGGAGAATGCTAGTCGAAGATCGAGTCACTGGCACTTTTATCTCCTTAAATATCACACATGAGAAATCATCGGACAAGACCGTTTACAAACACATATACGTATGTGTGTGTGTGTGTGCGCGCGTGTGTGTGTGTGTGTGTATGTGTGTGTGTGTATTTGTGTGTATGTGTACAAGAGAAGCAACGATTTCTTTACATCTCCACGTTATTCGCGGCACTCGAAGAAAGATTGAAGATAAAATACGTCGTTATACGGGATTTCTCTTACTATCTCCCTCCCTCTTTCTCTAAACGATGATCGATGATTTTTGGTATACTTTCGATACGCTGTAGCTTAGACACACAAAAGAAAGCTCGCTATCAACTGTAAAAATTTCTCTTCAGCTTTTTAATCGCATATAAAAATAAGTAAAACTACCACTCGTCCTTGATAATTTTTTGTGAAGTTGTGTGCGCGCAAGCCGATGTGGGTTATCGAAAGTATGCGTGAGAGTGAGAGAGAATGTGTATATGGCGGTATGTGCAAGAGAGAGTGTGATTTTATTATCGAGAACACGCACCGCGTTCGTCCGGGCCGGATGGCCGCCCGTCTCAGAGTGAATGTCTTATTAGTTATTTCTGGCAGTACGCTGCTCTTCTTCTTCTTCTTCTTCTTCTTCTTCTTCCCTTCTTCTTCTCGGCGTCGTTTTCTGCTGCTTCCAATGTAACGCCGCTATACTTTGCTTCGTCGTGTTTGCTCTTTTTTTTTTTTTTTTTTATCTATTTTACCTCTTGTCTCGTTTTCACCCTCCCCCATCAAGAGCTAGAATAAGAGAGCGGCTTCTTTTCCTTTTCCACTTATTCCCTTCATTCTTTCTTCTCATTCATTTTGTTTTTTTTTAGATAAAAACGAGTCTCGAGTTTGAACGCATTTTTTTTTTTTTTTTTTTTTTTTTTTTTTGAAAATTCGTGGATGAGGAGAGGGCCGAACACCGAGCTTATTGTGAAATACGTGGGTAAGAGTTTTCGTTTCTCTAGAATTTAGGAGATGAAATTTTAGTTCGACGGAGTTTAAACTTGGGTCGATATCCAATCAAAGTTCATTATTAGTTCATTTTTCTAATTATCGTGTTAAATTGAATGTACGAATTTTCGATTAGATGAAAAAAAAAAAAAAGCAAGTAAAAGAAAGATTATAATTCAAATATCGTAAAATAATGTACCTTTTGCGAAAAAGCGATTAAGGATAGATTATCCAAGAATTCACATATCGTAAAATAATGGAGAATTTCGAGTAAATTAAATATATGTATATATAACACCAAAATAAAGTAAATTCAGTTATTTAAATGTAAAAGGGCAGCGCGAGAGTAACCTCAACTTTTGCCTCACTGATCCGTTAACCGAACAAGATGGAACTTTTATTAAGGAACAGTATTCTTTGTTCTTCATGAACAAAGTTTGAAAAAGCTATTTTCAATTACATTCTGTATTGTGACGTCACGACGATACCATTTCTTCTTCTCTATCTTTCTTTCTTTCTTTCTTTCTTTCTTTCTTTCTTTCTGCAAGAGCCAAAGAAAGAGAGCATAGTAGTAGTAGTAGTAGTAGTAGTAGTAGTACAAGCTGGCAGAATTTTGTCGAGACCAAAATAAATCCGTTGTCTTGTTTAGCTTATATGCAGGTTGGTACGAGATAAGGAATTTAAATAATTGCGTTTAAAAAAAAAAAAAAAAAGTTTTGGCAATTTTTCGAGGATATTTCTTATCATTTTCAATTTCGACGCCGTTAATATTAATTGTTTAAATTCGTACAGCGTTGTAGAGTTATTTGCGTAAAGGAATGCGTTTACACGGTCAGTATTTTGTTTTGAAATATCGATATCGTTTATTTTATTTATTTTTTTCGATTAAAAAAAAAGAAATCGTCGCATTGCTATTGAAAAAAACTACGTGCATTTCAAAAATTTAAAATAAACCGCAGGTAGTTTTATCTTACAATCTAGTGTCGTTATATAAATAAAATTTCAAGAATTTTATTCATTTTGATTTGTCGCCTTTCCGGTCATTGACTTTTATTATAGTTTTGTGTCTTTGAGGATGACATAAAATATTTATTTTTATTATAGCTTACGATATAAATATATATATATATATATATATATATATATATATATTTTACGAGATATCAGTTATAATATAAAATAGATATTATTTTCCATAAAAATATTTTTTTAATGAAATTGGAAAATCGTATAACTTGTCTTATCTCGACATATACGATACGAGGTCTGGCTATTAAATAACGAGACTGCGCGCCTAGAGGGCGCCGTAGAGGGGTGGGGAAAAAAACGAGTAGTGCATTGGGTATCTAGATATTTTGTGTATACACGTACCAAAACACGTTCTCGTCACTATTATTGTATTTGTGCAGTAGCGGTTTGAAACGAACGTGTTTTTTTCTCGTGCCGAAAACCATGTGTGACGAAAAACAGGAGCAACGTATCAACCTCAAATTTCTCGTTAAATTGAAAAAAACTCCGACTGAGTGCTGTAAATTGTTGCAAGAGGCCTATGGGGACAATTCTCTATCTCGTGCGCGTGTTTTTGAGTGGTGTACGCGCTTCGGTGAGGGCCGAGTGAGCACTAAAGATGACCGACGCCCAGGTCGCCCTGTCAATGTTTCAACTCCGGAAACAGTGACCAAAATCAATCAAATTGTGCGTGCAGATCGTCGAATGAGCATCCGGATGATTGCCGAGGCTGTAAACGCCGATAAAGAAACGTTTAGACAAATTTTACACGAGGAATTACACATGACAAAAGTCTGTGCGAAGTTGGTGCCAAAAAACCTGACTCCTGACCAAAAGCTCTTGCGTCAACAGGTCTGCTCAGATTTTCTTGAAAGGTTAAAAAAAGATTCCGGCTGATGAAAAACATTATTACTTGCGACGAAACGTGGATTTTTCAATACGATGTAGAAACAAAGCGGCAATCGATGCATTGGAAGACGCCTGAATCGCCCAGAATCAAAAAAGCAAGGATGTCCAAATCAAAATTCAAGGCAATGTTGATCTTTTTTTTCGACATTAACGGGTTACCCCCACTTGCGACTTTGAAAAAATCGATTTTTTGGTAATTGCATTTTTTTGAAGTATAAGTATCTGAGAATATGACCTGGAAATTTCAAGTTGATCCGAACAAAATTGACTGAGATATGAGCGTTGAAAGAGAAGAATCCGTTGTGTAAACAACCGGCAATTAAAACTTTAAACGCGTTTATCTCGAAATGGCATTTCTGAAGTCAGTGACCAAGATTACTCAAACACTAATGAACCGATCTTTTTGAAATTTTGCAGGCTTATTAAATACATAAAAATGTAGTCTTTAATCGTTTGATTTTTTGTTTAAAAAAAAAAAATGGCCGTTTTATAGCCAAAAAACGGCCGTTTTTTTTCGTTAAAATCAAACCATTAACTTTGACTGTCCGCTATTTTGTGAAAAATGAATATTTTTTCAAATCCTTTGATTAAAGACTAGTTTATACTTATATTCAACTAAATCTATCCACATTTTTTGTTTCAAATGATCCACTTTGCCGCAATGTTGGTCACCGCAAACCGTATAAATAAAAACATTATTTCATTGGCGGCCATTTGCCACTTAACAATGTAATATTTTGCAATAAAAAAATTACTGGAAGTTCTTCAAGATGTATTCTTTAAGATGATATAATAATCGTTTAAAAAAGTTTTTTAGTTTTCTTTAAAAAAATTCATGAAAAAGGCCTTTTTTGTTGAGCTACAACTGGGGGTAACCCCTTAACGGTATCGTGATGACTGAATGAGTTCCAGAGGGTCAGACTGTCAACCAGACTTACTATTTGTCAGTTTTGGCAACACTGCGAGAACGAGTTCGTAAGAAACGGCCTGAGTTGTGGAAAAACAACTCGTGGATTTTGCACCAGGACAATGCACCTACCCATAACGCGCTATCTGTGAAGCAGTATTTGGCCGGTAAGCGCACTCCAGTGCTCAAACACGCGCCGTACTCGCCAGATTTGGCACCGTGCGACTCTTTTTTGTTTCCAAAGATAAAATCTGCTTTGAAAGGGACCCGATTTGAGTCGATGGAAGCGGTAAAGTAAAAAACGGCAGAGCTCCTAAAGGCTCTCACCAAAGAAGACTTCCAGCACTGCTTCGATCAATGGAAAAAACGTATGGAAAGGTGTGTGGCGAGGGAAGGGGAGTATATTGAAGGGGAGCATTCGAATGTAGAATAATTTTTATAATAAAACCCTTTTTCGTAACCAGTCTCGTTATTTAATAGCCAGACCTCGTATATTCAATAATTTAGAATAAAAATTAAACTTTTAAGCACTGTTTATCTTACTTAAGTTTTTAACTTTGATTCTATTATAAAACTTAATGTGCAATGCTTAAAAAATACATTTTCCAAATATATGCAAAAGCAAGTTTACGTTTATCTTTAAGATCGCTTTCTCGACACAAGACCAATTTATTCAAATTTATATTTAACCTTAAAAAAATTCTAATGACAATAAGCAATTCGCACCAATTTACAAAATCATCCCCTAAATAAACGTAGAACAAGACGGACGCCACAAAATACAAGACCATCCGACCTTTGCCAATCGAATTCATCAAACGTTTATACGCATGAAGTACAAAAGCGCCTATAATCACAGCGAAGAAGAACATCCGACCGAGCGCGAAGTTTATCGCGGGTAAACTAGCGCCGAGAAACAATGCTAAACATCACCACAAAGCAGAACAAAATCGACTGACGAAAACCATGAAAAAAAACAAAAAAACAAAAAAACAAAAAAACAAAAAAACAAAGAAAAAAAAGAAAGAAATTGTCTTTGTTAATTTTTTGCACAAAGGATAAAAGCTTCGTCGGTATAATAATCAACGAGGGGATAAAAGTCTGAGGCATTTTGTTTCACTAAATTGCACAGTTGGTCGGGAGCCAGTATTCTCTTATACTGGCGCGGACAGGTGTGCCGCGCGAGGCCAGTGTGTCGCCGTTATATAGCCACCTCTAAGGCAAGAGAGAAAGAGAGAGTGAGGGAGATTATTTCGTGGTAACGGCCTTTCGACTCGCGATGATGACTCGACGACGATCGGCTTTTCGCTAAATTTGACGTTGGTTGGAATTTTTAGCCAGGGGAGAGGGGGAGGAGAAGAAAAAGGAGGATTTCGCCGAGCCCAACGAATAAAACGAGAAAGCGCTTTGTCACGGTTTTTATTTACGATGAGAAGTATGCACGGAGATTGCCTTGAACAGTGTTTTTTTTTTTTTTTTTTTTTTTTCATTTTTAATAAAGTTTATTTTGAAAATGTTATCACTGGTTTATCGAATAGTACGCGAGATCTAAACTTACTGAGTTATAAATATATTTTTTATCGTACGATTGTTTATAGTGAAATGATCATCTTTATTTGATTATAGTGAATTATTAATTAAAAGTTGATCAAAATCTTTAATTGAGTTTTAAATTAAAATAATTATTTAACACTTTTTCGAAAAAACTAATTGATTCGTTAAAATTAGGATAAATATATTTAAAAAAATTTTAAACGTAATTTTTCATTATTTTATTACATTGCTTTAAAATCAATGCAACTGTAATAACTCAATTAATTAATAAAAATTCAATCGTTTTAAACATTGCTTGTATGTATATATATATATATATATATATATATATATATATATATATATATATATATATATAGTGTTGAAAACAGTGAGATGTAGTGTTCCTCGCATGATTAGCATCTTTAATTATTTGTGAAATGCGCATAATATATGAGATAAAGAAAGATCATAAATCATCGATGAATAACTCAATTTAACGGTAATATTTCTCGCGTCCGTAACGGGCTAATAAACGATATCAATTACGGGAGATCGATTAAGCGCGCGCTTTATTCGAATAAACAAAAATCGACAAAAGCCGACGACCAAACGATTACTCGGCAACTCGAAATCGAAGAATTTCTAGCGTTTCAATATCTCTCGAGAGCACGCGACAAAGAAATAAAGTAACGAAAGAAACAAGAACAAAAGAGAGAAAAAGAGAGAGAGACTGAAAGAAATAACGTCGAGTCAACGTGGCGCTCGAAACGTTTTTCCCTTTCTCTCGTGATGAATAATTGATAAAGGCTTTGCAATTTAAGCATTTTCACGTAAACGTCCTTCATTTATGTTGTTTCGCTTTTCCATAATTTTTCTTTTGTCTTCAGGAGAGTAGAATTACGCGTGCGTGTATACTTTTGTGTAAAGGAAAATTTATCCGTCGGCGCGGGGAGATTCGAGATTCAAAGCTACGGCACTGCATCGGTTATTTTCTTGTTGCTTCGTGATCTGTTTATAAATATGTACATACATAGAGCGGATGAGAGAGAGAGAGAGAGAGAGAAAGAGAGAGGGAGGGAGAGAGAAAACGAGTACGCGACGTGTCGTCGTCAGATGCGCCAGGGTATACCGGCAGTACTCCGCGTGGCGAGCAAACTTTTTTTTTTTTTTGCTTGTTTTTTTTTTTTTTTTTTATTATTTGTCATTGCCGCTGTTGTACTCGTTGCGCTCGTCAACGATTTTGTTTTTATTGTCGATATGGATATTAGAGAATATGCGAGGTTTTTTCTTTTCGTTTTTTTTTTTTTTTGTTTTTGACAACGTTTCCCTTTCCTCTTTCCCCACGTTAAGCTTTTAGATGTCGTATATGAAGAATTCGTTGTTCGAGCGGTGATAAAAAAATTTTTCTACGTTACACGCGTGTCTGGCCAACGAAATATTGCATCATAATAAAATTCGCGTTATATGTTTTAGTACGTGCTTGCTTTTTCCTTTTTTTCATCTACCGAGAACTGATTTTATTGTTTTACGAATTTTTGCGAAACAGTTTTTCTTATTATAGGTTTTCTTTATTTGCTATTTTTTGTTTTATTTGCTATTTTATGTTTACTCGTATTTTATTAATAGGAACGTCGAAAAAAACATTTATCAATGACTTTGCACAGTGTAGACTTGTAAAATTGAAAAATATGTAAATATTTGAGTTGTTTTGTAAACTTAAAGTTTTTATTTTATAGTTTGAGGAATATCGTTACTTCGAGAGTGTAGTATTTCACTGCCCAGAAATTTTGGCAAGGAGCGATAATTGAAATGTTTGTTGACGATGAAGATATTAATCATTTCAACTATTATTACACATTTATTCGCGTTGATTACATATATTTTAAAGATAGTAAAGTTTGTCAATGTTTAAAATGAAATTTTTTTAAAACATTAAAACTGATAAAAAAAATTTTTTAAAATTAATAATTCATTTGTAAAAAATATTTGAAAATTTCATAATCGTAACTCATACTACGATATGAATAGTACTTTTAAAATGAATGAAGAAATAAAAAAATAAGCAAAAATTGATTCACATGAGAAAGATCAATGTTTTTACGATGACGATAAACATTTGATGCGCGATAAATCTTTTTCAGATTTTTAAACATCGGGATCTCAGCAGCTTCGATCTCAGAGCGCGTCGTCGTCGTAGTATTTTTCTTTTCTTTTTTTTTTTTTTTTTTCCATCCTCGCACTTTCACCTCATTTATTACTTCAACGTTGATTTATACGAAGCGCGCGGTTATGGCATTCGGGAACATAAAGTCGCACTTCATCCCGAATGTGCACTCCCCTCCACATGCGTTTGCGCACCCAACACAAATATCGAAAGAGCTAAAAAGTTTTATTATTCGGCAAAAAATTATCGTAGCTTAAACATTCCAACGGCATTCGAAAGAAGAAGTAAAAATTTTTCAAAAATTATATTGTTGACATCGAAAAATTTAAGAAAGAAAGAAATTAAAAACATAAAAAATGTTATCTCTCTTTAACTCGCTGAAAATTTAGATTTAATAATCGTAGCTCAAAATATCAAAAGCGGCTTAAAAGAGGATTGCTCAGCTTTTAAAACGAGGGGTCCAGCAATTTTTTGGAACGTTTTTTAGAGAGTTACAATTTTTTTTTCGTAAAAAAAGCGTATTTTTTTCAAATGCGAATATAAAAAAAAGAAAAAAGAAAAAAAAAAAAAAAATTAAAAGGGATAGGAAAAAACTTTAGAGAGAAAAAAAATGTATTTTTATTTATGGAACATGAATCTGGCGTTTAAAGTAAAATTTGAATAAAAAAAATTTTTTCGTTTTCTTATCATGAAAAAAAATTTTTAAAACGCATATACAGCGTAATTAATGTGAAATTTTTGAGCCACGATGATTTTTTGCTGAGTAATAAAACTTTTTAGCTCTTAAGATATTTGTGTTGGATGCGCAAAAGCATGTTAAGGAAAGTGCATATACTTTAACGGCTCGAAAGTTAATAGTTCTTCGAGTCTAATGATTCATTTGCATAAACGGAAGAAAAGCTCGATTGAATTATTCATCGTTTGATCGGGCTGCTTCATTTTTACCATTGATTTTTGCGCGTTTGAATTTCACAACGAAAGCGGAAATGTAATTCAAATGAAATTTTCCTATAGCGCTATTATTTCGTAAGCGGTGATGCTGGTTGTTTTGCTTGGTTTATTTTTACTTGGTTTAAAGTCACTTTTGTTTTCGAAATCGATCGCGAGAAAAATAATTTTTTAAGCAGCAATCCGGGATTGCTAACTTTTTAAAAACTGAGTTGCTCTATTTTTCAAGTTTGTAAGCCGGCGATACAGAAATAATAAATCTTTAAAATACCCCTAAGAATTTATAAGGTGAAGTTTTCATAGAAATTTATTTATTTTTTTCGTTATTAGTCGTTTCAAAAATTTTTATTTTTTTTCTATCAATGGTATAGTTTTTATATTTTACAGAACGATAACGACAATGTTCCAACTTTGTTCTCAATAATATAACGCATAACTTTATATTCAGAATCGATAAAAGTTATCGCGAAATAGCCAAAGAAAAAAAAACTTTAGTACACTAAACGTACTTTTACATGATCGAAGAAAAAAAAAACAAAATGCAAAGATATCGGATAATGTATATATATATATATAGAGAGAGAGAGAGAGAGAGCAAACGATAAAAAAGAAAAAGAAAAAAAATGCACGCCCATAGGACATACACTTTACGCGTCTTCGTAACGACACTCGACTCTCTCTCTCTCTCTCTCTCTCTCCATATATCTACAGCGTAATTACGTGCCGTTGATGCAATGATTATCGAATCTCTTACTATATCTATACCATTGCACTTATCGAAAAGAAAGGCACACGTGGCGAAAATCGCGCGCAATAAGCGTTTTTTTTTTTTTTTTTCCCTCCCTACATCGTCGCGTGCATTACGAGCGCGAGGTTAAACCCCGTATACCGTTCACCCCAAAGCGATTCGTTATTTTCTCTCTTTTATATTTTTTTACCCAAGAGATACGCTGGTACATTTACGTCGTTCTTCTTCTTTTGCTTCTTTTTTTTTTCAAGCGTTATCCAGTTTTAGATGGCGATAAAGTTGCTCCTTGATTTTTGCTAGTAAAATAATGGTACAGATTTATACGATGTTCTCTTATTTGCATACATGTTTTTGAAAGGTCGAAATAATGTTTTGAAAAATAAAAAATAATTTTTTTTTCGTACCGCGTAAGTATTTTTAACGAAGCGGTTGATGGTAATTTTGTTTTAGTCCAGTAATTTTATGTTAATTTATTCATTTAATTTTAAATAATAATTCAATTCTCACCGCAATTTACGCGCTTGTTGTTTGTTTAGCGTAGAAAAACAGCTCGTATTAATTATCCTTTTTTCAATTTCAAAAAGTTATCGTTATTTTTAATTAACGCAATTTTATATTTTTGGAAAATAAAATTTTCGAGCATAAATGTTATAATTGCAAGATTTAAATTTACACATTATTTTGCATCGGTAATGTTACACGTAGTTAATGTAATCAAAATTAAATATTATTAGTATTACATCGACGATTGATAAATTATTTTAACGATAAAAAATGGAAAAAAATATTCGTAGCCATGAAATACAAATATTTAAGCTTCTTTATATTTTTTTAGTAAATGCAATTTTAATTTCAGCGAAATCTGAATTTTAGAAATATCGATAAAAAAAACGAATGATTATACATTCCAACGTTTGGCACACTTACAGACAAAACAAGAAATGCGAATTTGGATATAAAAAAGGAAAATAAAAAAAGTGAAAAATTCGTTGAAATACTCGTTAATAAAAAATTGAAAGACATATGGAATAAAAAGAGTCGAGTTTGTTTTCCTAAATTCATCGGTACACCGGCTGTCGTTAGTGTTTCGTATGTGTATATATATATATATATATATATATATATATATATATATATATATAACGTTGATATTTGCCATTGGACGTTTTTTCTTTTTTTTTCTTTAGAGAGAGAGAGAGAAAGAGAGAGGGAGAGTAAAAAATTTCGATAGAAGGGAATGGCAATACTAATACTTGTACCGTTCACAGACGTTGGGATAATACTCGCGGAAGTTAGTGCGCGGAAGGTTAAAACCGTTATAAAATTTATTCCACTGACGGATTGTACGTTATATTGCCGTCATCCCTCTTTCTCTTCCCCCTTCCAGCCACTCGCCCCCCTCTCGTTTTCCACTGAAAAGTGAGTTGCGCTTATGTTGAGCGTAAAAAAAATTTTTGATTGCCTCGTGAAATCGGTTTTTATGAATTTTATGAGCTCAACTATACATTCTCTTCTTCTACTTTCTTTTTTTTTTATACGAGTACAACGAATCGATTGAAGACTATAAAGAGCTTTTACCGATATACCAAGAGAGAGAGAGAGATAGAGAGAGAGAGAATAAATAAATACAAGAAAGGCAATTTTTATTTTATCTAAAATTATTAAAGTTTATCGTTAAATAAATTTTATGGCTAATCGTTGATCAAAATTTTACATTATCGCAAACAATTGAGTATCGTACAAATATACGTAATTACTCGTAAAATAAAACAACGATGAAATATTAAAAAGTAGTCAGATAAATTAACCTACTCGGTACTACTCACCTTACGAATAACGAGTACTGCGTAATGCTAAGGGAAAACTCACTGGCAATTAAAAACGATAAGCTAACCAAACAACGGCCGTAGTTTCATCCCCTGGCATCTCTTAAACCGTCGGGTAACGTCTCTCGGAAAATGCCGATTACACGAGCTACCCTCCTTTTCGCTTTCAGCCTCGATTCTCGACGACTACAATAGAAATATATATATATATATACTATATACATATATATATATATATGTATATGTATATGTATATGTATAACCGAAGCGAGCATTTATTTTTTATCTTCTACTGCTCTATACGAGAACGAAAGAGGTAGACGCGGGGGAATGGAGAATTGCTTCTTTTTTCTCTCGGTAACAACCGTGTCACGTACCTTTACGCGTATAAGATTGCGTGCGCGTGCGATCGGCGTTTTCTTTTTTTTTCCCTTTTTTTCATTTTACGAGGTTACCCTCTACACGCGCTCGCGGAAAGTTAATGCCCGTTAAAACGTCCGTGTCGGTGAATTTGTGTTACTGTACGCGCAGGAGAATACGGTGGACTACGATACCGCTGGACCAGAGACCGTTACCTTGAGCGAACGATCCAAACCAGGAGTTACCTCTGCTTCCGTTACCTTTTCTCTGGACCCTGTGCTGCATCCGTAAGATTTTTACTTTTTATCTTTACCTACGTGCGCAAGCTTCATAATTTTTTTTTTTTTTTTGTTTTTTTTGTTTCTGAAAAGGTTTTTGTATAAGGTGTAAGTTTTTAAGTTTATTAGGTAAATGCTTTTTTTTTTTTTTTTGATTTATCGTACTTTAATCGCTTGAAAGATTTTTTAAATTAACTTTTATGCTTTTATTAAATTTTATTAGAGTTCATAACCGCTACTTTATTGCAATTTAAATGGTATCAGCTGACTTAGGTATTTCTTATTTCCAACGGATTAATTTTAAAATTATTTGCCGTTATCATAAAGAGTGAAGCAATTCATCTATTTCGACGTTTAAATTTACAATTCTTCATTGGAATTTTTTTTTTCGCAAAATAAAAAAAAAGAAGCAAAACTAATTACCATCTTAATTTGTAAAGCGCTTATGATATTATAAAACAAATCAGTCTATTCGTAATATTCGTTAAAAATTCAAATAGCATTTCTGAAACCGGCTGATGATTAACAGAATAAAAAAGATAAAAGTCTAATTATAATAAACAAAAGTTTTCTTATTAAAATAAAATTGATTTTTACATCGCTTGCTTGAATAAACCGTGCGCCGCATGCGAATCGACTTATTTTTCTTGTTCTTGAAATTCTTTGCTAAAGAGTTTTCTTTGAGCGCTCTTTTTAAAACGTACATCTTTATATAAAAAAGTCCTCTTGCACATTCTCAGCACGTCAATGACAATGACTTAAGCACGTGACGTGACATCTTCTTAGGACAACTTTATTTTACTATTTTTTAGCTTAATTCTTTAAATTACCTTCAAAGATAATTATGTCATTTATTTTAAAGCCGCCCAAACTTATTTTTACGTAAATTATACATATATTCTTTGTTTAATCTGAATAATTTTTGATATTCGATACCAAATTAATATTTGTAATGTAGTTTATTTAACAATTAAATTTTTTTTTTTTTTTTTCGAATAGTTAAAAAGTATTGAAAAATTATAAAATACTATTTATATTTTTATATAAAGATAATCAATTAAAATTGAAATTTACTGTTATCTTTTAAAATAAGAAAAAATATATGCTATAAAAAACAGCATTGAAGCAATTAACAGTACAGTTACAGCTAGGAGTTTTAAGACAAACGATATAAAATCAAACGATTGATCGCCGAGCATGTAAATCAGTATGTAAATCGTAGACTCAACATTCACGCGTTATAATAACCTCTTTTTAAATGATCGCGCAAGACCTTTCCACTTGTTAGCGCGCGATATTCCACCAGCTCCATCCACATGTATTTATATGTATACGGGAGGAAGGAGGAGGGAAGAAAGCAATGCGCGAACTCGAAAATAGTAGAAGCGAGAAAATTGTCTATCGGTGATTTTAGTTTTAGTTCCAAGGTGTAGGTTGAGTGACGCAGGTTGGAAGCCGGCTTGGGAAAAAACAGGAAGCGTTGCGGAGTTTATGCCGTCGCGCGAGACTTATCTCCTTTTTCCCGCTGCTTCTTTTATCGTCTCTTCCTTCTCTTTCTCGAAAACGATTGGGCAATCGCCGCGCGACGATTTATCGAGGGACGAGCGCCGATATATAGATTTGCTTCAAAAGCTACTACATCTTTGGCTCATTATTTAATTTAGATGATTAAATCGAGGTGGCGTTGGATTGGAATTCATTGGAAGAAAAATACGTCGTTGAGATAATGGAGTTTTCAGATTATTTTTAATTTACGACGTGATAATTTCAAATGGCCGGCTTATAACTTCAAGATGTCTATATATATACTGTTTTTATTTTGATGGCAGGAAGACGATAAAATATTTTTTATATTTCTAATTTCTTATTTTCTCATTTTTAAATAAAATAAATTTATTGGAAATATAAAAGATTTTAAAATAAATATAGTTAATGTACAATATATTATTATGGTTTCAAAATTAATAATCTCGTTACTGAAAATTAGACGCAGCGATTAAAATTCAAATAGAATTGCTTGGTTACTCTTTTTTATTACCCTTGATACCATTTAAATTGCAAACATAAAGAGCATTTAATTTTAAAATAAGCAAGCAGTTATCGTTGGCATTGATATTCCAGGGTTAATTAACGAAATTGAAAGTAAAGCGCGAATCGCCAAAGTAGTTAATGCTAAATTGTACATAAAAAATCGTTTGCACTTTAAATGCAATAAATATGTCGATCGTTGCAAAAGAAATTCAATATACCGATGACGAGCGCCTTTGTATATATATATATATATATATATATACATACACATACATATAAGAGTAAAAGATAGGAAAAATATAGGAGAATTTTTTTCAGCAAGTTTTTAAATTAAACTTTTTATCCGTTTGCTTTCCGCTCTCCGCCCTCCTCCCCTATTCCCCGACTTCTCTCGCCCACCGGTTGTTCCGGCTTATAAAGAAATAGTTCGAAGTCTGGGGCGAGATTGTCGACAATACCATCGGAGGAACTCCGCGTTTGGTCAGCCTGGCTGACAAAGGTCGCGGAGAAAGTGGAGCGAGAATGGCAAGACTGGCTGCTGGCACACATAAATTTGACTTTGAGACTGAACGAGAGCCTGGCAAAAGCGAAAGAGGAGCTGGAAAAAGCGATACGGAACGAGCTGGAGGTACTACACCTCGTTTAATAATGTACGCGAGCGGAAGAAAGTTAAAGAGAGAGAGTGAGAGAGAGAAAGAGAGAGAGAGAGAGAGAGAAAGAGAAAGAGAAAGAGAGTGAGAGAGAGAGAGAAAGAGAGAGAGAAAATTGTGCTTTCTTCACATCACGCGCGACCTTTCACCTTTTTTTTTCTTTTTCTTTATCGCTCGAGAAATATATTGCCAAGGCGTAACGTAATCTTTTTTTCTTTACTTCTAATCCTTCTTTTTTTTTCTTTTTTCTTTTTTTTTATTGCTTCGTTTGTTCATTTTTTTTTCTCCTTCAGGAATCCAAAAGCGTTACCATTGCCACGGTTGAAAAACGCAGCGCTCTTCAACAATCCGGTATGTGCTAAAGTTATTTTTAATTACGATAAATTACGTGCTCGTACAATGTAGACGAACAACGCGCGTTAGAGAAGATATTTTCGACAACATTTTTTTAAATAAATCACCCAAACATTCTCAATTTTTTTTTTTTTTTTTTTTTTTTTTGCAAACGCATTGATTATTTTTCGTCTTTTTTCTTTTCTTAAATTCATCTCGATGGATAGATAAATGTTACACAAACATAGAAAGTGAGCAAGTATTTGAAAAATTTATTGTAAATTCACATAAAAAACTTTACGGATAATATTATTTTTTTTTTTTTTAATAAAATCTAGGAAATGTCGGTATGATTATAAAGAAATTTCCATTACCTATAAATTTTTGAAAATTGCAAAGCTTACGTCGTTATGCATGGGACAGCAGAAAGAAAAAAAAAAACAAAAATAAGAAAAGCGATACTAAAGCGATTTCTATATTAAAATCCAATGTAGAATAGCTCGTTAAATTTTCACTATAGCGCGTTCATATTTATCGCATGGGCGGGTGGATTAACGGAAGAGGAAGCAAAGAAAAGCATCCGCAAAAACGAATTTAGACACGGGGGCGATAATTTAATGAAAAAGCAAACACCTTAAATAATTCCACGAGTTTTATCTAGGTTAAGGTGAGAAAGCAAAGTTGTACATATTATATATGTGTGCGTGTGTGGCTTATAAGCGCTCGTGGTATTAATATTAATTGCGCTACTTACATCTAGGCTTAACCTCGAGATGAGTTTGGGGGTGGTATAGAGCGAGGCCAAACATTAGGATGTATGTAAGTATCTTGTTTACTCGCGCGCGGATTGAGAGAGAGAGAGAGAGAGAGAGAGACATAGACGACGGAGAATCAAGATGAACGATCGTTCAATTGCGATTTAGCTTGACTCAAAATTTTCGGTCATCGCTCGTTTATGGATTTGCTTATTTTTTTAAAGCTCCAGTTAAGATTTCGTCTTTTTGGCAAACTTTTTCGGTGATTTATGTCGATAATAATTCTGCAAAGTTAATAATGTGCTATATTATAAACGTACTTTAAATTTTATTTAAAAAAATTAGTTTTCAAAGTTTTTTTGTAGGATAAATGTGACGAATTAATTAAATTTGCACTTTTTAATGCCGTTGAAATTGTTTTACACCTTGATATAAAGTATGCAAAGAATTTTCTTTATTCTATTTCAATAAATTTCTTATTCAATAAATCGTTCTTCTATTTTTAATTTATTTACAATTTATAAAACTACGAGGTTAAAAAAATAATGTTAATTAATCTTCATTCCAAAAATTATTAATATCATTTTATTTTTGTCGAATATCCATTCCACAACGTTTGACATGCATTTCTTTTTTTTATCGGCAAACGAATGATGGCAGATAATATTTCACTGTTAAAATTTTTCAAAACGCCAAGATCCGAAAGCGAGATGCACGCGAATATTTCATGATTTTCTTGCGAAACATTGCTCGGTAAAAATTGCGGCTACTTTCGAAGTACATTTAAGCTGACGCTGTAAGCTTTTGACTTGATGATTGTCTCAAGTTTCACTCGGGCTTTTTCTGAACTTTTGTTGAAGCGATATGCGAGGAATACAACTGAAAGCTAAATATGCGTCGGTATTTTTCACTGATTTTTTAAATTTATTAACGTTGCATAGTGTAAAAAACGCTACAAAAATTTAATACATTTCCATATACTATATCGGTGAGCTTACCGAATATTTCCTTTATGAAAAATAAATAAAAATAAATACAATTTTAAATAATAGTTTCAAAATAACAAAATTCAGATTGATCTTTACCAAAATTTTACAATCCATATTTAACGAGCTATTCGACAACTCTACAAATCACAAAATAATTTTCCTCCATTTAAATAAACAAACGGACGAATATGAAAATTAAAAAATCATACGGTATCCGTCTATCTCTCGAATAAAATATTCAAATCTCAAGACTATTAATTTATACACTAGCTTTAAAAATTCAAATATACAACCATGTCCTCCATCGTCGGCGTCGGTCGAATCGGTCACTTTTTCGGTGATTTCAAGCCGCACAATGGCGAATTTAAAGCAAAGTTAAAACGCGAATAATATATGCCTTATAGGAGTCCCTTGAGACCTCGTGAACGCACAAGAAGATAGCCCCATAAGAGGGTAAAGGACGAAAGTTGTAATACGAATTTGTTGAGTGAGTTCGAGAGGAAGCCTTTGCTTCCGGATGATGGGAACGAAGGTCACGGATTTTATTCGATTTTCGTTGTAGCTCGAGCGCCTCTGTCGTTTGATTTAATTTAATGCTCGCGCGGAATTAAGTGCTCCGTGATTTCGTTTCGATTGCGCAGCGCGACGTTCGATGCTTCGAAATTATTCAAAGTCGCGATCTTTTTTTCATCCACGATTTGACTATTCTTTTTCTGGCTCGACTGTTTATTATGGTTGATCGTTACGATATTTTTTTTTATGGGTTTGTTACTTTACGTTTTTTAGAATATTAATGTATAACTATTTATTATAAAAATTAATTTTTTAATAATATTAGTTACATCATTGGTATAAATCAAAGAATATATTTTTATTTGAAAATATTCATAATCAAAATACAATTAAAAAAAAAAAATAAACACAAAGATATTGACATTATAGCTTAATCTACCTTAACACAAAAGTGAATTAAAAAGTTCGTGTTTTTAAACCATTTGTCAAACGGTATCCGAACTCTTATATAACGAACTCACACGGTACGACGATGAGTTACGAATCGGTTTAATCCAACCTCTTTACCTCCGATGATAATTAAAACCCACAATACTAAACGAATTACAGCGAATAAGTGCGATCTGCGAATCGTTTTTGCGCGCGATTAAAATGTCGCTCACTCTCTCTCTCTCTCTCTCTCTCTCTCTCTCTCTCTCTCTCTCTCTCTCTCTCTCCTTTCCAAATACACCAACCATCGACCGGTGCGAGATGTAGACGCGTATAAAACCTTGGTACACTTGGAATAGTCCTTTAGCCACAACAGTTAAAGCCACGTGTAAAAGCTGAACTCCAAGGATTTTCATTCGGCTATCCCTAATATAAAATTGGATGTGCCCATAGCAAACCCTTCGCTCTTTCTCTTCCCCCCCCCCCTCTCTCTCTCTCTGTTTCCTCAATCTCGAAAACCGCTTTATGCGACACTAAACAAGCTTTACGAGCTCTTTAGAAGATTGTAGGTTCGGCCGAGAATGTGGCCTGAGGATACTTTACGAGCAAGCTCTTTATCGGACGCAACGAATTTTGACCGGTTCGTTGAGCTTTCGAGTTGAAAGAGGGAGACAGGAAGAGAGGGATAGCTCTGCATTGGTCAATGAACCGCCCTGAACGAATAACGATGACTGAAAGGAAAAACCGAGCGCACGTATGATCCCCTTTATGTTTTAAGGGATCGTTCGTTAGATAGCGACATCGCGTCGACGGCTGTCTTGACGATGATGGGCTCTTATTTTATTGAGATTTATCTTCGTGTTGTATGCTTTATGAAAAAGATACTTTTTACCACTTGATATTTAGACATTTGTTTTTACTATGCAATTACAAGATTTACAAAATACGGTATCAATTCACTTTGTAACTTTGAATAGATGAGAGTACTGGATTACCTAACCACAAATACTTTCTAATATTGGTACACATTCTCGAAATAATTGCAAAATTTTTCAAGCAATTTTATTGCAAAATCATCAACGGAGAAAATTTATTTTATCAACTTGTAAAGTTAAAAATTTAAATACCGCGGTTATGTAACTATATCGATCGAATCGTTACTTTATAAATTTGTTGGGCAACAAAAAAAAAAAAAAATGGATCCGAAAGTTAATGAAATAAAAAATAATGGAAAGCGGCGGTTGTAAAAAAATTTTTTTTATATTATATTGTTCCACCGATACTTTTTAAAAATAATTGCATGGATATTAAACATTGTGTTATTTTATTTAAAATAGTATAATCCGCGTGAAACTTTTTGAAATAATTTGTACTTTATTATTATTTTTAATACTTCGTTGTGAATTTCATGTATATATATATACTACCGTTCGATAGCTTATAAAAGATTTTTTTGTACGTTTACGCAATTGATATTCCCTTCTTTTATACAACCCATGAGACGTTCCTTTTTTTTTTTCATTTGAAATGACATAAAAAACATAAAATGAAAAGTATGAAATTTTTAAAAATAATTTCTCGCGTGGACATAATAAAACATTCTCGACAAAGTAGATACGACAACCAATCTTTAGCGCGACTCGAGACCAATACATTTATATCATTCGCATCAACGGGCGAACAAAAATTTACTAAAAAATAAAAAAAACTAATTGATGAAATTTCTTGCTTACATTTACGTTAAAATTATACGTAAATAAATTTATATAAATTTATTAACGATTGATTCCGTAGTGGTCATGTTTATTTTAATCATTTTATGCGTGTGTTGATCAAACAAGGCATAATAATAATAACTTTGCCAATGTTAAGCTATCATCAATAGGATTAAGCAACGTAATAAATATATAAAATAAAGTTTGAGACGTAATAGATTTATAAGTAAGTAAGAAGTATGAATAAAGTTTGTAATAAAGTTTGGAATCAGCAATTCTACAATATGAATTTGCATAATGATTTTAATGTTTCTTTAATTTATAGGCAGCTTTCTCTTTAATTATTGACATGTCTTTCTCAAATAATTTCATCTTTTCTTTATCAAAATTATTAAAAAAAAAAAAAAAAAAAAAGCGTTAAACAAACTTTTTACTTACATTAGAATAAATTAACGAGTTTATACAAAACGTAGATTTAAACATTTTTCGATTCCTATTCCTAGATTCGGCAACAATAGCAACGAAATCGGAAGAGGACCTAATAACTCGAATCATAAGTTTCGAGGGTAAAGTTTCGAGCGCAACGGAGACGAAAGATATCGAGCCGGAAAAAACAAGCGATAATGTGGAAGAAGACAATATGTTGGAAGATTCGATTGACATTGCGTCCACGTCACGAAAAGTCAACGCAAAAGAATTTTCATTAAAAAGTCAATCCAAAAATTTTCCGGTAGGTTAAAACTTTTTCGCTTTCTAAGTATCTTATTCTTTTTTATTCGACGTTTTATTTATTTTCTTTTTTTTTTTTTTTTTTTGTTGTATTTTGTTTTGTTTTGTTTCTCGTCGCTGATTTTTTCTCGCCGTTCTTTTTATTGCTTGAGTTTTTAAAGCGATACAGCGGGCACGAGGTGTACGAATCGATTTTTCATCTTGTCAACTCGCGAATAGTCATAAATATCGCGTGCGATATCGACTGCGTCGTTATCATTGCGAGACGTTTTTCCTCCTCGACTCGCCGCGCACCCTTCGAACAAATCGTTATTTACTTCTTTGCACGCGAGGAAACTTTTCGCCTATAGATCGAAATTTCGTTATACAGAATATTTTTTTATTTCGTAAACCTTGCCCAACTATTACTCTTCTTCGTTATTCTTTTATTTTATTTTTCTGTATCTTATAAATTTTTCATTCGTCGTTGGTCGCAAGTCACCGACACGAAAAGTATCGCTATAGGCTTGTAATTTCGATTCTTTCGAAAGCGAGATAAACATCTATTTATACATCTCTCGTTGTGTATTTATTGTTTCGATAGCGTTACGACGCGATATTCGATGACTTCTACGTGTCGTGATTTTTTTTTTCTTTTCATTTTTTTTGTTTTTTTTCTTTATCACTATGAATCGTATGCGCGCATTGACGCGTAATATTAAGAACGCTTACGTGGAATGTCAGAAATTTTCATTTTTAGATTATTCCAATACCGAAAGACGAAAATGAAATGCTAGAAATTATAAAGGAATTCAAACATCGAGCAAAAAGATATCAATCGCTTTATAAATATTGGCTGGAGACCGCTGACAAGGTAAGAATTTAATATTTTAAGAACTTTGTCGGTAAAAACGTGGTCTCTTTCTTTTTCGTTAATATTTTATTTCAATTGAACGGCATTCAAAATTATACGGCAATTCTCCAAGTGAATGCATGTAATTTAATACTTTTTTTAAAATCTATCGCGAAAAAATCTGAAACGTTAATCGTTAATATTTAATCGATATGAAAATTTTTAGGAATATGGTCAAATATTAATATTATTTATTTTGTTATAAATATAATTAAATCATTAAATATAATTAATTCTTTAAATTTTTTATTTTAAAATACACGATATGTAATGTAAATCTTAAAGATGATTTACAAAGATAGCGAAACAAAATAATTAATTTAATTAAATATTCATGAAAATGATAAAATTAATTTAGTTTAGAAAAGTTTTAAATTGAAAATTTAATTTAATTGCCAAAAGCTACGTTAATTTCATTAGCTAATTTTAAACAATAAGAGTATTTTTATTATTTCGAACATTTTTAAAAAATAGTAGTGAAAATATTTTCAAGGTTAAAAAGCCAAATCAATGTTTCATCGAAATAAATAAAAAAAAAAATTTGTTATTAAATAATTAATATACGCTCGAATATGCGAGTTTTAATGGATTCAATAAAAATGTATGACATACTACATTTATAACATTCAACATTTTCATTAAAAACTAACAGAAAAATAATTCCAAAACTCTTGAAGCGAACGATCAAAAAAAAAAAAATTAATAAATAAAAAAAAACCTAACACAATAAATTTGTAACTTAGGTAGAAGAGGCAATCGGTAAACAGCCGCCAGCGTCGCAAGAAGAAGGAAAGTATCTGAAACAAATGTCATTCTTTTTTCGCTTGTTCGAAGGCGTGGACGCCAACGCGGATTCTGGTAACGACGACGAGGACGACGAGAGTAGATACCTCAACACCCGTTACGAGGGTATCGCTTGCAAGAACCTTAGATTATTTTTCAATTTAGCGGACGAGACCGAAGAAGCAGAGCACACCTCGTCCAGTAAAATATCGTTGAATAAAACGCCCAAAAATGATGTCCGCCCGATCAACGAGAATATGACCTTTTAACAGACGTTTCTTATTTTTATTTTCATTTTTTTATTTTCTTTTCTTTTCTTATTTCTTTTTTTTTTTTTTTCCGTTTTGTATTACTTTTTTTTTTATCTTTGTTTCATTGATCGAATCATTTGAACAATGCGTTTTATTTTAATGAATCAAGCAAGTGAGTCGTCGATAATTAAAATATACTGTTGGAATTTTTAATAAATTTTATAGCTACGATTTTAATATTATAAAGTGATTTTTCTTCATTCTTCACCATCTTAATAATACATAAAAAATACCAGTATTATTTCCATTATTTCCATTAATTTTTATGTATCATTAAATTTTTAAAATCCTTTACATTTTCCTATTGGTTTAATGAAAAAAAAAAAAAAAAAAAAAATAAATAAATAAAAATAAAAGCATCGGTAAGCGCTAACAATATTAATAACCATAAAATCATAAATATAAAAAAAATTCATATATATTTTACCTTTTAAAAAAAGGAAACCAAAAAATATCTCATATCAAAAACATCGTAGATTATCTTTTAACGAGCTTTAACGCATCAATAATGAAAGGCAAACGTCACGTTTTAATATTAAAACCGATCGCACCCGACGGTGCAATAAAACCGAATCATCTCCGACATAATCGCCGTCGCTTGTGTCCTTAACCCGACGATTCCATAATATAACGCCTAAAGAGAGACGAAAAGCGTCGAGCCGAGACTGTCGACGAAAAACGTGCGATTGAATAATTAAATGATCGCCTCGGAAGTCGCGCCGCGGGAGCGGTTATTCTCGCTCTTTGACGCTAACGATATGTTCCCGATTTTAGTTTTCTTCGGTTTAATTTCCTTGTTCCGTCATATTATGGCGATAAAATTGCCGGTCGACCATTTTAAACGGATAATGGTGAGTGAAATACGTGTAATATCTTGGAAATGAAAGACACTTACTCGTTATTTATAAATTCATGGCACAATCTTATATCTTATTCAGGATAGGATAAAACAGATTGTAGTCAGATAGTAATTATGCTATTTAATCACGCGCTAATTTTCACGAGGTAAATATTTTATTAAACTTTTACGACGTTTAAAAGTAGAATTTTCAGAATAACAAAAAATAGAGTAAATAAATAAACGAATGAAGCATTTAGACATAGTTTTCTAAATGAAAAAAATAAGACGCGTTTACAATTTTAAAATTCCATTTGTTAACGCAGTCTCGTAAAGCATTAATAAATGACATATTTTTGGAATAAAAACAAAAATGAAACAAAAAAAAAAAAAAAAAAAAAAAAATATTTTTATGCAAACATTATTAATAAAAGAAAAAGAAAAACAACGTAATAAATCTTACGATCATGTTTTATTAAAAATTTCATTTCAACGCTGCATTTCAACAACATCCAGTTAAATTAACAGTTACGTCTTACATATTCAATTCAAGGCCGCAATAAATAAATCCATTCGTTCAACGCGAGAGCCAGTGAAATATTTTTCCTTCGATAAATTTTAAAATATTTATTTCGCCGAGGCGAAAGAAAAAACGATTCACCCCCATCGCGATTATACTACACGCGTGAATAATGATCTAAAGAGAAAGAGAGAGATAGAGAGAGAGAGAGAGAGAGTCGTTCCTCACGAATTCTTCAGCGGAGCTCTACGCACTCGCCTTAAAGTAACACGCGGTCGTAACGCAAACTACGGCAAAAGGGTAGACCTCGGCGGACATAAATTTTAATACGCGCGCGTAGGATAAAATATAACCATCGCCGGTTGCGTGATAAAAGAAATGAGAGAGTTTTTTGACGAAATTTATCATCGGAGTAAAACGGGACTCGCGCTATACCATAGTTTCAAGTCTCGGTTGCAGGGGTCGAGAGAGAGAGAGAGAGAGAGAGAGAGAGAGAGGAAAGATCGACGTTAACTAGAAGACGCGCGCGCAAAAAGCGTGGAAATGAAGAAACGTACTTTGGACAATTTATGTAAGCGTACGCGTATACAGATCGATTTCTCCTACCTAAGTTCGGCCGTTTAAGGCCGACGGCTCGATGTTAATATTTTACACGTATACGGCACAGGGCTCGCCGATGCGGCTCTGCCTTTCTTACTTTCGCTTTCGTCTCCTTGCATTTTTCGTTACGCCTGGTCTTTTCAATTTCTCTCTTTCGCATAGGTTTGCGGAATACCGATTGTGCCAGATGTTTTAAGCTGCTGAAAAGCTCAGTGTCAGAAGACGCTTTTTTCTTTTCTTTTTAGTATTCTTTCTTTTTATTTTTCGATCCATTTTTTGACGATTTTTTCCTTTGGATGATATTATGATACAAATTGTACTTTTTTCTTTCTCTTTTTAAAATTTTACGTCGGCTTCATGAATAAATGTCGCGTTAACGAATATTTTTACTTAATTCAAGCGTCTTAATCATTAAATTTATTCGATGGCTTTAAAATTGCATTTTTTAGTCAATAATATTTTTAAATTATATGCATAAAACGCTTTTAAAAGTAATTAAGATTCAAACAAATATTTTTCAAATATTTAAGCTTAATTTATGTATAAATTCAGAGTAAACCTTTTTTCGTAACCAAGCCATTTATCGTTTAAGATTTTTTAAACAAGATTTTTAGAAATTTATGAATGAGGCTCGAGTTTAAAGATGTTAATTTATATATTCAAGCATGAAAAATTGCTTAAATAATATAATAAATGTATTTTATTGCTTTTACAGTTCTAATAATTCACGTAACTAAAGTAAATTAATAAAATTAATATAATAGTATTAATCAATTGTAAAATTGACATTATTCACTTCAGTATTTTGATATATTTTTTCAGTTAGTTTAATTATATGCTGTGGTTCAAATAATCAATCGATAAAAATCGATATTTTAATGGCTTATTATGCATCAAGAGAATAGAAATATAAAAATAAATGTTATGTATTTTGTTCACGAAAACTTCAAACTATTCGTGCATATTAATCGTTTGTATAAAAACGCAATAAGTTATTCTCAAATCTACTTACATAATTTTCGAATGTACGAAAATAAAGTACAGAGTATTAAGTATCTCGATTGTTAACCAATCAAACCGATGAATTCGGAGAGCTTAAGTGGTTAGATAACAAACTCTTTCATCCAAAGCGACTAAATTAAACTCCTTACTCTACATTAATCCATTCTCTCTCTCTATCTTTCTCTCTCTCTCTCTCTCTCTCTCTCTCTCTCTCTCTCTCTTTCTCAACTCAATTTTCGCTGGGTAATTTAATTGGCATCCAGATTTACGCGCGATTTTCCGCGCGACTTTGAAAATTCGTTTTTACGCATCATTGAGCCGCAAATATCTCGTTATCAAGGGCCATTACATAGCCATGAAAAGGAATTAGCTCGAAAGAAACAAAGTAAGCCGTGACGATAAGTAAGGCAATTTGTTAAACAATTTCCTATAGTTATACCATAATTTTAAACTTTTCGTTACAGCTCATTGAATATTATTAAATTCTATAGCGCTTTTGGCAACGTTTTATTAATTATCACGTTTTTTTTATCTTTTTTTTTATTTTTTCAAAAAGTAATGATTTCGTCAGATTCGTTAAAATGAAAAAAAAAAAAAAATAATAATAATAATTCCATTTATTGTTATTATTATTAAATTCAATATTGTTCAATTAAGGCTCGCGAATACCTGTCAACAAAAGATACGCCTGTAAAATAAAAATAGTATATTAAACTTTTTTCATTTGATTTTAACGATGAAAAGTTTATTCATTGAAAAATTTTAAATTTAATGAGTAGTGTGTACCGATAAGAAATTTGTTTCGTTTTTTAAAATTAACCCAAGATATTTCAAACAAGTAACAAAGTAAATTATATATTTTAATATATAAAGACTTGTTTAATAATATACCAAAAAAAATATCAAAGAAAAAGGAACAACAATAATATTTTTGTCGATAAAAAAATATGCAAATAATTATTTAGAACTTAATTTCAAACTTGAATAATTTTTTTGCAATAATATATCAAATATATCAGTCTTTTTGAATTCGTAGTAAATTTATTTATTAAACATAAAATTGGAAAATTTAGTAAACATAAAATTGGAATAGTCATTTTTTCAACAAAATCGACCAATTTTACCTTGACTTCAAAATTATTTAAAAAATAACACTCGTGCGTTTTAAAAAATAATATTGAAATTCCTTGAAATATACTGCACGCTGAATTTTTTTTACAAATAAAATTTTAAAAACTTTTCGGTGTATAGCTCTACGTGTAAATAAAATATATGAAAGCGTACGCTAAAAGAACATAAAACAGCGTGTATACATTTCTGCTTTTTCAAAGTTAAAAGAATAATTTTTTTTTATCTACAATTCATTCAACGTTATCGTAAAATGCCGGCTTGTATATCAGCTTGTCCCTCGATTTTTCGCAGCGCTGTTTACGTTCAATGAAAAAGTAAAAAAAAATTCCAAAATCGCGTAAAACAATAAACACCAGCAGCACAACAAACTAAACATCGATGTCTTGCGGCAATGGTGCGAAATAGTTTAATGAAAATGGTACCCATCGTTTTATGAGTGATAGAGAGGGAAAGGGAGAAAGAGAGAGAAAAATAGAGAGTGAGAGAGAGAGAGAGTAAGAGAGAGAGTGAGAGTGAGAGGGTGCAGTCGATGCATCGCGAAAGAAAATTCCCTCATCCGAAGCCTCGCCTCGCAAAGGCATGTACAGCGTTGCAACCCTTACTCGAGGTATATATAGAGAGAGAGAGAGAGAGAGAGGAGAGGGAGGCTAGAGGAAAGAGGAGAATAAGGGGGAGGAGAGACAGACAGAGAGAGAGAGCGAAGAAAGAGGGATGAAATCGGGCGAGCGCGCGCGCGCTTGCGCCCCGCCCCTCGACGCACCGGTGGCGCGCGAGCACAGCTGCTACCGCCACCACTTCGCCGCCACCGCCACCGTCGCCGCAGCCGTGGCTGGACGCGTAGCTATCCTTTGTCAAAGCCGGAGGTGCCGAGCGCAGTACTGCCACGGTACTCCGGATCTTCGGTTCGCTCCACCACACTCTCTCCGCACCCTTCGTAGCGCGTGATCGCCGTCTCTTTCTTTCTTTCTCTCTTTCTCTTTCTTTCTCTGTACCTGTCTCTCTCTCTCTCTCTCTCTCTCTCTCTCTCTCTCAGTCACTCTCCTTCTCTCTCCTACTTTGTCTACATCTTTTTCACTCCGTCCGACCGTAAAAATTACACGCTCGCTCGTGGCTTCTTAAGAAAGAAAGAAAGAGAGATATCGTTTCTCGACTCGTTGCCGGTTTCGCGGCGCGGAGAGACTCGCGTGACAGCTTCGATCGTGGTGGCGAATCGGAATATGCGAGCGCGGCGAGAGATCGTTTTTTTCGATCGTTGTCGAAGGTTGTCGCAGAGTGCCGGAGATTTTTGGTAACTGCCCCGGTGAGAATAAGCAAGCATTGACCGCGATAACAACGATGACGCTGCGGGTGGGTTAAAGTTTTTGTGTGTGTATGTGAATGCGCTTCGAGTTTGAAATCATCTGCGCCGGAGCATTATCGTTACCGAAAAGAAAAAGTTTATCGGTGTCGTAAGATGGAAAGCTCATATCCTTGATTGATCGTTAATGATATATTAAAAGCTCGCCGTCTCACGCGAGTCGGAGAACTCTTCGAATGTTTTAAAAAAAAAAAAGAAAACGCCTGTAACGCGCCGTTGACTCAAACTTTTCCCTTTCAACGGGTTCTTGAAATCGCAGTAACCTGAACCGAGCAATCGGAAAACCGAAAAAGGATTAACCCGCCGCGGGATTCGACCTTGGACGGAAGCTTAGCGCGTCAAAATTTTTTTCTCCTCCTCTTTAGCTTCTCCGAGGTGGGGAAAAACTAGCATGGAGAAGAAGTCACTCGGTACATCTAATTAAAAGCAAAACCACAAGATATCAAAAGGAGTAAAAAAGAAACCGGCGAAAGAGCTTAGTCATTAATCGATGAGCCGTTCGCTATAATACGAGCAGTGGATTATACAGCGAGCGTTAAAAATCCTTTAATTGAATTGTTTTTGACTCGGGAAAGTAGTCGTTAACGCGAGGACGTCCACCGAGAGCGTTTCACGAAACGATCTAGAAATCGCACCTGTAAAACTGTTATAGCCGAAAAGAAGAAAAAGATAACGAGAGAGAGAGAGATAGAGAAAAAAATATATATATATATATTGATATATATTATATACTATATATGCATATATAGATATAAAAAATAAAAGAAAGAACGATCAACGATCAGAAGCGAGAGAAATGCTTCGGTCGCATGAGTTTGTGATAATCGGTGATGAAGAAACGATGAAGAAGAACGTACGAAGTAGTCTGTGAGGGGAGCAATTATGGAATGCTGCCATCGTCGAAGGGCAAGAATGCGTCGTCGCTGCTGCTCGAGAGGGACGTTGTTGTTGTTGATGCCGTGTCATTGTCGTTGTCGCTGGAGCTCTCGGTGTTTCAAAACCGCCAATTAAACGAAATTCCATTCGAGGTGAGTTATTTTTCGTGTTGTTTGTATGTATCTATTTTTTTTTTTTTCTTTCACTTTTTTTTCGTTCGTTCGGTTCGATTCATCTATTTTTTCTATTCGGGGTTTTTTTTGCTTTGTTTTCTACAGCAACACGAGAGTTTCTCGAGAGAGAGAGAGAGAGAGAGAGAGAGAGAGTGATGTTTTACGCGAAAATGAGCAATGCAATATTTGTGTGTGTCGTGTTTTCGTCGTCTAGCTGGCTGCTTCTACAGAGTCGCAGAGTTTTAACTTCGAAATTACGTTTGGCTTTTAGACGGAGTAATTAATGGATCCGTTTGTTTTTATTGCTGATTGTGATTTTAAGTGAATTTTAGTGGATTTTACGTAATGATGTAACATATTGGATTATTGAAAACGTTTTCTTATCTTAAGTAATTTTACCAACTTTTTGATTTATAGTGCTTTTTGTGCATTGATAAAATTTGATCGATGCGTTAAGTAAAAGGGAATTATTATTTCATAACACAAGCATAAATTATATTAATAATGAAATTATATTAATTTAAAAATTTTACGTTAAGCTTTATTTTGATGAAAATTTTGTAACACGATTTATTGCATGAAATTAAATTTTATCTAAATAAAATTTTTTTATTTATAAATTTTCACGCATTCACAAATTTTCAATCAATATTTGCTTTCTATATGAGCAAAGTAATCTGCGATAAATTTTCATATATAATAATTGAAAATTCATGAAGCGTAACAATTATAAAATTTTAATTATGAGTTTTTTTAATAAAGTTGATGCATTTAAAATTATTTGCAATTAATATTTCAATTACAATTAAAAAACGATGTGATATTATTAAAACGAAATTTTGTCAACTCGTGTGTTTTTAAAAATTTCACTTTTTATTGCGAATAAAATTGTAAGTAAAGTATATAATATGCAGTGTGCGGTGTAATCCTAAAAATATTTAACGTATGTAAGAATTCATATTAAAGTTTATTTTGATAAAATATTTTATAATTTAATCGTGCCGTAAAATATAAAATTACATTGTTTAATTAATTCATTAAATAAACGTTAATCATGAGCTTGTTTGTTGGCGTTATTAAAACTTTTAGCATAGATTTTATCGCGATTTATTGTAATTACTACAATACATGGCGTAGCTTGCTTCAAAGCATTAAAAAAAATTTAAGATTTTATGCATGTTTATGAAATGGATTTAAATTTTTAGGTGATCCCGAATGCAATGTAGTCGTCGAAACGCAATCTTTCTTTTTCTTCTTTCTTTTTTTTTTAATCTTTTACCCTCTTCATCGCGTCACATGCAAAATTTCGCGTTTAGAAACTTTACATACTCTATTTTTTTTTTCTTTTTTTTTCCTACATATTTTTTTTCTACTTTTATTTTCCATCGGATTTTCAGTAAGATTAAAAACTGATTTAATTGCTTCGAGAAACAATATGTAGATCATTATTTGAACAATAAAGTGCTGCATTTATCGAAAATCGATCGAGGTTTGAAATGTTGTGAATGTATTAATGACTCCGTGATTGTTGCAATCAGTATCAATTTGTATGTAAATGGGACTTAATTTTTAGAATTTAAATATTAACATTGAAATTGTCGGTTTACGTTGCAAACAAATTAATTTCAAGCCAAACAAATTTTTCTTAATATTAACAATATTTGATTTGTGTAAACAATTTATATCCGAAATTTTTAATCTATTTAAATGATTCTTGATCGAAAGTGAACTAGTATATGATTTTATTTAAATGGAAATAATATAAGACACTTGAATATAATAATATACGTTTTAAAATTAGTGAATATTTTTTAACTATTTTATGAGTATATATTTTATTATTTGAAATAAAATAATTTTGTGTTATAGAAACTTATTGCAAATTAATAGCGTATACATATAATATTTCAATCATTATGTTACTCGAAATAATTAAATTTTCTTCCTAAATAATTTCTAAACCATATATTTTATCATCCGTTTATAACAAAATAGGAAAATTTAAATAAATTATTATCGACGGATTTATTAACAAAAGCTATTAAACAACGCGAGAAAAATAAAATGTTACAAAAGTATCAATAAAAAAGTCGAAGACAGTAGCAAAAGTAAATTAAATTTCGGATCAATAGGAAAGAATTCGAAGATTTTTTCTTGATAGTTCACTTCAAACTTGAACTAGGTTCGATTTCTTAAAGTTACGGGTGAGGGTTCATTAGAGAACGGATTCGCAGATTTGACGTCTTTCCGAATGGCGATGAAGTTTCTTCGAATGAATATCGGAAGTTGAACTAAGAAGAAGAAGAAGAAGAAGAAGAAGAAGAAAAAGAAAAGAAGAAGAAGAAGAAGAAAAAGGAGAAGACGAAGAAGCTCCAAGCTCATCTTAGCGCTCTTGGCGATGTCGCGCGCCGCTCGAAACTTCACACCGAGCTATTCATTCGAGCTCTATTAAGCCGCCGGTGACGTTTGTATACTTTAAATTTCATAATCATCTTCAAAAATGATAGTTCATTACCGGGACGAGAGGCAGCACGGCGCCGAAGGGATAATTTATTTAAGACTTGATTCGGTATAATACGGTGAAAATCAGCGAATTCGCGCTCGATCGGATTTAAATAACGCGGATGCGATTATTCAGTTTTCCTTCTTTATTTAATTGATGAAAATATTTTTTTATCAAAATATTATTAATTCAATTGATAATTATTTTTTTTTTTTTTTTTTTAACAGTTTGATTCAATATAAATATTTGAGTAAATAGTTTACGAAAGTTACGAGCATGCATGAAATTTTTATTTGATAGCTTGTTACAAGCTTTCAAAAAAGTTTGACCGGTTTGAATGTGTTGGTATTTTTTAAATAATCGAATTTTTTTAGATGCACAACAAAAATCATGCACTCTGTAGCAACGATCCGAATGATTTAACTCAATTTTAAGTTTTTCTTTCAGAATATTTATTTGATTATATTAAATTAATTTTATAATTACGAATTTATTACGTTGATTTTTATGTTAAAAATTATTGAATGTAAATTAATTTAACACCGACACATAATTATTAAAAAAGATATAACGCATCGTTCGTATAATAATTTTTAAGGCAATATTTTTTGTAAATGAATTAACGTACGCTGCATGAATTTAAAAATAAAATCAAAATTTCCAAAATAAACTAAATTTGTTATTGACCCAACGCATATTGTTAAACGGCAGTTATTAAAAAGCTTCAGCTTTTAAAAAAAGGGGAACAAAAACTAAATAATAATAATAAAAAAAAAAAAAAAAAAAAAAAACTAACGAAATTGATTCTCGGTGTATAAAATATAATAAACAAAAAAAATGAAAAAAAAGAGGAAAAAAGACAGCCGGTAACGTACGCGCAGCACAATGAAATCGCGTGCGTTGCTCCCCGCGGGTATGAAAAATTTTTATCGCGCGCCCGCCGTTTTTATCCACGAAAAATTGATCGGATCGGTGATCGAAAAGTAGCGCCGGATGCGCGAGCTTTTGCGGATAGATTTCAAAAGAAAGAAAGCTACGACGCAACGAGCGATATGTAAGCTTGGCGAGTCTCGGGCGCGTGCATCCGCGTGATAAAGCACGCGAGAAACAATCAAAGCTGACGGTAGTAGTCGAGCTAAATCTCCTCTCTCAATTGATATAAAACGAGAAAGAGAGAGAGAGAGAGCATGAGAGAGAGAGCGAGAGAGAGAGAGAGAGAGGAAGAGTAACAAATGACGAAGCGCATCGAGAGAAGAAAATCCTGTGAGTTGTTGCAGCGAGAGAGAGAGAGAGAGAGAGAGAGAGAGTAAAAAAGAGAAAAGACGCGCGCAAACGTAAAATTTATCACACGCGAGCGGCTCTCTTCGCCTTGATTGCTACAACTAGAAATTTCTCATCGTCACGAGAGAAGAAGAGTAAAGTCGCGTTTTCTTAGGTGAGAAAGAAATAAGTAAGAGAGCTCGCGCGTTCGCTTTGGAGGTGTATACGCGGGAGGGGGCATAAAAAAAAAAAAAAAAAAAGAATGAAAGAACGTACAATCTCCGGTTAATGTGTTTTTTTTTTTAATTGAACGAGCTTTTTTTTGATACGTTACGGACTTGAAAAAAAGATTAATTTGATTTAATGTTTTTTAAGAATTGGCAGACGTCAACGGCAGGTATTGTTGTGAACTCTTACCTCCTGTCGTTTCTTCAATCGAGGTTAATTGGAAATTTAACGAAAATAAAACCCTTTTTCTCTTTTTTATTTACGATCTACGGGCTATTACAAAAACATTTAATTTATTAGGTAACTTCTTTCATCTCTTTGAAAAAAAAAGAACAAAAAAAAAATATTGTAAATGAAAATTGCTTGTTTTATTACCTAAGCAGTGAACTTTGTAAAAGTTTATTTTCAAAACGATAAATATGAATGAGTTTTGGAATCACGGAAAAAATTCAATTTTTTTCAATTCAGCATAATCGTTCTGTTATTAAAAAAAAAAAAAAAAAAAAAATTCGACCTCTCACCTTTTGCGATGATCCATATGCGGATTTATTACTTATGGTAAAATAATATTTTTCTCGGTCATCCTTAGAAGATTAAGTTACTAAATTTATTTTCTTTTTCAATATCACATCACAATAAAAGAATTTTTTTTTTTCTTAAATGCGCGCGTATGAATTTTAATTGTGGTTTATCGTCGACTTTACATATCAAAAAGTAAAGAAAACTATAAAAAGCGTTATGAAAATCCTCTAGCATTACGTACTTTATATAAAAATATGAATTTTCATCGTTATACCTCTTTTTTATTTCGGTATAACTGCACTAATTTTTTCGTTATATTTTTAAAAATTAAAATGCAGCGCAATTAAAGTTGTCAAACAATTCGTGTAAAAAACTTTTTACAGTAGTTTTTTTCTTTTTTATTAAAGCGCAAAATAATCCCTTCTGATTTTCATTATATCAGTTACGAAAATAAAATGAATAATCTCGACAATAATCACTTTAAATATAAAGCTAATACGGCGAAATCTTTTTCTTCCTTTTTTTTTTTCGTTAAACAAACGCGAAAGCAACGTAAGCTACGGCATTATCCTTTGCTTTAAATTACGTAAAGCGTTTCAGCAGAGAATGAAAAAACTCCCTTCTCAAAAAAGAAAACTCGTTCCATTTTCATGTATACTTTTGTCGTCCCTTATACTTGTCAATTACAGAATTTTGCTTTACTTCTCGATTCCTTTTTTCTTTTTTTCTTTTTTTTTGCTCACACACACACACACACACATCCGGAGAATATATAAGTTTGACACTCGCGCGTCCACATGGGCTATTTTTGCAAATGCAAGATTACTCCTTTCTCGCGATTAATGTCATCCGTCGACTCTCTCACTCTCTTTCTTTACCTTTTCTCTTTCTTTATAATTTCTTAGTCTCTCTCTCTCTCTCTCTGCTTGTGCAAATAAAGATTTATCTATCTATATCTATCTATTTCTCGGGCGTCTGGTTCTTGTCGGTGTTAAGGTTCCCGTCGTCCCAATGAGCGATGGGTTTTGCTCGCTACGTGTGTTTACGTACGCGCTACTACGTTTCTCTCTCCGTCTCACTTAAAAAGCGAATGACAAATGGTAAGCGACGTTCCGGTGTACGAGTAATGTGTATCTCTTCCCTGGCGACGCAACTCTGTATATAGTCGAACTCCGCTTTTCGCTTCTTCTTCTTCTTCTTCTTCTTGTTCTTTTTGCCAAGTGTGTGTGAGTGTGCAACCGACGCTCGAGCTTTTTGTCGCTAGCGCGCGCTTTCGCGTTATTGGCTTTTTCAAATGGAGCGCGCGGGCAATTAGCGGGCCGATTCGCTTTGAAAAATTTAGCTCGTTTTTCTTCGTTTTTCCTTCGTTCGACGTCGGCTATTTATCTTTGCCTCCTTGCGCGGTTGTGCATTATGTCGAGGATAATTATTCCCAGAGTAAATAAGTCGAAGGCGCGAACTATGTCGAGGTAGCGACATTCGCGATTTTTTTTCTTCTTTTCACCCTTCGGGAATGGGATTGAAAGTTTTTATTTGCACCGTGTGATTAAATGAATTATGCAAAGATTTTTAGCCTGTGGATTATTTCGAAATAAGAGATTTGGGAAAAATACACATATTTTTAATCGCGAGGGCGAACTGACTTAATTTTATGCTCTGATAAAAAAATACTTTGTAACCAAGTTTTGATTATTTTTTGTCGAATTACTTATTGAATAGTTTATTTAAACATTATATTATAAAGGAACTGACGAAAATTAATGCCCAAATTGAATAAAAATTTTTCATCGAATAGACATGCATCGGTTTTTTTTTTTTTTCGTTTTATTACGGGATACGTTACTTACCTTTTATGACACTTTAACAATAATATTGATTAAACGCCATAAGGAAAAAAAAAAAAAATTTTAATGAGATACGTTCCGTATACCGGAATGAATGAAAATTATTATTAAAAGACGTTCGAATGAATGCGCTTTTATTTATGCGCTTTTATTTCGCATAACATAACGCCAATGATAATTTACCGAACTTACTAATAAATCCAGTTTACTTTTTATCGCAAATTGAATTTTTATTCTTCATAAAAAATACTTAATTACCGTTTGCGTCGTATCGTAATCCGAATGACACTATAGAATGATTATAAAGTTCCGCGCGCGATACGTAAAAATGTGATAAAATTAATAAACGCTTCGAATTTCGTCGCCCGCTGTTTCATTCCTACCATTTTTTTCTTTCAGTCTTTAATTTTTTTCTTCGTTAATTGCGAACAAAACGTTCGAGTTCCACTATAATTTCAGCGAAACGATATTACGTGACTCACAAGCAAAATGACAAAAATGAAAACGAAAAAGCGCGCGCGAGAAAGAGAGAGAGAGAGAGAGAGAGAGAGAGAGAGAGAGAGAGAGAGAGAGAAGGAAGGATGAGCAAACGTGGAAAGTCACTTCCCTCGGAGAAGTATTGGCGTGACGAATATGTGTGTACGTGGGTATAATATGAGAGAGTGAAAGAGTTTGCCGATGAGTAAATAAAAGTGATAAGAAAAAAGGAAGGAAGAAGGAAACCCATACATGTATAATTTAAAGCCACGTTAATAGATAATTAACGACGTTAAATTACATACTTTTGACCGAGCGTTCGCGCGAGTTATAGGCGCGCGCTCCGCCGGCCTGAATTTCGCATTTTTCTTTCAGTTCGTACAAAGCCTCGAAACAACTAATTTTCCCAAAGTGAAATTATTCCGCGCGGGATTCGCGCCCGACGTAACTCATGCGACGGCGAGCGAGCGAGAATTAGATCTTTTGTGCTTCGGAAGACGAACGCGAGCGAAAGTTTTCGGTCCTCGCGCGGTCGACTTTTTTTGTGTATATATCTCCGGTCAACTTGCCGCAGAGGATTTGCTACGGGCATAAGTTGCGAACTCGACTCTGACAAAATGCTACGGGAGTTTTGACAAATATATGTGAATATTTAATGGGAGATATTATTTTCAACGAGTAGTTGATGTTTGAGTTTTTGGAATTTAAGGTGCCGTGCGCGTTATGCAGGCATTTGAACGAACGAAACGTTCTACATCGTCGTGTTTAACGATGCCGATGAATTCGAAAACTTTTTTATTTACCTTTCAGTGTCGTGAATTCGTTTTAAATAAATTTTCGTCGATTTCGAGACCCGATTTGTAACTAAATTTTAAAATTGAATTTTTCAACGTTTAACTTTATGTTAGTAAAAGTACCTGTAGGTTAAATGAATTTGAAAGTCATTGTATTTTAAAAGATTCTTACCATTACTTAAAAATAATACCATTGTTAAACTTGAATATCATAATAAATGATATTTGATATAATTCAACAAACAACTTTTACAGCAATTATCAGTAGCTCCATGATATGTTTTAAAGATAAATAACATCCCTCGATGCGTATTGCATCTTAAATTACCACTAATTGATATTTGCATATTTAAAAGTTAAACGTTATAGTGAAAATTAATTACTGTACTAAAAGATTAATAAGTCCACATAAAACAATGCATGTTCAATTTTGTTAAAGATCACTTTTTCTTATTTTATTAAAAAAATTCTGTATCGCAATAATCTCATTTTCAATATTCTTCTTACGACTCCATCTGTACTCAATTCTCGCTCGTTTTCAATTTTCCATTGCGTTACACAGTACAGCTTGTACAAAAGTTAACGCAACCAATTTGCAAAATCGAACACCGCAGATAGAGAAAAAAAAAAAAAAAAAAAAAGAAAAAGAAAAAAACAGAAAAGTCACGCGTTTGCATGTTCACGCACATACCTATAGATATACACATAGAGAAGGGTAATTTCGCTCGAGGAAAACCTCGACGAGATTAAAGGACGCGCACAGTGTGCGTTTGGTTCTTGGCTGGCAAACTGCCAGTAGTACCAACAAGTGTTTCGCGGTTCGCTGTGAGAGGATAGGTTACCGCAGAGATATCCGAGCCGAATTGCTCAACCAACCGCTTTCTCTCTCTCTCTCTCTCTCTCTCTCTCTCTCTCTCTCTCTTTCTCGTTTTGACTCACTGGGCTTTTTCTCTCTGTCCGGCCCCAATATTTCCGCTCGCATGTTCTTCGAGCTTTATTCTTGTGTGTGTGGGTGTGCGCGTGTCAATTTACACGTGTACAGCTCCGTAGGTGATGTTGTCGAACTGTGAATCGTTTTGATAAAGGTGAACAGTTTGTTGGCTTGTCGATAAGAAAGAAATAAGGATTTAGGCATTTGTTGGTAAAGAGAGAAGCGTTTGGCTGAAAATACTTTCACGGTAAAGTTGCGTGATATTGATTGCCGATATCGCGCTGAAATTGGAGTGTTATTTATTTACCAGTGTAATCTATATTTTGAATAATACACGTAATGTTTTGTAAAAAGTTTAAAAATTAATGAAACCTGATTGATCAACGTTGATACAAAAAAAAAAAAAAAAAAAAAAAAAACACAAACACATCGGAAAATAGTTTGCTATCTTTCTTCACTATTGCATTATTTGTACTCTTTAATGTGATAAAGCACTTTTAAGTAAATCAATCGTTATATATCTCAAACTAATTTTTAATTTTACTAAATTCTATATCCAACACATTGTGCGACAAATAATTTTTAAAATTAAAGCGATGAATTGTAAATAGAGTCTTTGTAAAAAACCATCTGAAATGTGATCTAAGCGATTTATTTTCCTCGAGACGATTTACCGCGGAAAAGATACATAGGGTTTCTTGATTCCGTTATTCATACACGTGGAAACAAAATTTTAAATCAGAGTCGTTTCAAAAACATTGCATTCAAATGTAATATTTTGATATTTTCTTTCACGTTATTTTTAGTATTGCAGTAAATAAGTTTTACAAATAAATTAAAAATAAAAATAATAAAGATGAAATATAATTCTAAATTATCCAAACAACTGATGCCGAAATTAAAAGATCGCCGTTTTGAAAAAAAAAAAAAAACAAAGGATAAAGAGAAATCAAATAATAAAAACGCGCTCAGTCGTACCTCAAACTTTAGAAGACAATCTCGTACGCAAGTTCAAAGTATCCGAGGATTGCTAGGTAACAAAAAACTTGCCGGCAAACTTATCATCGCGAGGGCGATATTAAAAAAGTCAAAAGCAAGGTGCACGCGCGCGAAAATAATTCGAGCCAAGTTTGATTAAAGCCCTCGGGCGGCAAAGGATATAATAGATTGCAAATACCTTCGCGTGCGCCGCGAGCTTTTACAATTCCGAATGCGTTTCGACGAGCTTTCGATCGTTGTGTATTTTTGGGTGCGTGGGTGTGCGTTTGTTTTTTTTTCGCGCTAGGCTTACCTCATTCCGACAGCTTTCAGGACCTATTCGAATCGACGAAGGGACGCTTCGAAAGTTTTTTCATTCCGAGAGTTTCCCCTCTAGCACGAGAGTCGAAGTCTTCCTCGCGTTTCTCTCTTTCCTTTCCTTTTCGCATCTCTGGTACATATTCAGAAAACGGATGCTCTGGAGGGGGTAACATCCAGGGAATATAATCGAGAAGTCGCTGGCAGGGAAAAAAGACGATCCAAAAAAGAAATCGCGTCTTCCGTCTTTGCACTACGCTCGGGGAGGAGCGGAGAATCTTACGTCGATGCGATGGATAGAAAGTACATACGTGTATTGGTGGACGATACATCGATACGACGTGAAAAAGAAATAGAGAGACAGAGCGGAGGCGATATCAAAGATAGGTTCTTGTCTTTTTCTCTCTTGCCCGGAATTTCAATACTGCTCCTGAGTGGAAAAGGTTTATTTCGCTTTCCTTTTTTATCGTTAGATGACACTTTTATTTCATCTGATCCTCGATACCTTGATTTGCAAATATTTGAAATAGGGAGAATAAAAAAGTGTATCAAATAAATGTAAAAAAATTTTAGTAAGATGATAATTTTGTGCACAAATTTTATGATTCTAAAAATATAAAAAATTTTAAACGTACGTTTAATTTAAATTTACGGCTGAGTAATAAATTTACATTTAAAACAGCGCGTTTAAACTTATCCGATTATATACCTTATTCTTTTTTACGAATAAGCATAATTTAAATTTGTAATACCGAATTTTTATTTTATTTTTTAAACTCACGCGTAAACTTTAATATTTTTACAGTTGTAAAAAACAAAATTATAAATCAAAAGACTAAAATGACTAAAATTCATTAAAATGTATTTAAATTTACTGTACGATAAGCATTAAAAAAAAGTACAAATGGTAACAAAATATTGTTAAAACAATACCGTAATTTCTTAAATAAATCACCCCGATACTTTCATTTAAAGCGTACATTCGATTTTTCGTTTCAGATAAGAATCATCCAACGCAGTATTTATATTTAACTTGAAAAAAAAAAAAAACATTATTTACGTTAACTTTGTTTTTATACAATGTACCGATTATCGTTTCAATCTCCCAATGATCGAGCAAAATTACAGCTTTGCGACTTTATCGCGATCGTTTCCAGCCAAAAAAAAAAAAAAAAAAAAAAAAAAAAAAAAAATCCAACTCGTCAATTTCTCGTCGACGGTACAAAATTTCTCGGTTCAAAAAAATAAACTAAAATTAAATCGAACAAGCAAAGCGGATAAAAACGTCGCGTTGTACTCGCGAAAAATATATAATAAAATGCCAAAAGCGGTGTGCATATCGCGCGTGTATATGTATATATTCACATATTCGAATATCGTCGAATCGACCGAGTCTTCGAAAAAAATAAAAAGCTTTTACTCAATCTTTTGGAAATTTGTCGCGCGTGAAATTGCAAAAAAATAAAAAGAGAGAAAGAATGAAAAGATTCTATTTAATAGGATCTGACGCGTTGTATGTTTATGGTAAACGATAACAAACTTTTCTTTATGAATATGTATGCCTTTTCCATGAGTATGCACTAGAATACAATAGTTTATTAGTCTTTCTTTTGTAAAAACTATTTTTTTTTTTTTTTTTTTTTATAAATAAAATCTGTCAAAAAAAAAAAAGACCATCATGCGGATTATTAATTAAATTTCAGGTCTTCAAAGTAGCGGTAAATTATATTCGTCGTTTATTCCCCAAGCATTACATTTTTAAGCCGTTGGAATTTAAAAATTGCATCGACAAATTATAAATTTCATTGCATAAATCAACTTTATGTTTTCTAAAATAAAAAAAATCCATTACTTTTTCGTTTTTTATTCGACCATTTTGTATCGATCGTGATTTAATTAAATCCATCATTATCTAACGAACACGACGAATCTTATGCTCGTCATTGGAAAAAAAAAAAAAAAAAAAAAAAAAAAAAATAGACAAAGAACAACTCGAAAAATAACGTAAATTTGCAAGAATCGCTTTGTTTCGGAAGCCGGGGGGTTGTATTTACGCTTTGCAAAATTGTCGTGTTTATTGTGTCACTTATGCGCGCGAAAACTTTGACTCCGGCTTACATACAACCGCGCGCGCACACGTAAACGGGCTTTTGCACCTGATCGCGAAGCTCGACTGTTTACGATGCCGCGAGAAACGAAACTCGAGTGCACACACGCGTATGACAAATATTTGAGAACGGGTTACGTTCGCGAGTAAAAGAGAGAGAGAGAGAGAGAGAGAGAGAGAGAGAGAGAGAAAGAACGAGTTATGGCTTTGTCATCCTTCAAACTGCCCCACTCCAGAGGAAAGAGGAATTATTGTTTTTTTTTTCGCGTCTCTTCGGCGCATCTTAGAAGATTACTTTGAGCAAATTCTCACAACCTCGTAAATCAACTATTTACGAAAAATGTGTGTGTGTGTGTATATGCAGCCTTTAAATTTTATATTAATACCTTTAGAAAATTAGAATATAAAACTATTGTTATTATAAGCGCATCTTTTGTTATTATATGCTCGATTATATTAATGAAATGCAACAAAGTAAAGGGTTAAAAATTTTATTTCAATAAATTTATAAATTACAAGCCGTTAATTTTGTTAATTAAAATTATACGAAATAATGCACGAAAAAAAAGTTAGTCGAAAGATGTGGAGATAAAACAGAAAGGAGATAGAACGATACTTTGGATTGTTTCGAAAATTTTGCGCACGCGGACATAAAAGCGAATAAATTCCAGACGAACTTTCGAGATGTATGTACATATACGCTTATATACTAACCCTCAAGCCTCCGGCACACGGGAGCCGAGTGAAAACAGAGAGAACTTGATGTTTGCGGTTTGCAAAATTTAAGGCTCTTGATCCTAACCGAGAATTACGACGCGTGTAAGCTGTAATTCGGGCTTTGCTTATTAGTTTATTTTATGTGAAAAATAAAAGAACGATGAAATATTTTGACCGGCAAAACAAAAGAAATAAATAAAAAACGACGAGCAATCGTAAAAATTTTATTTCGTAATTTAACAACGACGCGTAAACGTTATGTTTCATGCGATTGGTATTATATTTTAATTTACAAGGCAGATGTTTCTTTATTAAATGAATTAATCAAATGACAAAACTTTTCTTTTATCGAGTATTACCAATCAATTCAGTTATACACTTTTTCTAGAGATAACCGGAAGAAAATTAAAAAACTTGTGTTTTTTTTAATAAAAAAAGTCGTATAGTATTTTTGCTTCCTTTTGTATGATTAACGAATAATTAATTGCGCGTACTTTCAAATAACTGGACAAACGTCCACGAAACTTTTATTACCACGACGAACAACTTTCGAGTATTTATCATCGTTTTACATATATAAATATCGAAAAATTAGCGCGCAGCCGTTGTTGGATAAAACAAAAAGCGTTAAAAGAAGAGATTAAAGAGGACGTAAATGCCACGAGGCGCCATATGACGTCGCCGTCGAACTATCCGTTCAACTTATTCATCTCTCTTTCGGTAGCATTGTTTAACCGCGATATATAACTATGCCGGCGCGATCCTCAAAGTTTTCCGAGGCTGAGATGCCGAAAGGGGAACCCATCTCGAACGAACTTTAACCGAGAGAATTTGCGATAACGAGCAAAAACTTACCCTTAGGCTTAAGTTACATGCACAGCATACATACATACGTAACGCGAGGAGGAAGAAAAAAGGGTACGGATGGCGAATAGCGATCGTAACGATCCAAGAGCCATTGCTCGTTTTTTTATTTAATCATACTCATATTTGCAATAGACTGACGACGATTCGCCTAAGACGATTTAGAAGAGATTTCGGCGCCGAAATATTCGCAGTTTTTTATCCCTCGTTCCCCTCTTTCCGCGCGGATTATAACAAAATTTTTGAGCACCTCTCGTATGCTTCATTCGAAATATATATACGAGGAACAACTGCGTAAAGTACGACGTTCGCTTACACATATGCTGCAATATATACATATATGTATATAACATCGCGGGAGATGAAAAATCGAAGTTCTTGCATATTTATGCAGCGACGTTCGACGAGTACAAAAGGGGCCGCGCGTAAATCTCAAAAATATCTCAGATTTATAAATTCGACAAAAGTGCTCATAAATATTTTATTCGTTTCGTTTTATTCCGCTTGAAATGATCTTTCGTTAAAGAATCGCGCGAACGAAACGTAACTGTAAATACCCTACTTACAATAACTACTCGTTCAATGGAAGTTTTAGTTAATATTTTTATGGGAATTGTCTTCGGTTATAATTCGAAAATAAACGTACATTATTGTAATTTTCGTAAAAATTATTGTAATTTTCATTAATTACACCAACCTTAGCACGAAATTATTAAATTTATCAAATCCGAATTTTATTTTTGCGCGAATTTATTTTTATATCGAGTTGAAAAATTGAAATATTTTATTTAATCTTATTACATCGACGTAAAAGTAATTTTTACATATATGCATATGCGCATACAAAGCCACGCAAGTTTCATACATCGTTAATGAAGCTTTTTCCATTCCCGCGGCATCGCTCCGAAGTTTTACTCGTCGAAAGCTGCAGAGAGATCTTCAGCTCTTCTCGCACAGATTGCCGATGAATATTTATTAAAAGCACATTAATAATCGAATACCGAAGCATGTCGAATAAATTTCATTTTGTTTTTAGCTTTATTCATCGCTACGAAGTAAAGGAATCGCGCATCCGAAAGCGTTAGAGAATTAAGCGTAACAAACGATAAGAGACAAAAAATCGTCCGAATGGGTGTTTAAATTGCGAGAAAACTAACGGCTAATGATCGGCACGGCAACGACGAGACGGCTAAAGCGATAACGCGAGATTTTCCGGACCAGCTTCCGAGCCGTTTTTCCCCCTGTATTTCGAGGCTCGTGATAAACTCTCTTTCATTTTAAACTCTCGTTTTATTTTGTCTATCTTATCTATACATTAAAAATGCATGAGATCGAATATTTCAACCGTGAAATGAAATAATCGATCGATTTTTATCACCTTTCCATATTCTCTTTCTTTTTAACGTAATTTTTTGTTTTTCAAAAATATATCCTCGTGTCATTTAAACTTTGCTGGTTAATACATACTGCACGTTATTAACGGCAGCAATATCGCAAATGCATTAAAATTCATGATTGTTAAACGCATCAAATGCGCAAGTTAATAAATTTACACGTGAATGTATTCGTTGTAATCAAATCACTTGTATTACATTATTACATCGTATCTTTTAATTCCGACATCTATCAAATATCAAATTTATCTGTACGATATATGCAAATATATTATAACTCGAATTTTATTCTTCGGTGAGTAAAAAATGTCAACAGTTTGATTCGCGTAATCTTATAACTCTTGCTTCATTTCATTGCATTTATCGCATCGATTCGCATTTTAAATTGCTTACATTTATTTATTTATTAACACGTATAATATTATCAGGACGATCTCTTTCGTTTCACTTTTCGTTAAAAAGTCAAATAATTCACGTTGCGCATAAGCAGTAACGAAAGCGACATAATGACAGAGCGAGAGATAGTAGAGAGGAAAGCCACATTTACAAGCCGCTGCGTGACGTTGATCGAATGACTTTCTCTCTCTCTCTCTCTCTCTCTCTCTCTCCCTGTCATTCTCGTACTAGTTAGAGAACGAACATAGCGTATTGGAGAAAGGGAGAGAGAGAGAGAGAGAGGTTTAATTCAACGGATTTATGGGTCCGTAGATAGCGAAATCGGAATTAATCGGGGCGCTAACGACTCGTCGATTGCATTAAGGATAGAGCAAATGTCTTTTTGGATTCGTCGGGTATGCTAAGCGCGCGCGCGAGACGCGCGTAGGGGTCCTCGAGAGACAAAATGCTGCGATTAATCTCACCGACGCTGATGCCACGTGATGTTGAGTTTCAACCCGATCCGCGTAATTTATGAACTTTTTATGGATTTTTAAGGGTTTCTGCATTAAAAAAGAAAATTCTATCTTACATATCCTCGATTTTTTTATCTCCAGTTAAAAAGGAAACAAATTTTCAGGATTTTAATTCTAGCCGTAAATTTACTATTTTGATGCTAACTGAACGTTGCAACCAATGGAGTTTGCGACATTGTTGATATCCTATAAGTTAATAATTCTGACAATTTTTCAAATTAAATATTATGTTTCATCGACATTCCTTAAATATTGTTTAAAAATTAATTCTTTCCATGCTATATGTTTAAAATTAAATAATATTGTGAAAAACAAATTTCTAATAATGAATTAAATTTAACCAAATCGATACAAATTTAACACATTCGATTTGTACATGTTATTTTTATTTATTTTTTTAATGTCTATAAAAAGAAATATCAAACTTTGCGTATTTATTTGCAATATTTAAATATAGAATAAAAGTTGGGTGGTTGGATAACGTAAAAGAAAATGTTACCTTGTCGTACTTAATACTAAAATTCCTAATATCACTCGATCCATCAAGATTTCCACATGAGATATCATATGTGAGGAGCTTTGTAAAAACGTGCTTTGATCGTTAAACCTCATTGACTCGTGCTAAGGCTAAACTTTAATCCATTTTCCTCAATCTTTTGAAAAAGATTCATCATTTTTCATATTATTATCCTTAAAATTATCAACACCGACCATTGAATATTGAAAATATTTTGAATATTGTTATTATTAATATGTAGATATATTAAATAAATTTATAACAATTAAAAAAAAAAAATATATATATATATATATATATATATATATATATATATATATGTTAATATTAATTAATCAACGAAAAATCAATTAAACTGTTTCAGCTGGATCGATCGTCCTTCGGACGATACCGTACATCTTAGCGTTGAAGGACGCACGAAAGGAACCGATGATAATGAGTATAAAAACGACGACGAGCGGCGACAAAGCCTCACGAAAAAAAGACATGAAGCCGCAACGCGGTAAACTCGGCAGCGATAGCTCACAAGAAGAGGCATTCCCAGCGGCTTTCAACGAGTGATCGTAAGAAGCAAGCCAGGGCGCAATTACATCATGGACGTCATGAACGCCAGCCAATCGGCGAACGCCACGTTCGTACCGGGATCGCCGCCGTTGGGCGATGTCAAGTCCATACTTACGGCTCTGGTACTCGGCGTTCTCATTCTCGCCACTGTCATCGGTGAGTTTTTCATTATTATACTAATTTTTTTCCATTCTATTCCTCTTTCACCGCCGCGACAAACTTGGATGTTTCTACTGACTGTTGATGCAGACGAGCTGTAGTCGGACGTACATATTTTATGCGTGTTTTTAGAGTGATCTCGGATAACTGAATGAATTATTTATTATTATTATTATTATCATTATTTTTTGTACACTTATATGCGCGATAATACTCGATTTGGAAAAATTATGCCCTTCATTTTATAATAATTTGACAAACGTTAAAAAAATTGTTGAAAAAAAAAAAAAAATCATTCGATATATAACATTGACTTTTTTCTATTAATGTTTCAATGTTATTAATTACTTTTTCAATAAAACAAGTTATTTGAATTTAAAGTTTAAGAAGAAGAGTAAGAAAGAAATAATGTAACAAGAAAATTACAAAAAAAAGTATCGAAACACTGATTGAATAATCGATATGGAATACAAAAAAGTTCTTTTAAACTTTACTCTCGATTCTTTAGAATTAGACGACGAATCGGACGAATAAAAAATTTCACAATTTCTTAGTCCGAAGAAAAAATTGGCCCATAAAACCTTTACACTTGGCGAATCGTAAAATCTAACACTAAGATGAAAATGAAAAGTTCTTGATAGAAAAAGAAAAGTTTTTAGATCGAATGAAGAAAATTGGAATTTCATAGCCGACAAATTAATCCAACGTTGCGTACATTCCATCAAGATCGCCCATTTAATTAATCGGAAAGTCCTATAAGAGAAGAAGTACGAGGAAGCTCGCATTCGAACGTAAAGCGACGTATGTTTTCCAATTTCCTCTTTCATTAGATCGAGGCCGGCAAGGTTTACGAGTTCATCGTGCGTCGGCTCAACAGGAAGCCATATACCTCGATCGTTTTGCTCTTCCGTTGCTAGCCAATTTTCAATAACGACGCGCCCGTGTTTTTATAGCCTCGCGCATACCAGATGCGCAACTTCTTTTTCGTATATTTAACTTGGTTATATAATCGCTTGACGAGTCTTTTTTTCTTCGGGTTTGACTTTTTTCAACCCCACGGTTAAACTATCTTTCTCTCTCTATCTTTCTCTCTTCCATTTTCTCGTCCCCTCGACTCGCATTTATATAAGTATACTTACCCGAGCGTGCGAGATTTCGGTGGATGTAGTATCTACTTTTTCTCTCGGCCGCTTGCCGCTGTATAAACGGATACAAATATACGCGAGCGCGAACACATATACGTCCGGTTGAAGAGAGAGAGAGAGAGAGAGAGAGAGAGAGAGAGAGAGAGGGAGAAAAAGAGAGAGGTCGTGTCTCGAGGCTCGTTTATCCTTAACGTCGGGAACACGAACGAGTATTCCTGATGAATAGCCTCTGGGTCGCCGCATAAAATTTTTTCTTTCCCTCTCGTCCAGCTTTCTCTATTCGCTTTTACGCCGCGATGCCGTTCTCTTACCATTTATCCGGACCTGAGCTATACGGTCCATTTTCTTCACCGAGAGTTTCTCTCCAAATAGCACCGGTTAGTAGTATAGTCTGCACGAAATTTCGGGGAAGAGTAAAGGATACGCGCGAGTCTTGCCGTGATCCCACACACACTCAACTTCATACGTATACGTATACATATGTATACATCTTTTAGGTGAATCGAGTTCACTTGTTGCTTCTAGCACGCAAATCCGCTTGTTCTTTGCGCGTTGATTTTATTAGGTTCTTCGTGCGGTGAGAAGAGTTTTTCTTACTTTGCAGTTATCCGAGTTGGACTTTGACTAACGATCGCAATTTATATAAAGCACATGAGTTGAGTAGCTGGAAAATAACGTTCAAACTTTTGATCGTATTAATAGAGTTTAACTGTGGTGTACTTTTTTTTTTTTTTTTTTTTTTTTCTTTTCTTTTTGCGGGAAAATAAAATTTTTTAATGAGTTTAACGCTTTATATTTATCAATTAAGATTATTACCCAATAATGTGAAAATATAATTACTTTGTCGGATCATAGTTCTAAACGTCGAGATTTATCTTCATAAGTTCACAGCCGGCCAAATAATTAATTTCAAGAGGGGATTTCAATTTGAGATTGAAACGTTATAACTGATTTAAATAAATTAAAAGTTTTCGGGATATATTGAGTTTCTCCGTAAAGTTTATTTCGTAAGTTTACTATTATTTGCTTTAAAATTTTCGTATTTTGATAATTTATATTTTAATCGCATAATTTAAAATTATAAATATTATTCCGTTCGCTAATTTCATAAAAACTGAGCTACGTCATTGTATTTGAATGCATTTTGAACGCGTTTTACAAAAACTCAATTCAATCTCATGAAAAATCTGTTTATCACCTTGCGCGATATGAAAAGATGTTATGAAAAAATAAAAAAAAAAAAAAAAAAGAAGCTCGCGCACGTCGAGTTATTTCTTTGAAAAATTTATCGATATCGTTTAATTGCAACGGGAAATATCGCGTAATCGATATATCAAGGTTGGCAGTCGTAGTCGTCGTCATCTTTTTTGATCAATCAGACAGTCGTTTCCCACTCGGTAGCATTTAATCGCTTCAACTCAAGAGCGCGAGCATAGACTTTCTCGGAATGCAGTAGCCCGAGAGATAAGCTACATCCCTTGTTCTCCAAAGTTTCAAACTTAACCTTAAAACTTTGTCACTCCGCTTTCTCCACACGGAGAGAGAGAGAGAGAGAGAGAGAGAGAGATGCGGCCTCGACTCGGGATTATCTTAAAAAGTGTCGCGCGCGCTATATACCTCGCTCGGGACTTAAGAGAGATATCGTTGCGATTGCTGGATGCAATCGATGCGCTCATCCGCCAACGGAAACTTTCGAATGAGTTTTCAGGATACCGGAAAGGATATACCACGCCGTGGCTCGTCGATCTGACACTTTGCAGAGAAGAGGGAGAAAAAACGGCGTAATGAAATTTCTAACGGGATAAGAGCTACTGTAAGTTTAACTTGATGGTGTATTTAGAGTTTTTGTCCCGTTAAAATTTTGTTAAATTAATCTATTTGTTCAGGATAGCTAATTGTATCTTGAGAATATTTAGTAACTTTGTTGTGATCGATAGAAAATCCGAATTAGGATAAGTATTTTGTGAATAATCTAATCTATACTTTCAGACTTTAATAAAGTAAATGTTCCGAAGGGATTTCAAACTACATATTTATAAGGGTTATCAAATTCTCAAAGTGCTTCTTAAAAATTAGCATTTGCTTTAAAATAAAAATATAAAAAGAAAATAAAAGATGATAAAAAAAATAAACGACGTAGTTATTGCATTAATTACATTATAAAACAAAATGTAACGATACCAAGCGTCCCAATCAAACTAAAAGGAGAATAAAAATTTCCCGGTAAATTTAAAGTAATTTGTCGTTTCGAATACTTACCAGAATAGCCTACATAAAAAGGATCAAGCTCGATGTATACACCCGCGTTAAAATGGAAAAAAAAAAAAAAGAAAAAGAAACAATCCTCTGACCCCTTGTGAAGAGCCTTACACCATTACAACTCTGTAGTTTACTTAAATTCTTCGCTCGAATATAAACAGTCGAGAGTATATTTTTTCTCTTTTCTCTTCTTTTGTTTCTTTTTTCACTCTCCGTACCTTTCTTTATTCCGAAGGATAAATATACGTCTCTTATTGAAAGTGAAGAAGAAAGTAAGGAAGTTGTAGCTTCTCATTGAAAAGCCGTTATGACCTCTTTCACAGCATCGTATAAAAAGAATAAAGCTCTTGCTCTTCACTCCTCCCCCTACCCTTAGCCCTCTCTCTCTCTCTCTCTCTCGCTATCTATCTATCTATATATATATATATATATTGCGTTTCCTCGCTCTCTCTTTCCTTTCTCTCGAAGCGCAGTGAGAACGACAGTTTAATCATATACGCAACTTGCCTTCTCTTTCTCTATGGCAGACTTTTTTTTCATCTCCCCCTCCCCTTCTCTCAGAATTTTACGATGGATTCACCTTTATCACCCGGCAATGAGGGGACTTGAAAAAGATAGAAAGGGAGAGAGAAAGGAAGGGGAAAAAGCTCCGCGTGAATATAATAACAGTATTGTGATGATCGTGAAATCGTCCTTTTATATATATATATATATATACGTATTTCATTCTTGTTATCGCCCGTAGAATTTTTAAAAAAGCGTATTTTCATTAAGGTATTAAAAAATTACTTTATCAAGTACGAACGTATAAATCTTTTGTAAAGGAGAGGAAATGAAAAAAAAAAAACTTTCGAAATATTTTTATTCGTTAACGATATTGAACGTAGAATTCTTGGATAATTTATTGTGCTCGCGTTATCCCAGCTATAATTAGATTAAAATTAAAATTCGTGACGCGCGCAAATAAGCAATTATTGATTGTGAGCGACCAATATAAATTTGCAAACATATTTAATTTTATTTATTTTATATATTGACTTCTAAAAATGAATATTGATTAATTATACATTGTGTAATTTAATTTGTAAAATTATTTAATTAAAAAAAAAATCCCGGCATAAGATGTGATAATGCAAAATTTCGTATTAATTAAGTGTATAATAATGTTCAATTAAAATAGTATTATAGGAAAAAAAAAATACACACCATAACGGCGACATATTTTTTTTTTTTTTTTTTACTTTTCAATCGCTATCGTGATTGGCATTGATTTAAAGAATAATTATAAAGGCATTCGTTCATATAATAATTACGCAATTACGATAAAATGTTTTAGTTAGAATTTGAAATCAATTAACTTTATTTAATATTAAAATTTATTTAATAAATAACAAAAGATGATTCTTTTTGTTTTTTCTTTAAAAAAATTTAAAAAATAAGATTTTTGCAACTATGCATATAACCTTATGAAAAAAAAAAAAAAAAAAAAAAAAAATAAATATCGCATTTGAAATTATAAGCCGAGATTATATAAATCTCAAGGTATCGCTAAAAAAAAATACACATTGTGCATTTCAGGAAACTTGTTCGTGATAGCAGCGATCGTGATGGAAAGAAATCTGCAGTCCGTGGCTAATTACCTGATTGTGAGTCTGGCCGTGGCGGATCTCATGGTCGCGTGTCTCGTGATGCCACTGGGAGCCGTTTACGAGGTATATACACATTTCTATTTGTATGTATGCAAACCTTTTACTCTCGTATCCGTTCTCCCCTACCTTTCTTAAATTTAAACTCCGCCAGAAGATTACCGAATGCCGAGATATAATTACCTTAAAATTTATAAGATGCACGAGGGCTTAAGCGCGTGTACGGAATATTTAGTGTAAACACGAATATTTAACGGATATTTGAGCGCGAGTTATTTCGAGAATTTGATGTAAAATCGACGAAACACGGGAAATAATAGGAGCTCGCGCGCGCGGTCGCGTAATCGCGTAATCGCAAGTCGTATCGACGCGTACGAATCGAACAATCGAAACACGAATAACATCGCTGATAAATATGATCGTTTTATGCATACAACTTCGCATAGATTGTCCCATCTATATTAACGCGTCGAGAGAAATTTTGCAATCGATTACAATCCGGACAAACTGAGCTGGCGAGCTTTGAGCTCGTGGTTAATTTTTTGTGTACACAGTTGTGCGCCAATACTTGACAATGGGCGCATTAATTGGGGCCTGTTAATAATGAATTCGATAAAACGTATGGTGCTTTATAAACTTAAAAAATTTTAGTCCTACTTTTTTTTTTTTCAATAAATTTTACAATTAAAATGTCGTTTTGTACGCGATGAAAATTTATCGTTACGTTTATGAAAAAAAAATATCAACGTGGAAAAAAAAAGAAATGTTTTTCTTAACGATTAGATAGAAGTAATAGTTTTGTGAAATACAGAGTAAAAGTTCTTCTTCTTTGCTGACGGTGTATTATACGAATGCAGCATCGAAGCAGTTGTGCTGAGCGACGAAATTTTATATCATTCGTTGCAGCATTCGTTTCTTGAAACTTTTCTTCGTGCTTCATCGATCATTTGTTATTTACGCTTCGATTATGTTAATCGAATTACATAATTGAATTGAAAAAGATCAATGATAAGTTTGATAAAATAATAGAAAAAAATAAAAGAGAATTATGAAGATGTGTAAATCTATATAATTCGAAATAACTTTACGTTTCACGGGTTAAGAAATTTCACAAATCCAATATTTGAGAAGAGACATTTGCTCAACAAAATTTCAAATTTACTAATTTGAAATTTCGTATTTGATTAATATTTTTACTTTTTTTATTAAATATTTTATAATATTTACACAATTTTTTTACATAAATTCTAAATATACTCTTGATTCTAAATAAACTTTCGACTATTCGAAGCTTTTTAAATT